>JALPQD010000759.1:13368-649387 GCA_023101885.1 Typhlomys cinereus | reverse complement strand
TCACATTAGGGTGTGTTTTCTCTCTTGGGCTTTGTGGAAACACTCTCATAGATTCGCCTAGAGGTATGTGTCCATGTGATTCTAAATCTCATCGAGGTGGAAATCAGGATTAAGTTTCACAAATAGGTTTTGTCAAGTGGGAATAAGGACACAGAATAGGAAAAAATTGCAAAGGGTTAAATAAGGACACAGAATAGAAAAAAATTGCAAAAGGTTAAAGCAAAGGCATTTGCTTTGCCGACCCAGGTAGAAACAGAATTTCCTGCTTTTAGGAAAAAAACAGACCCAGTTGCTTCTATATAGATTCAGATTGACTATGTGACATTTAGCATGAGTGACTCCATTTTGGCCTGGTCTGGTCTGTTAAGGCCAAGTGCAGGAGCATACTTCAAACACAATGGCCTCCTAGTGTGCATGCTAGCTCGTGTCTGTGATTTTGGCACTCAGGAGGTGGAGGCAAAAGGATTGCGGTAAGTTTGAGGAAAGCCTGGTTTACAGAATAAGACCCGTTTTAATCCCCTCCCCCAGTGAAAAACAGTTGCTGTGTTCAGTTGCTTGAGAGACCTACTTCCCTATGTGCAAAGTGGGAACAATATTCATAGCTCGCGTAGAGGAAGACAGATGTGGAAATCAGTGCAAGGCACCCAGAGAGAAGGGCTGCTTCAGCCGTTGCAAAGCCGGGGCCTGTCCAGAGGGCAGCGAGGAGACCTTGGCTGTGTTTCCAAAAGCACTTCTTGTGCTTTGGCCTGTGTGCCTGAAGTCAGGGACATTTTGAACAAATCTGCATGCTGCCTTCAACGAGCCTCTAATTTCCAGAATCAAACGAAAAGCTCACTGCGAACCCTGCTTTTATGCAAAGCTCACCGCCAGTCTGCCTGTGGCTCGTTTGAAAGGCTGAATATGTTCCCAACCAATTTAATCACATTCTGAATTAGCAGAGAATTACTTTGTCCCAGGAAGGACAGAGATACTTATGTAGACAGGCTAGGTCAGACTTGATTTTTTTTTTTCCTCTTTAAACAAGCCTTTGCTCTACTTTTTTTGTGCTGTTTAAATTCTATACCCTGTCTCCTGCCTAGAATGTAAACTCCCTCCGACAGGCTAGGCATCCTGGCTAGGCATCCTGGCTGCATCTCCCAAGTGGGGTGTGGAAGGACAGCTGTTTGAGATGGTGTGACTAGGCAGGATAGTAAGAGGCTTGTAGGAAAGAAGTCTGGGTTGTAGGGTTACCTCCTAGGGGAGGAACTGAGACAAGGGAACAGGCCTGTCTTGGGGGAGGAGTATGACGTGTCTACAACAGCAGAGGTTTGGATGTTGTCTCTCTAGTTCCTTCTGGTTACTTTGCAGCTTGTTTCTATGGTGACCAGAGATGATTAGATTAGACATCGCCAGCCCTTCCAGCTTCATGCCCTTGTGGGATCTTTCTCAAACTTCTTTTTCTTTCTTATCTTTGTTTCCTACCCCACCTTCCCAACCAAAGCTGATCACTAGTCTAATCTAATGATTCTGGAAGCTGGCGTTCGGGTTCGTATACTCTTGGAACAGGTTCAAGGCAGAATTCAGATAAAATGCAGTCTCCTAGTTAAATTTGATTTCATAAGTGATGACTCATTTTATAGCACAGTCCTTGTCACCAACAGGGACACATTCTGAGACAGATGTCACACTATCCTAAGATATGTGTCACACATTCTGAGCTATGTATCATTAGGCAATCTCGTCAATGAGTGAACGTCACAGACTGCTTACACATACTAACACGGTTACAATGTCACTAGAGTATATAATCTGTGACTCATTGTTGACTGAAAGGTCATTATGTAGCACATGACTATAATAAATGTGAACCCAATACTGCTTAGGATACACTAACAACAAATGGAATTTTATTATTATTATTATTATTATTATTATTATTTAGTGTGTGTTCATGTCACCACACCCAGATTTTCTTTTCATGGATTTTAGGAGATCAAATTTAGGCCCTTTAACGACTCAGTTATCTTCCCAGTCCAGAATCCATTATTTATCTGAACTTCAGGCTTCACCAGGTATCCTGCATTTCATTTCTCTGTCTAGCACCCAGATCAGCAGCCCCGACTCTGAGAGTGTGCGCCAGACAACTGCATTGAGTTGCTGTATATTGTTGTATATGTTGACCAAGTCCCTGGTATTTTCTTCCTTCCTTTACTCCATTAAGTCTCTAAATTGACACCAGCACAGCTGGCCATCAACTTCGTCTTGTGGGCTTCAGGTTTCAACGTTTTAGTACTCTTCTGACCAGGATGGAGGAGATAACATACTCTAGAGGGTGGGGGCCAAGTAGCAGTAAGGAGACGTCGAGACCAGACAGGTAGTCTTCCTCACTTTTCATGCAAGGAATTCCCAGATCCAATAAAGCCCAGATAAGGCTCTTGGGAAAACATCCTATCTGCGGTTGAACTCCCTCACACTTCAGGCCTGATAACAGAGTCTAGGTGCTTACAAATCAGGACCCTACCCTTACCCCAAAACCCCAACAGAAAAAGTAAAATAGTTGTCATGAAATAGCTATGTCAGAAACACAGATGCATACAGTTTATGTCTTTTGCAATGTTAGAATTTATTGAATGACAATAAATATATGTGGTATGTCAATTTCATTGGCTTTGATTAACCAAATACCACAGATTTCACTTGGCAGAAGTTGCCATTTGTCGACATGGTGCCATAACTTCATGACCAAAGGGGGAAGAAAGGGGTTTTATTCTTTTTATGATTCTTGGTTATAAGTTCTTAGTCCTGCTTATCTGGAGAGTTCATGCCAATACCATACACCATATCCACAGGAACTGCCGAGAGAGGGGGAACCTCACTTGCCAGACTATGAGTCAGTTCAGCTATGCCAAAGTGTGTCAAACACTGAGCCTGCTGCCGTCTGCCCGGGCAAAGATCTCATCCACTTGGCCTGGGTCTTCCCACGTCAATCAGGCAATCTCTTGCAGGTTTGCTCAGGGCCTTGCCCTGACACTTAGCTCTTCATAGATGTGTCCAGAGCTCAGTCTTCAATTGTCAAGCTGATACCTGTATCTAACTAGCCCAGCAAACATGTATCAGCATGTGCAGGTTCTTTTATTCCAGTCTTACTTACTAATATTATTTACTCTTGGATTGCACATTACATTTCCTACAAATACAACACACACATTCCACACGTGTGCCTGTATTACAGAACAGTTATAAAAGTGTCAAGAGAGGAGAGGGCACTCAAAGGGTCTTCAGACTGCTGGCTCTGGGACGTAGTGGCACTGCACTGGGTCTGTGCCTCTGTTCACCACTTTGCCCCCACTAAATTAGTAAGCATTAAAGTTGGTGAAAAGTAGAAAAAAGAAATATATTCAAAAGTATCATACCGGGTGGCGAAGCCATTTTCTAATTATCTCCCGTTTTAAACGGAAATCAGGGAGCTATGCATCACTAAGCCTTCTGCTCCAAGTATGGTTCTGTCTACTGTCCTGCAAGGTGATTGGACCAATTGTCGGAGTCGTGCGGAATTTCTTTTGGGAGACCAACTCCTTCTCTAGCCGGTAACTATTTCCTTTCTGTTCCCAGTATAAAGTGCTTGGGGGAGTTTTCAATGGCAGTGTCCATTTTTTTCGATAGTCCCAGACGACCACAGTACTGGGGAAGGTTGCTGTCCATTTACAGTTAGAGGAAATGTTAACATCACTACCCAGTTATAGAGTTGGTTCTAGGCACAAAGTTGGCTCTCTCTCAAGTTCTTTGAAGGTCTTTGGCATTCCAGAAGGCCATTTCCTCCCCCCGCCCCCCCATGCACACAAACTGCTAGAATCTCCCAGAAGGAACACCCCAGCTGGGAACTGACTCCAGTCCTCTCCGATAAGATGGCCACTTCCTCATGAAAAGATTATGGAGATCACCCTCCATATTCAACAACTTGATCTCTAGCCCACCTGGACCCAAGAGCAACTGAGTTGGGTCCCAATGGGAGTTAACCAATGAGAAAGAGCCAGTTTCCCGGGCTTGCCTAGGTGTATAAATATGCCTGACCCTGGCAGCCATCTTTGCGCCCTATCCCATGTGGCACTTGAAGTGCCATGAGTTCTTTCTAGCTGCTTGCTTCTCATGGACTCCAGGCGTGGAGTTCTCCGGCACCCTAGCCCCTCATGGCATTCGAGTGTCATGAGTTCTTGTCCAGCGGTCTGCTTCCATGAGTTCTCCGAGACACCTGCCCCTCATGGTACTCAGGGTGTCAAGAGTCCATTTCTAGCTTGATGAGTTCCAGCCTTTCTCTCCTCTAATAAACTCTACCTTAACCTCTATACATGTTCTGGTTTCAGTCTTAGACTCCAGAACACAAGAATCTGCAACATTGGGATGGTCGTTCCTGTAACGTTTGGTGACCAAGAGACTGTTCCCTACATCAAACGGGCTGAGCAAAAGCCCCGGGTCAGAGGTCACTGGATGGTTCAGGGCTGGTGGGTGGCGCCACCGTATCTCAGTGGTAGCTGCTTTTCCTTTTCTATAGTGTAGGTGGGATGGCAGGGGAAGGGGAGAGTCTTTTTGTTCACTGGTTTGGTGTGCTTGACACGTTGGCTGGCCTGGTTCTTCTGTGCTTAGGGTCTCAGCAGGCCCATGAGGTAATATTTTATTTGCATGAATAAGTAACTTATTCATCTGTGCCTTGTGGTCTGCGCTGGATGGAGAGCAACTATTTACCTGCACAAGTAAGACACGTGGTCACTCTTCCTCAGCATTTGCATTCAAAAGAGAGCAAATTGATGTTTCATAAAATGGAGTCATTCAAGGTGAGGCTAGCCTGAAAGCTGCTGCTTTGCCCAGTATGGAGAACGTAGAGTAGGGCCTAGCCTGGAAAACCAGGAAAGGACCTTTAATCAGTGTGGCCATTTCGGGAAGATGGGGAGGGGGAGAGTAGTGTTCTTAGCCCTGTCTTTGGAGTCATTGACCCGGACTCCCAGATTATATAGAGGGGGGAGGGGCAAGGACCGCGCACAGTTAGTTGACTTGGTCTGGTTGATCATTGTCAGGACTGTCCAGATAGGACCTTCTCTGCTGTCACCTGGTGGAGGGGAGGATGGTGAGGTGCGGGGGGTGGGGAGTGGTCTGATTTGTGTATTTACTGATTCTTGTATTTACCAACCACGCCTTCTATTTCTGTATCCAGAACAACTGCAGGAACAAAGGCGACAAGCGTGCAAAATGAGACAGGAATGGCGAGGGCTTTTCATTTTGCTTTTTTTATTATTAGTATATGGGTTCCGTTGTGACATTTTATACACGTATATAAAGCACTTTTAAAATCGTATTCACTGTGCTGCTCTGTTTTCTCCTTCCAATCCTGCTTCCATTTCTCATCCCAAATAGTCTCCTCCTACTTTCGTGTCTTGTTTTTAATGCCCCAGTAAGTTTTCACCAGAGTTTGGGACAGGGTGGGGGTGAGTGGAGGAGAAGAGGTCCTGCTAATGTGGGGGACTGGGTTTCTTTTGAGGAGATGCTATTCTCTAAATTAGATTGCGGTGGTGTTGGTACCGCTACCAAATGGTATCCTTTCCGTGAGTGCATTTTATGGTAGGCATGTGACTTAGTAAAGCTGACAAATATTCAATACAAAGCAGAGCAGAAATGCAACAACCAGACAATCCACAGGAAAGGAAGTGACTCTTCCTGCCATAGAGAAATTTAAAAGTACAAGAATACCATTTTCACCTATGTAACCGGGAAATTTTAAATAAAGCATGTTAATGGCTTGTGGGACAGGATGCTGGCAAGTTGTACGCTGATGACAGAAATCAGACGGGTCAACCTCCAAAGAGGCCCATTTGGTCATATCTACTGCAACCACATGTGTGCGCTATGCACAGAGGTGTCTTGCATCCTGGACCAAGTTTGGCATAGAAAATAATTTTTTTTGCATGGGGTAATAAAAATCTGTACATTTATTTATTTATTTTTTGCCCCCGCCTCAAAAAAATCTGTGTGTTTAAACTCTAGTTGATCACAGAAGCTGCCCTGCAGAGGGGATCAGCCTGCCTTACAGCCTATCTAGAACCTTCTCTATACTGCTAAGTTCCTGTATGTAGTAATCCAAAGGTAGGGTGGGACAGGACTGGCTCCTGAGTTCTGGTCTTACATTCTATCAGGTATCTCACTAACCCAGAGACCCATCCCCTAGAAGCTCAAAGACTCCACCCCACATACACAGACCTCCCCACTCTAAAGTCCACAAATATAAGGGATTTCGTTTCTTATTTTGTGAGTTGCTGTGGAATTTCCTGTCCCCAGCTTCCCCCACTGCAAGTAGACAGTGTTATCAACAGACCCAGGCACCAATCTGCCTCAGTGCACCGCTCAATGGAACCTGGAAAGAATTTGCCATGGTGAGTTTTCTGATATGAGAGACCAAAATGAACCCTAACTGGTAATCCCAGCAAGTCCACATCCAGGAATTTATTCGAGTGTGTTTTCCTCCCACGAGTGTTTGTTAATGGGAACCACCTACCACTTGAGATCCACCAGAAGGAGAATTTTAGGTAAACATGAAGTCTCACATGGGCAGAGGTGTGTAGTGTCACCTTATAGGGGAGCAAGGGTGTTCTGTATGGACTAATAACAACGATGTCCCTGGTGTGCCGCGAACAGCGTCATATAAGCAGAAGTGTGAACAAATTCGAGAACATGCTTGCACGCTTGCAACATTATGGAAATAAACTGATAAGCAGGTGGAAGGCTGGGGCGAGAGATTCACCTTTTTCTGCATGAGTTTTTGTGCCTTTTGTATTTTAAAACCTGTGTAAGCTTAACTACCATGACACCCCCATCCCCCATTCATGCTGGAAGGTTTATTTACTGGATCCTGGGCGTGTCTCATGCAAATAACCATTGCTGCTGTGAGTTTGAGGGAGCAACAGCCCTGCCATCTTCTAAGTACAGCCTTCCCCAGCTCCTTCACATCTTCAGGCTCTTAGATTCTTTCCACCTCCTCTTGGATCACAGGACTAGTTGAGGGCAGTTTGGCCACCAGGCGATTCACTAGGGGGCCACTAGATGGCGTGCCGACCCCGCCTCTGCAGAGGGCTGCTGGGGCCATCCAGCTTCAAAAGATGACTGTGGGTCACCTGAGGAGATGTTGGCATCAGAACGCAAACCCCCAGTAGAGACGATATTTTGGGCATCGCAGGGTGAGTGGTTCAGGGAGACGCAGAAAAATAAAAAGGAGTTCTGAGCTTCCGCTTCTCCAGGGGTTAGAAGGGAGTGAACACAGTTAAGTATCGTCAACTGGGATGGCAGGGTGGTCCAGCCTGAAAGGTTGGCAGGACCCCAGGCCTGATGGGGAGGTCGCAGACTCCCCGTCTCCCTGGATGTCTTCCAGGTTGAGGAAGAGCCCCGAAGGCCTCGGCTGTAGAATCAGGGACAGGTCGGTCAGTTGGCCTCTCGGAGACTTAGCTTTTCACCTGTAAAGTGGGTTTGCTAGTCACTGCCACCGCTGAGTGTGCTGTCAGATGGGACACTGTGCATGTCCATGTTCTGGAAAGTACCGCCTCTCAGCTGGGAAAAGGGTGGGTGCAGAGGCCTTCCAGTGGTGCCCGCACAGCCCGTAGCTCCCCCTCAGGCGGCAGCACCCTGCGGCATCTTGCCTGCCTGCCAGGCCCCTTCCAACAGCTGTGAAGAAGAAGAAGAGGTTATCCTGCCCCGAGTCACTAGACATCATTCCGGTCCTAGCTCTGTCCAGTCGAGCTTTGGCCAAAGACTCCTTTAAAAGGCTGACCTCCTTTCTTAGACCGGAACGTTTACACGAGAGAGTCTCGTGGGGGGGGGTTGGTAGATGGAGGCCTTACAGATCACGGGGACACTGCGGCCTCAGAGGATGCCAGCACCTCATCCTGGGGATCTGAACCCATAGCCAGGAGGCAGGAGGGCTTCTGGGAGGAAGGAACTTGGTGGGGGCAGCGGCGGACCCCACACTGGGTCCACTGACTGGGTCCCAGAGCATGTCTATGGCTGGCAAATACAGATGTCTCCCAGATTTTTCTTTTTATGGGGACATGTAAGCAAAGTAGTGACTACCTTAGTCTGGAGACTCGTGTAAACGTTCCGGTCTAAGAAAGGAGGTCAGCCTTTTAAAGGAGTCTTTGGCCAAAGCTCGACTGGACAGAGCTAGGACCGGAATGATGTCTAGTGACTCGGGGCAGGATAACCTCTTCTTCTTCTTCACAGCTGTTGGAAGGGGCCTGGTAGGCAGGCAAGATGCCGCAGGGTGCTGCCGCCTGAGGGGAGCTACGGGCTGTGCGGGCACCACTGGAAGGCCTCTGCACTCAACCTTTTCCCAGCTGAGAGGTGGTACTTTCCAGAACAGGCTTCTCACCTAGGGGCTGCTGCGTCAGCTTGCTTTGGTCCTGATAGGAACTACAAATTGGTTTTTCCTTTCTTGAAAATAGACCTGAAGCAGCAGACTCTAGTATTTATTTCCTGGAATCAGTGCTTCTAGAACAATCCTGTTGAATGCAGCTAACCGGTACCCATTGCCCAGGGAGTCCGTCTAGCTAGTTAGTTCCAGAAACTGGAAGGGGTGGTTGTAGCTGCCTCCACGCTGTCTAATGGGGGGCATTCCCTGGGGGAAATGGGACGGTGTTACTAGAGGCCCTTGGAATGGTGAGAGGCAGCGGAGGACCCACAGAGGCCCAGCCTCAGGACGTTGACTGAGCCAAGAGCTGGACATTTCATCCCAAGCCAATGTGTGTGTGTGGGGGCAGAATAGAAGAGCACCCCATTTCATTCCAGGCTGTGCTCTGTACCACTCTGGTGGCCTCAGGCAAAGCCCTCCCCTGTGAGATGGGTACAAGGTTCCTGCTGGCATACTACCTAGCCTCTGGCAGGCACTATTGTCCTCCAAGTGTTAGGCCATTTGCACTTGGGCTTCCATAAAGCACTGGGCACAGGCTGCTTCAGGGAGTCTCTGGTGCCCCGAGAATGGGTGGAAGGACGCTAAGCCCTTGTCCCCTCTGGTAGGGCCCGCGCGTCCTCCTCCTGCTAAGGATTCCTGGGGCCGGCTTGACCGGCCACTGTTTAGATCGCAGCATTTGGATGGCATCCTGGCTGCCTTCTTGGTCCATCTAAGCCTGCTTCCTGACAGCAAAACGAGGCAGTGGGTCAAGATGCGCCTTGTGCTCTGGGCAATCCTCGAGCAGTGATGGACTCCGTCTAGACGGACAAAGGCAAAGGCAGCGAGAGCCACCCCGTTCTTCGTGGCTTCCCTGTGCAAATCACCCGGTCCCTGCCCTACTGCGGCACAGCCCGCAGCGTCCTCCGGGTCGTCGGGACGCAACCGTGGGTCTGACTCTGAGACAACAGCAGGAAGAGGGAAAGTCTCCATATTTGAAATCAGCTTGGCTTCCTGTCTCCCATGAGGCTTTTACTTCTATTATAGGACTTGGAGATCCACTGTTTCAGCTTACTGCGCAGAAGATCCTCATTCTTTACCGAGGGGCTGGGTGGGGCTCCCTGTTCTGTCTTTCTTCAGTCATGGCTTGCGGATGCTCAGGGAGGCAGATGGAGCGGCTCTTCAATGAGCCCTCTGTCAATTTCTGGGGAAGATCATCCGTCCCCAGGCTTCTGGAGCCCTCTGAGGCTAGCCAGGGATCCAGGCATCCAGCTGCAGCTTCCGCCGACCTTCTTGTCTCACACCAGTGTCGGAAGGAGTGGGAGGAAAGCAGCTTTAGCTAACGGTGTGTGTGTGTGTGTGTGTGTGTGTGTGTGCACAGGTACACACGTATATGTGCTTGTGGAGGTAAAAAATCAACAGATGGTTCCTCAGGAGCCATTCATTTTATTTCTTTTTTGGGGATAGAGTTTATCACTGACTCGCTGATTAGATAGACTAGGTTGACTGGCTAGCAAGTATGTCCCAGGGATCAGCCTGTCTCCAACTCCCGAGTGCAAATGGCATATCACTGGGAGGAGAATCACTCCATCGTGTACCTACCAGAGACTAGGCACCATGCCACAGGTGTGTGCCACCATGCCTGGCTATTTGCATGGAGTTTTGGGGTTTGAGCCTTCCTGACTGAGCCATCTTCTCAGCTCTTTTGCTCATATTTTTATCTTTATTAATTTATTTTTTCTGTGCTGGGGATTGAACCTAGGGCCTCATGCATGCTAGGCAAGCATGAGTCATACTCCAGCCTCCAGCAGCTACTTTAATGTTCCGAGTGGAAACAGCCAGACAGCACACGGACCCAGGCAAGCATCTGGCCCCGGGGGCCTGGGAGTCCCTTGGCAAGCTTACCACCACTCTAGCCAGATCACCCAGGGCGCTGGTGTTCTGTGGATAGACTCGGACCCTCCAAGGATCAATAGAGGTCAGGTGGGTAGGAGGAGCTGAGAAGTGCTACGTGGTATCCTCCCCTCCTCTTCCTCAGCACTCCCTGAAGGAATCAGCTCTTCTGCCTGCTCTGGGGACTTCATCTGTTTTCTGTCCTTCTAGAGTAGCTGTGTTTTCTAAGAATTTGGATAAACAGATTCAACAATGTATGCTCTTTTAAAGCTTCTATTATGATTTTTTTTAAAAAAAAAAACTTCATTCATTCATTTAGTGTGTGCATGTGTGTGTGTGTGTGTGTGTGTGTGTGTGTGTAAAACAAAGGTCACTGTGTGTCCCTGTGGAGGACCAGGGGTGACTTTGGAAATCATCCTGGACTGCTTCTACCTTCTTCCAATTTCACTCTGGGATTTCCAGGCTCCGCCCACCAGGACTAGGAGTGCAGGCCGCCACCAATCCACCTGGCATTTCTAGATGGGACCTGGGATCTGAACTCAGGATCTTCTGCTTGTGAGGCAGAGTCTTAACCCCTGAGCCATCTTCCCAGCCCCTACTATGACTTTTTTGGTGTTGGGAATTGAGTGGCAGCCTCGTCCCCATGCTGTTCTTCAGCCTGACTTCTTTCGCTTAGGAGATGACTTTGGCCTCGGTGGACGTTGCTGGGGGTCTCGGTAGTTCCTTCCCCTGCTTGTAAGCAGCACTCTGCGGCTCATATGCAGCCTGCTTATCTTTCTACCTGCTGATTGACCTGGGGGTGTTTTCAGGGTCCTTGATTCAGGCGAGGCTTGATAACCAAGAGCCCCAAGACCCTGGTTCTATCACCATATCTATCTACATGCATGTCCCTGACTCCCATCCCCCTTCCCTTCTGCCCAGAATCCCACCCTGTTCCTAAGGATTCCTCTTGCTACCTTCCCTCTGTCCGTCAGCATGCTGGTGTTCATGACAGTGGGGCTGATGGCAGATGCCACAGATCAGAACCTCCGTGTTCTGGACTCTGCGAGCCCAGCCTCGCTCTGGAACCAGAAGGGCATATCTTGGTAGCTCGCTGGCTCTGGAGGATGAGGGCTGAATGCAACTCTACCTTGGAGGTAGAAAGGGCCTTAGCTATTGTCTGTGTGGCCATCTAACTTTCTGCACCGTGTAGGCTCTGCCTGCATAGTCTAGGAATAAGCATATCTGCCCCGTGTACCAGTCTTACCCCGCTGGTAGTAGACAGAGTGAGCTGGGTGTGCCCCACCCCCTCTGTCTCTGTAGACCCCCTATTCCATAGTTGGCTTGCCTCCCCTCGACCTTGTAGCAACGGCAGCATGCCCTACTTAGACCCTGAAGAGGGGCTGCCCATCTGTTCACTGTGACAGAAGCTGGGCGTGGGGTGGGGGGCGGGGGGTGGGCAGCTCTGATGCCGGATCTGGAAGATTAATCCTGAGTCGCTCAGATGTGAGGAATAACGGGATGGGGTCTCTGTAGGCCGATGTCACCCTAACAGTCTGCATCCCTTCCCAGGAGCAGGCATGCTGGGCTCAGACTCACCCACTCTTCCCAAGACTGACGTTCCGCCCAGGGACGCCAATGTCAGGAGCCCCGACAGGGGGTGGGGCAAGCTGAGGAGGCCAGGAAGCAAGGCACCCCAAGAGCCAAGGGGCTGGAGCCCACATGTCATGGCTCCTCACTCCTGCTTGGGCGTTCTGGGGAGCTCTTTGCAGAGAGGTGGAACTGTCACAGAAAAGAATTTCAGGATGAATCACGGGAAGCAGAGATGGAGTTTATTAAGAGAGATTCTAGCATAGCAAGGTGGTTACTTACAGGAGACACTCAGGGAGAAGATAGAGCACATAGGTACGCGCGTACACACACGCGCACACACGCACACATTGCACACGCACCTTCCCTCCCTCCCTCCCTCCCTCCCTCCCTCCCTCCCTCCCTCCCTCCCTTCCTTTCTTTCTCCTCTTTTCCCTCCATCCCTCCCCCACACACAGAGTAATCATGCAGGAGATTCGGTTGGTCTTAAAGAGTGGCTAAGAAACATCTTTCTGGCAATGGGGTCACGGAGTGGTTCTTGAGGTGTGGAACGGGACCACCATCTGATAAGGCAAAAGCGTGGGTCACAGAGGTGCAGGAGGTTCTTGTGCGGGGCCTAGAAAACTGGGGCTTGCAGCTGGGAAAGGAACACGGGTCACACCCGAAGCTCACACGCTTAGGCCTAAGCACGGTTCCTGGCTATATGGGCATCTCGATGGGAGCATCTCTGGGTAACGGGAATATTGTCTCTGCATAACCGACCAAATGTTAATTGCAATGGAACTCGTGACTCTCAGCTGCCCTGAGGTTTCAAACAGACTCTGGGACTGGGGCTCCTTTCTGTTGGGTCAAGGCCTGGGGTTCCAATTCTTACTAGCTGGGTGACCTTAGGAAAGGGAGGTGACCTCACTGAGCCCCAATGCCTCCCTCCCTCCCTCTCTCCCTCCCTCCCTTCCTCCCTTCCTTTCTTTTTCCTCTTTTCCCTCCCTCCCTCCCTCCCTTCCTTTCTCCTCTCTTCCCTCTGTCCCTCCCTCTCTCCCTCTGTCCCTCCCTCTCTCCCTCCCTCCCTTCCTTCCTCCCTCCCTTCCTTTCTCCTCTCTTCCCTCTCTTCTTCCCTCCCTCCCTCCCTCCTTCCCTCCCTCCCTCCCTCCCTCTTTTCCCTCCCTCCCTCTTTTCCTTCCCTCCCTCCCTCCCTCCCTCCCTCCCTCCCTTCCTTCCTTCCTCCTTCCTCCTTCCTCCTCCCTCCTTCCTTCTCCTTCCTCCCTTCCTTCCTTCCTATCCCCCCTCTCTCCCTTTTTCTTGTCAGGGTCTCATGTAGCCCAGGCAAGTCTTGAACTCACTATGTACACGAGGATGACCTGCCGCCTCCTCCTGAGTTCGGGGATTACAAGCATACACCACACGCCCGGATTACACAGTGCTGGGGATTGAATTCAGGCCTCATGTATTCTAGGCACGCACACTATCAGCTGGACTTGCTATTTTCAGCAAGCCCAAGTCTCAGCTCAGGTCAATGACACTCTGGGGAGTAGGGAGGTGAAGTAACGTGATTAGAACGCAGTCATTGCTTAACTTCCATGGAACAGCTCTTTTTATTTGTTTATTTTACATGCACATGTGTGTGTATGTGTTTGCGTGCGTGTGTGTGTGTGTGTGTGTGTGTGTGTGTGTGTGTGTGCGTCAGAGGGTAATTGAGTGTGTGTGCCATTGGAAGCCCAAGGGTGATTTTGAGAATCATCCTGGATTACTCTACCTCTTTATTGCTTTGCTCTGGGGTTCCCTAGGCTCTGCCTTCCAGGGCCAGAAGTGCAAGCCACTACCATTTCCACCTGCCATTTTTACATGGGATCTGGGATCTGAATTCTGGTCCTTCTGCTTGTGAGGCAAAGGGTTTAACCCCAGAGTCATCTCCCCAGTCCATTTTAAAATACAGATGAAAGGAACGTGAGCAGCCGTTCACTGCCTCCCAGGACAGGGCGGGAGGACAGTCAGACTAGAGGTGGCTGTCGTCTCAGTGCGAGGAAGCTGTGGTGGCCTGACAGTCGCTACTCAGCGAGCTGCTCAGAGCTGGAGTCCCACGCAGGAATCTGACTCCTGGGGAGGAGGCTGAGAGGAGCACAGCTGGGTGTGCCACATGGGAGGTCTGAGCGCAGCCCCAGGTCCTAGCGGGCACATCTTCAAACAGCCAGGACCTCCTTGGGGTGGGGGTGGGGGCTGACAGGATCACTGTTGTCTAGGACCCCCGACAGGCAAGTGGCCTGAGAGATTTGTCGTCCTCAGATGAAGGCAGAGTGAGGTCCTTCACTTCAAAGAAGCGGAGAGACCCAGAGTGAGGCCAGAGGGCTCCGCGGTCGCCGCCAGGTCCCCAGCTCTGTGTTCTCCAGCAGAACCCGCGGGTCCAGAGTAGCAGCGTTTCTCCAGCGCTGATGCTGCGTCCAGGCCCAGGGCTTCTCCCTGCGCTCTGATCCTGGAGACAGACCACACCCTCTGGGTGGGGGCGCTCAGCTCACGTGTCCTCTTCTGGGGAGCTGAAGTGTGTTGGGGTGCAGGTGTGGGGGCTGGCCTGGGTCAAATGCGTCACCTCTGTCTCCTTCAGCCGAGGGCAGTTCATTCTGCTGCCTTTGGGTCCAAGTGGGACGAAGTGGGCGAAGTGTTCCTAACTCGGTGTTCCCTTTAGCCACCGGTTTCTGGGAACAGTGTCCCCTGGGCCCCTCCCTTGCCCAAGGGACTCATCCAGTGTGCTGAGAGGCTGTGGAGAGTGGGGTGCTGTTGGCTCAGAGCTCTGGGGACCTATCTGTGGTCCTCGTCCTACTCGCTAGCTGCTAAGGGACCTTTGGGGTTCTGATACCAAGATATCTATCTGGGACCTTGTACTTTATGTCATCTGTAGTCTAGGGGGTTAATTCTTGTTTAAATCACAACGTTGCCCTCATGGTCAAATGAGAACATAGCATTGGAAGTGCCATTAATGTGGCGGGTCCTTTGGGGAGAAGGAAGTCATTGACCAGAGTGAATCACAGAGACCAGCGCCATCTCTGCCCAGCCCACTTCTGGGGTCCCCTCTGCAGCTGGGAGACAATGTGCGTCTCTGAGTGTTTGATTAGATATGGATGTGGCAGAGAAACCTGGGTCCCTTGTGTGCTCGTGCGTGTGTGCGTGTGTGTACATGTGTGTGTTAGTGAGTCAGTCCATGTATACTAATCCTGGTCATAGTCATTACCTTGCTTCATGGCCTCGAGCATGCTACTTTGAAGGAGAGAAGCCAGGCCTACAATATGGACACAAGCCGCACATATACATGTGTTTCTGCACATTTTAGCAAGGAGGGCAGCAGCTGGGAGGGTGTTGTCCCACCATCAAGGCTCTGCCTGTGTGTGAGAAGAACACTTGCCCTCTGTTCTGTGGCCAGTGTAAAGAGCTGATGTTTCCCCAGGTGGAGGGGGGTTGGGGGCATGGAGAAGGAGAAGGCTTCTTGATTGACAGCTGTCATCTTGGAAGGACAGCATGGCTAGGTCACCACAGCCTCCCTTCCATCATGTCTGTACATAAGAACACAGAAGAAGGAGGTGTGTAATGCCTGCCGGGTCTTTGCTAAGGACAGACCGTCATGTGACAGTGTGGAAATGGACAAGAATGGACGAAGATGCACGTGGCCACCAGCCTGACCCCTGCCCAGCCCGCCACCTCATCTCTGTCCAGTGGGCTGCTCTGGGCCTCCGTTGCACACTGACGCATAACTGAATACCGTGTATATTTCCGTACTGTTACAGATGCCAATTACAGATGGATTACAGGTTAAACTTCTTTTCTTTCTTTTTTGAGACAGAGTCTCATGTGATCCAGTTTGGCTGCAAACTCAGGGATATCAAGCATTCGCCTTTAGGTTGTGCTAGGGATAAGACCCAGGGATTTATGCAATGCCAGGTAAGCACTCTACCCATTGCAGCGCAGCCTTGTTTTTTTTTTTTTCTTTTTAAAGAATGTAGTGGAGGATAAGAAGGAAGAATCCAGATTATTATCTCCATCAATGATACTGTGACAGCCAGGCATGTACTAAATTGTGCTCTGGGGACAGGATATGATGTGTCTGACACTAGGAATATGCTTTAGGGTGTGGGTCAGTCAGAGTTAAATAGTATCTTTGCTGCAGGACTTGTCAGAACCTTTACTAAGTTGAGGATTTGCAAAGTTCCAAGAGTGCATGACATGTATTGCATCCTTCCAAATTCACTCCTTCTCCTTCCCTTCCTTCCTTCCTTCCTTCCTTCCTTCCTTCCTTCCTTCCTTCCTTCCTTCCTTCCTTCCTCCCTCCCTCTCTCCCTCCCTCCCTCCCTCCTTCCTTCCTTCCTTCCTTTCTTCCTCCTTCCCTCCCTCCCTCCCTCTCTTCCTCCCTCCCTTCCTCCCTCCCTCCTTCCCTCCCTTCCTCCCTCCCTCCCTCCTTCCTTCCTTCCTTCTTCCTTCCTTCCTCTCCCTTCCTCCTCCCTCTCCTTCTCTCCTCCTCCTCCCTCCTCCCTCCCTCCTCCCTCCCTCCCCTCCCTCCTCCCTCCTTCCTTCCTTCCTTCCTTCCTTCCCTCCTCTCTCCTCTTCCCTTTCTCTCCCTCCCTCTCTCCCTCCTTCCTTCTTTCCTTCCTTCCTCTCTCTCTCCCCTTCTCCTCTTTCTCTTTCTCCCTCCCTTCTTCCTTCCCCCTTCTTTCTTTCTCTTAAGTTTTGAGACAGAGTTTACACAGTAGCTCAGGCTGGCTTTCAACTCATGTTAATGTTGCTGCCGTAGTCGTCTGAGTTCGGGATTCCAGGCGTGCGTCACGCCCCCCCCCCCCCCCCCGCCTAGGTCTCTTTCCTGTAAGGCACACAGGAGGCATGTCTTGAGAAGACTCGCCGCTGAACCCCTCTTTTCTTTCTTGGTGCCTGGGGACTTGTTCCCATCCGTGCTCACCCTGGTCACCAAGCTGCTGGGACTTGGGGCATTTGTCCCCGCCTCTCTGTGGGGCAAAGGCTCAGCTTCTTTTCTCTTTCCATGCAGGTGGCCACAGATGCGCGTGGACGGCTGGGGGAGGGGCGGGACTGGCAGCCTCTGGACACAAGGACCCGTGTTAGAGCCCTGGCAGCTCTAGCGCTGGGGAGCTGCGGGCCGGGTTGGGGTTCAGTTCCCTCTGGGGATGCCGCAACATCTGTTTGGGATTTCTTTGCCTTGGCGATGGCGAAAGGAGGGCAAGAGCCATTGTGTTTGTATCGCGTAAACACCGCTTAAGAAAGTACAAGTGACCTCACCCACCTCTCCTGATACTGAGTTTCACAGATCCAAGGAAGGCAGAAGTGGTGGGTCCTGGCCAGAGAGGGGGAGTCAGGGCAATAAGCTCCGGTTGTACTCTGGCCACCTGCCTGTTGCTATGAGGGGCCACGGGGGGCCTGAACATAACTGTGTCCTATATCTGGGATGTCGTTCCTTCTTTCTTTGAATCCCAATAAATAAGTCTTTGTCAGTGTCTTTCAGTTGACCTAGGTAGGTAGGATGGAGGGCTGGAGGGGGTGTCCCTATCCCAGACTCTCGTTTCTCTAGTACATTTCCATCTGCAGGTAGCGAAAGCATCGCTGGGTGGAGAGATCACAGATGCCTCGCGAGCAGCATTTAGAGCTGCTCCGCGCATCGCCCGCAGGTGGCTGCGTGCTGTGGCGTGCAGGCGGGTGGAGGGGGCGGGCGGGCATGCAGGGAGCCCGCCCTGTGGGACGTAAGACTGTGGGTCACGCTCGGCTGAAACTTGGACACCACTGATTAGAAGAGCTGGGTGCCGGCACCAACCGGACTGGGTAGATGTGCTTCCTACATGTGCCTGTCTACTGCCAGGCCTGAAGGGTCCCTCCAGACCATGGGGAAAGAAAAAGACACACTGAGGAAAGGTGCTTGTGATGGGGCCCTCCTTAAAGTAGGCATTTTTAGTGGCCAGCAGGCCCCCGAGGCAGGGGGTACTGCTACAAGGGGACACGTCACTCTCGGCTGACAGGGAGGTGTTGGGGAACGGGGGTGTGTCCGGTTGGAGTCATTTATCTGCTGTGTGACTCAGGGCAAATGACTTGCTTTCTCTGGCCTAGGTTTACTCATGCACGAGGGGAAGGTAGGATGAGTCCTTTCTGAGGTGTATCTCTCCTAATGTGTCTAGATGACACTGAAGGGATCTGGGTCCTCTGGGGAATTCCACACCCCCCGCCAGGTTTCTTCCCAAGGACCCAAAGTGTATTCTGAGGGGAATCGTCTAGGCACAGTGGCGTGGAGGCAACGCAAGGGGGATGACGAGAGAAGAGCCGCAGAGTCTGGTCTCCATGGACAGCATTTATTAGGCGCCATTCTCAGTGTGAAGACAGATGGGTAGGAGCTGCTGGGGGTGGGGTGGGGCCGGGGCAGCCACGGCCTGGGGAGTCAGGGGCTGCCCGGGTGGGTGTGAGTGTGGGTGCGGGGCGTGTCACCCACACATATTGCATATTCTGTGGCAGTGTGCCCAGGCATAAGGCATTGGGGAAGCAGAAAGGCTGCCTGCAGTGGGAGGGGGTGAGATGGGAGGTGACGGGGGCCCTCTAGTTCCCTAGGCATGAACCCGCTGGGGACCAGCGGTCCCCCCCTCCCCACGCTCGGCCCCGAGGGCCACTCTGCCCCCTTCCCCACCCTCTCTCTGCAACTTTGGTTGTGGCTCCCTCGGATCTGACGGGACTTGACCCCTCGAGGGTAGGGTCACACACAGGACAGAGGCAGCCAGCACCACCCCAGCCTCACATGAACACGGAGGGCCCCGCTCCCCCCTTGATACACGGGCCGCCAGCTCTTCTTCCACGTGGACAAGGGATACACACATACAGGCCGGACTTCTCCTTGCGTGGGGTCCCCAGGGACTAGAGGACACAGAAGGTAGGCGGCGGGGGAGGGAGAGAGAGGACCTCCATCCGGCTGTCCAGATGATCAGCCTGGCCTTGGTCAGCGACAGTACGGGAAGGCAACCTCGGGGAGGAGAGGTTCGCCCCTTCTCGTGGTATTGGGGCTCAAACTTGGGCCTTGAGCATGCTATTACTACTGAGCTACGTCCCAAACCTCACCTCCATCCTTGTCGCTGTGCTGGGGCACTCTCTCACCTCCAGTAGAGGGTGGCAAGCTGCCCTCCCTCTGGGCTTCGGGTGCAGGTGAGGGCGTTCCAGGTGTAAACCTACTTCAGCCCCTGTCCCCAGAGGTATGTTCCTGGCTGTGGTAGAAGCCTTACTCCAGCAAGTGAAAGCCACCAGGGTCGCAGGGCCGGGCATAACGTCCCAGGATATGGCTGCCAGTTCCCTTGGCTGTTCTGCCCAATCCCCAAACTCCTAGAGCTCTAGTTCTTGGATTTCATTCCACTAGACCCAGCCCTCCTTACCCCTGTCCCGAGGACTTCCCTGCCTGTGAGCAGGCAGTACAGAGACGAGAGTCCATTTAAAGAGTCTCAACCTCGAGGTCAAGAATAGCAGAGACAGAGCCTCAGCAGGGAGCCTGGCTGGGGCTTCTGACTCCGGCGAGGGCCCCGTCCCCTACACAATGCAGGGGTGCTCGTGGCAGGGGCTCAGCTGGAAGGAAGAGCACTTGGGCTGGGAACAAGCCTTCCGGCGCTTGTTCCCCATTGCTACCTGCATCACCTTGGGCAAGTCACCCCTGTCACCTGTTTGCCTCATCTGTGAAATGGGCATAAGGTCTGCCCTAGTGACCTAACTGGCGGTGTAGCGGGCACTGAAATGAATGAGTAGGCAGGGCAGGGTTTCCGAGGCTTAAAAAAAATCACTCTGCAAATTGAAAAGTTGGTGGTCAGCGGCGGTGGCGGCGGCGGCAGCAGCCGGGGACAGCAAACTGGAGTGTGTGAGTCGGATTCCAGGACTGGAGTCTGGAAGGCCGGAGTCTTCCAAGGCCCCTGAGAGAATGTCATCGTATCCAGGTAGCTCACCTACCAGTGCCACCACCCTGTGGAGTTTTGGAGGCCACTCTTTGTGGGCTCCTGTGGGCTGCCTGGCCTTGGTTTCGTCTTGCCTCTGGAGAATTAGCTTTAGGGACTGCTAGAGGATTCCAATTTCTCCTTTAACTGCTGTAGCCATGCAAAACAACAACAGGTCATGGTGGGAGGCTGGGAGACACGGCTGGAGACGAGCAAGAGGAGCGGGCTGCGTGGAACAAAGACACCTTGGCTTCTGGAAGCCAAGAGGAGGTATAAGTAGAGATGCAAACGAACAAACGCAGAATAGGACTCCCCTGGGGAGAGGGGGTCTGGGTCCCAGCAGGGCCTCTTAGGACTAAGGAGGCTTCGAGCGACTGCCTTCCCTCCAGGACCACCCTTCACCCCCCAAGTTTCACATTTCTCGGAATTCAAAGGGCTCGGGTGGATGGGGGGCTCCAGGGTTTCTCAAAGCCCGGGCTCCTGCTGGCTGGTGCAAGCAGGCACAGTCGGAGATGGAGGGGTTGGGGGGAGAGTGGTGGTGGGGAGATCTTGGGGGGGAGGGCATCCTAGGGGGCCGAAGGCGGCTGGCAGGGGAGCCTCCCGACCGACCCTTGTCGCTCCCACAGGTAGGGTCCCCCCCTCCTCTCTCCTCGCACACCCCGTTAGCCTGTAGGTCGCTTCAGGCCTGCGGCGGTTCACACCGAGCTCCTGCGCTTCATGAGACCCCGGAAGGTGGCCAGGCTGTGCAGGCCCGTGGACACCGAGCTGATGGCCGAGCGCTGCGTGACGCTGCACAGGCAGCGGTGCGAGGGCGTGTCGCTGTAGCGGCCACCCGCTCCCGGCGACGAGTGGCTCTGCTCCACGCACGTGTCGGACGTGGACAGGTCCCGCGGGATGATCATGGGGATGGAGTACTGCAGCTTCTCGCGGCTCTTGTACCAGAGGCACGAGCACATGGACTGGAAGTGCAGCACCTCGGCGTACACGTTGCGGAAGCCGCCGCCGCCCACGCCCACGCCCACGCCCCCCGCCGCCGCCGCCGCCGCCGCCGCGGCCGCCGCGCACGACGCGGGGTCGCCGGGCAGCGCGCCGTCGCCCAGGCCGCCGCTCAGGCAGCTCAAGCCGCCCAGGCCGCCCGCCTGGCCGTTGTGCGTGAGCAGCGCGCGGTGCTCGGCGTCGCGCTTCTCGTCCTCGGCGTTCATGGTCATGAATCGCAGCACCACGAGGTTGAGGAAGGCGCCGATGACCGTGAGCCCCGTGAGGATGTAGACGAAGCTGAAGGCCACGTACTGCGGCTGCGTCTGCAGCGCCTGGTCCTTCTGCAGCGCCACGTAGTCGCCGAAGCCGATGGTGGTGAGCGTGATGAAGCAGTAGTAGTAGGCCTGGAAGAAGGTCCAGTGCTCGTAGTAGGAGAAGGCGGCCGCGCCGATGCACAGCGTGCTGATGCACGACACGAAGCCGATGAGCACCATGTTGGCCAGGGACACGTCGGCGCGCCGCATGCCCAGCCCCTTCTTGGCGCGGTGCAGCAGGTACTTCACGAAGGTGTTGATGCGCTCGCCCAGGCTCTGGAACATGACGAGCGTGAGCGGGATGCCCAGCAGCGCGTAGAACATGCAGAACACCTTGCCGCCATCCGTGCTGGGCGCCGCGTGGCCGTAGCCTGGGGACAGGGACAGGAGACAAAGCAGACGCTGTGGGGGTTGCCTTCGCAGAGACCTCCCCCCTCCTCCTCGTGTCCTCTGGTTCTGGCTTTGCCCCCCCCCCTTTTGCTGTGTGTGTGTGTGTGTGTGTGTGTGTGTGTGTGTGTGTGTGTGTGTTCACTCCAGACTCAACACCCGGTGCCTTCCTCTATGGCTCTTCACCCTATCTTTAATATTTTATTTATTTAAGAAAGGGAGAAAGGAGAGAGAGAACACGTGAATATATGCATGCCATGGTGCATGGGTGGAGATCAGAGGATATCTTTCCTTCCACCATATGGAAGGATGGAACATAGGTCATCAGGTCTGCAAGCATGTGTCTTATCCACTGGCCTATCTCATCCGCCCTTTCACCTTATTTTTAGAAAACATTTGAGAGAAAGAGAGAGAAGAAAAGAAGAAAAAGAGGAGGAGGAAGAGAGAAGGAATGCACGTATGCTGTGGAGCACGGGTGAAGACAGCTGCCCCCCTTCCACCATTGTAGGACTTCTGGAGATCAAACTCAGGTCTCCAGATTTGGAGCAGACATCTTACCTGCTGAGCTGGCTATCTTCCAGGTCCATGTCCCCCACCTTTTTGAGACAGTTTCTCTCTAAACCTGGAGCTCGCTGATTGGGCTAGCCTGGCTACCAGTGAACCCTCATCCTCTCCCCTCAATCCTCCCCATCTCATCTCCCAGTTCTAGGATTAACAGCAAGCATTTTACTCACTGAGCATGTCCCCAGTCTCTCTCCTATTTCCTTCCTTCCTTCCTTCCTTCCTTCCTTCCTTCCTTCCTTCCTTCCTTCCTTCCTTCCTTCCTTTCTTCCTTCCTTCTTTCTTTTTTAGAATTTTATTTGTTTATATTATTTTAACTTTCCACCTATATAGTTTGTTAAATAACTGATTAATATATTCTCTCTTTCCCCCTTTCCCTCTCCCTCTCTCTCTCTTCCTGTCTTTCTCCATGTCTCGCTTATATAGACCAGTCTGATCTCAAACCCATATTGATCTGAGTGCTGGGATTACAGACATGAACCATCGCACCTGCTCCCAGGCCTCTCTTTCCACACACAGGGACACACTCACGTCCCCATGCATGTGCCCTTGTTTGCATCTTGGGATGTATTCGCATGACAATTCCAGAAGGCAGGGAGGAGGATGAAACAGAGAGGGTGTGCTAGTCAGATGCAGGTAGCATCCTGACAATTGAAGGCTGAGCTCTGGGCAGAGCTGTGAAGAATTAGTCATTGAGTTAAGGGGGACAGAAGCCTGTAGAGATTGATTGATTGAATGATTGATTGATTGATTGATGAAGGGAGACCCAGCCCATGGTGAGTGGAACTTTTCCCTGAACAGATGGATAAGATGAAGGGAGCTGATTTGGGGAGATAGCATTCTTTGGCATACTTGGACAGACACGCTGACTGGCACGTGAGGTTTGCACCTCTCTCCGCAGTCCTGTGGATGGGCATGGCCAGTGCCCGCGGCCCCTCATGTTGGTGTGTGCTCTCTGGCCAAGTGGAGCTAAGAGATGTAACTGGACAATTGTCGGAACAAAACCCTTTCTTTCCCTGGAAGGAAGTGAATTTATGGACAACATGTGGAGTAATATGGCGGAGGCTCAGTGACTTTCCAAGGTCGCAGTTGGCGTTTGAACTCTAATCTGCTTTGGCTTCAGACTCTAGTGTTCTTTTACGCCTAGCAAGGAGCTGGCTCCTGGTGCTGCTGGAAACTTTGTCAACAGGCACCTGGTGCTTGTGACTGTCAGTCAGCTGAGAGCTGGGCTCTAGTCTCTAGTCGGGTGTCTTTGACTGAGGGGAGACTGGATAGACCGAATGACTTCTGACGTCCTGAGATTCAGTGTCAAGGGAGGGCAGCTAAGGCATGCAGTGGCTCCTTCATATTTCCTGTCTGTTATCAAAGCTCATAGGTGGTGGGGGAGGGCCGCGGTCACGGGCTTCTGGTCTCTCTAGGTAGCTTGTTCAACAGCAGCAGAAAGGGAAAAGGGAAATTGGCTGCCTGGGCTTCTCCCAGTTGGATGAATGAGTGTTCTAGGGTCTCTGTTAGCTGCCCCAGGCTGGGATGGGGGTTCCTGGGGCCTTCCTCTGGGCTTGGTCCAAAAAAATAGGCACTGTGCTGTGTTTGTGGGGGTGGAGCTTGTCCCCGGCAAAGCAGGAGCTCTGAATGTCCTTCTGGGTATGTTGCCATGGTTGGCTAAGCCGTTTTGGTGCCCCTCTCCCCTTCTGTCCCATCCTCGCTGTGCCCTCGATTGTACTGTGTCCTCAGGAGTCAGGCAGAGGCAAACTTGGCTCTGAGCCAATCATTAAATGGCCAGTAAGCATCCTGCCCCAAGATCTGGTGAGACAACTTAGTAGGTAAAGTCTCTTGACATGCAAACAGTAGATCCTGAACCCAGAGCCCACGTACATCAAAGTGGAAGGATAACTTCGTAAAGTCATCCTCTGACCTCATGCACGTCCCCCTACATCATATATGCATACAGAGTAATAACAAAACTTTTTAAATGAAAAAAAGGAATTCTGCCCGGAGCTGTGTACAGTGGTCTATGCCTGTGGTCCCAGCACCTAGGGCCTAAGGTCAGAGGCAGAGCGTTTGAGAGGAGTCTGGACTACACAGAAAGGCTTTCTAGAAAAAAAATCTTAAAAATCTTCTCAGCTCATGAGCCTGTAGGAGAGAGAACCCGGAAGCCTCAGACACAAGTTCTGGTCCTGTCACTAGTGAGTGTGGGATCTTGGGCACATGTTTTTCTCTTGTGTGAATTGAAGTCTCCTGGTGCAGCTACTTGCTTCTTCTACCAGACCAGTGAGAATAAATATCTCAACTTTTCTTCTGAGAGTTCTGAGGGCTGGAAAGACAGCTCGGTGGAAAAGAGACACTTGCCACACCAGCCTGGCAATGCGAGTTTGGTTCCCTGAAACTCACATGAAAGTGGAAGAAGAGAACTCACCCCCCAGAGTGGTCCTCTGACCTCCACATGCGCACCCCCCAATTATACACGCATACACAGTATAATAATGATGCAGATGATAATGTTTAAAAAGAGAATGATGACGAAATAATGTTGTCAGCCTTTCCACGTTTTCATCTTTTCTGAAACACATGAAATCTTCTCCGAATGCTGCTTCTTTCGAGCAGCTTTCCTGGATTCCTCTTCGCTGAAAGTGATCAGTACCTATAGTCCTCAGAATGTTCACCTTTGAACTCCAGGACCCTCAGCTATTTAAAATTTTTTTTTATTATTATTATTATTTATTCAACTGTGCACATGTGCGTGTGTATGTGCGCATGCGTGTGTGTCTGTGTGTGTGTGCGTGTCTGTGTATGTGTAGAACCACGGACGAACTCGCGAACCACCATGGACGCCTCCACCTCCTTCTGCCCCGGGATTCACAGGCTCCGCCCTACCAGAACCAGAAGCGCAGGCCGCCCCGGCTTCCGCCTGGCGTCTATACGTGGGATCTGGGATCCGAACTCGGGACCTCCTGCCTGCAAGGCGGAGGCTTAACCCCTGAGCCACCTCTCCAGCCCACCCTCAGCTATTTAAAACTAGACATTAATGAAAGTTATGGGTGGGCTTTTCATGCTCCCCTCTAACATTCCACCTTCCAAAGGTAGATGTTGATGATCAAATAGCAGGTCAGGCTCTTGTATACTTTGTGTCTGATCTGAGTTCAAATCCCCCCTTCTCTCTGTGCGTATATGACCTCTCTGAGCCTTAGTTTCCACATCTGTAAAGTGGGACTAATAAGTCACTTACCACTAGGTTTAGGTTGGAGTGAGATAATGTATTTGATGCTCTTACCCTAGAGCCTGGTATGTCTCAAGTGCCCAATAATAGCTCACTGATTAATAATGAACAAGATGCCAGAGTCCTCTCACGTTTTCAAGAGCACAGCAGGCTTGGAGGCGGCTGGTTCTGGCAAAGGCCAGGTCTCTGCCAGCCTAAGGGCATTTGGATCTCAAAGCTCAGGGAGGTCTGGAGACAGCTGTTTGGGGTATGGAGGCTTCGGGGCTGTCCTTAGAATCTCTCCCCTGCCCCCAGCCTGGCATCCGGCCAGTAGCTGTGTCCTCCCCCCCCCCCGTGCCAGGGGCTGCACAGCTGAGCCGTTGAGCCTCGTTGCCTGGCTGTCCACGCCACAGCGGGGTGAGAACAGATTGTGCCCGCCAGCTCGGACCGGCAGCCAGACCACAACTCACCTCGACAGCTGGGCAGGCCCCCAGCCAGAGCGGCTTCTCGTCCTGCTCTCCCCTGTTCCCCCAGGCCAGCACCGTGCAGTTTATGGGAAGGGGGAGAGGATGCCTGATGCCGGGGACGGTGCCCCCCACAGGGCGTGTAGAGCGTGAAGCTAGTCCCAGCTGTGTGACCTTAGACAAATCTCTTCCCGTCTCTGGGCTCCCATGCCTTGTCCTGGGCTTGGTAGGGGGTGATCAAAAGGTGGTGTTCTGGCCACTGGCCGGAGCTACTTCTGGGAGTGAAGGAGACAAATGGGCAGGAAAGGCTTTGGGAACCCGTGGCGTGTGCAGCAGAAGCCATGGTGACAGGACTTAGGAGAACATGCCTGAGAGTTCAGTGTGGGAAGCAGGACCCCCCTCTTCATCCCCCTGTATGAGACTGGGAGGCCGAGGCCCGGGGTCAAGGAGAGGGGCTCCTCTCTACCGCCCACCTCCTCCAGTGCCCGCCTTCTTGGCAACCTCTGCCCATGCAGGCTGCTCGAAGAGCTCCCTCGGTTATCTTGATCTGCCCGTAGCCCACCTCCGTTGCCTCAGGTCCTTGGGCGCTGCCCTGGCACCCGGAAATGCCTCCATCTCCTCCATTTGGTTTTTCCCCTGCTCTCTTTCCGTCCATTGGTGAGGGGTCACTTACGGCCCAGCTTTAGCTACGAGTACATACTTCTCACCCCCCACCCCCTAAAAACATCTTGGTGACTCCCAAAGCATCTGACTCATCCAGTCCTGCTGCCCGTGGCATCCATGGCCCTCAGAGGACAGCCTGGCCCGGAAGTGTCTGACCGTTGGGTCCAGATGCCCAGGCGCACCCCGACTCCCCACCACAGACCAGGCTTATACTAATCAGAAGCTCTTGCCCTTCTGATACACTTAAACTTTATTCTCATAAACTTCCCCTAAGGTCACTTGTGATCATTTCCCTTTTTAAAGCTGGGGTCCGGGAATCTTGGAGGATCTTGTGATTCAACCTTTGCGCTAGCATATCAGACCCAGCGCCGACTCAGGAAGGGAAACTGAGGCCCGTGGGCCCGAGCCAGATGGAGTGGGACAGACATGCCCAGGAGATGATGCTCTCAGCTGGCGCTCAGGATGAGCGTTGCCAGTTCTCTCATCTGTCTGTTGTCACTGGGTGAAAGGGCAAGGGCGCCACTAGGACCTGCTGACGTGGGTGCACGACTTGGAGGACCTCCAGTGAGGGTGGAGCTGATCCCAGGGGCCCTGGACTTCTGGGAAGTCATTGGGAGAGTGGCCAGCTCTGTCCCCCTGCGGCGGTGGGGTGGCTCCCTGCCTGGGCCCCACCCACATCGAACTTGGCTCTGCAAGGGGGAGGGCAAAAGATGTTACCCATCACTGCCTCCTTGCTCGGCCCATTGAGGTTCTGGCGGAAGGGCTCTGTTTGTCTTTTGGGGTGTCAAACTCTGGGTATCCTTTCCCAGGACCTGCTGGATCAAACAGCCAGAACTGCCCTGACCATGGGACCCTAAGTGTTGCATCTTGGAACACACCTAGGTCGTTTGTTCCCTGTCTCCTCTTCCTGACTGAATCCATCAGAGATGTAAAGGTCTAGTCCTTACGCTACACAGATGACCACCAGAGGACCAGAGAGGGGAAGCGCCCCGCTCAGCGTCTCACGACTGGCAAACGGCAACCAGAGCTGTCGCCTGGGGCACATGATTCTAAAACCAGCGGGTTTTCCATTGCTCATGTGTGATTAGAGCTACACCTGGTGCATTCAGCCAGGGCCGGTAAGTCCTGTTGGAACCATATAGCTAAGAAATGAGTTTGGAACCAGCTGGAGACACAGAAGCCACCTGAGGAAGCCAGGTGGCTGGACAGAAATGCTAACTATTAGTGTCAATATTTTGAGGGTAGCGAAGAGCTGTCGGCTAGGATGGGCAGCCTTGGGCCTTCATTTTTCTCTTTTCTTGGTGGCACCAGGAGCTCAGCTCCTGCCTGCGGCTCTGACTTCTGCAGGGTCTTGGGTCTGCTCTGGCCTTTCACTGATGCTTTCTCCCTGGGGCCAGGTTCCTTCTAGTCAGAGCACAGCTCTAAGCTCTTGGTGATGGCCTGGTCCCAGCCACCAGCTCCCTACGGGCCTCAGGAGCCTGCGTGCTGCCTGCCCAGCTCCTACCTTTGGCCTAGCTGTCCCCAGGGAGTTGGGAGCTGGCCACAGTCTCGAATGGCGAAAAGTGCATGGGGCTAGGAGGCAGGAGGAGGAGGCTGGGGTCTGTTCAGAGTTGGACCGCTACTAGCTTTGTACCTCTGCCAGTCCCTTCCCTTCTCTGGGCCTTGAGGGCTATGTCATCGGAGGACTTTTGACCGTGGCCAGATCACTTAACCCTTGCATCTTGTTTTCCTCATCTGTAAAATGGGCACCATTAAATAACCTCAAACAGTTGCTGAAGGGATTTGGTGAAGCAGCAGATTTGGAATGCTGGGATCCATAAAAGCTGAGAATGAATAGGAAAGAACTTTGGGGGAAACCCCTCCCCTATGACTAACATGGTGTTTTAAATTCCCTTCAGAGGCCACTGAGATGACTCTGGGTAAAAATGCTTGCCAGACAATCTGATGACCCGAGTTTGATCCCCGATGATCCCACATAAAAGTGGAAGGAGGGGCTGGAGAGGTGGCTCAGGGGTTAAGCCTCTGCCTTGAAGGCAGAAGGTCCTGAGTTCGGATCCTAGACCCCACGTTTAGACGCCGGGAAGAAGCGGGGGGCAGCCTGCATTTCTGGTCCTGGTAGGGTGGAGCCTGTGAATCCTGGGGCAGAGTAAACAAGGAGGAGGTGGAGGCGGTCCATGGTGGTTCCCGAATTCATCCGTGGTTCTACATAAACACACATATACACACTGCGCGCGCACGCGCGCGCACACACACACACACACACACACACACACACACAATTGAATAAGAAATAAAAAAAAAAGTGGAAGGAGAAGTTGTCCTCTGACACGTGAGTCATGGTGTGCACCCCTCCATCTCGCATGTACACACACAGTATATTAACAAGCAGAAATTGTAAAAACCCCTTTCAGCGCTAACATCCTCCTATGATCAGTGTTTCCTAAGATTAGTTCCCAAAACACCAGATCCGTGGTGATAGACAAGAAAGGGTGGTTTGATTCTATTAAATTGGGGAGCAGCTGGACTAAACTGGTTTGTTGTCAGGATTCTAATGTCGCAGGGTTGTATAGGAAGTGTGTCTGGCGAGGCCAGTTAAAGCTGGGACACTGTGTTATGTTTCTCATGTACATGACGGTGGAACATCTTTTTTTTTTCTTTTTTCTTTAATAGTGCAATATTGCTGGGTTCCCTGGAGCATAGTTTGGGGACCTCTCCTCTGTCTCTTCAAAAACTCTTAAGGTCTTTCTTCTGGTCTTTCTCTGGCTCTGAGTCTCTGATCTCTGTCTTTGGGTGGGTTAGAGTCACGGAGCCCTTGGCAGTGTCTAGCTGTACCCTGCCTCCCAACAGACCTGCTTATCTAGAGTAAATACGGCCCTGGCTGGGCTCATGTTTGTCCCAAGGGAAGATGGATGAGGTTGACCTATGTCTTCAGACACCCAAAGGCTGTGTACACTGGGTTGATGTTGGAAGTGGTGGAGGTGGGGAAGGTGGGGGCTAAGCTGGGGGTGCTGCCTGGGCCTGGAGAGATAGTCAGAGAGCAGCGTGGCCTCTTGGGAGTGGGTGCTTCTAGGTGATGTGTGGGAGGGGGTAGAGGAAGGCCACCTTGATCATCAGGCCTCAAAGAGCGTTTGGGCCTGGAAAGGTACCTGGGAAAAGACTCTTGGAGACTCCGCCTCTTCCGGGGCTGGAGGGCTGGAGACAGGTAGTGCGATATGGGCGGGAACTGATGCACTAGAGGAGATGAGAGGGGAGGCAGCAGGCACTGGTGCCCAGGTTCTGCTGTGAGGGGGGCAGGCTGCTGGCCTGGCAGACAGGGGGAAAGGCCAGGCGCTTGCCTTGCTCCCTGGGAGGTCCGTGCAGAAACCACCCAGTCCTCCCAGTGCAGGAGAAACCCCTTCCTTTGTTGTGCACTTACTCCACGGAGGGGCCCTGCAGGACTCGGAGCCCCTGCAGGCAGCGAGTCTCGTTGGGGTCCCGCACAGGACCCAGTGACACAGCTGTTCAACAACTGTGCTTCTCCCCAAAAGACCAGGCTTGTTCCATCCAGAAGATGGAAGCTCTGGACGTCTGTGTAGTCCACTCTGGTGACAACTGAGCAAACCTTCCCTCAGATTCCCCCAGCTGCTCTGGGAAGCAGCGGCCTGGCGCTCCTGTCCATGCGACAGCCTCCTGGTGCCTTCAGGAAGGGGCCATCTCTAGGTCCAGAAGGAAACCCACTGCTGCAGGCCTGGCTGAACCCAGAGCTGAGCCAGGAAGCCCCTGAGCCTCGGAGACTTGGGTGGGGTGGAGACCAGTGTCGGGGCCAGAGATCCTGGAAGGACAGGTCTGCCACACAACACCCATCTCCTCGCTGGCCTGCCCCTTCCCGAGCCTCTTCTGCCACCTCAGCATCTCCTTCTCCAGCTCCTCCCGCGCTCTCCGAGAGGACGCGTTCCCCTGCCCCTTCCCAACTTCTTGATCCCCTTCCCCTCTCCTGAGCTGTGTCTTCCACCCAGAGGCGTCCCTGCTACCGGGACCTCTGAGCCCCGGAACCCCACCCCCACCCTCCCAGGCCCATGTGGAATGGGGGAACTGAGAGGGAGGGTGCTGGTGTCATGGAAAATCCCTGCGGCAGCCAAGGTCACTGTTTGCAGACACAGCCTGGCCCGCAGCCAGGGCCGCCTGGGGCCCGGCTCCCTCCCACCATCTCGGCAGCTGACTGTGTGCAGGGCCTCAAGCACCTCCAGCTGCCTCGGGTGCTTCAAGCAAGGGGCCCAGGACGGGTCATGCTACAGTGCAGGGCACTGTGCACAGCGTGGTTCGACCTGCCCATTTTACAGAGAGGTAAACTAAGTAAGGTTTGGAGCACAGCCGGGACCAGACCCATATCTTAACAAGTAACTGACAGATCAAGGACTGGAATGTCCCTACTGAAGAGGAGAGCATCCTCCCCTGTCTTCCAGGCCGAGGAATAGTCAAAGCCATGTTAAAACAACCCAGTGACTCCTCCAGCCTAGCTTGCAACTAGGCTGCCCTCAATGTTGATGGTGTGGCCAGGTAGACCAGATGACCAAACCAAGGTCCCTGGCTTCAAAACACACTTTCCATGTGGGAATAAATCCAAAGAAACCCCTGGAAGGAAGCACTTTGAAAGATTCCATGTTGCACCCAGAATAGAACTTATTACAATATCTCTGAATAAGATACCTGGCAGAGTTGGTTAGTGTGGGGAGTTTGATAAGTAAGTTTGGCGCAGGAGGAAGGATGGAGGTGAAGAACTCTGGGGTATTGTGAAGGGGCACATATGATTATGTATATATGCATACAACATGCATGCATGCATGCATGCGCGCGCGCACGCGCGCACACACACACACACACACACACACACACACACACACACACACAAAGCATTTTTATGTAAGACAGCAACAACCTTAGAAACATATTTGCCCAGGACCCTGCAGTGCCGCGTGTAGGAATCTCTGCTGGGGAAATAACCAGAGATGGGAACAAAGATTTATGAACAAGGATGTTTATAGCAGCATTTTCATTGTGAGTAATTGTAAACAGTCCAAATGTTCAACAACAGGGTTTGGTTAAACATATTAAGGTATATTTATGGGGCAGAATACTGTGCAGCTATTAAAGTGCAGTTCTTGAAGAGTCTCTTAATTACCTAGAAAACCAATGTGTTATGTGGAGAACGATAGGTTCTATGTTTTCTGTGTAGAGAGAGATCTCACTCCAAATATACAAACGTGAAAATGGCATATACATCCAGAAAAGGGAAAACTATGAAGTTCACGGAATGTATATCCCTGAATAATGAGCTTATGAGTGATTTTTATATTCTTTTCACACATGCCATATAAAAGCCCATTATTACTATTGCTATTACTATTATTGGTAACGGGGGCCTTGTATATGCCAGGCAGTGCTTCACTAAGCTACATACCTAGTAGTTTTATGAGTAAAAGAAGATGAATTATTTTTGTGATTATTATTTTAACATTTTAGGCATGTTGCTCAGGTGGTCTAAAGGTCCTGGGTTCAAGTGATCATCCTGCCTCGCCTTTCCGAGTCCTGGAATTATAATCATGTACCACTATGCTCAATAAAAATATGACAATCGTGTGTCTAGTAACAACAACAAGAACAACAAAATCTACCTGTGCTCTTGGAGCAGAAAATTGAGTTGAAAAGTTGTTAGGATGAATGAGGCTAAAATTTGAGGCCTTTGAAGTGTAGGCTTAAGAATAAGAATCTTAATTAGAAGACAAGGAATGAGGGGCCATTGGCAGGGTGGGGGGGGACATGCCTACAGAGGTCTCACTGAATTTCCTGGCATCCCTGGGTTGGGGGTGAGTGGGCAAACAGTGGGAGATCCAGGGCAGAAGATTTATTTAGGTGCCTCTGTGTGACCAGCTACCAGATGCTCAGGTCTGAACTAAAGGGAAACAACTTGCATTCAGGAGGGCTAGGGAGGAGGGAGGAAGAGAGGGGAAAGAAGGAGAAAGAGTCAGGGAAGAGAGAGGAGGTGATCAGCCCACAGTGCGTGAGGTGCCTTTGCACGTGTGGGCTGAAGTCTAGCTTCCCCAATGGCAGGACTTTGGGTGTCTTTGGTGCATTACTGAGTTCCCCACCCCTGGGAAGGAAGATCAAGCTGATTTTTCTGGAATGAATTTTGGATGGATGGAGGCAGGGAGGCTACTGTGGAGTATGAGGTGGAGGTGGTGGGGGGAGATAGTGCTACATAGAAGGGTGGGAATGGCAGGGGTCTTGGGCAGGGTACTGACCTGGGCAGCCACTCTAGCAAGTATCACGGTACAGGCCGCGACCCGTTCATGTCCTTGTGGCCAGATGGTCAGCGTATCTGTGATCTTCTGGCAGATTAGATGTAGTGGGGTTTAATTAAAACGAATCCACTAGGGACAACCTGGCATTGAGAAAGGAATTCCCAGACCGACTTAACATGCACTTGGCCCTTTTACAGGTGCCTGGAGGTGCCAGTCCAGCCATGTTTCTTCGAGGCTGGGCTGAGTCATACACATTAGGTCTCCTTGCTTTTCCCAGTTTTCCTTTAGAGGACGAGCAGCAGTATATTCATCCCGAAGGGGATGAACTGCTTCCAACAGCAAGCCCTTGCTGGGTCTTGGGGTGGGGTTTACTGTGGCCAGCCCAGGTATGAGCTCAGAGTCCTGGTGCTAAAATCTTACCCTGGGGACAGTGTTAGAGTTGGGAAGGACCCAGAGGGGTGAGGGTGTATAGGAGTTGAAAAGCACCCAGTTAGGAGTCAAAAGGTCCGGCAGCCAGCCAAGCTTGGCCACAGCCTTGGTGTGGGAGAGAGGGCAGAAAACATTTCAAATAAAGGGCCAGATAGCACGTGAGTAGGCTTCCCGGTCCTGTGGGAGTCTCTTGCAAACTCCTCAGCTCTGCTGAGGATCAGCTATAGGCACTATGTAGATGAATGGACAGGGCTACGTTCCAATGGAACCAGCAGCTACCAAATCCAGCCCCTGGCTCTTGCTGGCTGTGTCTCTGCGGGGCCCACGTTAAGGCGTGTTGCAAATGGGACACTAGATAGGAAGTTTCCCAACGTCTCTTCTGCAAAGTTGTGCTTTAATATTTAATCAATTCCTGGTTCTTCCTGTTCTATGTGCCATGCATAGGCCCTTCGGAAGAGGGGCAAGTTTTGAGCAGGTCACGTGTCCAGAGCTGCCTGTGACGTTGCTGTACTCAACTCTTAAAGGCCGTTTCTCTTTTCCTTCCTTTTTTCCCCCTCTTCATTCTCTTCCACTCTCCCTTCCTCTTCTCTCCTCTTTTCTGGGTGTCCCTTTCCTCTTTATTTCCTCTCTTTCATTCTTTCCTTCCCTTCTTTCCTTTCACTTGCTTCTGACTGTGTGCTTTCAACCCCAGGACTCAAGTGATGCTCCTGCTTCATACTCCTGAGTACCTGGTAATACAGGGATGTGCCTCAGGGGGGCGCCCGTGCCTACATTCTTGCCTGATCAAAGCCAGTTAAAAAGTCACCCCCTGTTCCCTCCAAAGCCTCCCGGATCTTGCTTTCCTCAATAGACCTATGCCTTTTGTTCATCTCACCATCCTCCAAACATTCATCCCTTTGACCAGCAGGCATTTTTAAGTTCTTAATTTGTACTGTGCTCTAAGTTCTGTAATAATAGCAGTTCCTTATATTTATATGTGCAGGGCCCTATCACAAAGCTATTTTTATGCCTTTTATTGCTTGAGTTTGTATAGCAGTTCTGCACAGGAAATACTGCTCTCCTATTTTACAGATGTGAAAACTGAGGTTGCAAGTGTTGGAAGCAGCCTTGAGAGTCAGAGCAGCTCTTTTTCTGCTGTACTCGGCTACTCCAGGACTCTTGGAAGCCGGAAGACCTGGGTTTGGATTCCAGCTATGTTATGTGGTCACACACAAGACCCAGTGGCCTTTGGCCTTAGGTGCCTATAATGGGATGTGAAGAGGCTGGAGGGGATCTGGGCCTTCAGAAGAGCCACAGTCTTTACCTCCAAACCATGGAGAGAGCAGCAGCCTCAGTGCTAAGGGCCAGGTAAAGGCCACTGGACTCTGAGGCGCCCAGAGTGGTGACCGGGCCTGTGACTGCACATCATACCATAGACCTAGTCAGCACTGATCAGATGTGGTGGGAAGCACGGGGGGCTGTGGGCTAGCCTGGTTAGCACAGCTCTGAATAGTAGCGTCCCCCCAGTTGAAGCAGTCTAAGCCCCAAATCCTACCTCCCTGCATCGCCCCCTTGCAAGCCTCCCCTGCCTGCAGACGGGCTTTGCAGAGTCAGGGAGGAGGCAGCCGCCAAGACAGGCTGGGTGTTTGGGAAGTCTTGTGGGTTCCAAGTCCTCCTGGCTGCCAAACTCCAAGGTGTCCAGATGTCTCTTCCGTCTAGTTCTGCAGCCTGTCTCAGGAAACCCTGCGTCTCCCCTACATTTGCTCCTTTCCTTTAGCTGCTTCTTAGTTGGGTCTCGTTTGGCCTCTCTGAGGCTCCTGAGGGGGGCATGATAGCCCACACTTCCCAGTAGCTCAGTGGTAGTGAAAACAATAAGACTAAAGCCCACATTTACTGAGCATGTGTACGCCAAGTACTGGGCTACATTCCCTGTAATTATAATTTATTTAATCTCAGATTCTATGAGGTAAGGGTTATCTCCATTTTGCAGATGAGAAAACCGAGGCACAGAAGGTTTCCATAACTTATCCATATGCTCATAACATAGGTGAACGACGGAGTTGGAGGCCATGTTTGGGCCTGGTACGTTGGCCAGCCTAGCTCATCAATGTTGGCAGGAAAGATGTTCAGTTCTGGAAAGCAGGTGCAGGAGCGGTGTGGCAGGTTAGAGACAGGTGTCAGCTTGACAACTGAAGGCCCAGACTGTGGGCACGTCTGTAAAGAATTGGTAGTTACGTCCTGGGCAAACCTGCAGGAGATTGTCTAATGGATGGGATGGTGGGTGGGACTAGTCCCTAGGCTGGTGGATAAGGTGAAGGAAGCTGGTTAAAGAAGTTGACATTTTTCAATATACTTGGACAGACATGCTGTCCGGCAAGTGAGGATTGTTCCTCTTTCTGCGACCTGTGGGGTCCCTGGTGTTGGCGCGAGCTCTCCTCCTGAACTGGCCTAAAAGATGTGGCTGGACAATCATAAGAGGGAATAAAATCCTTGTTTTTCCCTTAAGCTGTTTGCTGGTGAATTTATCAGCCACATGCAGGCAAAATATGACAGGAGACTGAGCTGAGGGGCTGCGTACTTGGTCAAGGCCACCCACATGTGTGGTAGAGCCACCAGCTCTTTCTAGTGGCTTTCCAGGCCTTTGAGGTTGAGGATCAAGGTCCTTGGCCCATCTGAGTGAGACCTTCACGAACGCTTCTGTTTCTCTGAGGAAATGGTAGTAGGGGGCAGGTGGGCGATAGGTGCTTCTCTCAGGAAAGATTCCTCCTTTCCCCCTCCAGCCCATCCCAGCCTGCAGCAGGCTTCGGGATTGCACCGAGTCCTCGCGGAGAACTCCACCGCCGGCCTGCCCTGACCTGGATGGCGGGAGATGGCAGGCCGAGACGTCTTCAGGTTGTTAGGGAGCTGATGGCTGATTCCACAAGAAGACACTGACCTCTGTCAGGGGAGGCCAGGCCACCTGGGGAGGCTGCGCAGGAAGCAGGCGCCTCAGGAGACTTAACACGTGGCCAGTCTCAAGACTATCAGCTGGAAAATCGGTGAGACAGGCATGGCTTCATTCCGCCTTGGCTTGCCTTGATTCATTAACAGAGCCGACACTTCTTCAGCATCTATGACTTTGTACCAGGCATGAGGCTAAGTGCAGAGGGGGAATGCGGGGGGGGGGGCGTGTCGTGCTTTGGAGGGGGGGGCACAGAGAAGAGACTGTCCAGTGGGCAAGTGGGAGGAGACCAAAAGCAGAGAGCTGCCCCAGGAAGCACTGAATCTGTTTCAGGGATGGGGGCCCATCCGGTGAAGGGAAACCAAGGCAGGGAGTCAGGTAGTAACCCTTGGTAACCCTTGATGGCCGGAGACGGCATTTCCTGCCCCTGTGTCCTCGCGGTGGTCTTGGATGCCTGTGAACACAGCCCAGGGCCATCACGGACACCTGGCCCACGTGCAGAGCCACTGCCCATTGGCTCAAGGTCAGCAGTATCTGAGGTCATACACTCCCTTTCCCCCTTCTTTTTCTTCTTTCTTTCTTTCTTTGCTGCTGGGGGTTGTGTGCTGTGTTCTTTGCTATTTACGAAAAAAAATAAGCTGAATTGAATCGCGGAGCAGCTTTAGGCGCCCAGAACGCCCTCCTTCCTGAATGCGCAGCGCCTCCTCTAGTTGATGGACTGCCCTGTGTCCCTCTCTCCTCTTGCTGCTTTCTCCTAAGAAGGCCTTTCTCCTGCTCTGGGCCCCCGAGCATCCCTGTTTCCAGCTCCCCATGCAGTATCCGTCGCCGCCACACCCTTGGGCTGTCATGGTGATGCTGCACCGGCATGGTCGCCTCGCCACACACGGCAGTGCCTCGAGAGCAGAGCTGCCCATGCAGCATGGGAGGCGAGCCGGCTGCTGGTGTGGGGTAGGGTGCTTAAGGCCTTGCAGAGGTGGTCGGGGTCCCCGCTTGGTCTCCTGACAGGCTTCTCTCCGGCTGCCCTTGTGTGAGGCTGAGTCTGGGGCAGCAGGTAGAATGCGAAGGGTGGCATGGAAGAAGGAGGAGGACGCCACCCGTCGGAACGTCGCCCAGACTTCTTATCTGCTTTTAGTGCCTCTGCTAGACACCTCCATCAGCAACAGCGCCTCCATCTGTACCTCTCCGCACTGTGACCCTCCAGCTGACCACTACCAGCTCTGTTCTGATGAGCAAACAAGGCTCAGAGACGCGACATGCTATTGACGCGAGATCAGCAGACGCAACGGACAAGATCGAGATTCAACCTCGCTCTCTGGTCTTCAAAACCCAGACACATTCAGGAGTCTGATCACCTGCGGTGTCCCCTGGGTCATTTGCATTGTCAACAGAATGTGCGAAGCATGTTCAACAGACCCTTTGCCCAACACTGTAAGACTCTCAGGATAGAATCTCAACAGCTCTGCTAGAGAGCTTGGTCTTAGAATCTGGGTATCCCTGTATAGAGTAGGTGCTCAAATTATGTAAGGATTGAGGATACCGTCCAGGTCACAGCCCTTATCTCCAGAGTCTGGCCCTTGCTCTCTGCCTCTGAGGATCCCACAGCTTGGGACCAGTGTCTTTGGGCAGAGGGTAATCCTTGCAGGGTACAAGCTACCAGCATGAACTACTGTCTGGCTGCATGCTTTCCCAGGAACTGGGCTGAGGGGCTGGGTCAGCTTTGGAGGGCCGAGCTACTGCATTGCAAAGTTGCGCCCTAGGCTTGGCCGGAGTGAATCAAAGCCACATGCAAGACAGAGTTACAGAGCATACGGAGCAATGCAGACTAGACACAGGACTAGCTCTGTCCAGAGACGGTGGGGAGGGCTTGGCTCTGGCTTGCTGGTCTTTGACCCTGGCCGAGTGCTACTGCTTTTCTGAAGTCCCTTCCTTGCTGTGCTACGAAGAGGCACTGGCTAAGTCCCAGCCCCTGCAGGTGGAAGGCCCAGCCCTACCCCCCGAGGCCACGGGTGCCCAGCACGGGGAACAGCGCAGCAGAAGGGCCTGGTAGAGTTTCTGAGACACCTCCCCTCCCACCCATGATCGCAGGACTCCATGGTGGGAATGTTCCAGTGACATTGCACAGTAGTCTGTGTGTCCACTTGACAGCTGGGGACATGAGTCCTGGGAGGTTGGCATCTTGCCCACAGGTTCAGCTCTAGAGTTGGGCCTGGGCCTCCTGCTCAGGGGGGCCAATGCTTCTACTGTCTACACTGCCTCTCTGCTTCTATTTCTTACTGGGCAACAAGCCGACCTTAGGGTTAGGAAGTCAATGTGTTAAGTACCTAGTTCAAGGCCTGGCGTGTGTGTGTGTGTGTGTGTGTGTGTGTGTGTGTGTGTGTGGTCTTAGGAAGTGGGAGTTGTTATTAGGATGTCTATGTGTCATTTAGCACAACTGTGGCTGCCATTACCACTCAGAAATCTTCCTTGTCTCTTAAACTTACACAATACAGTCAAGGGTTCGAGGTCCAACAGCATGCTGACCAGCTAGAGTCCAGCCCTTTCCTACCTGGACTGCTGTTTCCTGAATCCCCTAACGCCTCAGATCCAGCTGTGTGAAGGGCTCCCAGCTGCACCAAGCCAGCCTGGCCCGCGAGCGTCCTCCCTCCTCTGAGCACTTGCTCATGGTGTAGCTGTGGCCTGCGGTTCTCTCCTGCATCTCCTCAACGCTCCCCGACTGGCTCCAGGGCTGCCTCCTCTGGTACCCCGAGCTCTGCCTCCTAGCTGAGAGAAGGGCACCTTCCACACTCGGTGCTTTCTGCCAGCCGCTGGAGCGTGGGTAAGGTGGGTGGAGGTCCCTCTCCTGCTGGCCCGCTGTGCCTAGTCGACGGTGGCGGAAACCCAGCAGATGTATGAGGCCAGACTTGATGGATGGCCTGGGTATAGGGAGAGGTCTTGGGGCACCCTGTCTCTTATCACCTGCTCCCCACTCTCCTTCCTGGTCGTGGCTAGTGGCCCAGACAGCACTGGGCTGGCAGGGAATGTGGGAGCCAATGCCAGGAGCTGGGAAGGGAGGCTTTTCTTAGGCTCAACACCCTCCCCAGGGCTCGGAGCTCAGATGGTGGAGGCTGGCGTTGGGCCTGCGAGAAGGGGGACTCCAGGCAGCAGGGACTTCGGCCTGGAGGCAGCTGTTGGAATCTGCTCTGTTCGGATCCAGCGTGCAGATGTGGGGTTCTCACCTTCCACATTCACCTGGCCATGTAGTATACACACACACACACACACACACACACACACACACACACACACTTCGTCTGCCCCCATGTGGCCTCTTGGCACGATTCTGTCCACATCGAGGACAAAGTGCAAGAACCAGCTGGACCACAGGGTAGACACACCCAGGAAAGCAAAAAATAGGCACAACTATAAGGAAAAGGGAGACTCTATCTCTGCCAGTCCCCTTTTCCTGCCACTTGCAGGCCAAGGGGAGATAGAGGCTGCTTCCCCCCTTAGTCTCCTCCTCCAGTCCAAGGGGACACAGACGCTTCTTGGAGACTCCAGTCTCCATGGAAACACACTCCACTCAACCCATGGCCTGTTGGAATGTGCCTGTGATGAAGGAAATGAAGGGGGCTGTGGCCTTTCCTTCTCAGCCCCTGCTGGGTACCCTTGCCTGTCCCATAGAGCTGGAGGCAGATCCCACCCGATCCCACCCCAGCCGGATCCACCAGGTTTGCTGTTCTGTCTGACACCTGTTCTCCCAGTCTTGCAATGACCTCTGACAGCCACCTGCCTTGGCTCTCCACGCATACGCCATGTTCAGAGCCCAGAACAGACGAGAGATGGGCCCAGCCAGAGTGTGGCCCAAGTGACTTCTTGCCTTCTGAGGTCTGCAAGCTGCCTAGTCATGCGCTGGCGCGCTGAGCTTTTCTGGTGCCAAGACCTCCAAGCTGAGCAGCCCCGGGCAGCCCCTCACTACCCCAGCACCAAGGCCTTCTCCAGCTGCTGCTTTCAGTGCTGTCGGCCTCCTTCTTTCCCTCCCCGAGTTCCAGGGGGGCATCTAGGCTCGCTGACGTTCTCTCACTTGACTTTATTCAAGTGATTAAATGCTTCTGTCACCGTGCCTCCTCCCCAGTTCAAAACAACACTAGCTAACATTTATACAGCGCTTACTACGCGCCAGGCACTGCTTTGAGCGAGCTGATATATGTACCTCGTTTAATTCTCAAACAACCCTATTCAGTAGGGACTATTATTATCCCCATTTAGAGATGTAGGAACCGAGCCACAGAGAGGTCAAGTACTTGTTCATGGTCACACAGCAAGTGCGGGGCAGAGCTGGACTCTCTCTGTCTGACTGTCTGCCAATGAGAAAGAAGTTCTCTGAGCAGGTGAGTGAGGGATCTGTGAACACGGTGGGCGGGGATCTTGCAGACTGGACGACATGCCTTCGAGGAGAAAGATGGGACTGGAAAGGTTCTCGTGGGCAGGGGGAGCTCATTGCCGGTCTCCTTACACCCTGTGTGTCATGTTTGTTTACGGTTCACACGCAAGTGTTTTGACAGAGAGACAAGTGTGACTGTCGCTCATCCCACTGAGAAACCAGGAGGCTGAGCCCTGATGGGACGGTGACCTGGTCGAGTCCTGCGATGTCTGATGTGGGATCTGCCGCTGCCCTTTGCCTGCTGCTTGCTGCCCCAAGCCGGAGCCATCCAGTGAGGGGTCTTCAGTGACTCTGATCTTCAGTGAGGGGTGGGGGGACCTCGGGAGAAAGGTCCCATCTTGCCCTGCTCCATTCCTGGCCCAAATTGGCACAGACACCTGGGAAGGGCAGCCGGCCAGCCACGTGCCAATGTTACTTTAAAAATAAACCAGGGAAGAAAACGAGGCTTAAAAATAACCCTGGGGATGTGTGAGGAGCTAATTACTACTGCAGCCCCCTGTCAGGGCTGCAGAGAGCATGCTGGGCCTCTGTGGCGTCTGGGTGCTGAGTCCCCTTCTTCTCGGTGAGCCAGGGCCCAGCCCCTGCCAGAGCAGCTAGGGGGTACAGTCAGAGCCACAGGAGCTCAAAGATCTCACTGTGCAGTCCCGGAAACGTCACAGGGCAAGTTGGAGAGAGGTTGTACCCATCCGTGCCTGCAAGATCCAGAGAGCCCAGAATCCTCTGGACCCTCCGGTATTTGGGCGCCACCCACCACTTGTGAAATCACCCTGCCTCTAGAAAAGAGTCTCGACATCCTTAGCCCCTCTCTTCTCTGAGGTGGGCATGATGGTAGCAGCCACAAGGGGTACACAGTGAAGACTCCCTATTTAAGACTTCTGTTTGCTACTTCTCATCTACCTCATTCTCCCAGAATGCCCTTCTTGCCCACTCAGGGAGGGAACACAGGCCTTTTCTGGGGATCTGCTCCTGGGGGCCTCTGGAGACACTTCTAGATCTCTGAAGCCGGGGCTGGGTGAAAGCCTGTTCAGGTTCTCTCTGTCCCAAGGCCACATTCCTGCCCCACAAGCCACGTTCCTTCAGGTTCTTGGAAGCTCTCGTGGTCCCCACTTTTGGCGCACATCCCGCAGTGACAGGGAGGGAAGGGCAGGAGGAGGCCCAGCTGAGAACAGCCACACACGGACCAAAGAGGAACAACAGCCTTCCCGGAGCAGGGGTGCAGAGGCCAAGACAGCTGGGAGCCGACAGGAGGGGTCAAAAGGCAGGAAGATGGGGTGTAGGGGAGCCCCTAGCTGGCAGGATTGCAGGGGAGAGAGCCGGTCTTGGACCTGAACTCAGGTTCTTAGCTGGGTGTCTTAGCCCAGAACTTTAAATGGGTCTTGGTGTCATTTGCGTAATGGACTCAATGATCCGTCTCTGCAGGAGGTCTGCAGTGTTTGGCCGGCAAGTCCGAGGAGCGGCATATCATTACTTCCCTGCCGCCTTTCCTGGAATCTGGCCCCTGTTCCAATTCAGGGTGTACAAGTACAGAATAACTCGCCACTACCCTTCCTTTTCCCCCTTGTCCCTGGAAGGAGCTGTGGAATGTGACACTTGATGGTTAATGTCCCTTTGACCACCTCAGCGCCAAATCCACTGGCTCCTCTGCAGTCACTTGATTTGACACCCAGCAGCTTCAGGCAGTTCTCTTGGAACACTCCTGGTCTTTGAGATACCACTGTGCCACCCTCCCTCCCTCCCTCCCTTCCTCGCAGTGCTGGGATCACACACAGGGCCTCAAACTCAAACCCTGAGCGAACTCTGTATCACTAAGCCACATCCCTAGTTCTTGGATTTTCAAAATAGTGTCTCGTTATGTAGCCCAGTCAAGCCTGAAACTTCTGATTCTCCTGCCTTCACCTCTCATGTGCTAGAATTACAAACTTTCATGTCACCACACTCTGTGCCCTCTGTCCTTTCCTGTGACTGTGTGTTATATATGCATGTATGTGTGTGCACGTGCATGTGTGTGTGTATGTGCGTGTGTGTAGCTCCACACATGCTGAGACCAAAGAAAGATGTCAGGTGTCCTGCTCTGTCACTCTCCACCATATTCCTTTGAGACAGTGTCTCTCGCTGAACTTAGAGCTAGGCCAGCAGCCCCTAGTGATCTTCCTGCTTCTACCCCAATAGCACTGGGATGATGGGTACACCTGGCTTCTTATTACAGAGAGCTAGGGATTCGAACTTAGGTCCTCATGTTTGTGGAGCAATTTTCTTTCTGAGTCGTCTGCCCCCAACTCCCTCTCTGTCTTTCCTCGCTTGTCCTCCCACTGCTGGAAGAAGGTTGGGACATTCCACCTGCTCATCAACTCTCCCCGTCCCCATTTCATCTCGCGGAGCACATGACCTTCCAATATTACCTCTACCTCCCGAGGTTCTGTCTTGGGTTTGACTTGTCCTGAGCCACAGACTCGTCTTATCTAACTGCTTCCACGCCTTTGTCGCCAGCATCTCAAAATTAACCTGGATGTCTGCAACCCTCTCAATGAACTTCATTTTCCATCTGGTAAATGATCAGCCTCCACCCAGGCGCTCAGATCAAAGAGCCAGGACTAGACCCCATTTCCCCCCTCCCCCCAGGCTATTTGTTTTTTTTTTTCACCCAACGTAGGTATCTTTTCCATCCCAAGCCCTGTCCACCGTGCTTCCCAAGCACCATGCTTCTTTCTTGCGAGTTACACACTGCAGTCTGGTGCGGTCTAATCTCCCTCTTGTTAGATTTTAAGTCGTATCACACTGCAGTCTTTCTGGTGATGCCATGGTCAGATCTCCCCTCACCCCATTTTCTATGTTGACCCCCCTCCCAGCCACAGGTGGGACTGTACTAAATGGAGACAGGCCTTCTGGAGGTGGGGTCCTCATGAATGGGGTTAGTGTCTGTATTTATGACAGAAGTTCCAGGGAGCTGTCTGGTTTGTCCCATGTGAGGACACGACTAGAAGGCTCTATCTAAGAGCCAGGAAGTTGGCCCTCAACCAGACACGGAACCTGCCGGCACCTTCATCTCCAGTCTCCAGAACCATGAGAAAGCAATTCCTGGTGTGATAAGCGTCCCGGGTTGTGGTGTTGTGTCGTAGCATTTTGAACAAATGACAATGAGTGTCTTAGTGTCCCCCCTTCTTCCTGAAGGTCGATTATAGCTCTTGCTCAGCATGCTCGGGCCACACTGCATTTTCTGCTCCTGTTCTGCCTCCCTGCCACCCTGACATTTGCTTTTCCCCAGCCTGGAGGGAGGACCCCCCCACCTTAACTCAAACCCCTCCTGGGGAGATGCCTATCATTATATGGTGTCTTAGCCGCTGTTTCTGCTTCTTCCTGGTTCTGTCACATCCCTTTGCTCTCCTGTGTCTTCGGTACGTCCTTCCACTAAAATTACACTTCTTCAAGATTTAGTTTCCTGCTCCCCCTGAAAAGCAGACACCAGAGCTGGGGCTACCTTTCCTCTGGCTCAGTCCCGGGGGTCCAGGCAGTACCTGGCAGGTAGAAGATGCTTGCAACAACCAGGTGAGTGGGGGAATCAACTGTGCAGGATCTGAGGTGGGTGGAGAGCATTAGGGGGCTCGCTCTGTTAGGAATGGGGGTAACCACATTCCTCTCTCTTTGCACCTAGGCTGTCTCCATTCATCTGGGGGAGAAGAAGAGGTTGACTGGCATCAGTGGTTCTCAAAGGAATCTGAAGGAACCCCAGAAATCACGGGAACTCCATCTACTGCCCATCTACTTTGTTCTGCAAGAGTGACCAGAGTCAGTCCCCCAAACGCATCCAATGCTAGTCCAAGCTGCAGGGCAGGCGCCAAAGTTCCACACAATGTCCTACAAACATCTGAGACTTTAAAACAAGGGAGCAGGACTTTTGCCCTTTGGAGATCTGACTTTTAGGAAAAACAATGAAAAGCGGTCCCTGAGCAGATCCCAGCCCCAGGTCCTGGGAGCCTCAGAGTCGGTCCTGTGCCCCACTGGATGATCATTGGTTACATCCTGGGTTGACTGGGGCTGAGAAAGGAATGGGCTGTTTGCAGCCTCATTCCTGGCCGCCGGCTCAGAAGGTTCTGGCTAGGGTTAGCCCATTCTCAGCATCGTGCTGCCCCCTGGGCTTCAGGCAAGGGGCTACTGCGGTAGCTGCCATCTCCAGCGCCTTCTCTTCCTTTTCCGGTGGGAGGCTTCTGCATTCCAGTGGTCCCAGGGGATGGAACAGGGGGCCCTTGCTCTGCTGATAAGCGGGACCTTGGCTCCAGCTAGAAACTGTCTTTCAGAAAGGGTTGACTTGGAGGTCCTGGTCAGAGCTCTATTCTTGGGAATGGCTGTAGGGGAATTCCCCCCAGGGCCTGGGCGGCATGGGGTAAAGTGGGGACAGGAGCTTAATGTCAACAGGGTGCTTCTTAGAAGGGGCTGGGAGGGAGACTCGGGTAGGTCCGGCAGAGCCTGAGGCTCCACCAGCCCGGCACCAGGTGAGGCTAGGGACCTGCCTCAGGTCTCGAAGCAAGACAGACACAGACACAGTAGAGGGGACCATTCACTCTCAAGGTCTCCTTTGTCACTTGAGATGATCTTATCATCCCGCAGGTCCGTACATTCCTTAGCCCAGCTGTCCGAAGTGAAACCCTCCACCACAGCTCACAGATGGAGACAAGGCCTGCCTGGGTCCATCGAGTGTTCCGTGGGGATGATGATAAGCTAGAAGATTAGTGGTTTGGACCCGGGCATTGAGCTGGGCATGGTGCCTGAAGGGAGTAGGGCTGCATCTGAGTGGAAGTCTGTTCTCTGGACCTGTCCTGAGGAGGACCAGAGGGTCTCCTGCTTCAGAACCTGGGCTTCTCCTGATTCTGGCAGTGAAAAACCCCCAACTCAGCCATGCTGAAAAAGAGTCAATCTTGCACCAGTTTGTACATTCTTGAGGAGGCCTCCTCCCCTGGGCTGCCCCCACCCCCAATCCTCGGGGTTGTTTGAGAGTAGGCTGACAGCAGCTCCATAAAGGGGAAGACAGGCTACTCCCAAGGTCCTCTTAAGACCACCCAGTCCTCTTCTTCTCTGCAAGGGGGTGAACACGACCTTCTCCATCCACTAACTCTGTTCTGCTCACCCCAGGAACAGTGGCTCAGACTAGCAAAAGTTCCTCCTCTACCTATGAGATGCCATTGAAATTCAGGAAACCAATGCCCGTGCTTGGCTGGGGGCCCACCTTCCCAGGGAAGAGTGATCTTCCTAACAAGCTCTCTTCTCTTCTCCCCCTGATTCCCACCTACCTACAATCTTCCATTGGGGGGGAGTCTTAAAACGTGAGCCCCTCCGGGACTGGTGCTCCATGCCTGTCCTCATAGCAACCTGGGGGGCTGCGGCAGAAGGATCTTGAGTTCAAAGTTAGCCTGAGCAATTTAGTGAAATTCTGTCTCAAAATAGAAAGTTAAAAAGGGTGGGTGATAATAGCTCAGTGGTCGACAGAGTGCTTGCCTAGCATGTGTGGGGTCCTAGGTTCAGTCCTAAGTATGGCAAACAAAGGAAGGCATGAACAAAATGTTTTGCTCCTGGACTTATCCCAATTCTGCTCAATGACCTCCCAGGGTAAGGCCTATACTACAGTGCTAGCTACAGGAACCAGACAACCCACTTACCTAACATAACAGAGCTACCTTACCCACAGGTGGACAGGGAAACTGCCAGAAGCACCTCCCCATAAAGCCTTCGCTCTTTCAGTGGCTCCTCTTAAGAGCTGTCACTCAGACACTGTCCTCTTTCTGCTCAGTGGAATTATATGAACAAATGCGTGTCCGACGCGTGCTTCAGTCCCTGTACCTACCCCATGGGAATGACCCACATCCAACCATGGCTGAGGGAAGAAGAGCTCGTTTTAAGATTGGAAGGTCTGATTTTAACTCTAGCCCCACATTTACTGTAGACTGCAGGAGGTGCCTTTCTCATCTCAATATCGGGTTCTTTGCTGTCAAAGTAGGAATAATGACGGTCACACCTCAGGCTGATGCGAGGCTTGGAAGAGATGTCTGTGACCAAGTACTGTGCTGTGACACAGCCCTGTCTGCTGTCAGCCAGTCGTGGTGACTTTGGGTGCATTCCCTGGCAATCCTCTGGTTCTCACCTGTTAGCTGGGGATTTAACGGTGCTTGCTCCTGGGGCAGCTGTGAGTGCAGAATGAGATGGTGCTTACAAAGAGCCCAGGTTAACAGTAACCTTGCTCATGCCTGGAAACTGAAGCAGCCTCCGTGGGGAGCAGCTGTTTCCCTGTGAATTCTGAGAGCTCTGTAGAACAGCCCAGGGCACAGCTATCCATCGCATTGATTGGAGGTTGACTCCTGCTGGAAACTCGCTCTCCCTTGCTGGCCCTCCAGGCCCCCCGAGAGGCCTGCTACAGGGCAGAAGGACTAGACCAGTCATAGAGGAGACCCTCCTCTGACCCCTGTCTGGAAGCCTGGCGTCTCTCTCTCCCAGCTGTCTCATGGGGCCTGGCATTCAGATCCCTGGAGAAAGCCCCTGAGACAGTCTTATGGCTTGTGGGCTGGAACATGATTCTCCGACTGTGTCTGAGATGGTCATTTCAGAATGGGAGCCGTGTTGAGAAGAGGCCCGGCACATTCTGTCAGGGGACACCGAGTGCGCGCCAGGCTTCGGGGCCTGGAGCAGAAGTCAAACGGGCTGGACGGGGTCCAGAAATGTGAACCCGAGAGAGAGGGCATGTGGGAGAGGAAAGAGTCTCGGAGCAGGTGCCCGGGGCTGTGGCTGCAGAAAGCATCCACACGGTGTTGGGTAACATCAGCTTCTGCAGCACTCCTGTCCACCTGGACACGACGTGTCTGTGCTGAGCACCAGAGTGGACGGTTGGCAGGAAAGGAAACGTGCAGTGGGGAAGAGATGCGTGTTCCTCAGGGGCTGGCTGAGACTATTGGGTGATCAGACTGGAGGGGAAAGCAGGTCAGGGTTCAGGTCACCTCCTCCCGGTTCATCTGGGTGCAATAGGCACCCACTGGTCAGGAGACACAGGATGGGTCTGTCATCTTTTGCCTCCACTGTTCCTCAAGTCAAACCCAGCCACTGAGCTGGCATGCTCTGCTCCTAGTCTCCCGACTCTGGGTGCACGCATGACCTTCAGGCTATGTCACGGTTTGAAATGTGAGTTGACCCCACCACAGGCTCGTGTGTTTGAATCTTTAGTTGTTTGGGAAGGTCATGGCACCTTTAGGAGATGGAGCCTTGCTGGAGGAAGGCAGTCGCAGGGGGTGGGACTTGAGGTTGGTTAGCTCTGCCCTGCTTGAGTGACTGAGTTTGCTTTTGAGTTTGTGGCAGCTCTCGGCCTCCATGATGTCTATAGTGACTTAAGCCTTCTTCAGCCTCTGTTCCCTACATGCCTTTCCCGCCATGAAGGATTGTAGCTCTCCCTCTGGAACGGTAAGCAGAATAAATCCTCCTTTCTCACTTAAGTTGCTTGACTTTGGGTAGTATCTCACAGCAACGGAGAAGAAAAATAACAGCTATAGGCTACAGGCAGCTATAAGCTGCTCCCTACTCCCTGAAACTCATCCACAGTCACTGCCTGAAGTCCTTGCCATTTGAGGTGCTGCCACCCTCAAAACCTTCTCAGACCCATCTGAGGGCTTCACTTGGGTTTAGCATGCACATATCATTGGCTTTCCAGAACTCTACCACAGACCCTGGTTCCTTGGAGAGTGATCTAGGTCTTAACCGTCTGACCTTGAGGAGCCTTGTATGAGGACAGGCAATACAGGGATACCACTGATCTTTGGAAGTGACTAGGAGAGCCAGTACTGTTTGGGAGGGGTCCCTAGGTGACCCAAGTCCCCCCCAAAGACCAATAACTCAAAAATTGGAAAGTAGCTTTAAAGCAAAGCACTGTATCCACCATGTAATACACATGCAATGGGATGGCTTTTTAGGCTGAAGCACTTTGTTATGTTATCCAAACGCCAATCTAAGCATTGCCAGGCAGGTATTTTACAGATATGATTATAGTTCATAATCAGTTGACTCTGAGTAAAGGAGCTCAGGCTGGCCCAAAATGATTATCTAGGATCATCTGCTATCCCGGATAGTCTACCAAGTGTGATTGGATCCATGAAAAAGCTTTATGGACCAATCAAAGAAGGACTTCTTCCCTGAAGGAGAAATTCTACCCGAGGCCAGCAGTGGGAGCACAAACCTGGGGCAGTTCCGGCTGCCTTTCTGGACAGCCTGCCCTATGGAGAGACTGATCACCCATCCTTCCAGCCTGCAAGCCACTTCCTTGCAGTTATCTTTTAACTTGGAGCTGCTGCGTGCTTTCCTTCCCTGGTTGAAGTGGGGGGGGGTGCTTCAACCACCCTTTCAGCCAGGGTCTGCTTGTCTGTTTCCTGTGATGGGCAGTGCTATGGAATACATGTCTGTGTCCTCTCAAATTCACACGTTCAAAACCAGTCCTCAGGGTGTTAGTGTTAGAAGGAGAGGTCTTAGGGCACAGGGGTGGAGACCCCCTTAGTGGAGTTGGTGCTTTTGTAAGAAGAGACGTGTGCGTGCGTGTGTGCATGTGTGTGTGTGTGTGTGTGTGTGTGCGTGTGTGTGTGTGTGTGTGTGTGTGTGTGTGTGTGTGTGTGTGTGTCTTTCTTTCTCCTGCCATGTGAGGACACAGTCAGAAGATGGAGCTGGGTGTACTGGTGCTTAGTCCCAGCTACTCCTGGATGTGGCGCCCAAGATCATTCTGGGCTGCAGAGAGAGGCCAGCCTTGATTAGTTACCCTTTCTTAAAATCAAAAGCTAAAAGAAGGCTGGGGATAAGCTCAGTGGTAGAAACACTTGCATAGCTTGTGCATTAGGTTCTGAGTTCAGTCTTCAGCATGGGATTGAGGCAGGGAGAGAGAGACAGAGCGAGCCAGGACTCAGGCCCTCACCAGACACACAGTTTCTGGGCACTTTGATCTAGAGTTTCTCAGTCACCAGAACTATGGAAAAGTGTTGTTCGTGGAACAACAAAGCCACACAGACTGGTTATTGGTTCTAGTAGCTCCCACACAGAACAAAACAGGCAGAGACAGGAAGGAGCAACCCATTTTCCATTTTGGTATTTAGTCTGTGGGGCACAAGCTTCCCATTGATCTCAGGAATTTCCCTACATCTCTCTCTCTTTGTCCCCCACCTTTCTCTGCGTTCCCATGTGTACACACGTGTAGAGTAGGGGAAGCATGACAATCAAGGACCAGCAAACGTCTGCTTGCCACTGTCCCCACGGGGCAAATCCTTCTCTGTTCTCTTCTCCCACTCTCTCTACTCCCCCCACCCCACAGTCTAGCTACTGGCGTGACGTCCACGCAGGCTCTACAGTTGACTGCAGCGGGGAGAGACCCAGTTTCTCTGAACCCCAGGGAAGAGTGCTCAGCTCTTAAGTTCCACTCCTAAGGAGGTTTTCAGTTCACCGCATGACTCTCCCAGAAGCCAGGCCCCAGGTTCTTTAGATCCTTGCTTCTCCAAATGTGGGTGCCACCAAGGACAGGAAGAAGGCGAGCCTGTGACCCCGCAGGTTTTCAGGTCGCTACTGAGCCTCTGCGGTGCCTCCGCCACCCTTTATCTGGACCAAGCTGGCGAGGGAATAGTTTGCGTTGGCTTTTTCTTTATCTTTTTTTGGTGCTGGGGGTCAAAACCAGAGCCTCATATATGCAAGGCAAGCACTCTACCAAGAACCTCATCTCCGATTCCTCTTCTTTAAAAAATGCCTATAGCTGGGTGAATCCTCTTTTTTTGGCCTTCAAGCATGAGCTTCTTCATTTGTAATCCCCTAAGCTTGATTTGTTCTGTCTCTTTCTCTAAGACAAGATGCCCTTTGGAAGGGAGGGGATCTGACCCTGCTATGGGACTCTGACGACCTTGCTTTATGATTTCGTAAATGCATGGATTTCAAAACTTGACCTGTCATTCCATGTCTGTTTAAATTTTTGGAATATCAGTGATACTTACAGTTAATTACTTTTTAGAAACACGGGCCAGAGATCTATAGCACTGGTGCATCCCTTGGGGCTTGTTTTAGGTCCAGATTCTCAGGCCTGGCTCCGGAGCCATTGACATAGAATCTGTATTTAAATTAGAGCAACCAGGACCTGCCCGTGGCAGACAAAGTGACGGAGCCACCTTCCTTGATGTCCTACGATGGGAAACTGAGGCTTACCAGAGAGGTGTCTGTTCCTGGGGGGAAGGGGGGGAGAGAAAAAGAGGGGGGAGAGAAGAAGAGAGGAGAGAGAGAAGGGGAGAGGAGAGAGAAAAGAGAGAAAGGAGAGAGAGAGAACCAGGTAGTTTGGGTGCCTGGCTCCCGTTCCTGACGACTATGTGACCTCAGTGGTTCTGAAGGAAGCAGGAGGGGAAGGGGCTAGCTCAGGGGTGATAAGAAATCCACTTTTGTGAAGAGTGAGGGTGGAGTACCAGTACCAGCCTGGCAGAGAACCCTGGAGGTCCATCACAGGGAGACCACCAGACCAGGGGGGCTTTAACTGCTCTGGCCCCCCCCAGGCATGCTAGCAAATGAGTGGATGAAGTGACTTGTGGCAGGCAGGGTCTGGGTGGCTCCAAGTGACAGGCAGGTCCTAGGAGCCCCCTTGGCAGCCACCAGAGCACGGGCAGTTTCTGAACAACATGAGAGCGTGCGTGGCCTGGGAGACAGTGGTGGCAGCTGGGTGCTTGACTGTTCTCTGTGCTGCCATGACAGGCATTCGTCATGTGGCTGTCTGAGGACCAAAGGCTATCAGAGGGGTCAGAAAACAGGGCTCCGAGCCCAGTTCTGATGGTAACTGTTGAGCGTGACCTTTAGCAAGAGCCCCTTCCGGAGTCCTGTGTGCATGCGGAGGACTGAGCTACCTCCTCTTTGCGTTAAATATGCTGTGCGTAGACCTGCAGCTCAGCATCAAGCCAGATATCCATTCTCCATCCCTGTTGTTGCGTGGGGAGCATGACTCTCTGAAAAGATGCTCAGTCAAGTACAGCTCCAGGGCTGATATCTCTACCCGTCTCAGGCAAATTTTCAAATGTCTCTGAGCAGGGTCGTTAGAGTGAGAAGAGCTGGAGCAGCACTTGGCTTGTGGTAGACTCATGTCCTGCATGGGCCCTGAGCCCAAGGCCAGGGTAGAAATCTGGGGAGAGGTTTCCCCACCTGCGCCCTTGCTGTGGTTTGCCTACACCGATGATGACCGTGGAAAGCAAGTTAGAGCTTGCTTTCTCCCTTGGCTGCTGACGGGTCACAGGGAAATAATTTTTCCTTTTTTTTTATTATTACAAAATCAAGTCACAGACCCACTGCTCGGGCTGCCAGCCGAAAGCTGTTTATAGTGGTGATTTGCACCACATTCATCTGTGCTTGTTTATGTTTTTCATTGCAAATACTTATTGTGTTTGTCCTGTCCCTACTCTGGCCAGTCGTATGCCTGCTATTTCTGTCCTGTTCTCACCCCCACTGCCTCCACACATCCAGCGCTTCACCGGAAAGTGTGGGACCTGGACATGGAAGAGAAGGCCCAGCACGGCTGGAAGAACCTCTGGCAGATATCCCCACTTTTAGATAAGGAAATGGAGGCTCCCAGAGGACCAGCAACGGAGTCACACGGAACAAGAACCTTTGCTGCCTGGATTCAATCCAGGGCAACTTCCCTTCCTACCAAAGATTTTACTCTCCCTGGCTAGTTTTCTGAAAGTCTGCCTGCTCAGATGGGGTGACTCTGTCACCCATAGGCCCCAAGGATGGGAGGTGGGGGATGGGAAACACAGGGTAAGATGGACTTGGGAGGGTAAAGCAAAGGAGCGGGGGAAGCTTCCTGATCCCGAGACCCGTCGTCCCATGTGTTCGGAGGGAGCAGAGGTAGTAGTTTTGCTATGATCACCCTGGGGAAACAGGGAGCCTCCCTCCAGGTCCTAATCCATGAGCGATAACATCAATAATAGTAAACAATACAGACAATTTTTGCATGATTCCACTTCATGCAAATGGTACTTCGTGCAGATATTATTCCCATTTCTCCGAGAGATGAAATAACATGCACAAACTCCTGCAGCAGCTGGCGGCAGGGCAGTGTGGGGGCTGAGGGGTGGATTGAGAGCAAGCCAGGTGCTCTATGTCCAAGTCAGAGCCAGAGTTCCACCACCCTGCAGAACAGGCTTGTATGGTCAAAAAAAAGAGAGACTAACCCGGAGGCAGGGAGGCAGGCAACACTGAGAGGCTCCGGGGACTATTCAAGATGGGTCGTCCCTTTCTTTCCCGGGGGAGGTCAAGAGTGGACTCGAACTAGCAGAATGCTGAGTGCCTGAGTCCTCAGTGAGGAGAGTGCAAGGCTGGAGGAGAGCAGGCTGATTCAGAGTGTTCTCCTCGGAGTGCCCTGCTCTAGAGTCCCGGAGACCTGGGTCTCAACAATGGCTCAACTTGTGTGACCTTGGGCAGGCGTTCACCTCTCGGAGTGGCTAAGTGATTGCAAACTTCTCCTCTCGCTCTTTCATTACAGGGTGCTGTGATCTGGGGAGTGGCAGGTTGCTTCTGGAAAAGATATAAAAAGTACAGGTTCCCCCTTGAGCCACCTGCTTGAATTCAGTCTCAGACGCCCCCGGGGTCGTGTGGTGGGCCACCGCAGACCGTGTGCTTAGCTGAGGACAGGTTGGAAGCAGCCTGCTGAAACAGCAGCACAGATTTCCTTCCCCAGGCTCCATTGGCAGATCAATCACCTGGGCTCTTGTTGCCTTAGAGCCGAGAGGATTCTGGGATCTGTCGTGGGAGAACCCGCACCTGTGAGCTCTGGGCAACTTCAGGACCGGCCTGGTGGTGGCACAGTTCTAGATCCAGTCTTTTGGGTCAGGTGCCAGGCTGTGGCAGAGTAGCAGGCTGGCTGAAGGGCACTGGAACAAACATTCCTCCCTCTATGGAGCCCAGTCAGGGAAGAGCCCTTTTGGGTATCTTGGTACCCCAAAGCTCAAGGGTCTGGGCTGGATTCGGAAGTAGAGAAAGAACTGGAGGGAAATGCAGGACTCAGGAGTCAGAGAGACCCATTAAGCCTGCAGCGGCACTTTCTTTTCAAGTCCTAAAGCTAGTGGTGGGTGACTTAGAACTTTCAGGTCCTCACTGAAAAGCAGGGCAGGAGGTTGTAGTACCCATGTTGAAGGGTTAGTGAAAATTAAATGAGGGGATCTAAAGGAAATGTCCCAATAAAACCTGCCAGGACATAGGTGATAAGTGGTGGCTTCCCTTGCTATTGTCGTTAATATTGCAACCATTAGCAAGAAAACAAACAATGGGCAAGGAGTGTAGGTCAATCATAGAACAGTTGCCTGGCAGGCGGGAGTTTCTGGTTCCATCCTGAGCATTGCAAAGTCGATGCACACAAATAGTAACAAACAGAGATGCACCCTGAACAAGTAGAAGGGCGGGGGCCCTGGGGGACAGGGTTTGTCCTCATGCTCTGTGGCTCCTGTCATCTTTCTTTCTCTGTAGGAGGAGGCAGTGGTACCAGCTGATCTCCAGGTCCCTTCCTGCTCTGACAGTCTCGAGCTATGAATAGAGGGGGCTGGGGCCTGGAGGAGTTTGATGATTCAACAGCTAGGGAGGGAGAGGTTTCTCAAGGAAAGAGTTTCCATTTGTGTCTGAACTTAGGGAGCAAGCAAGGAAGGAAGGGTTCCCTGACTGGCTGGGAGGCTAGGGATGAGGGGGTGGGAGTGGAGACTGTGACTAACCAGGTGAATGACTAAGTTAGACTCTGCTGACCTTCAACCAATCAGGTCTGTTCGTGAGCATCCTGCAAGCTGGCATCACTGGTCACTGTGGCTCTGCCAGGCCTGGCTGGTTTTGGGCTTCATGGCATATGGAGGTGAAGGAAGCAGCCAACAGCCCAGCAGGGACGCAGCCCTCGGGTGGAACCAGAGGACCCAGGGCTCTGCTCAGATACCGCTGCTCACAGCCAGCGGCTCCGGGGAGAGGTTCTTGCACCCACTATCTAGCTGACCAACAGAGCTAACAGTCCCTCACCTGGCAACTTCACTAAGGTCAAAACCCAACCAAGAGATGACACCATTGGAGTCACTAGTTATGGACTGAATGTGAGGTTCTGTCATCTCATTCAACAAACTGCCCATGAGAGGTTCCCAAGGAGACAGGGGGTCAGGGGCTTGCTATACTTGGATTTTGGGTCAGGAACAGTCCACCGTCATCTTACATGGAGTCCCCTGCGGGCATACCATCACCACCCAGGCACTTTTCTTAGACACTGTGGACAGCTTCTGACCAGGTGGCATGGACCACACGATCATTAACAACAACAACAACAACAAAAGCCAGGGATAGTTTGGAGGTTAAGGAGTGAGTAGCGCAAATCTGGGGACCCCCACAACGAAGGGGGTGGACTGCTGGTGTCTGTTTTCTTGCTCGTACCGAATAAATGATCACCAGAACACGCTCTGTGCCTAGCGCCAGTTTCTCGCATCTCTCCAGGTGAGGACCGTGAGCACTTTGGAAAACGACCACAGGGTTGGAGGGGAAAGTGACTGCCTGTCATTTCTGCCCACATTAAACCCATCAGTAGCATTCTCGCAGCACTCACGACTGCTGACACTTGGGAGCACAGGAGCAGGATCTACCGGGCTCTGCCCATGTGGACATTAATTCCAGCACCGTAAAAGAGACACAACACACCCCTTAAAGTGTAAATAAGCATTTAAAAGAGCCCATTCTGCGTCTTCTAGGGTGTTTTGACCGGTAAATCCTACAGCTAAGCAGAGTAGTGGCCCAGGAGGCTGAGTGTGGGGCAGGAATGTGAGGCGAGCCTAGAGGGCTAACTCGGATAAGGTTAAACAAGACAGAGGAAAAGGTGTGCTAGATATGAAGGTGTAAGGTGTTCTCGGGGTGATAGTCTGTGGTGCAGACTGACAGGGTCCATGCGAATAAGAAGTAAGAGATGAAGTGAGACGCAGAGGTGAAACTAGCCACGGAGCACCTTAAATGTTGGTAAGGAACCACACAGGAGCAGATCCTGTGAATCTGTGGGGAGTAGGGAGCCCCAGGGGGTGGGAGAAAGAGGCTTCAGATGAGGGCATGGGTGCTGAGGAGGAAGTTTCTTCTTGGCATCACGTTCAGTGGGTATGATTTGCTCAGGACAAGGTTGATGGCAAGGAGGTCCACTGGGAGGTTACTGTGGACCAGGAGCAGAAGACCGAGAAGGAAAGTAGAGTTAATCCGGGACTTGGTGTGGGAAGAGGAAGTGAGAAGGTGTAGGGATGCTTCCTAATTCTCCAGGCAGCTAAACTGCAGTGAAACTTAGGCAGGTGACCGTGGGTGAGAGGGGCCTCAGAACAAGTCTCCTCTGGGCTCTCTCTAAGAGCAGCAGAGCCTCTGAACAGAATTCTGCAGTGGAGGGACAATGTCCAGCTCTGCCTTTTACCCTCTCGACTCCTGTAGACTCCCAGGAAAGCACTGCCATCTTGTCACGGACTTCGCCAAATGGCAATGAGCCCCTGGGAGCTCGGCCAAGGAGAGAAGGGGGGTCAGGGAGAGGAGTGGGGAAGATGGAGGAAACAGTTTCTGGAGCTAGCCCAATAGCTTTGGAGGAAGGTGGGTTCACAATCGCAGAACCTAAGCACGTCCAGGCTCGGAAGAGCCCTTGAGATCATTTTGGCCAACCTCTACTTGTTGGGACATGAGCCCAAGATCCAGGCAGGGGAAGGGACTTGCCCAAGGTCGGTCATGCAGCAGGGTAGTGGTGGAGCAGGGTAAGTGGTTGGAAGCTGGCAGTGGGTGAGGTGGGTGAGGAGTGTAATCTTGTTTGGACACTTTAGCCAAGCAGCGAAGGGCTTGGCTGGAGTCTTTTCCTGGACACGAATTTGTGTGCTATGGTGTGCCTGCGTGTGCATGTGTGTGTGTGTGTGTGTGTGTGTGTGTGCGTGTGCATGTGTGTGTGTGTGTATGTGTGTGTGTACACCTGTGTCTGTGCCTCTCAGAGGATCTGGGTGGCAGGGGTCTCCTCCTACAGCATACAGCATGATCTCCCCTGGCAGGGAACAGAAGTAAGGGCCATTCCTGTGAGGTGACTGTTGATCTGGGACTCTGGGAAGAAGGCTGATGGCTACATCGGGCTTGCAGACCCTGTTCTATCTAAGAGAATTACAGGCGTTGCCTAGTGGGGTCCAAACTCCTGGAGGTGGTCATACATTCACACCCCTACCAACCCTCACATTTACGGACACACACACACACACACACACGCACACACACACCTCAAACAGCACTCGGCCGCAGTTACAGAGTGGCCCTGTGCGCGGACGAGTGCCGGGGACTGGCATCTACGTGCCTCCCGAAGCCCAGCAGGTGTGGACACCCAGAAGCCGAAGCCCATCCGCGGGGACACAGAGGAGTGGCGAGCTCCCGCCACTCACTCTGGGCGCCCAGCTCCGGGGCCTAGCGCGGCCACACCCCTCCTCCGGGAACCTCCAGCCGCCACTCCTGCTCCTCTCACACACTTAAGTCCCCTGGGGTCTTCGCCTAGCCGGCGAGGGCCAAGTTAGGGCTGGCCCGGCTAGAGGTCTCAGATCGGGAGCCAGAGATCGACGCCTCCCGGGGTCCCGGTTCCCGCAGCGCAGACACGCAGGGCTGAGCCTCGCTGCGGCCGGAGTGCGCGGGGTTGGCGCCCAGCCCCTCTCCGCAGGGACCACCCTCCGCCGGCCGCCGGCCGCTGCCCTCTCCCCGGGGTCCCGTCCCCGCCCCCCAGCGCGGCGAGTAGTTACCGATGGTGGTGATGACGGTGATGGCGAAGTAGAAGGAGCCGGCGAAGCGCCACTGCACGCCGGCCTTGTGCGGCTTGAGGCGCAGCACGACGCGCTCCAGCTCCTCGTAGCCGCCCTCGCTGAGGTTGTAGCGCGCCCGCAGCTCCTGCTGCCGCAGCTCCAGCCGCTGCCGCTCGATCATCTCGGGCTCCGACTCCAGCGCGTCGAAGACCGCGGCGCCCACCAGCAGGTAGGTGAAGGTGCACACGATGAGAGCCAACGTGCGCACATTCTGCCGCTTCATCGTCCCTCCCGGGCCGCTGTCGGCCCCCCGGTGCCTCCGGCCCGCGCCCCGGCCCCGGCCGCCGCTGCTGCTGCCCCGGAGGCGGCCTGGGGCATGGCTGCGCTCGCGGCTCTCCACGCCGGCCACCCGCTCCGCGCCCGGGGCCACCGCCGCCCGCCGCCGCCGCCGCCGCCGCCGCCGCGGAGCTGTCCCTTCAGCACCACCCACCGCCCTCCTCCGCCCGCCCCCACGCCCGCCCCCCGCCCGCCGGGGCCACCACCTCCCGCCTGCCCTCCGCCCAGCCAAATAAGGACTGGGGAGCCGCACCGAGGGAGGGGGCCTGGCGGAGGGGGGGAGCGAGCGGGAGAGCCCGGGCAGGACAGAGGCGGGAGACAGAGAGAGAGAGAGAGAGAGAGAGAGAGAGAGAGAGAGAGAGAGAGAGAGAGAGAACGGGAGGGGGGAGCGGGATGGTAAGAGAGAGGGAGACAGAAGGAGACAGATTCAGCGCACCAGTCCCTGAGAAAACTAGACAGGGAAATACAGATAACTACAGAGAAGGGAGAGGACAGAGGCGTGTGTGTGTGTGTGTGTGTGTGTGTGTGTGTGTGTGTGTGTTGCTGAGGACACAAAACCAGAGGTTCACACAGACCCAGGAAGAGAAGGGGGAGGCCAGGATGGAAAGAGCAACAGACAGAGGCAAGGAGACTTGGGGAGCTGGAGACAAACTGATTTCCCCAGAAAAGGCAGAAGGATGGAGAAGTAGAAAGAGAGAGCAAGGCAGAGTAAGCCCCTCTTCTGCCCTCTGCTCTAGTCACGGCATGCCAAGGCTGGAGGGGACCTTGGACCTTGCCATTCTGCCCCCTATTTGGATGAGGAAATGGAGGCACAAGAGATTGAAGTGACACCTTAGGGCACAGGCGTTGAGTTGGTGACAGCACTGGGACTCAGTCAGGCTCCTCCCAGATCACACTCCCTACCCTGTTCCAGGTTCCAGTTATCTTAGAAGCAAGCAGGGTCCAACTGTGGCCCTGGGCACATGAGCCAAGCCCCAAGGTGAAGCCACATGGGTCCCTCCCCAGATCAGCACAGGGCACTGGGGACTAGCCAAGGAACCCCATGTTAGCAGCCAAGGTCACATGCTCCATCCTGACAGCCGTGGCCCTTGCTCCGCTCCAGCAGGCTGGGCAGGGCTGGGGCTGGGCTTTCAGAGGGCAGTGCAGGATGTCACTCGAGGCATCTCACAGGCCTGGGATCTAGCTGAGGGATCCAGGAGGGATTCAGATCCGGCGGCTCATTGAAAGCCCGGAGAGATTAGTCCTTCTTGCCTCTGTTTCTTCACTTGTCAGGCTGGGGACTGTGCTGGTGAAGGAGAGAGCTTACCAGGCAGTGTGAGTTCAGGCACAGTGTCAGCCCCTCTCTGAACCTCGCGTCCTTATCTCTTCTGTGAGTTGTCATGGCAGATGATCCTCCGGGCCTTACTCAGCTCCAAACAGCCCTGGACATGGATGGCCTGAACGCGCAGAATGATTGCAATGCAAGTCCTAGTGCCAAGGAGGGTCAAACAGTCCTTCACGGGACCCTGGCATAAGCCACGCAGAGAGACATGGAAGGAGGCCCAAGGCTTGTGGTTCAGGAGGCAGCCAGTGAGGGAGGAGGACCATCTGTCACATCCTGGGCTGGCCTGTCACAATCACACACTGCTCCTTGTCTCAGAAGCACCCTAGAAGTGCCACCAACCCATTCGCTCCCCAACCATTCACTGCTCAAGGACTCGCCAGTATCTGCTGTGGGTTTGGCGGGGCGCGTCCCAGTCACTCTCTCAGTCCTCTGCTTACACGGAGGGATGTTTTATAGGTTGAGAAACAGGTTAAAAGCGATCACCCAGGTTCGGTCATCTTTGGGCCTCTCAAGCACTCAAGTTTCATGTTTCTTCCATCTGTAAAACGGGTTCTGAAATGATACTGTCCACGCTGAGCTCCTGGACCACTGGTTTTAAGGGCTCAAATGGGAAATACGAACACAGAGGAGAGAACACGAGGGTCCTGGACTGCCTTTGCTCTCTCATGACTCGGGTGTCTGCGGCATAGCTTGGTGAGAGGGCTGTGAATTCCTGGCATTGCGTCTCTTCTCTCCACAAAGACAGTCTTTGATTCATTGCAGAAACAACTGTCTTGCCCTGGCCTTGAGGATTTCTGCCCCTTCACCTGCCTAGAAGAAGAGACATTCCCTTCTCAGCTTCCCAAAGGTGGGGTGCAAGTTTGGCTTTCTATGCTCCTAGTCATAAGAGCTGACAGAAGACAGCTCTGTCACAGTCTATCTAGTTGCACAAGTAACTTGCTACACCCGGACTTCTCAGGGAGAATGCTGTGTCCAGGTCTGCCTGCTTCTGGCCATCAACCCAGACTTCTGTACAGCTAAAGATGGCATTGTGAGTGAAAGAGCTTTGGAAAAGTGACAAAGCTCTCTTTGGGGGGGAAGGACATTTATTATCAAGTATGATGGAGCTTGTTCTCATGAGAACAGGAAGGACTCGTGGAGTTCTTTTCCATCAACTTTCTCATGTTGCAGGTGAGGAAACTGAGGCCCAGCACGTAGGAAGGTGGTTGGTGATGGCCCCACACACAGTGAGTGAGAGGGGAGCAGGGCCCACATAAGCACTCGTTATGAATGGGACCAGGACAGTCTGGGTCCGGAAGGGCAGTGTGGTTCTCCCCTTCCAACTGGTCTCTTGTGGAGAAAGGGTTGGGATGTAGTATCTGTGCTGACACGGTCTGGGCTCCTGAGCAGCCCTGAGACTTGCAGCCAGGATCTCATACTTATTCAGGTGGCCTTGGTTAGGTTTGGCTGGAGACCTAGAATCACATCCTCAGTGCTTTCACAGGATGCTCAGGTCTGTCCACACTTGCTTGCCCAAGGTCAAACGCTCTCTGCCTTGTGTTTGCTGTCTGCAGTATTTGGGATCATCCACGATTTTCCCTGTCTTGAATCGCACATTCCTAAATGAAAAGTTTGGGTCAGAAAATATCAACACTCTCTTCACTTATAACATCCCATAACCTTCCTGGACTGCTTATGCCTGCTTACTCTGTCTTCCCAAGAATAGGCAGAAAGAATAGTCATTGCTTTGAAGACTAGATTGAGCAGAAAGAAATAGTAACAGCGTAAACTGTATAGTTCCCATGGTTTATTGTGAGCTGAACATTAAATATAATTATTTTCTGGCTTTACCTGCTACCTCCTTATTCCGTAAGCTCTGAATACATCTGAGTACTCTCAGGCTTCATGAGATTCCTGGGGCTCCCATCTGTTGGGATGCTGGTACCTTCTTGCCTCTTCCATTTGTTGTTCGCCCTTCATTCAGGCTTAAAGATCCAGCTCAAAGGCCACTTTTTCATGAGGCAGTCCCAGTTGCTGCCTATCAGAACCACTGGGTCCATTGTATTTTCATGGACTATTGCCTGGGCTTGTAGTTCAGTTTGGCTGCTTACTCCTACCAAGGAGATTTTAAAAATTTTGTTATTATTATTTATTCAATTGTGTGTGTGTGTGTGTGTGTGTGTGTGTGTGTGTGTGTGTGTGTGTTTGTGTATGTAGAACCATGGGCGAATTCGGCAACCACCATGGACACCTCCACCTCCTCCTTGTTTACTCTGCCCCGGGATTCACAGGCTCCGCCCTACCAGGACCAGAAACGCAGGCCGTCCCCGCTTCCGCTTGGCGTCTATACTTGGGGTCTAGGATCTGAACTCAGGACCTTCCGCCTGCAAGGCAGAGGCTTAACCCCTGAGCCACCTCTCCAGCCCCCCTACCAAGGAGATTAAGTCTGCTTTTTCTTACATCGTTCCCATTGACTCACTATCTTTTCCTTGGTGGAGACTCTTCTTACACTTGCTATTTTTCCCAGAGTGCTTTGCACATCAGAGTTATGCCACGTGTTTCCTTAAGTCCTCGGGATACAAGCCAAGGCCTGGAAGAACCCTATCCATACCGGGCTTGCCATTGGCGGTGTGCATGATAGAAGGGCACAGACAGCTGAGGTCCAGGCAGAAACCCTGAGCACTCTACTTCTGTGATGGACATTTCTCAAACTGGAGTGAGCTCTGCCAGGAAAGAGGACAAAGACAGATGTGAGTGTCTGAAGGGCCAAGAAAGCAGGTTGTGCCAAAAAAGGGCATTAAACTGGCAGTCCACAGGCCTGCGCTCCAGTGCCAGTGCTGCTGGGTGGATTTGGGGGCATCGTATGGCCTTGCTGTGCCTCAGTTTCCTTTTCTGAAAGATGAAAGTGTTAGCTATGTTGAAAAGCCTTCCTGCTGAGATGCTTTGACCACAATGCTCATTTTGCAATGGCCAAGAGTGTGGATTGATGGATGGGGATGCAAAGACTCCCTTGTCTATGGCTTGTGAGTCCTGCCACATGGGCAGTTTGGTTGGAGAATGGAGAAGGGCCAGCGAGAAAGGAGATGGAGAAGCCCTATAGAGCAGGCATTCCTGGTTTCATAGTTATAGCCTCAGTACAGCAGTCAGAGCATAGAAGGTGCTTTGCAAACCTTCCCGCATCCTTTCCTGTTGGCATAGTGTATTGGCAGGGCTTTGGACTTCTGAGAAGCAAGAAGAGGCAGAAGAAAAGGTGTAGAGTCTTTCCAGTGTCAGCCAGGGGCAGACCTGAAGAGGGGGACCAGGACCCCGGTCACGGCAGCAGAAAAACAGGGAATAGCTGCACAGGATGCTGCCCCAGAGTCACAGCCTCAGATGGCAGGCTGGTCAGAGTTAGGGTACCCTGGATGTGATTGGAGATCTCTTGCTATACCTCTGGAGAGAGCAAAGTTGGAGATTAACCTGGCTTTCCAGAGCAGAACCGGTCCCAGGACAGCGGCTTGCGTTTGTCAAGAGCCATTGTTTGTTTAACATCTCAAGCCCAAGTCAAACATGAAAAGCAACTGTTAGCAGAGCCAGGCTCTGTGAGCCATTGGGAGAAAGCTGGGCTGGGAAGTCGAACACCTGGTGCTCTTAGTCTTGCCCTGATTGAGCTATGTGGTCTAGGGAAAAGGTTGTCTCTTTCTGGGCTCAGAGGCAAGTTACGCACGAGGCGTGCAAAACTCACCCCAGCTCCTAATATTTAAGAGTGAGCACCAAGTAGTCTCCATGGTATTGCTGTGGGGTCAGGTTGGCTCCTGGCCATCATTTGCATAAAGCTTGAGTCCTTGGTTAGGTTGCCTGTTCCGTGTCTGATGGTCCCCTTCTTCCCCTAGGCAGCACCCTTCTTTTCTGGATGGGAATTCTGCCTGCGGCAGCAGCCTCATACATGGGTATTTGAATATATGCTGGGAACTGTTGCCGGGACCCACACCCAGAAATGGTCACAGTGTATACGCCCCCTGCATGTTGCTAAATCCTGCCTGGCGGTCCTCAGCTGGCTTTTGCTCTCCCCAGCATGACTGAGCTTGCCCACTTCCTCCCCAGCACTGTTACTCACTTCTGATTTCCATGTCATTTTCTAGGCCTCCCTATTTCCTTTGCATTCTCCTCTTTTTTCTCCCTTCTTCTTTCAAACCTCCTCCTCCTCCTCCTCCTGCTCCTCCTCACACTTGAAGCGGGGACACTGGACAGACCCAGACATTACTGAGATATTGGGCGGGGCCAACAGGTAAGAGAAAAAGCTATTACTCTCCTCCAACCTGTCCTGTGTGGGGCAGGAGCATAGGTGCATGTTTGTATGTGTCCATGTGCATGCATGTGAGTATATATGCACACACATACTTCTGTGCATGTGTACACATATATATATACATGTACATATGTATGCATCCATACATGCGTACACTTGCATGTATATGTGCACACCTATGCATACATATGTGTGCCTGTGTACACATGTATGTATATGTATGTGTGTTATATGTGTGTGCAGGAGGCTATGATCCTTATGGTTTTGGCTTCATTACAGGTCTCTCTTTTTGAAAATATTGATTTATATTTTAGTTTACTTTTGAGAGAAAGTCTCGTATATTTCAGGCTAATCTCAACTCCCTATGTAGCCCTGGTAGCCTTGAACTCCTGGTCTTCCTTACCTTTACGTCCTGAATATTGGGATTGCAGGAATGCACCACTACATCCAGTTTTATGTGGCAATGGGGGACCAAATCTGGGGCTTTGTGCATGTTAGGCAAGCACTAGACCAACTGAACTGCATCAACTTCTCCCCTTCCATCCTCTGTCTCTCAAGCGTTCATAGCTTCCCCTCTACCCATGCTCTTCTCTGTGATTAACTCAAGTAAAGCAAGAGAAAGTCTTGGGCTTCCAGTGTCCATGAGAGACTGAGACCGGTTGAGGGGCGTGAGTACCTCCAGGCCTTGCAGCACACAGGTAAGAGCTGGGACCCCCCCCCGGCACCCCCCAAGTGCCCTGCGCACAGCTACAAGGTAAGTTCTTTGCACCCACCCTGCACAATCAGGTCCTGTGGAGAGATTCTGGAGTGGCCAAGGCCGTCTTTCCTGACAAACATGTGGCCGCTAAAGAAAAGAGAGGCCGGAGATGTCGTCAATGGCTCACAAATCTTGAAATCCTTCTTTGCAGGTTTATGGCTTCTGAGAAGCAGAGGCAGCCTGTTCTCAGCACCAAACACAATAATTATAATAGCACTCGCAATGATTAATCAGCCAGTGAGTATTGAGTGGTGCTGGGCAGGCACGGCAGGACGTGTGTGTGTGTGTGTGTGTGTGTCTGTGTGTGTGTGTATGTGTCCAAGGAAATAGGGAAAAGAGGCGACTCTGCTTCTATAAGCAGGATATAAGTGTCCTTCTTGAAGGGTCTGGGTGTCACGGTGACCCTCCTTGGGTCATGTTCTGTCTAGAGTTATATCCAGCTGAGGACAGAACCTTGAGTCCTGTGGTCCCAACTTTTGGACTCCAGACTGTGTTGGGAGGAAAGAATTGATAGCCAGGAGCAGGTCCCAATCCTGTCAACCAGATTAATGAGGGGCCTCACCAGCGTGATGTACATGGCACAAGGGAGAGGACTTTCGATGTTCTGCCTGGAGAAAAGATGCAGGGGCCAAGTGAACTGTCACACGAAGAGGGATTAGTTTTGCCTTGTGTTGCCAGGGTGGGCCCAGTGATCTGTTGGGGTGACGCAACCAGCAAAAGGCTTTCAGTACAACATAAGGTGGAACATTGCGCATGTTCCCAAGAAGCACACGGGAAGCTCATGATGGTAATGAGATCAAGAGGGGCTTTCAAGCATAGCCTGGGTGATCCTTGGAGTTGAGGTCATTTTAGAAGGATTCTAGAAGCTCGAACCATGTCTGACATATAATATGTCTGCAAGAAACACCTTTTGACTTGTTCCCTGAGTGTATTGGGTTTGGAGACTGAACTAGATGCCCTTTATGGTTCAATTGGGTCTAACGTTTTTGGAGCAGCATGTCTATGCCAGGTTCTCTAGCCTGGAAATGCTGTAACTCTCTGGCTCCCAGACACTGGAAGGACTGCTCTAGAGTTCTTGCTGATGAGCACGGTTTTCACTTGCTGCCCCCCCAAACCATACTCAAAGCCCACCCACATACACCCTGCATGCTGCCTGCCACCTGCATAGGTCCAACATACAACATGCCTGCTCACCCTGAGGCTCCAGCAAGGGAAATGGGCCGGTGGCAGGCTAATTACTGGGAGCCGATTCTATTAAGTAGATAGCTCGCTCCCAGCAAAGCAATTACACCTAATCAGCCCCTTGCAGCAGCCCAAAGGGACAGCCGTGCGAACCAGACACACGTGTGAGCAGGGACATCAAAGCTGCCTGGCCACAGGCCTGGCAGGCTCATCTGAGGCCAGAGATGCTCCTAAAGTGGCCGTGCTGAGGAGATGGCAGTGAGAGAAGTCAAAGGCGTGAGAGCCAAGACTTAGCTCTGCCACTGAGGAGCTGAACTTCACTGAGCACTTTTAGACCTAGGCCTCACTTTCCCCATGTGTCAAATGAATAGGCTGGACTGGAGCGAATCCATTCCATGCTTGAAACTCTGCTTGGTTTGGATTTTCATCTAGGTTGAAATGAGCTGGAAAAATCTGATTGATGGGCAGGGGAGATAACTCAGTCATGAAAATGTTTGCCTTGCAAGCATGAGGACACGACTGTGATCCCTAGCATCTATATTAAAACAAAGAAGCTGAGAAAGTTAATATATGTATTTTCAATCCCAGCACTGGGGCAAGGGGTGGGGTGAAGGAGGGTGGGCAGAGATAGGTAGATCCCTGGGGCTCGTGGCCAACCAGCCTAGCTTACTTGGCGAGATCCAGGCCAATAAGAGACCTTGTTTTTAAAAAGCAACATAGATAATGTCCCAGGGAATGGCATTTGAGGTTGTCTGCTGACACATGCGCACACACACACACACACACACACACACACACCTCTTTGAAATCTCCAAACATGGAAATGCATATCCCAGGACCAAATTATTCAGACTGTGTTGTAAAAAATAACTGGAATTTTATATATATTTAGAATATATGGGTGCCTGAGTGGCATTTTTATTTTTCTCTTGAAATTTTATGGAATGAGGTCCCCTCCCTCAAAAAAATATTATGACTTTGTTGATTTCAATGTAGTAGTGCCTGAGTCCTAGCATTGTTAGGGAACTAGGAGCAGGTTCGAGTATGAAGACGTGGGGAAGAGGAGTCTGGAAATGAGGGGCAAGCAAGGTGGGGCCAGGGGAGAGGCCGGGCATGCAGTGGCTGTCTCTCCAAGCTGCTTCACAAGGCACTTCCCTTTCCCAGAGGAAGAATTCTCCTGGAGACTTGGGATGTTGTCAGACTGAGAAGGGATGCTTTAAATATCAGTTCCTCCTGGAGCGGAAGTACGGGATCTTGAGGTTGACATCTAGCTACTGGTGTGACCCGTTTCCAGATGCACAGCCCAAGGGAAAGAACAGAAAGCAAGAGATCTCTGCGGTGATTCCCGTGTAAGGTGCAGGTAGCCGAGGGCCTGGGCCTCTCCTGCCTGCTCCTTTTCTCTGCTGATTGTTATGCTCGCGGCTTTGGGAGCTGGCTGGCCTTGTAGGACTGCGGCCGGCCTCGCGTGGAGCCACCTGACTTCCTGCCTCTCCCGGCCTTGGTGATCTCAGATGACTGGTGCTCACGTAATTAGACAAGGGCCTTGGTCTGTCCTTTGAGAGGGACTCTGGTGCTGATCAGCAACCAGTGGCCTTGTGAAGTCACACGCAGCCCTTGAGTGTTTCGAGTGGAGAGGGCGGCCAAAAACAATGTTCGCTGAGGACTGGGGTTCAGGAGAGCCGGCTCTCCTGGGTAGGATGCAATGAAAAGGAGGAGGAAAGCTGCAGAGTAGGGGACTAAAGCCCCAAGGAAGGCCCGAGCTTCCTTTGTCTTGGGCAGCAGGCACTTACCACTTTCTAAGAAAGAAGAGACGCTCCCACTTTGTTCCCACCACTTCCACAGGTGACAGATGTGAAGGCCCGCCTGGGAGGATCAGACCCCAAAAGCAGCCAGAGAAACCTTGACTTGGAAGTGGGGCAGGGGAGGGGTACATACAAGACTCCTGACAGGGGTCTTATGATGAGATCATGACTTACCATGAGATCCTGCCTGCTCCACTTCATCCTGGGCGCGCCTTGATACCGCCTGTACTGCGGCTATGTATTTCCTTACTGTTCTGCCAAATGTACAGATCTCTTTCTTGTCTTCACGGTGGAAACCCGCAATACCAGGTATGTACAAGAATGGACTTAGTCGTACCCCGGGTAACTGAGAAATGGGACCATTCCCATCTGCAAAGGAGGATCTATGGAGGCGCCCACTGGAAGGAATTTGTCTAAGCTCTTACAGCAAAGCAACAGATCCAGGTTCAAACCCTGATCAGTTTGACTCCAGTCTGTGCTTTTCCTTCTGGGCCACACTCCCTCGCTAGAAAATGACTGAGGGCAGAGCCAGACAACAACAGGGGAAGAAGAACAGAAGGTGCTGTTAACACTGGGCTGGCACAGGGCTAGAGCTCAGGAAAACGCTGTCACATGAATGAATGAGGAGCCCAGAACAGAAGGCACTCGGCAGGGCCAGGACCCAGCACTTGGGTTTACTCTGGAGAGACAGATGCTCGACTTTGGGTGGGAAACAGGTTTGAACTGTGAGCAAGGCTTTCTGACAGTAGCTCAGGAAGGGACTGGGAGAGAGGACCGTGAACAGCTTTGGACCCATCAAAGTGGAGGGAGAGAGAGGAAGAGCTGTCTGTGACCTGGCCCTGGCACAGTGTTTGGGCACCCAGCCCAGGCAGGGACCCAGAAGGTTTCCATGTCTGAACACAAGCCAAAGGATGTTGGGGCTTTGGGCTGGTGCTCGGAGAAGAGTGTTGCTGCCAAAGTGATCTAAAGAGGAAGGGGCCGTGCAACCCATGTGGACCCGGGATGTCATCGGGCAGCCCCGGGAAGGGGTGAGGGACCCAGGCTGCAAGCTGCTCAGATCTCGACCCATCCACAGACGGCGCCATCCAGTGAGCCACAGAAACCACGGCGGGTCAGGGAGATGGAGGTCAGCTGGGAAGCAGCGCTCAGGCGGAAGGGCACAGCACCATCAGGGAGATGGAAAAAGTGATGTCGTCAAGGAACAATGTGAGCCAAAGGAATGAGCTGTAACTGGCTGGAACCGAAAGGACAAGCGGGAAAGCGGCTGCCAGAGGCCACGGGTGTCTGATGATAGCCTGTCACTGCCCCGGGGGAGGGGCTGAGCCTTAGTCCTCAGGCTCAGTAAAAACCTGTCCCATAGGTCCCATGGTCCTTTCCTGCCCCCTCATACTATGCACCCCCCTGCCTGTTAATAAATACTCGATCAATTGACTCCCAACAGGTCTTATGGGCCATACCATACTACCTCATTTCTCCAGAGCAGATCTTAGGTGGTAGCACATGGCTGAGGGAGAGCTCTGCAGGGTGGGCTGGGTCCTGCCCCTTACCCCATCTTTTAAGAGGGGCTCCTCCCTGGGGAGGTTGAATCAAGGAAGCCACATGGTCATGTTGCAACTCTGTCTCCACCTTCCCTGATTCAAGAGCTGGAAAAACCAACCGGGCCCTTGGAGAGGGAGCTCCCGGGTCTGGCCTGGGGTAGATGCACGGGCCACAGGCAAGCAGGAGACCCAACAGCTCTGAGAAGTTTAGAATCTTGCAACAGTGCTGTTGCAGTCAGCCTGCATGGTTGCTGATAAATGACCATCAAATGGCTTAAGGGAACAAGGGGTTTATTCTCTTACAATTTCTGGTTACAGTTCTTAGTCCAGCTTGACAGGAGAGCAGCACCAACACCAGGGTGGAGAGAACTGGCCACACCATCACTGCTTAATGGCTGAGAAATAGACAATCCTTACTTGCCAGACCAGCATGTCTGGCCAAGTAAACAGAAGGATGCCAACTCTCAACCAGCTCTCTGTGATTTATCCAGGGCCTAATCCCACCCACCATGGGCTGGGTCTTCCCCATCAGTTAGACAATCTCCTTCAGGTTTGCTCTGGGCTTAACTCAACCATCAACTCTCTACAACTGTGCCCAGATAGAGTCAAGGTGACACCTGTGCTTAACTATGACAAGTGCCAAAAGGAAGCTATAAGCAGAGAAGAAAGGGGTTGAGCTGGTCCAAAGACTTGTTTGAAAGATGCAGAAATGGAAGCCCGAAGAGGGCCAGGGCAGGTGCGGCTAGTGCGTAAGCTTCACTGAGTTCAGGTCCCATTGCTGTTTGTAAGAAGAAAACCCTCTGCTGAGCAGGTGACGATGCCCCACATATGGCCAGGTGCCAGTTTGGAGCAGAGACCCATGTCGAGTTTAGCAATATGAAGGAGCTGAAACCCACTTTTTTTTGTTATTGTAGCTGTTGGAGTCACAATTTCTAGGACTGTGATGCCCTGGATGGGGACCCCAACTCACCTCCTGCTGCTCTGTGAGGTGCAGCATCTGCATAGGGGAGGGGGTTCTCACCAGGCATTGGGGGGTGAGGCTGGATCAGGACTCCAGGAGGTGACTGATCTCCAGTGGTTTGACAGGGAAGACACAGGGCTGCACCGCGGCCTCTGTCCACTGACCAAGCGCCTTGCCAGAAATATGCCGACAAGTGCGCCCCAAGCACATCTTGTACCTATGTTGTCACAGCAGAAAGATGGCACCAGGATTCCCCAGACAGCAGCTGGCAGTGCCCTACCTTTCTTAGTGTTCATAACCTGTGTTTTGTACATCTTCTTCTCTCTGCACACCTCGGACGCCCCTCCCCCTCAGAGGATGTGGTGGTCTCTTATCTGCCACGACAGGTTCTCCCACACCCCCCCAACCATTTCCACTGTCAATCCTACTTCATCTCCAGTGTCTCAAGTCCTTTTGTTCTTGGGTCAGACCAGCCCTTTCTCCAAGGGAGAGGGACAGAAAGGGAAGCTGCAAGACAGAGCCGAGTTGGAAGGGAAAACTGAGGCATGGAGCTGGCCCGGGCCAAGGCCAGGTTCCAAGCATCCCTGTGCCTGGGTCCAGCAAGCAGGCTGCAGGGACGCGCAGCAGGCCGAGAATTGCTCTTCTGTTGTCTTAAGCTCCCAGCTGGGACTGGGAACACTAAATCCTCTTTGAATAAAACAGAAAAGGGATTTGAAAAAAAAATCAAGACATTAACCTTGTGAAACAGACCCTTCCACATACACATACATAGAGATTAACTTCTTCCCTAAGCTTTCTTTTTTCATTTCTATAAACATCTTAATTCATGCCGACATCACAGCCAGCCTAGATTCCAGATGGATGGAGAGGTGAACGGCCTTTCTCAGCCACGGGCATGTACACGCGCGTGGACACACACGCCCAGATCAGTGGGAGAAGCGGGAAAAGCAGGAGAGGAGATGCTGGAAAGCCAGGCTTTATTTCTAGCCTCGGTTTCTTCATCTGTAAAGTTGGACTGAGAGATTCTAAGAATCCCTTGTAGCCCATCCGTGTGCGTGTGTGTGTGTGTGTGTGTGTGTGTGTGTGTGTGTGTGTGAATACAGGTATGCATGTGGAAGTCTAAAGACAACCTCTGATGTCATTTCTCATCTTCTACCTTGTTTGAAGCAGAGTCTCTCGCTCATTGTTGCTTATGCCATTCTAGCTAAACGGGGAGCTTCTGGGAATTCTCCTGTCTCTGTCTCCCATCTGGCCACAGGTGTGCTGGAGTTACAGCTGTGTGTTACCCCATGTGCCTCTAAGTGGGTCATAGGGATCTGAACTTCTGTCCCCGTGTTTTCATGGCAAGCGCTGTGTCCACTGAACCACCTCAAATCTCTCTGACAGCCCGCAGGCCCTGGGTGCCCATAGATGGGGCATGGAAGCACTGTAACCGTGCCGCGGACCGTGGTGGCTTGCCAGTTTATTTCCGCTCTGTGGGGAAAGGCACTGTCACGTGTGAAGCGCCACATGCCGTCCTGACACACTGAAGGGGCTTCCTCGCATCTGTTCTCTTCCTTCTGCCTCTCTTTTCCATTACTTAGACCCCAATGCCTATCTGAAGTCAGACTTCCTTTATTTGCCTGAGGCACCAAAGAGTGGCATCCATTTTCTACTGTCAGATTCTCCTTGGCCCTATCTTAAAAGACCGTCAGTTCAAACCCTTCCATCCTAGTTCTTTAACAGCCAAGAGCTGAGTCTTCCATGTTACCTGCAAGGGCCTTGTGGGTCCTCTTCTGCCCCCTCCCTTGGCCTGGCTCCAAAGTCTGCTTGCCCTGCCTTATCCTGCTCCTTGCACATTTAGAACGTTCTTACAGGTCCCCAAATCTGCCACACTCCTCCTATCTTGACCCCACTATGGGCTCTACTTCCTCTGATGACCTCTGCCCAAAAAAGTCCACTGTGCTGTGGAAGGGCCCACCATCCTACCCTGTGATGGAATACCATTATGAATGGAAAGGTTCACTGCTTCCTGGGAACTTGGATATCGGTCTCTGCTTTAAACCACACTTTCTAGGAGGGCACGGACAGGCTTCCAAACTCTCCGATGCTTGCTAAATGTTTGGTTCTTTGTAGGCATTTGTGAGTGAATGGTGTTGAAAATTGCTCTTTAAATATAACTGGAGTGGGACTCAGCATCTACCATGAAATCTGGACCTAGTTCCTGAAGTAGCATCACTTTCCTCTGGGGTGGAAGGAGCAATCTGACCTTCCTAGAAAGTTCCTCTTTTTCCCTCCTGATTTTTACGAGATTTTTAAAACCTCAAGTTTCTTTTTAAGCCTTCCTCCAACCTACCAGCAGCAGCACCCCAATCAAGCAACAGATTCCCAATGCACGTTTCCAGTTCCACCCACCTTCGTCTGACAAGCCCCATCACTTCCGTGCCTTGATTAGATTTCAGTTCCAGGCTGTCACCAGCTGCAGTGATTCTCAACGCCTGGTGTCACTGTGGAGAAGGGTCATAGCCCTGACATTGGAGACCAGAAGGCAGGGGCCCGTTCCTCTATGCTCCTGGGCCCAGGTTAGAGGAGGGACTATTGCAGTGGCTTGGTTCTGCTGGAGCAGAGGTCATAGACAGTATTTTTCGGTGTATGTTTAGAAATAAGCGTTCCTTGAGGTGCTCTACGGAAGGAAGAAGCCAGGCTCAGATACACGTGGGGAATTCAGCTGTATTCAGTCTTTGATTGCAAGTTGCAGAAGTCAACTTTCCTAATTTAAGCTTAGAAATGATTTATTCTACAGGCCTTGGGTAGTTCAAAGAACCTCCTGTAGGACTGGAAAATCAAGGTCAGAAGTAAAGCAGCCAGCAACAACATTCAAAGTCACATGGTAGAACTGATCCAGGAAGGGCCTCACTGCTGCGCAGATGCTACGTCTTGGGCTACCATCTCTGCCAGTATCAATATTCCTCTAAACCCACCCCTGCTGCCACCAGTTCTGAAGACAGATTGTCACTTCTGCCACTACTATCACCACCCTCACTGATATCCAATGCACTCTACAGCATTCCTCCTTCTTTGCATTAGATTCTTGGGGAGAAGGAATCTAATCGATGGAATAAGGTCATGGGCCTATCTCTAGCTATGAGAGATGCTTGGGAAATGTGAGTCCACACCTTCAGCTTCTGTACCAGGAAGCAACCTCCGTCCTCCAAACACAGGGAACATCCTCACACATAGACAATGAGAGCAATTACTGGGTAACCTAAAGGAAAGGGATGATGGCTTAGTCAGTAAAGTGCTTGTCTTGCAAGCATGATCGAATCTGAGTTCAATCCTTAGAACCTACGTAGGAAAGACAAGTTTGGTGCATACTTGTAATCCCAACACTGGGGAAGTAGGTAGAGATGGACAGAGCTCCAGGGTAGCTGATCTCCAATTGGAAAGCACTGGGCCAATAGAGACCCTGTGTCTGTAGTCAATCAATCAATCAATCAATCAATCAATCAATCAATCAATAGTGGATGTTGCCTGAAGAATGATACCTGAGATTGTCTTCTAGTCTCCATGCATGTGCATGCTCACACGGATATACACACACAAAAAGGAAAAACATTTTCTAACTGTGATCCTAGTCATTTCTATTGGGCGTTTGCAGTCTTGTGGGATAGGGCTTCTCAAATGCCATGTTTCAGACTAGACATTTCTTGGTTGTAAGTTGTGCTATGCTTTGTGGGATTAGCAGTCTTCAGATCTCCATTTGGCCAGGTACCATAACATCTGGCCAGTTGTGAGAACTAAAAATGTCCAAACGTATCACCAAATGCTCTCTGGGGTACTAATTTACCCTGGACTGAGAGCTGTTATCTAGGAGATCTGCAAAAGACTAGCAATTCATTTGAGGGAACCAGGATTGGTTTTCTCTGAGACTGATTTGATCACGGGACACCTTTTTTCTCTAACATTCTGGCTTTTTTTCACAGAACAGCATGTTTAAGCAATGTTGGCTGGGAACTGGGTTCCTGCCCGGAGGCCTCTTTGTGATCATGGGAGTTACATGGACCAAATGGCGCCCCATGTCTCCTGCTCACCGGCTTCCCTACCTGCCTAAACTCTGCCCAGTTTAGAGTCTCCAGAGGCCCAACATCCTCAGTTCCGAGGGAGGAGCCTATAAGAATGCCATTCAGCTAGTAGGTTGTTCTTTTCCCATTGGCCGTCGGCTTGCTCTGCAGGTACGCGGATTGCCCTGACCACTAATACTGGGCTCAGAAACAAGCCACCTGCCTGGTAGCTGCTCCCTTGTGGACCCTGCTGCATACGTTGACAAAGGTCTCATAAGACTTACACTTCAGCCTGGCTAATCATCCACCTGAGAGTCCGGCCTCCCTGTGTGCATTTCCCTTGTTTACTGGGTCAAGGCCTTTGTTACTGCCCACAGAAATGCTGCAACTGCAGGATGGAGTGCGTGCACCCCGTCACTGGAAACCCCTTACCACTGTAATGAGGGTGCGCACACCTCTGAAGGGTGGGCCACCCCTAGGAACCTTGTTTTGTGATTGGCCAGCACAGAGTGACACAAAGTGTATGTCCCTCAGTTCTCGGTGGGCCATGCCGGGAACATCTGTGGTCCAGCAGTTTTGCCTCATGGATGGCTCAGCTCTTGCTTGCAGCTTCATGTTTGGATCTCTTCTTGTGGCTAAAAACATCTCCCAGTGACCTTGGTTCTTAACCTTGGCAAACGGCACGGCGGAAATAGAATAATATCAGGGTTAGGCAGAGCTGTTTGATCTACTTTGGGCATGTCACCTTTCTTGCTAAACTTGACTTTCATTGTCTGTGTAGTTTGTTTTTTTTTTTAAGAGCTTCTCCTCTCCTACACACCAAGATTTCTTTATTTTAGACTTGATAGGTGGTCCCTGGATGGCAGAGGGTGGGGGACCCTGAGACCTCCCTGAGGATGGAGGGTTCTTATGCTCAGGGGAGACAATTGGAGTGAAAAGGAGAGAGAGAGAGAGAGAGAGAAGAGAGAGAGAGAGAGAGAGAGAGAGAGAGAGAGAGAGAGAGAGAGAGAGAGAGAGAGATCTGAAAATGCTTTGGATCCCAACCAGCCGGAGGATGCGCCAATGGAAAATCCCTGCTGTGTGTCAGAGGCCCACCTGGCCCGGGTGACAGCCAGCCAGACGCACAGGCCCCACGGCATGTTTAGATAGCACTTTCCTGCCCCAGTCACAGCTCTCCTGGCCTTCACAACACTTCTGAGAAAGTAGGGTGGGCTGCGCTGGGGTCCTTGTCTGGGCTCAGAGAAGCGGCCTGTATGCCAAGGTCTGATGACAGATCCCGGGAGGAAGAGCTTCGGTAGAGTGGGCCGTGGAGGGTGAGTGGCGGGAATTCCAGGTCTGCCTCGAGGTTATCACCGTGACTCAGGAGGGATGAGTCGCCTCTCTGGGCCTCCAATTCCCCCTCTGTATGACACATGGGGTGGACAAGGGTGTCTATGGACCCCTCACCAGTCTAACATCCTGCTGGAGGAGAGCTATTATCTCCGAAGGATTCCTCATCTGCGTTCTGAGAAGTCAAAGCCTCCTTATGGGTGAGAGTCCTGGGGGCAAAGTCCCAGCCGAAGTTTATTGGGAGGGGGGTCATGGACCTGCATACCAGTTACTCTTCTCTGTCGCTATGAAACAACACTCAAACTTAAGATGAGAAAAGGAGATTTATTTGGCTTGCACTTCCAGAGGGGAGATACGGTCCGTGGCGGCAGAAAAGGCACGGCAAACGGCAGAGGCTGAAGGAGGCTTAGATCACTGCAACATCATGAAGACTGAGAGAGCAAACGTGAACTTTAAGAGCAGACCCCCTCCCACCCCCAAGCAGGGCAGGTTAACCAATCTCAAGGCTCGATCCCTGTGACATGCCTTCCCCTAGCAAGGCTCCACCCCTAAAAGTGCCACAACCTTCCAGACAACAACCAAGAATTCAAACACATGAGTTTGTAGGGGCACAACTCACATGCAAACCATGACATCTCCACCCCTGACCCCCACGGGCTCACGGCCATCTCAAGATGCACATCACACTCAGTCCAACTTCAAAAGTCCCGTAGACTACATCAGTAGTCGCAACACAGTCCAAAAGTCCAGAGCCTAAAGCTTCCTATAGATCAAAAGACAAATTACATAGCTCCAAAATATAATGGCACAGAGTTTACAGGATGGGGTCATGGGCCTGAGAGGAGTGAAGGGAGCCCTGAGTCTAAAGGTGGAACTTGTCCAACATCACTGCGTAAGTCCTTGAGTCTAGGAGTGCTCAGGGACCACCCGCATGCTCTGATGTGGGCTGCAGATCACTGGGCCTGACTATGGCCAAGGTGCAGGGACCATTAGGCTGTGAACAAATTCTACACTCCCAGCCTTTGGTACCAGGGCCCAGAGCTGAATGGAAGCAGGCTGAGGGCACGCGGGAATCTTAGGAGCCCATGTTACCACCTAGCTGAAGGAAGACATTCCACACAACCTTTGATTTCCACACGTGTGCATGCACCTCCTCAAATGCTTGTATATAAACACAGTGTGTGTGTGTGCACACACATGCACACACATTAGTGATGAATACATTGGTCAGTGTGGGTCTTTGGGATTTTGACCGACCTAAAACTCTGACGAGACCCAGTCTTGGATAATGGTCAGTTTTCAGGGGGATCCCAGGTAAGAAGCCCCCGGGTTGGCCTGTGAGCTGACTGGCCAGACCCCTGGCCCATCCCACTGACCATGTGCTCTGAGCCAGATTCCCACCGAAAGAATTTCTCAGAGCCTGTTACCTCTCTGCTTCCTGCCAAAGAGAAGACAACTTTCCGAGGAGCATCCCAGCTTCTAAATTAACCTTTACTCTCCTACCAGCTCAGGTCTCTTCTCAAGCAATACCTACAGAAAAGCTGCATGGCCTTGCACACAACCCTGCCCACCCGGCTCACGAGGGGCCTTGGCCCAGCCCATTGCAGAGGGGATTCCTGGCCTCCTCGTGGACTACTTGCACCTTCCTCCTTCTACGGGCAGATCTCTTTCTTGAGTTCTCCCAGTCACTCCCAAGAAATCGCTCTTTCAGAGAACAAGTCTGTCCTCTCGGCTCCAGTTTCTGCTTAACGAGCTCCAGGTCAACAGACCCCTAAGCCAGCACTCGGAACATCTTTCCTCTTCTTCTTTCTCAGTTTCCATCCCATACTTTTTTTTTCCTTTCTGAATTCTCACGGGATCTCCTGGGACTCAGATCACCCAGAAATTTTTGCCCTATCCGAAAATTAGAATCAACATCGCATTATGCGTCTTTGAAATCCCAGGATACCTTGCGATACATCAGATGGGAGTGGGCATGCACTGAGCCTGTGTGAACATAATGCGCATGCGCATGTGCAATCACATGATCTGGGAACAGGCCCAGCCCCTAAAAGATAACGCAATGTTTTTGGGATGGTTGAATGTCATTGCCAACCTGCCTGTCTTTGGAATCCTCCAGGAGACACATTTCTGTTCAGGCTTGTTCAGAATGTTTCTAGAGAAGTTGAATGAAGAAGAAAGATTTACCGGAAATATGTTGGAGTCCTGGATTAAATAAAAAGGCAAAGAAGGAGAAGAGCTAGCTGAGCGCCCGCATTGTTTCTGTTTTCCGAAGGATCAATGTGACCAGCAGCCTCGTGTTCTTGCTACCACAGCTGGAGTGTCACTTACCATTATGCCTTCCTCCACTGTGATGGACCGTTCACTCAAAACTGTGAGCCCAAATAAACCCTTCTTTCCTAAAACTTCTTTTATCAGGTATGTTGTCATTGCAACTAGAGAACTAATGCAGTCTTCCTCTTACAGAGTTCCTCAAACACTTCTTGTCTCCCTTGGGCAAAACCAGCCAGACCTGGTGGGTATGGGCATATACCCTGTAGGTTGTGTCTCAGAGCAGGGCATGAATTCCAAGAACCCTGGATCACGCAGCAGGCCTTTCTCCCCTTGTGGTATCATGAAGAGAAGTAGAGAATCCCAGCACTTGGAAGGTGGAAGCAGAAGGATCAGGAGCTCAAGGCCAGCCATGGCTACATATCGACTCACAGACTAGCCTGGACTGTATGAAACCTTGGCTCCAAAGAATGAAAAAGAAAAGAAAAGAAAAGAAAAAGAAAAGGAGGTGGAGCCCTGTGTATCTTTGCTAAAGGTGGAGTTGGAAGGCAGCTTAAACCTACAGACAGGTCTGGGCACAGTGGAATGATGTTTGAAAAGAGTCGTCTGACAATTGACACACTTTCCCAGAGTGCTCCTCTCTCGCAGCTCAGGACGCTCGCTGATTTACTAGGTGCAGCTTCACGAAGTATTCTGGGTGCTGTCGAGCTGGGATTCAGGGGAAGAGACGGAAGTGAAAGACAACATTGGAATGTTGGGAGTTAGGGAGCCGAGGGAGAAAAGCTTGGTCCAAGGATACTTCGACCTCTGGCTACAGACCCTGTAGCAGCAAAAGGTGGTGTTCTAGAAGCCCTAATTTCTGTCCACTTGTGTTTTTTTTCCCTAGAGTCAGAAAAACCATGGGGGTTAAGCACTCATTCTTTCCCATGGAACAGATGAGGCAACCCCGACCTTTGATAAGGGGTAGTCAGTGTGCACATCATGGGTCTTAGAGCTGGAAGGCCTGAAACCAGGTTTCAGATCCACTTCTGGCCCAAAGTTTGGTTTTCCAATGTCACACACCCCTGAACCTCAGCGGAAAGCAGAGGAGGACGTGGAGCTCAGAAGCAGGCAGGCCTCACTGCCAGTCCTGGTACGACAGAGTGAATCTCAGTGTTTTCATAGATAAGGCCAATGACACTCCAGGTTGGGTGATCTCTAAGTCCAACCGCGTACATTGCTTTCCAGTGCGCCCTCAGTGACATGAGGTGGTCAACTTAAAATGAGCCGTGGAGGGATAATGGATACCCTGGAAATGGACAAAACCTATAGGATTTATCTCCCCATGGGCTGAATGTTAGGCAACTACCACCATAGCCCTGGGCATGGGCATGGTTTTTACCCTCTAGGACTCAGTACTAACTTAGGCATGGTGCATAAAGTTCCTACTATGTGCCTAGATGGGAGCAGAAGCTCACAAGTGTTTATTATGGAGTGCTGTCATGTTTTATTCCTTCATTCACTTGGGAAAGTTATTTGGGTAAAAATTCTTTCTTCTGCCACATAGATGAAAACATCGAAGTCTCAAAGGGCCACATGATTGAGCACAGAGGTGGTTACTAAGGAGCCAGATCCAGTCTCTAAGAATTTTGTACTTTTCTTGGACTCTTCTAGCTCCCACAGTCCAGGTAATTTAGAGTCTCAGAAAACTGAAACTCCTAGTGCCAGAAAGAACCTTAGAGACCATTAGGTACCAGGTCCACTACTTCCTGTGCCACAGAAGGAAACTGTGGCTTAGAGAAGGGAGGGGGCATGCCCGAGGTCACGCAGTCAGGGATGGCTAGATTCAAGGTTCCAGACCTCTGAGTTCTGCTTGAACATCTTTCTCCCCTACACTGAGCTACTAAGCTGACAGGAATTGCCCAATCTGTAGAGGACAGGATGGCTATGTGGGAGACCACCCTGTGTCCCTTCCAGGAGGCAGCATACTAGATTCCCACCCTGTCTGCATCACCAAACTCTCTGACGTGTGCTGTCACTGACATTTGGTCAGTCAGCAAATGCCAAGCAGGTAATGTTCTAGAAAAAAAAGAAAGACTCTTCGTGGTACCCAGCAGCCATCCTTGTATCCAGCGAGGCTTGATAAAGAGCGAATGAATGAATAAATAAATGAGTGGCAATGTGGTAGAAAAAGCAGACATGGACTGGGGATCCAAGTTCTAGTGTCCCCTTGTCCAGCCATTCCTGTCCTTTCCCCTGCACCATCTTGGTTCAAGCAAGCCTTAGACGTGTTTCCAAGCATCACTTCTCTTGAGTTTTCTGCAAGAGGAATCACCATAATCTGCTCTCTTCTGGCTTAACAAATCTTGTTGCTTATAGGATAAATTTGGTCTCATGTCACAGGAGGCTCTCCTGAGTATACAGAGAAGACAGATGCCTCCCTGGGACCAGATTCCCTGGGCTTGAGCTCTCCCTAATACCTCGAGCTCTTCGGCCATTTGGTTTTGAGGAGGTCACTTTAACTATGTTGTTGTCTTAGGGACATAGGAATATAGTAACATAGGGATCATAATAGTTATGGAAGGGAGATGTTATAAACGTTCAGTGAGTTAGTACTTAGAATAGTTGCTGTCTATAGGCATTGGCCATCAAATGAATTCACCTGTAGCTGACACATCACCTTCTCTACTTTCCTCCCCCTTGCCTTCCTGTCCTCTTACATCTAGATAACTTTGTCTATGTTGTCCCTTTCCGGAATACACTCTCTTCTGTTCACTCTGGGAAAGTTCTTAGTCATCTCCGCTCAAATGTCTGTGAAGTCTGTCTGGGCTCTCCCAGGGCATCCCAGGGGCTCTCCTTAGCCTCTGGAGTGGGCACTGAAGCAGTAATAGTTCTGTGTTGTAACTGCCTGCTCATGGGCGCGTGTACCTTCAAGTTTCGAACATATTCCCAAGCCATGTAACTAACCCCCAATGCAAATGGGTCCTGGTAAAAATCCAATATTGTAGAGACATAAATTCTTTCAAAATTAATGTGTAAATTCAGTGAAACCCCAATAAAAAACTTAACAAGAGTTCTAAAAATGTAATTTTACAAGCTGATTCTAAAAGTCATCAGGAAGAGAAAAATGGACAAGAATAGCCAAACAAGTTTTGATATAGAACAATGGGGAAGAAATGGCTCTTTTGTAAACACTTACTATGAAGTGATCAATGCACTGTGGTCTTTGTGTGTGCATGAATAGATAATGTAATCAATGGAACAGAGCAAAGAAACAAACCCATAGAAATCTAGTGCATGCTCCTGTGACTGTTTTTGTTGTTATTTTTGAGACAGCCTAGGATAGCTTTGAACTCGTGACAATCCTTCTGCCTCAGTCTCCTGAATGCTGTGATTACAAGTGTGCATCACCACACCTGGCCCAAAGGGGATTTTAAATCAGTAAGAAAAGGATGTGCAAGAAATCTTTGGGGGCTGGAGACATGGCTCAGGGGTTAAACCTTTGCTTCATGGGCAAAAGGACCTGAGTTTGGCCCCTTTCTGCTGGGTAGAAATGACAGTGGCCTATACTTCCAGCCCTGGAAGGCAAAGCCGAGAAACCCCAGAACAAAGCAATCAGGAAAATTCCCAAAGTCACCCTTGGGCCTCCACAGGCACACACAGCGCCCTCTTGTACACACACCCACCTACACACACCCATACAAGTACATATCATAAACATGCAAAAATACATAAATAAATTTATTTTTAAAAACTTTGGGGATGATGGTTTAGGAATACAAGAACTCCCCACTTATTGGTGTTGTATTGGCAGTAGTTTTACCTCCTGAAAAAATATTCTAGCTATTTTAGTCAGAAAAGGATTTGTGGATGGTATATGCTGTGATTTTTAAAAGAATATTTCATTTGTTTATGAGAGAAAGAGGAAGAGAGATTCATACACAAGTGCCATGGGCGTATGGATGGAGGTCAGAAAATGATTCTTTGGAAGTCAGTTCTCTCCATCCACCATGAGGAAATCAAACTCAAGTTGCCAAGTCGCCAGGTTTTTGATTTGAAAAGTGTTTGTCGCCTCTGAACCTCTGCCATTGTGACTGAGTCAGTGAGTGAAGCTCTTAGAAGATGATATGGTCATTAGATACAGGTTAAAAAATTTAGATACAGGTTAAAAACTTTAGATACAGGTTAAAAAGCTATTCAATTATCAGAAAATGTAAAAGTGTATTTCTATAATGTTGAAGAAAGGAAAACCTTTTTAAGAAAAATAAAATCTAGAAAAATCTAGATTTTTTTTTTTAGTTTTGATTGTGTTCCATGACTGTTTCAATTTTTCACGTGTATGTGCGTGTGAGGTACAAGTATCTGTGTGGGCAGGGTGTGTGTGTGCATGTGTGTGAGTGTGTGTGTGTGTGTGTGTGTGTGTGTGTGTGTGTGTGTGTGTGAGAGAGAGAGAGAGAGAGAGAGAGAGAGAAAGCCTTTGGAGGCCCAAAGTTGTTATGAGGAATCGTCCTTGAGTGCTGTTCTACTTTATTTATTAGGAAGGATCTCAGAAGTCACTTATATGGCTACTGTCACTAGCCAACTTGCTTAGGAGACCCCTTGTCTTTGCCCCATCTGAGGCTGGAATTATAGGTAGAATGCCATGCCCACCTGGCATTTATGTGGGTCCTAGGGATCCAGACTCTGGTCCTCTTGCTTGCACGGCAAGTGGGTTAACTGTTCAGCCATCTCTCCAGTCCAATCGCCATGGTTAAGTAACTAATGCTACCTTACTTATGATGAGAAACAACATGTTTTCCCTTGAAGATCAGAAATAAGACAAAGACGCTCTCCAATACTGTTGCACGTTGTTCTTAAAGAGCTAGCTAATGCAATAAGTTAAGAAAGAAGAAGGATTAGTGCTCAGAACAAGAAGAAAGAAGCAAAACTATTTTCATTCACTAGGTGAATGGATAAACCATGGTATATAAGTACAGTGGAATATTACTCAATAATGAAATGAGCTATCAACCTTCAGGAATCACAGAGGAAATTTAAGTGCACATTATTCTGTGAAAGAAACTAGCGTGAAAGTATACATTTGGACTACAGGACATTGTGGAAATGGCAAGACCATAGAGACATTAAAAAAGGCAGAGTGGAAGAACTGTCCAAACCAGCGCAAGGTGTTTTTAAGGTGACACAATAGTCCTGCATGACACTACTGTGATGTTGCACATTAGTCAACACTTACAGATTTGCATAACATAGAGAATGAGACATAATGTAAATTCTGTTCTTCAACAGATAAAAGGGTACAGCCACTAGAATATGAGGAATGCCTGTAAAACTATAGGAAAAAGAAATGAGAAAAACAGGCAGCCTGTTTGTGTTTGTACTTAAGTGGGCTTCTTGTAGGAAGTATTTAGTTGGACTATGGTTTAAAAGAAATCCAATCTGACAATCTATGCCTTGTAGTTGAGGCTAAATTTTATATACTTTTGAGCACAGTATTTGAAGTATTGATAATAACATCAACTAAAGCAGATTTCATATGAGGAATATTTCTAAGGTCACCTCATAGATTCAACTCATCATGAGAACACCCCAATACCCAATGTATGTGTTTGGCTAAAAAAAGGTTTCAGATTGTGTGCCTCATTGACTGAGCCACCAGAATGCCTGTCTTACCACTGGGCTTTCCCACTTTCTAAATAATTTTTGTCTTAAACAAGAGTTGTTTTTCATAGGAATCCTATAACTGCCCTAAATTATTATGACTTCCTTAGGTAATTTTACTATGGCCTCCTACTCTTTATTTTCAAGTTGTCTTTTCTGACTTTCATAAGGTTACCGGTTTTTCCTTCATTTTCGGTATCTAGAAATTTTCTATTCCTAGCTTGTGGGCCTCACTATGTTTTAAAATTTAAAAAAAAAAACATTAAGTAACATGTTGCTGTTTGGAACAGTTTGGGAAATTCCCATGTCTGATTTGATTTTGGTTTGGGTTAGATGTCTTAATAGGTCTCCCACAACAAGACGTCAGCCTTTACCCTTTCTCTCTGTTTGCTGTCCTTTGTCCTGGAATTATAAAATTATAAATAAGGCCTTTTTTTTAACTGAGAAAAAATGATCCTGCCTTTCTGGTGGAAACTGAATTTGCTTAGTGGAAGATGTTCTTTTGTTTTGGAATCCACCACTTGACTTGAGTTCTATTGATAGGAAGCGAGGGCCTATGGAGATTTCTGACTCTGAGATGTGAATACCCTTTAGTAATAGACAGTTAGTGAGTTTCTTGAATCCTGTCTCTAAGGATTTATTTATTTAGAACTCCGCCGTCTCCTAATTTGAAGCTATACTATCCTGTGCCTGAAATTAGTGTGTTCTAGCAAAGTCGTTGCTATTACCCTGGGATCAGTTTTTAGTATAAGACCAGGGGCTGCGGGTAGAGAAGAATGTGGAAAGAGGCAGTCAGTTCTTGGCTGAGGTGGAAACTGCCCAGAGTAGCACTACTTAGACCTCAGAGTTGATATCCTCTGAGGTGCTATTCGAAACAGACCTTCCAGCTTCAGAAGCATGTCTTGTAGCTACTGGTTTCCTTAGTCCATTATTACTGTTATTCTGTTCAAGGGAGAACAAGGAGTTTCATCCTTGCTTATGGTTCTCTGTTACAGTTCTTAGTTCTTAGTTTGGCAAGAGAGCTCACACCAATACCAGGGACCAAGAGAACTGTACACTGTATCCACAGGACTGCTGAAAGAGAGGCAACCCTCACTTACCAGACAGCATGTCGGTCCAAGGATGCCAAAGAATGCTGACTCCCTGAATCAGTACCCTCCATCTTATCCCCCTGCCCATGGACTAGTTCCACCCACTGTGGGCTGGGTCATCACCTGCAATTAGACGATCTCCTTCAGGCCTGCTTAAGGGCTTGCCTTAGCTGCTAGCGCTTCACAAATGTGCCCATAGCTCAGCCCTCAATGGTCAAATTAACACCTGTGTCCACTCAGTAATGCAGAGAATAGGCCAATTCTGGGGCAAGATAAGAGGCCTTGAGAAGCAGATCTTCTTGAGAAATAAGAGGGGAAATATACTTCCTAGGTCTGGGAGGTGCATGAGATCACTTAGTCCTGGACTCCAGAGAGGAAGGTGTGGGGAGAGGTCTGGTGGTAGAAGGAGCTTCACCTCTGAAGTTAGATGTGACTATGAAAGGACTTCAAAGTCAGCTCTTGGCCATGTAAGCTCTTGGGAATATTAATTGGATGCACTGTGGTGGGTGTCCCCCCCCAACCAAGATTTCAGGAAATTGTGTTGTCTTTGGCTGGGTTGCAGAGAATTAAGAGAAACTCTGGCTCCTGTTTCAGTTCTGGTGAAAAGGAGGTAGGGAGCAGGAATGATGGGATCCCAGAGCAAGGAGCAAACCAAAGCACCCAGCACTTTGCAGGCCTTTGTGAAGATTCAGAACTTATCTCCTGGGCCATAGGGAGTTGGGGGGATATCAAGAAAGCAGTGGTATGATCGAAGTTGTTATATATATATGTATATATATATAATATTGTAAGTAGCTGCAGGGCTATCTGCTGGTCTCATCTGCCTGGCACCTCTTATGCCCTCCTATTAATGGAAGTTAACTTTCTCTATGAAGAACATATGTCATCAATTTGAATAGAGCTCATTGCATTCCCCAAAGTTGACCCAGGCCAGGCCAGTGGGGACCACTTGACCTGGCTATGGGAGCTGCTTCAGGGCCAGGACTAGGACATGAGTTTGAATCAGTCTTTTCCAGCAGAGTGGCTAGGGAAGACCATCTTGTTCTGAGTTAGTCTCTAAATGGATAGGATAGGATGACTAAGAAGGTTTCTGCCATGTAGGGAGAAAACATTTGAGAGACAGCATGAGTCAGAGCCCTAAGGGCATAGTTTGAGACACGGGATCCAGCTATGGAGCATGCAAATGGAGAAGGGCTTTTGGAGGTGAGAACTCCAAGAGATGATGATGGACTATTGGATTCAACCATTCTTCAGTCTTCTTTAATCCTTAATCTTCCTTTTTCAAATAAATGTGAGCCAATAGCTTTTTCTTGCTTGATCTACTTGGTTGCATTTCTCTCACTTAGGAGAATCTTCATTAACATTTGTACTTTCTCCCTTGCTTGCTCTTCCCTAGACTTAGTGTCCCCAATTCAGGTTATATGTGAGATTGTTTCCAGATCCCTGCAGCTCTGATCATCCTTCTGTGGATGGATATTAACTTCTCGGGGACACCTGTCTAAAGGTGTATTACAATAAAGTCCATGATGCATGAGGTTGATACCTGGTGTATAGTGCTGGTGACCCTTGTGAGGGACCCTTGTTATGGTTGAAGTATTCCCACTTCTGTAAATAACACAGCACCACAGCCTAACCATGCAGAGCCCTGAGGTTAGCACTCGGGTAACCTCAGTTTCTAAGTGGGAAAGAAAGGAGTGTGTCCTCCTTCATAGCCAAAAGGATCCCAGAGCTGCCCTGAAATACAAATGAAGCCACTCAGTCATCTTAACTGGCTGTTAATGAGGCGATCCATAATTTAAAAGAGGCTTTTAGAAAGGGCAAGGGTGCTGGGAAAACGGTGTCAGACCATTTATATTACATAAGAGGTGTGCATGTATATGCAGAGTGTGTGTAACAGTGTGTAAGAAGAGGTGTGTATGTATATGTAGTGTGTGTGTAACAGGAATGACATATACACTTCTCTCCTGGTCCCTCAAGGATTTCAAACTTTATTTATTTTGCTTGTGTGTGTGGGAGGACACTGTGTGTCTCTATGAGGGAACAAGGGTGACTTTGGGAATCATTCAGGATTGCTTCTATCTCCTTTTTGCTTTGCTCTGGGATTTCCCAGGCTCTGCCCACCAGGGGCAGAAGTGCAGACTGCTGCCTGGTGTTTTTAAGTGGGACCTGGGATCCAAACTCAGGATCTTCAGCTTGAGAAGCAGAGCTTTAACCCCTGAACTATCTCCCCAGCCCTCTCAAGGATTTCTATAGTCATCTTGGTCAATGTGACCTGAAGACCTGCCCTCCACAGAGCAGGAGATGAACCTCAAAACTCCACAGTCCTGGTGCTGAAACTTGCAAGTCTTGCCCTGTTCATCTTCTTTCTGGCCGGTTAGTAAGTTGCACACAAAATTAAAATGCCTGCCATTTGGGCATTCCCAAGTTTTAAGGCCTTGTGGGGCCATTGTGCCTTTTAATATATAAGAGAAAATAGCCCTCAACCCATAAATACCCAGAGCTCCCAGAAATACATGGCAGGAGGGGAGGTTCGGGCACTGAGAATTTGTTACCAGCCCTATCTTATGCTACTGTTTTGTTTCTACTGAACTTCCTTCCTTCCTCCCTCTGTCCCCTCTTCCTTCTCTCCCCTCCTTCCTCCCTCCCTCCCTCCCTCCTTCCCTCTCTCCTTCCTTCCTTCCTTCCTTCCTTCCTTCCTTCCTTCCTTCCTTCCTTCCTTCCTTCCTTCCTTCCTTCCTTCCTTCCTTCCTTCCTTCCTTCCCATCCTCCCTCTCCTTCTCTCCCTCCCTTTTTTCCTCCCTTCCTCCTTCCCTCTTCCTCCTTTCCTTCCTTCCTTTTTTCCTCCCTCCCTTTCTTCCCTCCTTTCTTCCTTTTTTAATCTCCCCTTCGTTTCTCTGCTTCCTCCTCTTTGTCTTCTATCAAGACAGATGTCAGACACAGACCCCTTTTCTTGCTGTGACCCTCTCAGAGTAACAGCAGAAGGCATATGTAATGTATTTTTTTCCAAATGGACTTGGGAAAGCTGCCTAGCATTTTAGCGTTAAAAACAGCTCAATACCAGTGATTCCCCTGGTCACCTTCCACTAGGCACTTCCTGGAGGTCCAGCCTCCACCACATCTCTTTTCCCTACTCTCCTCTTCCACCCCCTCCCCCAGATTCCTGAGCTTCCTCTCTAGGTCTCCTGTGGCATAGTTCAGCTCCTCCTCCAGCCTGTCTCCCAGAACCAGTGGGGAAATCACTTTTTCTTTATGCAATGAAATGATTGGCCTTTTCTCCTCCCCTGTCCACCTCTCCAAGCAGATGAAGATCTATCGTTCCTTATATGAGTTAGATCACCCCTTGGAGGGAAGAAGAGCTAGAATAATTCTGATAGTTGCTTCCACATCTCTTCTGTAGTGCAGAGATGTTTCCACTTGCTCCTGTGACGCACCCCACTCCCACCTGACCCCATCGGCTCACTTGTCTGTCAGAGCATCCCTAGCTCTACCCTGTCACTCGGTTCTGAGCCTTCCGGATGTTGCCCACACCCTTATTTCTGAGTTCTCGCTGCCTCCCAAGCACGAGAATGCCCATGACCTTGGACCATAGGAACCACAGAAAAAGACTCCTTTCCTCCCTCCAGATCTCGGAGTCCTCCGCTCACTTGGGTCAGTTGCTCACAACCACTCTGCCTCTTTGTGGCTGACGGTCTTACAGTTTGCAGTTCAGGGCCAAGGTCCCCAGCCTCGTTAGGTCCTCATCACTAGACACCGCTCTTGGGAAACACTGGAGAGCTGCTCGCCTGGCTCATCTAGAGCTCTTATACCCCAGGCCCTGGAGGAAGGCGTTAGGTTGGAGCGGGTATTGCCAGAGGATGCATAGACCTCAGACCTGGTTCCTCGGCTTCTAAGTCCCTGGCCAGATAGCTGAGGAAGGACGGGGGGGGGCGGGGGGCTGCCTTCGCATGAGAGGTTGGACGTTTTTACCCCGTTGGGCATTTACCACAGTCAGATGTCCTGCATGGGCGGAGGCTGTGCTGTCCCTCTCTGGCTACAGAGGGATCAAGGCTGTGGGCTACAGGTAGGGAGGATCAAGAGGAACTAGAGAGACCCGTGAGCCTGGGATACAGGGGTGCGGGGCAGTCATTCAGGATGAGGTTGAACAGATGGGAAGTCTGTCTTGGAGACCATGACAAGGTGTCAGTGTTTATTCTAAGCACAATGGAGACCATAAAGGAGGTTTACATGGCCAAGAAGGGCTCACTGATCCACAATGTGATTTCAAGAACCTTCTTTTCTAGATGTGGTTCCCATCCAATTGCTCCAATCTCCCAGAGGCCTTTGGTTGACTTTCTATTTTAGGACACTCTTGGCCAGGTCTGGCAGACAGATTCACTCAACCAGTTGGGATTTGCCTAACCGATGATCGGTAGCTCTTTGGGAAAGGAGACAGAGATGGGGTCATGTGGGACAGAGAAAGGGGGAGAATAACAAACAGGGTCTTGGTGTGAAGGGGTGGGGGACATTTGCTAAATAAAATGTATATCTGTACCCTCGTGGCTGCTGAGAAGAAAGAAGTGACTGATGAAAACCACATGTCCCCGAGTAAGTGAGCCAAGAAGCCCCTCTCTGAGCACGGCACGTGTCCAAGACGGCACCGTCAGTCTCCCATGCAATGGAAAAATCTCCTATTTTAAAGAATACAGTGTTAAGAGGTACTCTGAGACAAACCACATTTCACAATTAAGTAGTTTACAAGGCCAGTAAGGGAAGGACAAAATAAGCCAGTTGGAAGGTCTTGCTCAATAACAAAATCTGTTTGAAAGTTCAATGTTACAGTCTCAAACTGTAACTGGTTCGGTCTCCTACCTTGGCTCCTTGGTAATTGTTAAAAGAGAGCCCCAAAAGGTGAGCTTCTGCAAAATAGAAGTTAAAAGTGATTGTTAAGTCTGGCGATGGCTCAGGGGTTAAGCCTCTGCCTTGCAAGCAGAAGAATCTAAGTTCCGATCCCCAGATCCCATCTAAAATTGTCAGGTGGAAGTGGCAGCAGCCTGCGTTTCCAGCCCTGGAAGGTGCAGACTGGGAAACGCCATAGCAATCCAGGATGGTTCCTGATATCACCCTTGGGCTTCCACAGGCACACACACTCAAGTGCCTTCTGGTACACACACACACCACACACACCACACACACACACACACCATACACACACACACACACACCACACACACCACACACACACACACCATACACACCACACACACACACACACACACACACACACACAACACACACACACACACACACACACACATACACACACACACACACACACCATACACACACACACACACACACCACACACCACACACACACACACGCTACACACACACACACATACCACACACACACAAGCACACACACACACACACACAAGCACACACATACACATACACATACAGAGTGATTGAAATACTGATGTGACTACTATACTTCCTGATATTTCAAAAAAGACAGTTTGGATTTTTTTGATGCAAACTATCATTTTTTTACCCTTTCCTGAATTGACTCTGAAGTACACTAAATAAAATGAAACAGACAAACAGCACCACTGTTCAGCCTTTGCCTAAAGAACAGAATTCTGGTTTCTTCATCCAACATCCAACATTCCAACGTGATGTGGTCTCAGCCCGAATTTCCTGCATGGAATGCTGCTGCTGGCCCTGTCTCCCCACCTCCCACCCATCCTGCTCTCAGCCTGGACCTGTCGGAACTCTTGGTTACATACTTTCCTCTGGGATGCCCTTCCTCCTAGATATGTGTGTATAAGAAGTTAGCTACTGTCGGGGAGGGGTGCGGGGGATCAAACCCAGGTGTTTGCTGGGTAAGTGCTCCACCAAGGAACCACGCCCTACACCTTTATTAACCATTTTTAAAGGATGTCAGTTTCCAGTCCTGTTTTATGGTAATCTCCACCTGCTCCTTTTGATTCCCGTTCTCTGTGAAAGTCTCCACTCCGTCGTCTGTTTTCTTAACCATATTAATCACAGCTATTTTAAAGTCTGGATCAGAAAAGTCCAAGATCTGGATCCCCCATGGGGTGTTTCTATTATGGAGATGCTCTGGGCTCTGACTGATGTTACCTCTCTCTCATCACAGAGGATTTATTTTTGCTCGCCGGAAGGCAGTCAGGGGAGTGGAAGGTCATCCTAATCTAGCCTGGGATTGGGCTGGCCTGACGCTGGCGGTCAGACCGGGAGGGCTGCTCTATTTTTGGCTCACCCTCCCGTTGCCTAACTTCTCTGGGGTTCTTGGTGCAAGCCCGGTTTGTTTGCCAGGGCCCATCCTCTCTGATTGGACCTTCAAAACCAACAGCTTGGCTCAGTCATGCCCCATCACTTGCTCTAGGATGAGGGGGCTTCTGGCCTTAGCACAGCCCACATGAGCTGCTTTTCTCCCAGGGATCCTAGACCCTCCGTGCTCCTCACCTTTTATCTCTCCACCCCAGGAGATGGCACAAACCTCCCATTTCTCATTCCTCACTTTCTGCTTGCTCTGTACATCCCCCCACCCCCCAGCCTTCAGCTGCTCACGAATCAGTGGGCGCCACAAGGGGCAGAGAAGCATTGAATCCCCTCCATATGTTTCCTCTTTCCTGCCCAGCCCCTCCTGTTCTTGCTGCCTTCAAGTTCAACGGCTTTGGATCCTGTCCTGCTCATCCCTGATTGGAGGGCTGGCCTCTGATGGGCTCTTCTGACATTCCAGGAAGTGGATGTTCTACCTGCGCTGGGAGAACAGAGCCCCCCAAGGGCACAGGTGTGGCCTCCTTCATCCCTTGCTGATTTCATCCGTGGCTCTAAATGCCACCTTTGCACAGACGTTTCCTAATGTCTGTCTACAGCCCAGAGCTCTGTCTGGACCTCAGCGCCCCACGTCGCAGCGTGTCTCGCCATCTCCACGTGTCTGTCATCCTGACATCTCAAGCTCAACGCATCCAGTCTTGTTTTTTCCTCTCAGACTCCCCGGGGGTCGCACACAGTCCTGCTCGTTCCCCTCCCACATCCCATCTCTCTCGAGGTGTCACATGAGATCGTCTGGCTCCCTCCTCCTTCCTGAAGCCACAACCTTGTCCTGGCGGCCATTCTCCTCGCGGGGGTCACTCAATATTCTCCTCACGGTTCTCCCCAGCCACATGGCCTCCTTCCAACACATTCGCCAGCCACCCTATGGGTGGAGTGATCCCTTGAAAAACAGAAATCGGATTATGTCATTCCTCAGACCAACACACGGCGAGGACTTCTCGTCGCTCTTCACAGAAAGCCTGAAGAGAAAGCCCGAGGAGCTACAGGCCTCTTCGGGGCTCCCCTTACCTGGCTCTTGCCCTTGTTCCGCCTCCATCTCCACAGTTCTTCCAGCACCTCGAGGTTCCTTCAGGGCTCTTTCCCACAGACTCCTTGTCCTATCAGGAAGCAGCACCCTTTCCTGTGGCTTCTGGGGTCTGTCCCCTCAGGTCCAGCTTCTCTGCTTTTAGAATGGGCTGCCCAGCCCTTTTAGCTCACCCCATAGCACAGCCATTGCTCTACGGACTAATCATTAACTCGGTTCCCCTTCCCAAACTCCAATTTCCTTGAGGCCCACGACTGTCTGATTTGGTCCCCACTCTGCACCCAACATTAGCAGGGTGCATGAGACATCTTTAAATGGTCAAAGGTAGCTTTGTGAGTAAATGAATGCTAACGAAGGACAGCACATGTCCAGCAGACTCCCTCAAGCCTCATTCACCCAGTTGGCTGGAGAGGAGTGAAAGTGACTAGGAGAGGACTTTAGTCAGCAAGTGTCTGAACGTGTGGCCACAGAAATAAGAAGTTCTAAGTTGCCCGCTAAGGCAACTTCTTATTGCTGGGTGTAAAACACGGGACAAGAGCCTGCAGTTCTGAGTTCCAGTCCCATGCCTGGCACGCATCATGACGCATTTTATTTGGCTGTGTGGTTTATGAGTTATTTCCACAGATAGGATCTCATTAGACTAGCTCGTGACCTTCAACAAACAGTTTTAAGGACTGCGCATGGGGGGAGGAGACAGCAGGCTTCCAGAGGCGGCTGGGCTGTGTTCCCTCTTGGGTTCTGAGGCACGTCTCGCCTCAGGCTTCAGTCGAGTCGTCTGTAGAGCCCAGTTCTCAACAGGTTGCTCTCTAAGGTTTGTCTGTGGAAATTCAGAATTAACAATGAGAAGAGGGTGCAGGTGGTAAAGTGCTTGTGTTGTAAGTATGAGGACCTGAGTTCAATCCTCACCACCCATGTGAAAAACAGCAGACACCGTGGCATGAGTTTGTGCTTCCCATCCTGGGATTTGGTGGTTACTTCACAAGCTCTAGGTCAGTAAGAGACATATTCTCTCTCTCTGTCTTTCTCTGTCTCTCTCCCTCTCCCCTCCCCCCTCTCTCTCCCGTACCTACACACAGGTGGTGCTTCAGGAATACCACCTAGGGTTGTCCTCTGGCCACCACTTACACCTGCGTGTGTACAGCCACAAAAATTCAGAATTAAAAAAAAATCACAATACCAATGTGAAACAGGTGTTTGAAGTCTCGTTGTTAGATAGCGGCAAGGCAGTGGCCTCAGAGCCCCCCAGAAATACCAGGGGTGGTCTTACATGTTATCACATTCAAATCTCGACAGAGGGAATTCCTGTAGGTTATTTGAGAGCTGAGAGACAGAAAGGAGCGAGCACACCACTGGGTGGACAGGGGGTGTCCAAGTCCCCCCATCTCTAAGAGCTTTGATCCTCACCTGGATCTGCTGAAGTTGCAGAATCCTCCAGAGCTGCCCCCCATAAATATCACCAGCTCCCGCTCCCACGGGCTGAGGGTCTTCAGAACTGGCACTCTGAACTTCCTGTGGCCGCTTATGCACAGGGAAGTTCCTTCATGGAAGATTCCAGAAAGAAGAAATTGAAGAGTCCTTTGAAGCCACACTCGGTCACTTGGGAGATGGATTAAGCTCATGTGGATGTGTCTACATGGCAGTATCTGAAACTAGGACGTGACGTCAGGTACTGGGGTATCTGATGCAAGCTAGATAAGGTCAAGGTCACCCCATTCAGGGCCTGCAATCATTTCTTATCCTCGCTCCAATCTTTCATGTTCTCTGAATGTCAAGGATACTCTACTTTTTAAGACAGACTGTTAGTGTCCCAGTCCATTTGAAACAGGCTGTGGGGGTGTCTGTTATCCAGACTAAATAAAACTCTGGGAAACAAGCAGCTGTGGTTCAATGCACGGTCCCTGTTGCAGTCCGTCTGCATGGTTGCTGATAAATGACCATCAAACGGCTTAAGGAAACAAGGGGTTTATTTTCTCTTACAATTACTGGTTACAGTTCTTAGTCCAGCTTGATGGAAGAGCACATACCAATACCAGGGCAAGGGAACTGACCACACCATCTGTATGTAATGGCTGAGAGAGGGACAATCCTTTCTCGCCAGATCAGCATGTCTGCCCAAGTATACACAAGGATTCCGACTTCCTTAACCAGTTTTCTGTATTTTATTCACCTGTTCAGGGCCTAGTCCCACCCACCATGGGCTGGGCCTGCCCCATTTGCTAGACAATCTCCTGCAGGTTTGCTCTGGGCTTAACTCAACCACTAATTCTCTACAAATGTGCCCAGAGCTCAAACCCTCAACTGTCAAGTTGACACCTGTTCCCAACCATGACAGTGCCTAAGTGGTGTCTGTAGATGTGCCTTCAAGGTAGTGGTGGCTCTTCTGTGTTCCCCTTGTGGGCAGTGAAGGGGGAACCTTGCCAGTTTCCCTGGTGACCAGATACTTCTGTTCTGTCTTCATCTGTGTGTGTGTGTGTGTGTGTGTGTGTGTGTGTGTGTGTGTATGAGAGAGAGAAAGAGAGAGAGAGAGAGAGGTGTATGTGCAATGTATGCATGGTGTATATGTGTAATATTTATATATATGTGATGTGTGTTTGTATGTAAGCGTGTGATATATATGAATGTGTGTGAGGTGTATATATATACATGTGTGTTTGATTTGTGTGTGTTGTTTGTATGCATGTGATTTGCGTGTGTATGATATGTGTGTATATGTGATGCGTGTATATATGTGTGTGAAATGTATCTGTATATGTGTGTGTGTGTGTGTGGTATGTATGTGTGATGTACATACGGGTGTAGCGTGCCTGTATGTGTGTTCGTGGGATATGTATATGGGATGTGTGCATGTGTGTGAGTGCATGACATCATGAGTGTGGAAGTAGAGAACAACCTTTTGCATGTAGCTCCTTTACTTTTTCCACCTTATTTTAGACCAGGTCTCTTCGCAGCTGCTGCATAAAAGCCAGGCCCGCTGGCTCTCGAGTGTCTAGATGCTCAGGTCTCCGTCTCCCATCTCCCGCGGGCAGGGGTTACAGACACCACTAGTGTGTTATACTTATCGTGTCTGACATTGACGCGGACTCTGGGGATCCAGGTTCCGGGCCTGGTACTTGACCAGGAAATCTTCGCTCACTGAGCCTTTTCAATAAACTCTGGTGTCTGCGTCTCTAAGCTTCCTTTCTGATTCTCCAAAGTCTGATTTATTTAACGGCAGCAACAAAAGGAGCCTCGCTTGCGCCCACCCTCTACCCCACTGTCATGACTCTACTCTCCCCTGGCAACACGAATGGGAGAGGCTAAAGAACAACTCGTGTTAAGGGCAGGTGGCAGGGGGGTGACAGACTTATAATTCAGAATATTAATGTCCACATCTGCATACCCGGCCTTCTGGATAATGTGTAAGTGCACCTGTGCTGGGTGACTCTTGGGGGGGTCCTCCTGTCCCTGGGAAAGTGGGCTCTGCATCTGGGTTAGGCTGCTGCGCTCTCTCCTTCAGCCCTGTGTTCTGTCCGTGTGGTTTGGATATCTACACAGTGCCGTCTGACGAAGGGAAGACAGACCCCCGGCCTCAGGCACCCTCGCCTGGCTGGCACACCTGCTCTGGGCACCACGCTGGACCAACAGTTGGTAAGGCAGCTGTAGGGTATTCAGCAGTCTCTTCCTTAGGAAGTCGGGGCTCTGGTATCAGGTTCCCAGTGCTTTGGGAATGTTTCCCAGCACCCTAGTGCACATTGGGGGTCGTGTCTGTCCCAGGACCTCCAGGACAACCCCGTCATCTTTATCCTTCCTGCTTTCCAGGATCTGCTCCCCTAGGTCTATTTCTTGCTACACAGAGGAATTTCTCTATGAACAAAGCACAGCTTTGCAGCCCGCTGGGAGCACACAGAGCCAGCTGGTGACTTGCTCCAGCAGGCACCACCCAGGCCCGGTGGGGAAGGATGGGCGTGGGCGGAGCTCCCTGGGCTATAGGATTAGGCTGAGGAAATAGATCTGATTCTGCCATTTACCCACTTTTTAAATAATATTTATGGTGCCTTACTGTGTGGCAGGCTCTGATAGCACTTAAATACCCCCTTGACATTATTAAAATCACAGCTTTAAGATGTAATTGACATACCATACAATTCGCTCCCGGGAAGTATGTAAGCTCGATGGCATCCAGGATATTCAGAGTTGAACCACCACCTCCAACCACTATTTAATTTTAGAACGTGTTCTTCAGCCCACAAAGAAACCCGGTGCCCATTTCTAGTTGCTTCCCAGCCTCCTGTCCCCTGAGCTCCTGATGACCACCAATGGGTCTGTCTTTAAGATTTTAGACAAGTGGAACTGGACACTGTACGACCTTCTATGACTTCTGGTTGCTTTCCTTTTGGAGGCTTCAGTATCATGCGAATCATGCAACCATACTCCGTTTCTTTGTGTTGCTAAGTAATAGTCTACTTCACGGATCTGCACCGTGCTGGACGTTTGAATTGTGCTCTTGGGAATGATGCTGTCAGAAGCATTTCTTCCAGGTAGATTCGCAGGAATGAAGCTGAAGGGTCATGTGGTGACCTTCGCACTTTGAGGAACTGACCTCTTCCAAGACACTGCACCACTTTGCCTTTCCACCTGCCTGTCTGAGCATCTCCCTCCTCCACAGTCGTCCTGGTGGGTGGGAAGAGGTCTTTCCGTGTAATGCTGATTTGCATCTATCTCCCCACAGCTAGAGATGCCAGGCTTCTTTTCCGTGTACTCCTTGGCCACTAAAATATCCCCTCTGGAGAAACGTCTTTTCAGATACTTGACCTAGTTTTTTAGTGGATGTATTTGTCTTTTTATTGTTGAGTTGTTAGAGTTCCTTACATATCCTGGATGCCAGTTCTTTTTCAACTTCTGTTGAATTTCAAAAGATATCCAAATTAAGTCAGGTCCGCAAGTGGAGTTTTAAGAATCTTTTATGTTTGTCTGTGGATGGAAAAGGGGATTACTCACATAAGGAGCATTACCTATAGAGGCCAGAGGCTAGTAAGGTCTCTCTCTCTCTCTCTCTCTCTCTTTCTCTCTCTCTCTCTCTCTCTCTTGCTCTTGCTCTCTTGCTCTCTGCCTAATTTTTTTTTAGGACAAAATCTCTTGTTGAATTCAGAGCTTATAGATTTGGGCAGAAAGACCCAGGGATCCTCTCGTGTCTAGCCCAGTGCTGGGATTACAGATTCGAGCTGACAACCAAATGCTTTCATGGCTTAGCCATTCCTCAAGCTTGAGTTTTAAGAATCTTTAGTGCTCCCTCTAAATCCATCTCGTGAAGTCCCTGAAGAAGGATGTGGACCTGCCCTTCCTGGAGTCCTTCACTGCTTGATTAAACCACCTTTGACAAGACGGTGGCAAAGATGCCCGCTGCAGTGCTTAAGGGGGGAGGGATACAGGTCGGTTAGTGAATCTAAGGCAGAACCACGTAGGATTTTTTTTTTCTTTTTCTTTCTTTCTTCCTTTTCTTCCTTTTTTTTTTTTTTTTTTTTAAGCGCATAGCCTTTTATTCCCTGGGCAAATGAGATGGCATATATAAAAGCATTTTTGGAGTTGTAAAGGGTTATGCAAATGCAAGGTGACATTCTTATTGCTACTATTGTTACTGGTGGGAACCAGTGAAAAGCCTTCTAAGGACAAAAAAATCACCCAGCAGTGAGGATGGGCCAGGGAGTGTGTAGGGGGTGGGGGTTGGGAGGATGGAAACTAAAGGAGACAGAAGGGTAGCAAGGCTGGTGAACCTCAAGATGCATGAGAGAGGGAGGGAGGGAAGGAGGGAGAGAGAGAGAGAGAGAGAGAATCTCGTGGTTTCTGGCACATTCCTCTACCACCTGTAAAATTATTTACTCAATATTTTTCTTTAAAAGGGCACCTATTTCTTTTCGTTGAAGAGCCGTGTTTATAAAGGCAACCTTCTGTCACCGTTGTAAATGACAAACCCGCATCACTTTCAGAAGAGAAGGTACCCTATAAAACAAACACGGAAACAGTACCATGCTGTTCAGCTCTAGCTGGATCCCATCGCCTTCCGGGCTCAGAACACTGTTTCCATCTTCTCCGGCTGACTCAGCGAGGTCTCTCGGGTCTCTGCTTCCTCTTGCAACTCCTTTGGAGACTGTCAAGGACCCCTGGCCCCTCTGGTGCCGGCTCCAGCCTGCTCCTGGCTGAGACTTGCAGGCAAGTGGCAGGCTCACACTCCCACAACATGTCAGGGGCTGGGAGTCTTTCTTCGCTAGTCTCCACGGTGTCGGGGCTGGATCAGGAGCTAAAAGCCGGGAGCTGCAGGGCAGTTTTCCCCTTTGTTTCTGTTGTTGTCTCTGGTTAGCAAGTGTCAGCAGGGTGCTAAAGACACAACAGGAAGGCGTGAAGCTGTCAGTGCTGCCACTTGCTTCGTGTAATCCAGAGGTTTGGAAAGACCGAAGAAGGACCCAGCTTCACAGGGTGGAATCTTGAGCACCCCCTCGTTTTCCTAGGGTCCCAATCCCACACTGAAACAGAATGAGCTTCCAGTGTACCCCTTAATCCCACCAGCTCTGCAGTCCCAAGGGAAGAAGCAAGAACAGTTTGAGCTGCTGTGAGCACAAACTGACCTGAGTTACGGCAGATGATTGAAGCTTCCTAGGTGACGGTGGAAGCTCAGTGGTTTAGCAGAAGATGGGCTTAAGTGACTGACTTTACTTGTTAAACAGTCTCCCTTTCTTTGAGGCTCAGTTTTCACCTGTAATTTTTTTTTTATCTTTGCGTGAGGGTGTGTGCGTGCTCGGCGCACATGTATGAGGCCGTGTGCGTGCTCGGCGCACATGTATGAGGGTGTGTGCGTGCTCGGCGCACGTGTAGAGAGGTCAGAAGACAACTGCTTGAAGTTGGTTCTCTCCTCCACCATGTGGGTTCTAAGGATCACACTCAGGCTATCAGCCTGGCGGGCAAACACTTCCACTCGATCAACCATTTTGCCAGCCCTGGGCTCAACTTTTAAAGATAATAATAACATTTAGCCTTTATCAATTACTTAGAACACACAGTACCAGGCACTTTGATAATTAAGCTCTACCTACATCCATCTGTCTTATCTTAGTAATATTAGAAAGCAGGGATTTATTAGTCCCACTTTTTAGAGATGGGAACTGAGGCTGAGAACATTTTTATGATTAAAGTGATGTAGCCAAGCTTTTTAATATTTCAAAGCTCATGTTCCTGACTACCACATAGCAAAGAACCCCACAGCCACTGTCCACAATCAGGGGTATCTAATCCGTGACATATGGACTGCACGGACCCCAGGATAGCTATGAATATGGCCTAAAATGATAAACTTACTTAAAACATAAGGTGTATGATTTTTTATTTACTTATGTTTTTGGTAACTCAGTTGTGAGGTTCCCAGTTCTTGAGCTTGAGCTTGTAGATGACAACACCGGGGAGCAATGTCAAAGGGCTGAATGCGGTCGTCTTGCCTGGAGGCGTCTCCTCTTCTGTGTATTCATGACTATGAATGGTTGGCGATATCAGCCCCTGGCTCCTGGGTGTGTGTGCGCGTGGTGTGTGTGATGGGGGTGAGGGTAGGCTTGGGGTGTGTGTGGTGAGAAGACATCTCTAGAGGGCTGAGATCACATTCAGTTGTCTCTCCCTGTGGTCAGGCAGAGTCCCTGGTACTGCCGTGTGTCCAGTCAGTAAAAGGATGAGTGCTCAGGGACTTCCTCCTGCAGCCTCCCTCTCAGTGGAGATAGACAGAAACGGTGCAGTTGTGTTTATAGACACAGCACAGCATCAGCGAGTCTTGGGCTCCATCCCAGAGAAGTCTATGGCGGGGACCAAGAAACCCCACACATGTGTGGTGAGGATGGCTGTGCCCTGGGGGAGGAGAGGGGCTCCTGGAGGGCTACCCCAAAGCTGCAGTGTTGATGGCTGAGCCAGGCCATCTCTTCTCTTTCCTGATCCACTGTCTGAATGCACCCTGCTCTCTGCCCCCAGGAAGCATGGTATTGGGGTGCTTCGTCCATGTACCCTTGGCCACAGCTGGGGCGGTTCTGTGGTTAGTAGCCACAGTTTGTCCACTTCCGTGGTAATCTCCTACACTGTGCACAGAGTCTCTCCATTAGGGACCCCGTGTCATCTAAACTTGAATGTACCTATCGCCCCGACAGGAGCCTGATGGGGTGGCCTGCTTTTTTCTGTGCAGCCAGGGTCTACTCGTGTGCGGGTGGCGCACGCCCAGAACAATGCTTGGGGCTTGGTTCTAGTACTTACTGAGTGCTTGATGATTCCCTGCACTAACTCAGTGAATTCCAGCAGGTCCTTTGCGTATCATTCCCACTCTACAGATAAGGGCACTCACAGGTTCAGTGACTTGCACCAGGGCCACGTGGAAGCACGCGGAAGCGCTGGGATTTGATCCCAGGCAGTGTGACTCCCTGAGTTCATCAGTCTCCTGGCCTTTTGACCTGCTTTTTCTGCTGGTCATCTCTGGGGGTGATGTCTCTGAGCCAGGGCACCAAGGGAACCTATTTGCCAGCTCAAGGGCAGAAGGTAGAATGTGCATCACCATGGCAACCAAATCAACAGACTGTACCAGAGGGAGAGGCCTCGGGGCTGAGGTTGTACTCCTGGCACAGGAAGGCTGGGTTGGCATGGGGCAGTGCTTGAGGTACCAGATGCAATGGGAAGACCTGGAAGAGTACCAGGTGGGTCATCAGTAACAAATTTGGGGGGTGAAACAGCGGTTTCCAAGGGCAGGTGGGACAGAGGAGAACTCTTGCCTGAGATTGTAGTTTACCAGGTGGGGCAGGGATGGGTGGCTTTTGCTCCTGTCCCCTCTCCCTCCCCTGGCCCCTCTCTTCCAACCCGCATCCGTCTCTCTGATCATGGAGTCTGGGGTTGGGCTTCATAGGTCCTTCTGGTCGGTATTGCTCTGCTTTCTTCCCGTGGCATGGATGGGAAGGCAGGAGACAGTTTCATTTTCTGCCACCACCGTAAGCACCCGCTCCCATGCGCTTTGGACTTTTCCTCTGGTGCCTGGAGGCTTCTGCTTATTCACAGTGGGATGTAGGGCTGGACTGAGTGTCAGGTCTCCTCTCTGATTTGTTGCAGGCCCTGACTTTCCTGACCAGACACGAAATTCTGTGGTGAGTAGAAGCTCAGGGTCTCCCCTTTTCCCACCTCTTAGTTGAGTTCTTTCTTGGTGTGATCTTTCCTCTGGCCCCTGGGGTGTGATTTCTGCTCAGAGTCACGCTGCTCTCAGGCAGCCACTAGGCCTGGCAGGCAGCGCTGGGGTCCACTAGAGTTAAGGGCGACATGGGTAATGTGATGCTGCTTTATGCCACCCGAGGCCGAGGCCTTTCCCAGTATCACACAGCTGACAGGGGCTCTTCTGATCAGTAAGGAAAACAAGGAAAGGCTTAGAAATGTAGGGGAACTTTACTCTGGCTCTTTGCGGCTGGTGAACTCGGAGGCATCCTTGATGCTCAGTCGGTGGCTAGTCCCTACCACACCCTCTCGAACCTCCCTCCAAGGGCCAGCTCTGTGGCAGCCACAGAGGGCAGCGGATGAGTGACCCTAGGCTCTGTTCTCAGGAAGGTCCTGTCCAGTGGAAAGGCTCCTGGCCAGAGACATCATCATCCAGCAGGGAGAGCTGACAGATGACTCCCCAGGGAGTGGGACAGGATGACAGGGATGGACGTGCTTGGCTGGAGTCAGATGCTGTTCAGCAAAACCAGTTGGGTGTATAAACGAGTTCTGCAGGCCTTTTTTTTTTTTTTTGACTCAGGGGAGAAAGGAGATCATTCAGACGCTCCAGCCTGGGTGCTTCTCTTGCCTTCATCGACATGGTTTGGACTGACCTTCTCCAAGCTCCATGCCCAGCCTGGGGCCACAGACAGGAGATTTTACAAGTACAAATAAGGGTGGCCAGGTGACAGGGAGCTGCAGAGATCAGAGATAGTCATGCGGCCATGTTGTTTTCCCCTAAAAAGTATTATTTATTCATCTTCTTTTATTCCCCCCACTTCTGTGCTGGGAGTCAAACCCAGGGCCTCAGACATGCTACATATGTGTTCTAGCACTGAGCCATATCCCACCTCCCTTCCACCTAATCCCTATCAATATTTCCTTTAAAAGCAATGCATGCATAAAAATAAAATATGATAAAATAAAATCGTACATGCACGTGGCTAGAAATCCAAATAGGATCTAAGTTCCCAAAGGAAAGCAAATTGTCTTCCTTTCTCTCCGGCTGGTCCTTCTCTGACTCAGTCTCTGCTCACTGTCAGGTTATCATCCAGACTCCCAGGAGAATCTTCCCCGCACAGAGCCCCCAGCATCCTTCACTGGTTGCACCCATACAGTCTGCAAACCACAGCCCATTAGTAAGGTTTTGTGTCTCTGTCTTTTTTCTTTTTTAAGTTTTCCTCCTCACCAGTTTTTATACAAAACACATAGAGATATGCTCATCCTTCTTCAATGGTGCTGGATATTTTCTTTGCGAGGATGAACCATAATTCATTAGCAAACCCTGTTATGGGTACTTAAGTTGTTTATGGCTTTCATTTTTACAAATGATGTGACATTAAACATTTATGTACAAAACACTTATACGGCGACTGAGAGTAAATACACTGGAGAAATTCTTAGCCTGCTGGGCACAGGGTAAATAGGTCTAAAAGTCGATAGATACGATGAGGTTGTCATTCAAGGGTGTGATAGTTAGTGCTGTCAGCCTGACACATAGGAGGCGGGCCTTAGGGGCTGGCCAGAGAGGGGTCTCTAGATTAAGGTTGGCTTTGGCCTTAGGGGCTGGTCAGAGAGGGGTCTCTAGATTAAGGTTGGCCTCTGGCCTTAGGGGCTGGCCAGAGGGGTCTCTAGATCAAGGTTGGCCTCTGGATCTGTAATAGTGTTGATTGTCTTGTTTTTGTTAAGCAAACTAGATTTGAGAATTTCATTGGATAGAGAGTAAACAGGAGAGAGAGAAATGTGCCTCTGCATGTCATGACACACGGGCAGGGGTCAGAGGACAACTTTTGGAAGCCAGTTCCCTTCTTCCACTATCTCATGTCGCCAGGCTTATGAACCCACTGGACTATCTCACGTTCATCCATGTGGGAAGACCCAGTCCAAAGTGGGCACGATGGTTCCCTGGGCTTGGGGCTCTGGATTGTTACAGTGGTAAAGACCCGTTTGGTACCAGCTAGCAAGCATGCGGCGTTCATCCGCCACCTCCGCTCTTGACTGTGGATGTGACACAAGCGGTTGTCTCAACTGCTGCTGTTGTGACCTCTCTGCACAACGGGCTGTGACTTGGAATAGTAGCGGGTGGAAATCCCTTGTCCCCTTCACTTTGCTTCTTGTCGTACTTTGTCACGGAGTCCGGAAAGTAAAACAAAGGACTTGCACTGCTTTGTCTTCCCAGACCAGGAGCATGAGCAAGCTGTTCATGTGTGTCTTTGATTGTTGTCTTTAGATTCCATGGTTCCTCATAGGTGCCAGGAGCCAGTGTGGGGTGGTGGTGGTGATGGTGGTGGGTGAGGATTCGGGGAGAGGAAGGAGAATAGAAAGCATCTGGGTTTTCCTCCTTGAACACTGCCCCTATCATTTTTCTTTATTCTGGATCAGAATGATGTTTTTGAAAGCAAGCCATCCTTATGGGGATCACCTCTACCAGAATGACCATCTAGTCCTTCAGATGGCCTCTGTTCACATCCCACTTCCAGCCTCTTTCCATCTCTTCGGAGGTGCCTATCATGGTTTGAATATGAAGATATCTGCCTGGATTCATGTGTTTGAAGCCCTTGGTCGTAGCAGGTAATACTTTGGAAGGGTACAGAGCCTTTTGAAGAAGGGCTTTGCTGGCAGTTGCAGGGCGTTAGAGATGGAACTCAAGGGTTGCAGGTAGCTTCTGCTCACAGCTGGAGCTCGGTCTGCTTCCTGATCTGACAGATGTTACACTGAATGAGCTGGGGATAGCCAGGGACCCAGCGTTGCAGCTCCCTGGCCACCACGCCTGCTCCACAGTGAGGGACTGTATCCCTCTGAACCACAAGCCAAAGTGATCCTTCCTGCCTCATGTTGCTCCTGCCAGGCAGACTGTCACAACAACGAGGAAAGGAACCTTTTAGCAGAGGAAACAGACACAGAACATGCGATTTGCCATGTTAACTGGACACTCCATGCACTTGGCTTTGCTAATTTAACCTTGTATCTCGGACGTGGCTTCATACCAAGCCTCAGATTTCTTCTAAGGTCTTCCATAAGGGCTCCAGCCTCTCAGGGCAGCACCATCTGAGGTGACCATCAGCATTGATGGTGCCCAGTCTTTCCCGATGCAAATGGATGGGCCACGTCAGAGAGCCTCTCCCATTCTGCACCAGAGCAAGGGCAGAACAATCTCCTGCCCTTGGGGTCTTGACTAGAGCTACTTAGAGCTGTGCCCCATCCTCACTGATAGGTACACTGAAACCTAAGCAAAAGAAAACAAAGCAATGGTTAACGCTGGGAAAAACAAAGAGCTTTGCAAGAAGGAAAATGTACTACGCCAGGGAACTCAGCTGCGAGCCACGTTTGAATAATATGCATAATATAATAGTCAGAATGTAAACAATATCAATTCAGGCAAATTGTTTTATATTGGGAGATTGGGAAAGGAGAAGCACCTAGGGAGAAATAAATCCTCTTTTTTTACGAGAGGATGTCACAAGATAATGTCTATAATGGAAAAGTATTCATGAGTGGTAGCAGTGGTGCAGTATTTAAAAGTACCACGTAAGAAGTAAGTTAGAGAGAGAGAGAGAGAGAGAGAGCTATTTGGAAAACTCTGCCTCTGGAGAACAGGGCAAAGAAGTGGTGTGGGACCAGGGTGTGTCCAACACTTTAACTGTAAGCTTTATTTTCTGCTTGTGTTTTTAACCTATTTAAGTGTACGGCTTTGGTATGCTAGACTGATAGATACGGGTACCACTGGTTGTGAACTAAGGGATGCTTATACATGTATACACAGAGGGAGATATACCTGGAAGGGCACGTACAGAAACTGAAAGCAGGCCAGCTTCTCAAGGGTGATCTGGGTCCCCAGCATGCTAGCACCAGCCTAGGTGCCAGAAGCTGCTCTGACCCAGAGGCTCAGCCCCTCAGAAAGTACTTGTCACGTGACACCCAGGGGTGGAAAAGACCACCATGGGCTTTAAGATCAAGTGGTCCAGACTAAGCCCTGCACACTTTGGAGCAATTTTCTTGTGGTGACAGACTGAGATTTTCCTGTAATGACCACAGGGAAGTGTGGCCTTGGTATCAATCCAGTTGGTTGGATGCAACTCGCTGCAAAATGTGACCAAGAGATCAGACAGCGGTGACGCTGACACTTTCCTGTCTTATCTGTGACGTGCATGAGCACGCAAGGGTCATCAGATCCTCTGATACTGTGAATGGAGTCCTTGTGGGCCAGACTCGAGGCTGAGCTCTTTGGATGTCTGCCCCCTCTGGAATGTCTCCTGATGTTTTCTGGGTTGAGTGTGGGTTTGCTGAAGTTTTGCTCCCAGCCTTTGTTCAATGGAAGACTCAGTGACAAGGACAAAATATTCCTTCATACCTGCCTGACTTCGACCTGTGTCTTGTGAATCTCACTGCTTGTATGGCTCCCTTCCTTACGTCCTTTCAGTCCTTCCTCCTTCCTTCCTTCCTTCCTCCTTTCCTTCCCTCCCCCCTCTCTTCCCTCCCTCCCCCCTGCTCTTCCCCCCCCCCTTCTCCCTTCTCCATCCCCATTCTTCCCCTCCATCCCCCTCCCTTCTTTCCGCCCTCCTTCCCTTCCTTCCTCAATCCCTCCATCCCTTCCTCCCTTCTTCTCTCCTTCCCTCTTTCCCTCCTTCCTTCCTCCCTCTCTCCTTCCTACATGTCAGACAAAGCTCTGCCGCTGAGCTATTCCCACGGCCTCTTACAAGGTCCCCCTTTCTTCTAAGCACCTTGGAGCCTCCCCAAACGCACTTAGTCTCCACCCCGTGTCCTAGCCGTTCGTTCCTGCCCTGAGCACCTGAAGGCTACGCTGTGGGTTTTCCCATTGGAAGCCAGCAGCTTAGACTTGGGCTCAGCTCCTACGCTGTCTAGCTAAGGTATGTGACTCGTGTGTTTATTGGCCCACAGAGCCTCGGCTTCCACTCAGCTTCCACACTATAGAGCAATGTGAGCTGAGTTAGCACCTAATCCGCAGTCATCCTTAGGCCAAGGAGATGATCACATTCATGCCATTGGGTGAACGCTGACACACAGAGCTCAGCCCTGATACGTACATAGCTGTTATTTCTGTGGATGGGGGAGCTGATTCAGAGAAAGGCAGCGACTACCCAAGCTTGGAAGCATATCAGGAGGGCGAAAGCTGCATGTTCTGGCTAAAGAAGAGCCGTTTGGGGCCTCGAGATGGCTCCGTAGGTAAAGGAGATTGCACACAAACCTGGAAACCTGGGTTTGATCCTCCCATCCCACATAGTGAAAGGAGAGAATTAACTTCTGGAAGGTTCTTCTGACCTTCACACGTATACTATGTTCTCTCTCCCTCCCTCTCTCTCTCCTTTTCTCCTTCCCTTTTTCCTTCCTTCCTTCCTTCCTTCCTTCCTTCCTTCCTTCCTTCCTTCCTTCCTTCCTTCCTTCCTTCCTTCCACCTCTCAAATAAATGAAAACAAAAACATTAAATTTAAAAAGATCGTTTATAAAATATCTGCAGTCTATACCATGGGGCAATAGACTGTTGATACACAGAGGATGGGAGAGAAGCCCACATGCAAGCCCAGAAGGGAACAAGGCACGGGGCTGTGCTGAATCTGTGTTCCTGGTCTCGAAGGTCCGGAGAAGCACTGGGAGGCTTGTAGACCTTACAAGTGTCTGGATCCTGATCAGGCATGATACTAAGGTACAGGTGTTAACTTGACAATTGAGGGCTGAGCGCTGGGCACATCTGTGAGGAATTAGTAGTTGAGTAAGTCCTGAGCACGCCTGCAGGAGACTATCTAATTGATGGGGAGACCACCCCATGGTGGATGGGACTGTTCCCAGGCAGGTGGATAAAATGAGGAAGCTGGCAGCAAGCTGGCACCCTTCAGCACACTCAGACAGACTTGCTGTCTGGCTAGCGCAGTTTGCCTTTGATCGGCAATGGATATGGTATGGCCACTGCCCTCGGCTCCTGGTCTTAGTGTGAACTTTCCTGCCAAGCTGGACTCAGAACTGTAAGCAGACCACGGTAAGCCAAAACAAAGCCCCTTTGTTCCCATAAGCTGTTTGGTTGTGAATTTATGAGCAGACTAATTGTGACATCTGGGCTTGAGCAAGAAGCTAGGGATAAGGAGGAAACGGACCCTGTAACAAACTCATTGCACGATTCCAATAGGAGACCCCGTCTGAGAATCGCCAAACTCACAGAAGCAAGGGGTGGGTAGGATACCAGAGAGAGGACAGAAGCCTAACTCTGCCGAGACCTAACCTCAAGGGAGCCAGGCGTGTGTAGGTGGAGTGGGGGGGGGGGTCACTGAGAGAGAGACTCTCATTTTACGCGGGAAACTGAGGCTATGGGGAGGGGTGTGTCAGGTCCAAGGTCACGTGGAGAGGTGGCTTGTAGCAGAGCCGCCTGGGAGATGGCAGGCAGCCCTGCCTGTCTCTGGAAGCTAGCGTGGAACAGAGCCACACCCGGGCTGCTTGGCTGCTGGCGGACTGAACGTGTGAGCTGCTCAAATGGCTTTGACTTTTGAGTCCATTAGTGATTAATTCAGAGCTCCATTTCGAGCCTGATCCATATTTGGAGGAGGAGAACATTTTGTGGCAGCCGAGATGCAGCCGTGATTCATCCGCAGACGGCCCCTGTGGCTGCGGCTGCCTGGGAAGGCACGGCTTAGCTTGGGCAGGGCCCCTAGGCGGCACGCCCACTCAGAGGCTCGAGGAAGACAAGGGTCTTTTCCCATGGGAGGGTCTGGAACCCCTCGGGATAGACAGCATCGTCCAAAGGATCTGTTTTCAGGTCCATCCGTCTACCCTGTTTCTTCTTAGTTGTGTAACCTTGGACCTACTCCATAACCATTTCCAAGCCTCAGTTTACCCATCTGTAGAAATTATTGTCCTATGTCTCTTCCTTCAAGGTTGTTGGGAAGACTCAATGAGGTAATGTCTCAGGGTGTCCCCAGCACGCACGGCAGGGTCAGAAGAGGGGGTGATGACTTTCTCTTGCACTGGCGCCTTCCCAGCCTCCCTTCCCTGGGCTTTTGGGGACAGTTCTGGCTTCTTTGGCTCTGACTTCAACACCTGCAAACTATCTGACCTCAAGACTGTTTCCTCTTCCATAAAAGAGAGAGTGGTCCCTGCCTTTCAAAATTAACATGAAAAAAGACATATCCATGAGGTTTAGCACCCCACAGAGGGTGTAAGGGGAATATTCACCCTGGGCATATACCTCAGGTATCCATTGCCAGAGGCAGATTAATAAAGCCTAGTGAAGGGTTGGGAGGTGTAAAGTGATTGCCACGCAAGCAAGAGGACCCGAGTTCAATCCCCAGAGCCCATGTAAAAAAGCTGGGTGCTGATGTACATACCCGTAACCCCAATGTTGAGAAGGTGAAGGATGGGGTTCCTCAGATTTGCTGGCCAGCCAACCTAGCGGAATTAGTCATGTAGGTGCACACACACACACACACACACACACACACACACACACACCGGCACGCATGCACGCATGCGCTTCAGCAAAAGTTCCTCTGCTCTTTATTAACCTATCCCAGAGATTCTAATAATGCCAGTGACACAAGGTTCCTTTTCTCTGTGGCCAGTTACACACTCATCCCTCCCCTCACAGGTCAGCAGGGTCAGAGCCTCCAGCACATGAGTTTTTATTCTGGCTCCCCCACGCCCACCAAGTGACCTCTTTTTTTCCATGCTGAGGATGGGGGTGGCCAGATGGCCAGGAGGGGAGGTGGTGTCGCTGTCTGTACTGGAGGGAATCGATGGAGCCTGCTCTGACAGTGTAGGATGAATGTGCTCTGCTGACTGATAGCCCTTCTCCTCTCCCCGTGTCCCGCTCATTGTTGAACCTCCCCACAGACGTGCCCATGACAGAACATTTCACAGATGTGCATATGTGTGTATGGGGGGAGCACACATGTGCATATACGCGCTTACATGTGTGTGGTTGCATGCATACGTACATGCACGTATCTATGGAGTCTGAAGTTGATATCAGGTGTCTTCTTCTATCTCTTTTCACATTGATTACTGAGGTAGGGACTCCCAGTTGAATCCAGAGTTCACCTATCCGCTAAGTTAGCTAGTAGGTTTGCCCTGGGAACTCCTGTCTTTGTCTTCCAAGTGCCAGGGGAACTGGCAGCCCCACATCTACTCAGCTTTTACAGGGGTTCTAGGGATCCGAACACTGACCCTCAGTGCTCATGAGACAAGCTCCTCATCCACGGAGCCACCTTCTCAACCCCACCTGCTTCCTTCCCCATGTTGGTCTGCCCTCAGTTCCCTTCCCTAAAGAGACACCCAACACAACGTGGATGAGGGGCCTGGTCGTCCCCTTTTCCTACCCATGCAGCTAACCACGCCTCTGTTGTGTCTTTCAGCATCCACGACACCTTCCTGAAGCTCTGTCCTGCGGGCAAGCACTACAAGGAAGTCACGCTGACCGTGGACCAGGTCAGCTCCCTGCCGGCCCTGAGGGTAAGTCTGGAACTGAGGGTGAAGAAGGGGCGCAGGTGTGGGAGAGGTTAGACACACCTCTGACTCCCCCATCTCCCAGGGATGAATCCTTACTTAGGACAGACAGATGGGAGATGCATACATGCACACACACACACACCATACACACCACACACCACACATATACACACACACCACACATGTACATACACCACATATGTACACACACCACACACACATACCACACACACTACACACACACAATACACAACACACATGTACACACACCACACACACATACATCACACACACCACACACACCACACACACACAACACACACACACACATACACATGCTGCCTTTGCAGTGGGTGAGTCCTGCATAAGCCACTTTCCTGACTCTCCGTTTCCTCCCATGTAAAATGGGAAGAATGGTGGGGTGTCTGGGAGGCCCCAACCTCCAATGGGCAGAGCCTGCAGGGGTTCTCAGCAGCTGCCCCCTACTCACACCTTCCATACCTCATTTCTCTAGTAACAATGTAGAGCCTTTGTCTCTGGTACGAATAGGCCCTGCCCCATCCCAGGGCGACCTGGCAGATCTGGAGGTACCAATGAAGGACTCGCTCGCTCCTGAGATCTAATTACAATGCGCACCTCATTGGCGAGAAGTGATGTGGGGCTAACAAATCATGGCTCTGTGAGACTTGCCTTTGTGTCATTCCTGTCTTGGCGGAATAGTGATTCAAGTTGTCATTGTGCAGTGTTTCTGTCTGGCACAGGATGGGTTCTGAGGACGGGGGTGTCACAGGGACAAGCCCAGGGACCCAGGAGGAGGTGCTGGCCCCCAGGAGAGGGCACGGAATGGGGACATGTGTAGTCATTCAACAGGCGGCTATGTGACCCTTCCTAAGTGGCAATCCTAGCTTAGAGACAGAAACAGAAAACAGACGCACACGCACACGCACACGCACACGCACACAAAACCAGGGTTTGAAACAGAGGCAAGAGTGGAGATCAAAGAAAGGGGGCAGTGGGGACTGGGTGGGGCTGTCTTAGAAGAAGAGGGGTGTTCTCCAGGTGGTGTGGATCCCCCTAGTTCCAAAACTGCGCTTGGTTTTCAACAGTACAAGGAGACACTTTCTAATGATCAAAACTTCCCTGGGAGTGAGCTTCCCACCCCTGGAGGGAACCAAGCAGGGCCTGCTAAGGCCCTGGCAGGGCAGTACCGGCACACGTACCATCCAAGGGAGACTAGGCGGGGTGCCTCCACTCAGGCTGTGGTTCTGGCCTTGAGGGTGGGTCTCGTTCTCTTTGGGATCATCCACCACAGTGCGTCCCAGACTTTTTTTTTTCATTCTGAAACCAAAGTTTATTTTGAGCAGGAACTAGAGATACTAACCTTCAATTTTCCCAAGTAAGGGCATTAAAACAAAGATGTCATCCACAATCACCATCAATTTATTATTATTTTTTTACATGTTAACTTTAGCTGGGTGGGGTGATGTGTGCCTGGGATCCCAGCACTGGGGAGTTGGAAGCAGGAGGATCAGGAGTTCAAGGGTAACCTGGGCTACATGGGACCCCGCCTCATAAAAACCAGGAACTTAAAAAGAGAAGTTTCTCATGCCAGAAGCAAAACTTTCCCTTTCTCCAAACACACCCCTTTGTGTTCTATTGTTCTCGATTTGGTGCCTATTGTCTATATCCTTATCAGCGGTCCCCTGCTGACCTTGGGTGGGCTCCGGGGGTCTTACACCTATAGCTCCAGTTACTGCCTGTGACTGACCAATCGTGAACTAAGCAGAAGCATTGCTTCCTAGAAAAGAAGCAAGAAGACACTTCCTGGGGTACAGGTGGGCTGTGTCCTCTGTGACCCAGGGACCCCCTGATTCATGCCACTCAGACCTGTGGAACAGGCCTGGGGGCTCTGGGGACCGAGATACCTTGGTTAAAGAAAGGGCTGGAGTGGTCTGGAAAGGTGGTTCTGTTTTCTTTTTTTTTTTTGGTTCTGTTTTCTTAACTCGGGTTCTCATCTGGAAAAACCAAGGACATGTGTGGCTGCTCAGATCTGCTGGATTCAGGCAGCAGGGCCTGGTAGCAGAGATGGCAGAAAAAGCTGTTGCCAAAGACGCCTGCCGGGCCGGCCACACTTGGTCTTCCTGAGCTCTGTTTGTCTGCCGTGTTTGATGTCTTTAAAAGTCAATTAGCTCAATGCTTCTCTTCCTGTAAATAATGATCCTGCTTTCTGTAAACACTGAGTGTGGCCGGGCCAGTGACTCAGGCTTCTAGTTTCCTGTGCTCCCCCTCCAGTGTCTGTTCTCTACCTGGGGTGGCCCAAGGCAGGGTCTGAAGAAGACAATCCTAGTGGATCTAGTGGATCTAGAAAAAGTCTGCAGCCTGGCCCGGGTGCCACCTCCTCTAGCCTCTTTCTCCAGCCTCTCCAGGCAGACAACCTTGCCGGGCCTGGCCCTTACAATGCATTTTTTTCCAGCATGGCCTCTGTTTGTGATACACAGAGAAGTTAGGAAACTTAATCAAGTACGCAGACATAGGCGTCAAGCTCCATTCATTTTCCAGTTTGTTGTTTTATTGCTAGACAGGGTCTCATGGAGTCTAGGCTAGCCTCAAACTCGACTTTGAACTTCTAATCTTTCTGCCTCCACTGCTACAGTGCTGAGCGTATAGGCACACAACACCTGGTTTATTCTATGCTGGGGCTCGAACCCAGGGCCTTGGGTATGCTAGGCAAGCTCTCTACCAACTAAACACATCCACAGACTTTCCATTTTGCTTCCCAGTTCTCCTCGGTTTGCGTGGGTCTTTCTGAGCCCTGCTCATGGGCTGGGGCCTGTCTGCTTAGAGCAGCTTCCCATAGTAAAACGCGATGAAAGTCCTGATTATTCAATTTTTCAAGAAACTGCTGAAGTAGGAAGCTCAGGGATGATAATTGTGTTTTTAATTTAATTTTAATTCTAAAAAGTTTTATTTTTCTTTTCTCCTCCCCTCTCTTCTCCTTCTTACCCCTCCCTCTTTTCTTCCTCCTCTTTCTCTTTTTCCTCTTTACCTTTTTATTTCTTTCTTGAGCTAAATTTTTGTGTAGCCCAAGTTGACTTTGAACTCCCTATGTAACCTAGACTGGCACTGAACCCCCAAATCTTCCTACCTCTACCTTCCAAGTATTGGGATAATAGGTATGCATTACTATATCTGGCTTCCCTCCCTCCTTCCTCCTTTCCTTCCCTCCCTCTCTTCCTCCCTCCCTCCCTCCCTCTCTCTTCTTTCTCTTTTTCTCTCTTTTGTTAAAATAAGTTACTAATGCCCAGAGTTAAGTTGCCCTACACTGGTTCCTTGGTTCCACACTCTTGAAGGACCTATTTCAGCGCTTCAACTCTTCAACTCTTAGCTGATTCTTTTGCAGCTCAGCATCATTTCTGCATCTGGATTGCTTTTCCTGAAAGCTCAGCCTATGATCTACCTCTAGAAAAGATGTTTAGCTCCCCCCACCAAGTCCGCTCTGTGCATCAATCCAATGCCTTCTCAATAGAGTTAAATAAAGGAGCCCTTGGTGCTATGTCAGTTAGCTTTTCATGACTTTTAATAAGAAACCCAAACCATGCTGCTTTAGAGGAGAAAAAGGTGCATTATGTTCCATTTTAGAAGTCAGAAATTGTGCTAGTTAGAAGCAGGTGTCAACCTGACAACTGACGATCAACCTGTAGGCATACACACCATGGGGATTATTTAGGTAAGGTATGTCTCTAAGCAAGTCTGCCCGAGATTATCTAATGGCACAGGAGGATCCAGCCATGGTGGTTAGAACCATTCCCTGGGCAGGCGGAGAAGATGGAGAAAGCTGGTTAATGTAATTTGATATGCTTGGGCGCTCACAGACTGGCAAGTTAAAAGGGTTGGCCCTCTCTCAGCAATTCCTGTAGATGTAGTGTTGCCAGTTTCTCCTGCTTCTGATGTTAGTATGAACCCTCCTGCCATGCTAAGGAACGTAAGCAAGGAACAAACCCCTCGCTCCCTGAATTTGTTTGGCCATGTATGTATCAGCAACATGAAGAGAAACTACAGCAGAAGTCAGATAGCTTTGTGGGGCTGCACCCCACCCCAGTAGGAGCACATGTGTGCCTCTGTGTTTACATGGTCTACACATGCAACACACACACATGCACGCATATGTACACACATGTGCATGTACACACACACTTTATGAAACCATTAGGGGCTAGGGAGGTGGCTCTGGATGTAAAGTACTTTCCATGTAAGTTTGAAGACTAGAATTCAGATGCCCAGATCCCACATAAACACCAGAAGCAAGGGTATAAATGTCTGTGACCCCCGTGTGCCTACCAGAAAAGGGAGGTGGAGACTCAGAACCTGCAGAAGCCCGAGAGCCGGTCATCCTACACGGCAGTGGTGAAGAGCCCCACTCTCAAATGAGGTAGAAAGGAGAGGAGCCACATCCAAAGATTATTTCTACCTCTACACACACACTGTAGGTACGTATGTACCCCCTGCCCCCCCAAACACATAGAGTCAGTCTTGGGGCTCCACCCTAATGATTTTATCTAGCCTAATTGCTTCTTCCAACTGAGTTGCTTTGTCCCCTCTTATCACTAGGATTAAGTCTCTATGTTCTCAATACCATCGGCATAAAACTTTAGGGAGTAAACTCCATGTGTGTTGGGGGAAGTCATATTCAAGCCGCAGCATCACTGTTTGCAAACCCTATTCAGAGCTGAGCTGTGAAATAAACTTTCAGTTAGCTTTCCTTTCTGTACATTCTTGTTGTGCTTTTTCTTTTCTGGATGGAACACTTGTTTTTGCTTAGTTTTCTATGTACATATCATTAACTCATCCCCAAGCCTCTACCAATTGTCCTGATCTTGTCAAGCTTTGAGAAGTGAGGATTTCCCATGCACTTTATTTTCATAGTGCAGTTCTCTTGGAATCTTCCATCGTTCTGATCCAGAGAGGGTGACATGACACCAGGACAAGTTCCCCCCCAACCCGTTTTCCCAGTTTCTTCAGATTCTTTTCACTGTCCTTTGCATCTCACACTTCTCTCTCTACTCCCTTTGGTCTTACTGAGACACATCCTTTGGTAGCTTTCTGTGTAGAGTACTTTCTTTCCACTTGCTTTCTGCAACCTGGTAGGCGCTCCTTTTGATTCCAGTACCCTGGAATTTCCCATAGTATTCCTTGTCATGGGTCTCGCTTTGCTGTGCACAAAATAATCCATTCTTTGTGGAAACAATGCTTCTGCACCTTTAATTATTTCTTTGCTAATTTTCCCCTTTCTGTTTTTTTTTTTTTTAAGTTATGCTGTCCTAATGTTGTACATCTCATCTTGTGCTTTTTCCATCTTATCTACCCGCCCAGGGAATGAGCTCAACCACCATGGGCTGGATCTTCCCACACCAATTAGATAATCTCCTGCGGATTTGCTCAGAGACATACCTTAACTAAAGAATTCCCCATGCCGTTCCCCACGGGTTGAGTCTTCAATTGTTAAGTTGGCACCTGCTTCTAACCAGCACAGCTTCCAACTTCTGAAATGGAATGAAATGCAACTCCTTCCCCTCTAAAGCAGCATGGTTTGGTTGTCTTGTTAAAAGTCACGAAAAGCTAACAGATAAAGCACCAAGTGCTCCTTTACTCAGAAGGACCACATAGCTCCGTGGGGAAGGTGTTAGAGTGATGTGCAGGATAGACACGGGAGGAAGGATTGATCCTTCATTTTTCATCTCTTCTGTCCTGTCTTTTTTAATTTTCATGTATCTTTTTGTGCATATGTGTGTGTATGTGTATGTGTGTGCACACGTGTGTATATATGTGTAAGCTAGAGGTCAACCTTGAGTGTTATTCCTCAAATATCATACAGTTTTTTTTTTTTTGAGACAACGTCTCTCATTGGGCTAGGGCTCATTAATTAGGTCGTGTTACCTGTCCAGCCTACTCTAGGGATCTGCCTGTCTCCACCTCCCCAGAGCTGGGATTACAAACATGTATCAATACACCCAGCTTTTTTATGTGGGTTCTGGGGAATCGAACTCAAGTTCTCAGCACCTTATCAACTGAGCCAGTAACCCTTCTTCCTGGCAGATTTCCTTAACGTACAATATGCATCTCACTCCTGCTGTTGCACATTTAATTTCCAAGAGCTCATTTTTGTTCTCTGCTCTTTTCTTTTTAAAATAGTATCCTCCCATTTTTCCTGGATGCATAATCCTCTCTGATCTTCCCTCGGAGGCCCTTTTTGCCATTCGCTCATTCATGTCAGAGACTTTCCTTGAATATCTGTCAATCGTTTGCTCATAATGAAGAGTGGGGGATAGTTGCAAAAAAAAAAAAATTCTTTCAGAAGCTTGAGCCGGTGGGTGAAATTTGTCAACTGGAGTGCCACTGGAGAGTGAACTGAGGGGGCATTTTTTGAAGCTTCCCTAGAAACACCAGGAGTATTCCTCGAGCCAGCAACCTCAAGTCAAGCTGAGAACCGGCAATTTCCAGCGCCTGATGAGTTCTGAGTTCAGCATCCACTTATCCAATCCCGAATCCTCAGTGGTACCGGAGCTACCCAGTGCTAATTAAGTTCTTGCCAGAGAACCCCCCCCCATCTTTTTGTTTACCAGGACTGGGGATGATGGTCCCCCAGCACTCAGGGGAAGGGCTCCAAAGCGGTTCTGAGCCCCTTGCCAGCAAGCCTTCCTCTTAACTGGCCTCTATTTCCAATATGACCAGGGCATGCAGCCCCGGAGCCCAAGAGGATTCTGGGACAAAGAGTGGGCTGTTGCTGCCTTTGTGCTCTGTGGTCTCTGGTCCTGATTTCGGGTCTCTGTGGGCCTCTCATCCCCCATCTGTCTGTTTCTCACGTGTCACTCTCTAGTGTTCTGTCTTCCTGTGCTCGCCCATTTCTGTGGGTTTTACCATCAAGAAATCCCTTCACGTTCACGTTCACCGGTTAAGTGCCAAGGGGAGTGAGGATCGGCGTAAGTGTTCCTTGTTCCTGGTATGCAGCAAAGCAAAGCACCCCCAGACTCCTCTGCTCCCAGCCACCGCAGAATCTTTCACGCCCGCTGCAGCTGCCTCACCCACTTTCCCGCCTCCCAAATGTTCCACTGGTTCGTGTCCTCAGAGTCCGGAGCCTGCGCGCTCCTCATTCCCAGGCTGTCAGGATGCCCAGCAGCCAGGCTAGCAGGAACCTCCCTCACCCTCGGGACTTCCCAAGGACCCCTAGGGAACAGTCGCCCAGGGACCTCTAGGGAGTATCCTTGTTCTTGCCTCTACTTTCCTGATCAAGAAAACCTCCGACGAGAGCTGTTTTTTCAGAGGATGGTGCATAGGATGCCCGCGCCTCTTCTCACCTGCTCGCCCCGGGAAGTTACCGCCGTCAGACCACCGTCAGCAGTACCGTGCACCGCCTTCAGCTTGGGGCCTGGCAGCTTCTCAGGAGGCCCCGGGCAAAGAGCAGGGGCACGGCCAGCGTGAGAGGCCTGCAGAGCCCGGATTCTGGACCCTAAACGCCCAAAGCTGGTGCCTGGACAGTTTTGCCAGGATTCCTGTGGACATTATGGTTGATCAGCGTCCTTTCCTACTTCTCAGGAGCCTAAGGGGCTTTCTGGTGGGGGAGGGGCATCATGTCTCAGCTGCAAATGCCCCCATAAACCCAGAAGACCCGTAAGACATTTTAGTATGCCTTGGGGCTGGGCTAAGGTGGGGTGCTCACAGTCCCAGCACACAGATGCCCTATTCACCCATCTAGCCAGGGCTCCACCCTGGGAGAGGGCCTGATCCCTGGTGCAGTGAAGACAACCAGTGTAAGTAACGGTCTTACTTTGCCCCGAAGAGTCCCAGGTTGGAAGAAGTTCTGGAAGCCTTTGGGTTCTTGAGCCTCTTTTCCACTAGAAGAATGAGTGATTCTTTGTCCCACTGAGAAGACATTTAGGGATCCACTTGGTGACCGCTGCGTCAGAGGACCCCCATGGGGTGACAGGTCTTTCTCCACCATTGACCTTCAGAACTCCTCTACATCCCGAGGAAAACCCCACATCAGAGGGTCCCTTGGAGAGGGGCAGGCAGGACCTCCTATTGTCCTCCAGAGAACTGAGTCCAGCTGGCAACCCCGCTGGGGACAGCTGGGCCCTGTTATAATCCTCAGGCTGTATTTAGGCCACTGTCCTGAGCCCCCCCACCCTCAACCCTGCATGCTATAAAAAATATTTTTAAGCAGCAGCTTGGATGGCGTAGCAATGCCAGCGCCCAGCCCCATGTGCCCACTGCCCGGGATCACGTGCTTCCTGGCTCCTTGGAATCTCATGCTCTGTGAGATATCTGGGTGTCTCTCCACCCCACGGATGAGGAAACTGAGGTTTGGAGTAGTCAAAAGGCCAATTGGAGGCCACCCAGTCACACAGACAGCCCTGAACTCAAGATTTCCCATTTGCTTTCCTCGATCTCCCGGGGAAGATGGGAGCTGGCTGAAAGGCAGGTGATGGGCGTGGAGGGTAGAAGAAGCTGTTTGCCCTGGAGGGTTTGAAGGCTGTATCCTGAAGCAGAAGGTCACATGCCTGTGTCCCCGTGTTGGTGTGGCCTCGTTACAGATCTAGCTTCTGACCACAGGGCCTTTCCAGCTCCCAGCCTCTCCGGCTCCCGTGGCCGGCCTGGGAATTGTCTGATTCCCAAGTCCCCAGGCTGGGCCCCACCCGCCTAGTGCCCAGACTCTCGAGTGGAGCAAACGTTCCACTGAGAGCGAGGAGAGAACAAAGCTCCTAGGCCGGCTCCCAGGCTCCCACCCACAGCCCCAGCTCCAGGGGCCAGAGGTCACGCAGAACCTTCCACTCATCAGAGAGAAGCAGCTGGATCTCCATAAATAAATAATAGGGGTCGATCAGAGACGCTGTGCTCTCCAGATGGAGCCCGTAGCCTCGGTTCTCTGCTTCCCTGAGGGTTACAGGGTACCAGTCTAGCTCAGAGGAACCTGGGCCAGCCAGTTGCCCCAGTTCTTCCCCCGGATGTCCCCACACCTGGGTCGTGCCCGGGCGTGGCGTGACGTCCATGCACCAGTCAGCTCATTTGATCCGAAGGTAACTTCGAGGAGGCTGCTGTCTGTTGACAGCGAGGAAACAGATCAAAGGGGTTAAGCAACTCGTTAGCCCACAGCTGATAGACCTCAGCAGTCCCCGTCTCTGGCTCCAGCTCCCCACCACCCCACCCGGCCCCTGTGGGAGGGTCCCGACTCCCCGATGCCGAGTCAGAGCTGGGAGGGCAATTTGGCAGCTGGCTCACTCCCTGCATTTTCAAGCATCATTAGATCTTTTTCTGACAACTTCATCAGTTAGCAGGGCTCAGAATTGGCAAAAATCCTTATTTAGACATTCAGCCAAAGAATGAAAGGGTTCGTTTCAGAAAAAGCTCAGTGATGTAGGAGGCTGTCTCTGCTCTGGGCTGAGCAGGCAAGTGTGGAGGGACAGGAGCTGGCCCTTCCCGGCCTTGGCCTCGGATACAATATCATCACTTCCCTCCAGCGCTCAGTTTCCTGTCTCAAGTGTCTACACCAACCCCTTCCACCAGGTAGCTAGAAAAGTCTGTGAATGCTGGTTTCGAGAAAACTGGGTGTGAGTTTCGGCTTTGTTCATCTGATTATCAGGCCTAAAGCTAGGGGTGGTGAACCCACAAATGACGGCCAGTGGACACCCTCCCCTTATTCATGCTGGTGGGATTGCGTCCCCTGGTGCCTATGGGTGGCCTTTCAAAGGAGGTGGCAGAACTTCCATGACTTGCTCGGTGTGGTTGCACAATGCATCCTGCACCGTGTCAGGGGGACGTTTATTTTCATTTGCACAGAGCCTGACTGATCCCCTGTCTCTCACCTGTCACATGCCACATCTTCTTGGAGCTTCTTGTTTGGCCTGGAAATCAGCTGCTCTTTTGTCCCCAGGGATGGGAAAATTGGGGCATGGGGTCACTAAGGAATCTGCCCATAGTCACCTAGCATGGATTAGAATTCAGTCCTTATGGCTTCTTGCGAGAGTCTTCTACCTCAAGCCTTGGGTGGCTTCTGAGGTGATTCATGGTCCCTCTCAAAGCAGGACGTGTGGAGCTCTTAGAGACAAAGGAGGAAGAGCCACTTCCGGACAAGTCGCTGAACTCAGAGTGTCAGCTTCCTCATCATCTTCATCATGGGACCAGTCACGTGGGAAGGACTAGAGACCCGGAGGCTCTGAGGAGGAAGGGGGTCTGCTTAGGTGACTGAAGTAGCCAGGCCAGTCTGTGATAGACTGAGACGGGTGCTGTGTGTACCCCACAGAAGCCGCCTCTCCTGCACTGCTGAGATCTTTGGCAGTAGGGCTAGCACCCAGCAGCAAAGAAAGAATAAGCAAGTGAGGGTCTGGGGAGGGGTCTGTAGACCGGGAAGCGGGCTTGTCCAGCGCCCGGGCCCAAACTTATCCCCCACAGTACAAGACAAACAAGTCCCATCTCGGCTTTTCAAGAGTTCTGGTCCCTGGGGCTTTCTCAACCCACCGGCTGGAGGCTCTGTTCCACTCATGTCTTTGCTGATAACTTCATTTGTGCCCCCAGAGACCTCAGACTGGTTTAAAAATAGAAAAATAAACAACATTGTTCCTCCAGCACCCCCTTTCCGCTTCGGGGCCTTCTAACGAGGTGCTGGCTGGGCTGCCCAGGGCTCTGTTCCCAGGGTTTTTGACCCTCTGCGGGCTCCACGCCTGCTGCCGCCTCCACAGGGACTAAACACCCCTGTGGCTTTGAAGGACCCCGTGGCCTGAGTTCTGGGGAGGGGGGGAATAATGCACCTGCCTGCTGTGCTGGTCACACTGCTCTGCACAGATGGGCATGGGACATATTCTTTTGGGTACAGACAAAAAACCCAGCCGAAGAGGGGCTTTCAGCTCTGGCCACAGTCCCTCCCGGACCACAGGTCTCTTCCTGAGACCCACGAGAATTCAACCCCTGAAGTCTCCTGAGCTCATCAGGCTCACTGTTGAGCATCTTGCCCTCGAATTGCAGCTCTCTGATCTCGGTTTGCCCCATCTAAAAAACGGACAAAACATCGTAGCATCGCTACCCACCTGAGAGGGCTTTTTAAAAAAACTTTGTCTGATGTGCGTGCCTGAGCACATGCATGTGTGTACACGTGTGTGGAGGTCCAAGGTTGATGTTGAAAAATCTTCTCCGATCATTCTTCCATCTTATTCTTTGAGGCAGGGCTTCAGAGTCAGATCCAGATCTCGCAGACGCAACTCGTCTAGCTGTGGGGTTCTCCCTGTCTCCACCTTCCAACCTGAAATTGCGGGACGGACACACCCATCGCCCAGTGTTAATGCATATGTCCTGGGGAACCTGAATTCTGGAGCTTACATTTCCATGGCAAATGCTTTAACCGCTGAGGGTTTTTATGCCAACTGGATGAGGAGTGACCATGCGGCGTTCCGGGGAAGTGAATGGGCCAGGGAAGTGAGGGGGCAGCATTGCTACAGGCAGGGCACAACTGTGCCTGCTCAGTGGTAAGACTATGGGGGAGCATCTAGGCATGAACCCCCACCTCACACCAAGGTTGGAGAGAAGGGGAAGGTCCCTGGAGGCAAAGGAGAAGCCCCGAGGGGCCAAGAAGCCACTGGAGGGACTCAAAGCCACAATGATGGGAAGATGACCGGGAGACCAGGGTGTTCCACGCGCTTGGGCGCGTAACCTTCTTTGTATATTTTCTAATGGGCGTGGGGGGAATTCCTCTTGGCTCCAAGGGTATTGTATAATGAATGAGAGGGAACACGGATATTTCAGCTGTCCCTAAGGAAAAACCTCAGGCAGGGAGACGACGAGGTGAATGCTCCCCAGGGGACCAGGCTCTGGTGGCCATCGCACATTTGTCCTGGCCATCGGAGTCCTGACTAGGAGCCAGAAATCATCCTTGTCCTTCCGTCTCTTACAATCCTGTGCCCTGGCTCAGGCAGGACCTGGGAAAGGGGTGACCTTCCTCCTCACTCCACCTGAGGCCAAGTGTCAGAAGTAGGTGGTCCTCCCCTCCCCCCAGCCCACCTGATGTCCAGGGGGGACCAAATCAAGTGTCCATGACCGTGACAATGGCAGAGAACTCAGCTGTCAGAAACGACTTCTCTCTGGAGGCGGCTGGAGGCACCTGCTACGAAATCACACTTCACACTGTCCCCAGCTGCTGTCTACACAGAGCCCGGCTTTGTCCCGTCCACTCACGAACTGCCACCTTCAGGAGTCCGTCAGAGGAACAGCTGACCAGCAGCTCTGGGGCACAGAGTAGCTTCTTCACCATAAAGCACAGCCCTGCTGGGCAAGCCGCCCTTGCTTCCTCTTCCCTAGGCAAATGGTCTCTGGCACCAGAGAACCACCCAGGTACAGACTGGCATGTGGTGCTGGTCTCCACTCCTCCCTTGAGCTGGTGCTTCCTTCAAGAGGCTCCTAGCTAGGGAAGAGACAGAAGGGTGCGCTTTCTTGCATGGGCATATCTGGAAGGGGCAGCCCAAGTTCCTAGAGCCTCTGCCTTTGGAAATCTACCCAAAGTCACGGAGATGGTCAGATGCCCTCAGACACCAGGGATGTGAGGTGAACCACGTTCCACTGAACATCCTTTCTCACAGAGCTCTCTGCCTAATGGGGCTTCCATGCCTGCCGTCTCGCAGCAGTTACAAGCTAGGCTCCGTCACTCACCTTCAATACGCTAATTAAAAAAGACAAATAATAGTGAAATGTAAAGAAAGGGGGTTTAATTGAGAAGAGGAAGAAATAAAGACGTTCAGTGATATACCAAGTTCATCTTCAGGGTCCTGGCATGAGGTTTAGCTTGAAATAGAAGGGCAAGAAGTGTGCATAGCTCAGCAATTCTGGTCAAGGTGTGGTCCCACCCATCTTTGATCCATCGTTGTCTTCTCCAATCTCCCCTGCAAATGTGGTCTGATAATTATCAGAACTGTGTTAAGTCTTTTTTTTTTTTTTTTTTTCGCTCCTGGAGACAAGCTCCTTTTCTGGCTAGCATCAGTCTTTTCCTTCCAGCAGCATGAGATTCCTGGGGGAAATTCTAATTTCTTAGGAATGGTTGCCCCTCCCCCCAAAAGTCTGATAGTCAAAGGGAGGGGCACAATGCCGTTCTTGAGAACACCTTCGCTCCAGCTGGGACCTTTGCTGCCTCCCAATCCGTCTAGAAGCCTGGAGTCGAGCTTTCTATTGGGCCCAGTCTTTGTCTTATACCTAGCGAAGCCCAAAGAACAGTTAAAGCCCCCTCCTCCCAGGCCCCCAGAAGGGAAACTGGTTTTCTTGCTTAGCTCATTGCCTCCCTAGACCACTCGCTTTTTTAGTTCGCTTTCTATTTATTGTGAAAAGCAGTATGTCAGCAGTCAAATGCAATTTTCCAAAAGCAATTCCTTGGCACCCCACTACCCTAACATAAGTTTTCATTTTCTGTTTTCTTTTAGCCAAGGTTTATTTTACAACAGACATACATAGATATGATTTTATTTTGTGCTTCCCCCTCCCCCATTGGACATAGATGCTTTTTCCTTGCTGCCACCATATAGCCTGGGTGATTACCACTTGACAGCTGCATAATTGCATTGGGTTCTAATTGACCAAGTCTCCCCTCATGGCTGGGCATTAACGGTTTCCAGGGGTTAGTTATTATTCTGCTGCTATAAATAATGTTGCCATAAACATCGTCATGTTTTATCTTCTTCATTTTTCAGAATTGTTTTCTGCGTCTAGACTCCTAGTTTCTCCTTGGAGGCAGCGGGGAGATGGTGGCTGTCCACTCCAGGAATTAGGACTATGTGACCATTAAAGTGATAATTACATTGACTATGTAGCGACATGGGAAAGCACTTATGGCTCCTCGGGGGGAGGGGATATGCAAAATGAAAAACTGGAGTGCTTAAATATCCTTAAGTGAAATCGATGATACAAGATAGAGCCCTGGGGCACATGGCTAGAGACCTCTCTCCACACTGACCTCATCACAGAGTCGGCATAGCACATCTGGGCAGCTGTGCATCTCCTGCCTGTGCTCCATTTTCTCCGTCCTCCCATGAGGATGTTCAACAAGAATATCCCAGGTATATTGCATAATTGGGGTGGGACCCCAATTCTGGGCTGGGTCCACAACATCAGTATCTGTCAAATGGTGGGCTCAGCCCAAATGGGTGCTTCCCCATCACTACCCCATCCCCAACTTGCACCATGGTCTAGCTGGGGCCATGCCAGAGGGAGAGAGACTCATCCTTCTGTTCCACGCCCACTTCAGGCATCTGCAGGACACTCCCCACCTGTCTCCTGGTCCTCCACGAACTGACATTCCGCATGCGCCTTTTGATGAAGAAGTCTTCCAGAACATACTCTAGAAAAGAATGAACCAGACAGATGTAGGATCAGATTCCTGTTTTTAACTCTTCTCTATTTCAGCTGTTTAACTTCTCGGCTCACTGTTTCCACACTGTATGCAATGGGGTTTCCCATAGTTATCGCTGGGGCTGCTGGAAAGCAACGATGGAGCCTACCCGTGCATGTGGTTGGCATAGCACCTGGGATGTTCAATTGTTAATTAGCTCATGTTTGCCCCTCTCCTTCCTGCCCTCTTGGGAAGTATGGAGAGGGTGAGGAGTCCGGGGATCTGGGTCAGCAGCAGGTGATTCATCAATGCCCACGGAGTGATGATTCTTGGCTGGTAGGCCGTCAGCAGCTAGATGCAGTCTGAGGCTAGCAGGGTAATGTCTCCAGCAGAAAGGGAAAGAGCATAGAAACTTGTCAGGGTCAGGTATTGTAAAGGCCTTCTAAATAGCTTAGATTTATACTTTATGGTTTCCAGAGAACTGTGGGGAAAGAGAGAGAGAGAGAGAGAGAGAGAGAGAGAGAGAGAGAAAATATGAATGGTGGCCCATGAATTTACACATAGCACTTGGGAAGTAGAAGCAAGAGGATCAGGTATTCAAGGCTACATACTAGGGTAGGTTACTCTAAAAAAAAATTAAGAGAGAGAAAGAGGGTGAGGAAGGGGAGGAGAAAGAAGAAAAGTTATTTTTCTACCAAGAGCTAGAGTATGAATGTATTTCCATTTTTTGTGGTGCTCATTTAATTCAGGCGTTGTTTTTCTTTGCGTGTGTATATGTGTGTGATGTATATGTGTGTGATGTTCATGAATGTAGGCATAAGTGTTGGTGCACATGAATGTGGGTATATACGCCCATGGGTACACATGCCATGAAAGGCCAGAGGTTGGTGTTGGGTGTCTTTCTTGATCACTCTTTATTTCTTAAGGATGGGGTCTCTCATGGAACCCAGAGGTTCCTAATCTACTAGCCTAGCTAGAAAGTTTGCTCCAGGGATCCCCCACCTCTGCCTTTTGGGGTGTTGGTACTGTAGGTGGCTGACACATCTGCCCAGTTTTTATGTGGGTTCTGGGATCCGAACTCCAGGTCCCACACTTGTTTGGCTAGAGCTTTATCCTCTGAGCCATCTCCCAGGACAAAACAGAGATTTCTTTTGGTGGAGGGTGATATCAGGCACCCAGACGGGCCTGAGACCTGCTACGTAGCCAAGGGTGACCTTGGACTTCTGATTACTTGTTTCATTACAGTCAGAGTCTTAACTCTGCAACTCATGCTGGCTTCCGACTTGCGACAGTTTTCCTGCCTCAGTCTCCCGAGCGTTGAGACCGCAGGTGTGAGCCTCCGTGCCAGGTGTATTTCCATTTTTATCAGTTGATTCAAAGTGTGGGCAAAGCAGGTCACTTGTCATTGCTGGGATGTACTGATAAAAGGGAAATATGGTCATGACGCATGGAAATCTGCAGTCAAGCTAAAAGGGTGCCTTGGGTTGGTGACCCCTCCCCCAAACAGCGGCAAAGCATCGCCAAGGCCACTGAGAAGCCTCAACTAGAAGACCCGGCCCAGCCCCGCCTCTAGCAGCGGGTCAGCAGCTCCCCGGGCCCGGAGGGGCCTGTTCTGGAAGCTTCCTGAAAGTCCAATGTCCGGCCTGGCCCTGGGCGTCTGGCTTTGTCCTGCTGGTTTGCACTAACCGCCTGTAAACTGCAGGTGTAGATTGCATCGTAAAGGGTTTTTATATCTCTTGTCCGGGGCTTTGTTTATTTTCCACAGAAAGCCCTGGAAACTGTCATGAAGCGCTCGGCCTGAGCCTGAGCCGCAGGAGCTGTCTGTATTCACCTCGCCCTGCGACAGCATTAAAACAAGGAAACCAACCAGGAGTCATGGCAGAGCACCTGCGGGCCCCTGTCTAGAGGGGAATTGGGGTGGCAAAGGCCACGGACCACCATCCTAAACGCCATGCCTGTGGGGGTGCGTAGCCCTCCTGCCTGTCTTCTGATCTCTTTTTTCTGGAAGAGACCATAAGACATTGGGACCAGGGGCTCTTGTTTGTTTGTTTATTTGTTTTCTCGTGTCCATCCTGCCTCCACTTCACGTCCACCCAAAAGAACTCTTGGCCTCTTCTCGAAGGCTCACAGTCACTTCCTCAAGCTGAGCTCTGTGGGATCTGTGATGTTCACCCCTGAGGGCTGGGAGAGGTTGGGTGGCTCCAAACACCTGTCTTCTCTGATGACTTGCATCCATCCGGGTCCTCCCGTCCTCTTCCTTTCCCACTTGCCCTCCTTGCCTCTTTGCCTTTGCAAAGCCTCCAGGGCCTCGGCTCCTCTGTGTTCTCCTGGGAAGCCCCCCGGCTTTCTCCAGACGAGCCTTCTGAGCAGAGAGTCAGTCCACCCACCTGTGCAACTCACCCTCCTCCTTGCCGGCGGCTTCTGAACATCAATGGCGAATTGTTTTCCCATTGACTTTGTAATTAGATGACATGGCAAAGCTGCGGCCGGCCTTGAAAGAGACGGTAGCGTCGTCCCTCTCAACCCAGCACTTTATTGGGCGGTCTGGCAGAAGTGGTTTTCATCAGAAGGCAGTCAACGGAAATAAATTTATTTATTTCCTAAATAAATCTGGCAGACATTGGAAGGAAGGAAGGAAGAGGGATGACAGCTAAAGGAGGGACAGTTTATCACAGGTGGAATTAACTACAAGCAGAGAGTGCGTAAAAGAAGAAGCAGTGGGAAGTGGGGAGCCCCACGGGGAAGAGGAGGTGCCTTCACAGGGCTTGGCCACAGCCCAAGGAGAAAGGAACCATGTAGAACGTTGGGGCTAAAACCAGGGCTTTGTGGCCGAATGTTTATAACTGAACACTGTGTCTCCTGGCCTCGGCCCCGGCCTTGTCCTTGCTGGGCACGGGCTCTTCCACGGGTGTCTATATTCCATCTCCTTTGCTTGCACAGATTACACTAATGAAAAAAAAGATGCTGTATAAACTGGTCACAAGCTGAAACATAATGAAATCTCATAGACTCTGAAATCGAGACTTACTGTGTTAACATAAACCAACTGTGGTGACACTTGCCTAAACTCCTAGCACTTGGGAGGTAAAAGCAGGAGATCCAGGGGTCCTCCTACATAGCGAGTTCAAGACCAACCTGGGCAGTATGAGACCCTGTCTCAAAATGCCAACAAGAGGATACGTGAATTTTTTAGAGCCGGTCTGCCCCAGAGCTTCTGTTGAGTCCCCTCTTGGCCCCAAACCTCCCATGACATAAGGCTCAGGCCACGTGGGTCCGCAGCTGTTTAATAATATTTAACAGTTTTTCCTGCCCGTCTCCTATTTGTTCCATTAGCGATCTGCCGCCAGCTGCTGGCAGGACACAACTCCAAGCCTGTCCCCGTCAGCCCATCTGTTACCAGGAGACAGCGCCCACGTGGGGCCTCTTGGGGCTTCGGCTAGGAAAGGTGAGGCCCTGAGACCGAGACAGGTGTCCCAGGGCCTGGGCACACAGGAAGGGCGTTCACCTACCTCAAGTCTCTCCTTCCCCATTCCCAGCCCTACACCCCTGAAATGGGCATTTCACTGTACTTCTTGTCCGGCAGGGATCGTAGACCATCACCAGCGTCTCTGAGGGGTTTCAGGATGGACGCTCAGTCAGGCTGTTGTTCTCACCTCCATGACTTCTCCCATCTTGTGGAGCTGGGCATCTGGACAGAAAGGATGCGGTGGAGGAGTATGAAACAGGAGGGAGTCCTCCACGCGGCCCTGTGTCCTCTTCTCCTGCCATAGCTTCTCCTGGGATCCAGCTGCAAATCCTCCTAGAGTCACTGTTGCTTTAGTTCATCTCCCTGGTTTTCCCTCAGAGCTGCTTGCCTGTCCTGGGCCTTGACACGTGTTGCCCTTTATTAGCGATTGCCACCACGCTTTGCTATTTCTGTCATCGCCCTTATCTACAATTTTCCTTTCCACGGTTTCAGTTACTCACACTCTGGAAATAATATTATTTCTGTGGCCCACAAATAAATCACCCCTATACTTCAAATGATATGTCACTTCTGACTATCTTGATGAACTCTCGAGCTGTCTGGCTGAAGACGTGAACCTTCTCTAGCCAGTGACTCCACGCTATGTATGCTACCGCATGTTAATCATGTCAGTAGTCTTAGTTATCTGAGCAACTTTGACGTATCACAGTGCTTGTATGTGGGTTTCGCTACTATCTTAAGTTTCAGGAGCTCTCTGAAGAAGGGACTTGAAATGTGCTTCTTGGGCCAGTAAAAGCTCAGTGGAAAAGGTGGTATTCCACAAACCTGTCGGCTTGAGTTCAATCCCCAGAAGTCCACATGGTGGACGAAGAAAGGGGACTTCCTAAAGTTGCCCTCTGAGTTCCACCTCCTGGGCCATGCAAGCATCTCTTTCTCTCTTTCTCTCAAATAAAATGAATAACTAATTGTTTTAAGAGTGTTCCTTGAAGAGCTGGAGAGATGGCTTAGGGGTTGGGACAAGCTGAAGGTCCTGAGTTCAGATCCCATGTAAAAAACACCAGGCAGAAATGGCAACAGCCTCTACTTCGGATTCTAGTGGGCTGAGCCTGGGAAATCCCAGAGGGAAGAAAAAAGGGGTAGGCAATCCAGGATGAGTCCCAAGGTCACTCTTGGTCCTTCACAGGGACACACAGTGCCCTCTGAGACTCTCTCTCTGTCTTTCTCTCTCTCTCTCCCTCTGTCTCTGTCTCTCTCTCTCTCTCTCAAATATCCAACAGAGTTCGGAGTAACTCTCTAGAAAAAGCATTGAAATGATTTGGTCAGTTCTGATAAGGCTGTTCAGGACCGTAGCAGGTGTCCAGGGACCTGAAATCTGGGGTACCACTTCTTTCTTGGAGTGTGTTTTTAATGTTGCTGCTACTGTCAAATGTGATCATGTCTACCCCACCACGTGCTTGCAAAAGAGGGTCACGGCCTTGCACACAGCAGGTGCTCTGCTGTGTTGGGGCTGTGAACAGGGCTCTGACTCACCACTGCCACCTCCTGGCAGAGCTGCATCACTGCTGAAGGAAGGGCTGACCCGCGCTAGGCCCTTCAGGTGGGAGGTCGGAGAAAAAAGAACCATCCGCAAAGGAGTGTGCAAACTATCTGTGCCTGGGAAGCTCAGCAGCTCCATCCAAGCTCCACCCACCCGTGGCTTCCTGGTAACCAACTCTTCCACGTCTCCACTCAGAAACTGTGCTGGGATGAATCCCACCAACCACTTGTTGACAGACTCACCCCCCACAGACCAGCTCCCCTCCACGGACAGAGGACCTTTCGAATGATTATTTAAATGATCCTTCTTTTCTAATATGAGCACATCATGCCTCTAACCTCCTTACACATCGCTTTCACTAAGTAACACAAATTTTGATATCCTTTCATTTAGTTCAAAATTATTTTCTAATTTCTTATGATTCCTTAGAGGGCTTCCAAGATATTTTCCCATTATCAGCTCCTAATTTAATTTTTCCATGGTCAAAGAATATATTCTGTATGATTTATAGTTTCTTAAATTCACTGAGACTTGTTCTATAACCCAAAGTCTGGTTTATTTTGTTCAATGTTCCAAATGTACTTGGCTAACAATGTCTCCTGCTGTGATAGAAAAGTTTTCTATCTCTGTCAATTACGTTTAGTTAGTTGATGGTCTGAGTCTTTTACAGCTTTACTGACTTTGGGGATAGTCTACTTGCTTTATCAGTTATTGGCAGAGACAGTGAACTCTTCGACTATCATTATGGATTGTCTCTTTGAAGACTTTTTCTGTGTCTAGAAGTCTTTATTTCTTTGTGTGGCTCTGAGTTTCTTTCGGGTATTTTCCTTCTGCTTAAAGCACTTCCTGCAATACTTTTTCTAGCTCTAATCTGAAAAAAAAAGCTGAAATTTCATTTCTCAGTACTTGTTTGTCTAGAAGAAAATGATCTTTCACTTTTGTGTCGAAGGACATTTTTGCTGGGTATAGAACATCAGGATGAGGACTGTGGGTCTTGTCTTTCTGCATTTTTGCACAACTCCCATTTTTATTGGATGCTCATCATTGTATTTTCTATCATCAGGTTCTTAATGTTGCTGTGTTGAATTGTTCTTGAGTTTTGTTTCTGGATGCAGTCTTGTTACCAAAATCACTTGCTTGTACAATTCAGTAAGGTTCTATGTATATTTCTCCCAGCCTTTCCCACTGTCAGTATCTCACGTAACCATAACCTACCCATTAAAACTAAGACATTGAAGTTGGTGCAATGCTATGAATTCAGTTACAAGCTTTGGGTTCTAGTGGGCTTTCCTACAATTGTTCTTATTGGCTGCAGGATCCTATTGTGTGAAGGTGTTTTTATCCCTGCTCACCTGTGATCACTTCCTTGTCTTGGCTTTCATGATTTGCTGGATTGCATTTTTTTTCTCCAGAATTTCTTTTAGTTTGGGTCTGTTTAGAACACCAAGGCAAGTGTCTTCTTGTTAGATGTTCAAGGGACATGTGATAACAAAATGACCTGTCACAGGTTGTGTTAACCCTGACCATGTGGTTAAGGTGATAGTCCAGATTTTTCAATGTAGACTTAATGAGTGGGCAGAGCTGGAAAATATAGTTATCTATAGGAGGAACCTGTGCTTGTGTTTCCTTCCTCCCTCCCTCCCTTATCTATATCTCCATGAAGTTCATATTAATATCTTCATTAATGCGTATCACTCCAAACCCACTCTTCTTGCTTATTTGTAACTTATCTTCATTATAAAACTTACCTGTCATTATTTCCTTATTTGTGGAACTCTACCACACATAGACATAGAATCTCTGAAATACTAACCCATATACCTGTGAGAAACAAAATTCCCACCTGGAGAACAGTATGGGCTTGCTTGTTTTCTTTTTGTCTGGACAGCACTCTGACTGAAAGCCTCTCTTCCACAGTTACTTGGTCGGTTTTCCTTCCTCCCAGCTCTTTTGTTCATTTGTAATATGGTTCTGGTTTTCTCTTGGTTCACAGGCATCCTGTTGTTGCTTTTAACCTGCACCCGGCAAAAGTTCACTCTTGCCGTGTCTGTTGCTTCTGGGGTTTTACGTAATGCGTGGAGGCTGTGTTAGCCACTTCCCCAGCATCATACAGAAACAGCCCCGTCCCCCTAAAACTCCCCATGAGGCCCTTTGAAGCCAGCTCCTTCCCCCAACCAGTGGCAAGTTCTGATTTGTTTATTTTTTTCAATTCTACAGTTTTGTATTTTATCAAATGGACTTGGGCACTATGTAGCCTTCCTCGCTCTCTTTCTTTCATTTTATTTTTGGGAATGGGGGTCTCCCTGAAGCCCAGGCTGCAGTCTGCTTCTGTCTCCCAAGTGCTGGAGTAACAGGCCCGCATCTGGCTGGATGCACAGACTTTTCAGTCTCATTTCCTCTGCTCAACAGCGCTCGCTGAAGGATCTCTGGCTTTGTTGCATCCATCAATGGCTTTTCTCTCTACTGCTGAGAAGCATTCCATTGTCTAGCCGTGCCTTGGTTTGTTTATCCATTCATCTCTCCAAGTACATATTGATTGTTGTAGCCTGCCTTTTTTATTCTCTTAATGACATCTTTTGAACAATATAATTTCTCAATTTTGGTATGCTGAGATTTATGAAGGTTTTCCCTCTGCCTGGTGCTGTCCTGGGTTATTGAACCAAATGCTTCAAGGTCACAAAGATGTTCTATGCTTTTTTTTTCCTGAAGTTTTACTATAGTCCTACACATTAGGTTTTTGATGGATGTGGGGTTGCTTCTGTGTATTGTGTGAGCAAGGGACCAAGATCAATCCTACCTCACCCAGATAGCCACCAAACCCAGCACCGCCCATTAGGAGCCTCCCCTTTCTCTTGCCATAAGGAAGCACCATCTTCACCATTAATCAGACAGCTGTTTCTGGAATCTCTACTCTGGTATTGGCTAGGTTGTTCCTGCACTGATATCGTTCTGTTTCAATTCCCAAAGCTCTGGCTTCATACCTAAGAGGTTGTCTTTCAGCCTTGTTCCTCTTTCAGGATCGCCTTTGCTGTTCTTGACCTTTCATATCTCCACATAAAGTATAGAATCAGCTTGTCAATCTCCTTGAGAAAAGCAACTGTGAGACTTGAACTAGAATTGCAATAACTTTGGGTTAATTTGGGAAGCACCAACATCTTTTTACTGAGACTTCTAATCCATGAATTATAATATAATATAATATAATATAATATAATATAATATAATATAATATAATATAATATAATATAAGGTACAGGAGGTTTAGTTATATCTTTCTCTCAGGACACAGGATCTGCCCACCCAAACTGCATAAAAGTGCTTTCCTCTGTGAGAATCTGCTCTATTCAATACAGGGCTACTGGCCACTTTGTGCTGCCCCTAACAGTTATTCCACCTACTCTTTTATACCTGCTTAGAATGTTTAAAAATGTGAACATGAGATAGGCCTGCTAGTAAGGCTTCTAATCCCAGCTGCTGAGAAGGCTGAAGCAGGAGAATTATAAGTTCAAGGTCTGCCTAGGCCTCTTAGGGAGACATTGTCTTGAAAAAAAATTCAAGTCAAAAAGAAGGCTGGTGATACAGCGCAGTGACTGGACACTTGCATGAAGTCCTAGGTTCCACATAATTTCTCTCTCTCTCACACACACAAATAGATAGAGAGATAGATATCCATATTCATATCATTTTAGTAAAAGTTGACAGCAGGCACAATGAACCGATATAAAATAATATTCAAACTAAAGGTTGGAAAAATGACATTGTGCAAGCATGAGGACCTAAGTTTGGATCTCCAGCATCCAAGTAAAAAGTTGGACATGACGTCATACCGGGAGTGCAGAGACAGAGAACCCTGACTCAACCAGCCAGCCCAGCAGAGCCATGAGCTCCAACTTCAATGGGAAACCCTGTTTCAAAAAATAAGGTCGGGCTGGAGAGATGGCTCAGGGGTTAAGACTGTCTCACAAGCAGAAGGTCCTGAGTTCAGATCCCAGGTCCCATGTAAAAATGCCAGGCAGAAACAGCAGCAGCCAGCACTTGGGGTCCTGGTGGGAAGAACCTGGGTCATCCCAGAGCAAAGCAAGAAGGAGGTAGAAGCAATCCAGGGTGAGTCCCGAAGTCACCCTTGGTCCTCTAGAGGGATACACAGTGCCTTCTAAAACACATACACGCACACACACACACACACACACACACACACACACACACATACACATGCACACACATAAAATAAAAATAAATAAAATATTTTAAAAATTGAAGAAAACACCCAGTATTGCCCTCTGGCCTATACACACGCACATATGCGTGTATGCACACCTGCACATACACAGGTAAGCATATAAATATAACACACAATAAAATAAAATTAGAAAGTTTAAAAATAACAGGCACTAGAAATTAATAAAATTGAAATAGTGAGAAATTTTAAGCAAAATATTATTTGAGTTCTTCGGAAGACATGAGATCTTAAAAATCAAATTGCACCCATGACATCATTACTGAGTCACTGGCATATTTTTGTGTGGATTTTTTTCCCAAGCAACTGTGCAAAACTCCTTTGGAGTAGGCATCAGCTAAAGAAATGGCGAAAAGATATTTTTAAGCTAAGTCCAAATATTTTCCCTCTGACTTTCAGCCTCAAATCAAATCTCTTGTTCAATAACTTTGAAAGGATCTTTTTTTAAAAAAAAAGTTTAATTTTTTTTTTGGCAGAGACTGTGATCTTTTTTTAATCAACAAATATAGTTTCTGTGCTCCCCTCCCCCCAAAGGCTTTGAGTTTATTTTCACTGGCCTTGGTTCCATTGAAGAAGATGGAGATGGCACTACTGAGTTACCTGTATAAATTTCTGTGCTGACATGTTTATATTCCCCTTGTTCGGAACGCCTTCAAGCTTGGGTACATGTTATTCTTGAAATGGAAGCATTACTCTGTCAATTGTCACTTCCTTCCTCCTCTGGAGGATTGAAGACTTTTAAATGAGTGTGAAATGTTATGCAGACTGTAACTCTCTGGATGCATCCCAAAATTCATTGGTTCAGATTTCAAATTGTTAACGTTAATAGCATTAAAAAAAATATGGAGCATGGTAAACAGGTCCCGAGATGGATAATGAGTCTTACGTCTTCCGCTGCTCCTTCCTGGCTGCTCCTCTGTCTGCCCCCCGGGACTGGGCTGGAGGGTCCCCTGGACCCAGTATGAGCAGTCATTTAGCTCAGGGCAGAAAGCTGGCAAAAGCACAAAGCTTCAAACCGTGAGTGCTTCAAAGCTTTCTCTGCATCATCAGAGTAAAGTCTCATTGGGTAAAGATGCCTGCCTGCAGCTCTGGTGTCCTGAGTTTCATCCCCAGAGTCTACATGGTGGAAAGAGAAAATAGTAGTTCTCTCTCTCTCTCTCTCTCTCTCTCTCTCTCTCCAGGATCTTGACATGAAGCTCAAGTTTAAGTAGAGAGCAAGAGCTGTGATAACTAACCAGTCCTGCTCAAGGTGGGACTGTCACCATTTTGTCTCCAATCTGTCCTGCAGGGTGATCTGATGAGCTACAGAACTGTGTCAAATCTCTTTCCAGGAGACAAACCCTTCCTCCTCTTCAGGCTTTTCCTCCCTTCCCCCACCAGCATAAGATTCCGGGGGAAAGTCCAATTTCTTGGGCTCCATTGTTTCAACAGTCCGCTAGACAAGCTGAGGGACACACGTGCCCTTGGCATGTCTTCATTCCAGTCAGGATGGCTGCACTGACAGACACCCATCAGCCTGGACTGGCAGTTCTGGATCTCCAGGGCCCAGACGTAGCTCTGGTCAGCCAGCCCCACTCTGCGGCCTGACATCTGTCTCCCCAATCTCCCTCTCCCCACCCCAAAACCCACACACATACACTCTGTTTCTTTCCCCAGTCTGATGGCCCATATCACTTTCTCCTCCTCCTCCTCCTCCTCCTCTTCGTCCTCCTCCTCCTCCTCGTCCTCCTCGTCCTCCACTTCTTACCTTACCTTTACAACAGCGTCTGCATCAACCATCAAGTGCTCAAGAGCCGCTTCTCTGATTTCAACCTAGTTTCCACTTTTGTACTTTGTTGGGGAAAAAAATATTACTAAAGTACAAAGTTTGTTAACATAAGAGAGGCTCATTTCCAAAGCCGTCCATACTCTAATGCTCACATGCCTGGCCCCCCACATGCCTTTCTTTTCCATAGTTATGTGGCCTAGGGAGCCACAGTGGCAGCAGGACGCCTGGGGCTGCGACTTGCTGGCCCAGTGCTATTGAATAAGTGCTTCTCCTTTCCAGGGAGGTTTGTTTCTACATTTGTGATCAGAGCATCCGAGATTTTGCATGTGTGTGTGTATGTGAACATGTGTGTGAACATGTGTGTGAATATGCGTGTGAACATGTGCGCGCAGGTGGACATCCACTTGTGTGTGTTTGCAGAGGCCAGAGATTGATGTCCCATGTCTTCCTCTGTCACTTTCCATCTTGCTTTCTGAGTCTCTCTGAACCTGAAACTCACGATTTGTCAAGACTGTTGGGCCATCAAACCCAGGGACCCCCCCCCCCGCCTCCTCCTCCTCAGTGCTGGCACAAGCTGTAGCACCCGCTGTCTTTTCTGGGGGCAGGGGGTCTAATTCAGGTCCCCGCGCTGACACAGCAAGCGCTTTGCTGGCTGAGCCACTTCAGTGCCCAGATGCTGTTATTGATCACAGCGTATCCCCAACGAGGGAAAAAAGGTTGGGGAAAAAGTGCGTCGATAAAATGTGCATATTCAAGCTACGAGCTGTTAGTGCTTGTTACTACACTACTGTGGTATTAATCCGCAAAATGAAAACATTTAAAGAAAAGCTTAAAAAAACCCATGAAACATTAAGAAAATAAATTCCCCTTTATTTTAGTATGCATAACGAAATTTCTTCCTTAAACTATTTTATTGTTTGTATATGACTAATAGCAATAATGTGAGGAAAGGCAATGAGATTAAGATTCTTCATTATTCTTTGAATTATTTTTCTTTCTTCCTACTTCTCCTCCTCCTCCTCCTTCTTCCCCCTTCTTCTTCAGAAAAGGTCTTGGTCCTTTAACTCAGTATGAAGCCTGGGCTGCCGTCAAACTCCTGCCTCAGGCTCCCTCCCAGTGCTTAGGTTGTGTGACCAGCCATGCCTGGCTCTGTTATTTTAAACCTGCTTTAACGCTTTGAAATGGAGCTGCCTGGAAGTCCGGGTCTAAGAGTGAGGGTTAGTCTCAGCTGTCAGCTGAGGTAGAATCATCTGGAAGAAAAGTCCTCTGGGCATACCTGAGAGGGATCACCTTGATTATCTTCATTGATGTGGGGAGACTCAGCCTAAAGGGGGTGTGCACCATTCTCTGGGCCTGGGGGTCCTGGACCCAATAAAAGAAGAAAGAAAGCCGAGCAGCCGCAAACCTGCATGCATCCGTCCATCGCTTTCTGCTCTTGACTGTGGCTGTCATGTGAGCAGCTCCCTCAAGCCCCTGCTGCCGTGACTTCCATGCCGTGATGAACTGTGACCTGAAATCGTGAGCTGCAATCAACCCTTTCTTCCTTAAGTTGCTTTTGTTGGGTACTTTATTGCAGCAACAGGACAGGAAATTAAAACATCAACTCTAGTTGCTTTTTTAATTGCTACATAATGAGCATGTTTGTGAGGTACAGCTAGTTTATTTTACTTTTTTTTAATAGCTGCCACCACTGATTTAAAGAAAAGAAATGCATCATGGGTCACATGTATTAAATCAAGGCATTCATTTTTCATCCCCATCTACCACCAGTTAAAGGCTTTTTATTGAACTTAAGCTCCCTGCACGCACATCAGTCAAGGAAATTGGAAAACACTGTACTTTTTATTTTTAAAGAATAGACTCAGTATCTACCAACATTATTTGGACACATTTCAAATAGACTAGAAAAGAATGTGTTTCTAGTATTTGTAGGTATGTACATGTAAATGTTTTTATAGGTGACACTGCATGTTTTTAGCAACAAAAACACCATTCTCAAAATATTCTCTGCAAAGCACTTGTTTCAATAGAAAAACAATAATATCAAGATGAATCCACTTATCTTAAGAATTTGCATTCCTGTCGGTGAGATGAGCAACAGTTGCATCCGTATCACGAATAATACAAAATGTTATTAGCAAAATAACAGGTTTCACACTGCCAGCCTCCCCTAATCATCAAAGAAAGGGCAGCAAGTGTGAAACGCTCATTTGTACAAGAAACATAGGTAACTCGTTTTTAAATTTATGGCTCTTTTAAGAGCACTGTGGCTAGATAACAAACCTCCATGTGTTTGCAAAGATGCTCACGGTTACTTCCTTTTGATTATAAATCATTGCGTAGATACTGATTGTTGCAGTCAGCCTGCATGGCTGCTGATAAATGACCATCACATGGCTTAAGGGAACAAGGGGCTTATTGTCTCTTACGATTATCTGGTTACAGTTTTCAGTCCAGCTTGACAGGAGAGCTCACACCAACATCAAGGCCAAGGGAACTGGCCACACCATCTCTAGGTAATGGCTAAGAGAGGGACGATCCTTACTTGCCAGACCAGCATGTCTGGCCAAGTGTACAGAAGGATGCTGACTTTGTATTTTATTCACCTGTCCAGTGCCTAGTCCCACCCACCATGGCTAGGCCTTCCCCATCAGCTAGACAATGTCTTACAGGTTTGCCCTGGGCTTAGCTCAACCATTAATTTTCTACAAATGTGCCCAGAGCTCAAACCTTCAACAGTAAAGTTGACACCTGTGCATAACTATGATACTGATTTACTTTAAACTCTAGAAACAATGAAAGTAACCCTATCAGTGTGCCCTGCTGCAATTTCTGAACTCCCAGAGGTACTGTCTTAACCACAGCAGCTTGAAGGAAATCCTAGAGGGAAATGGGGTCACCACCTCTATCTTCGTCAGTGATTGCTCAATTTCACTTGCGCACAGTGGTGAATTTTTTGTTGTTATTATTTTTAAGACAGGCATTGACCTTAAATATAGACCTAAATAGCTCAAGTAGACCTTAAAATCATTCTTCTGCCTCAGCCTCCCCACTACTGGATTTAAAGGTCTGTACTACCACTATGGCTGGCTACAAATCATACTTTTATTTAAATATACCTTAAGACAGGGCAGAGGGCTCAGTGGGTAGAATGTTTGCCATGTGTGACTCTGCACATCAGTAATTCCAGCAGAAGAGGCCTAGATGGGGTGAGGAGGAGGATGGACATCACTGGAGTGTGTTTGCCAGTCAGCCATGATGAAACAGTGACTTCCGGGTACAGTGAGAAACCCTGTCTCAAAAAAATAAGGTGGAGACTACAAACGAATACACGCACAATAATATACCTGAAAACATATTTTACTCTTCATGCCACGTCACCTTTTTCTTTAGTGACTCACAGGAATGTGGCCGTCCATGTCTTTCACGGCTGAAGCAAAAATCCAGGAAATCCAAGATAGAAACAGACAGCTGTGCTTTCACTTAACTACTTAGCACAGTTTGGGTAGCATGAGATTGGCCCTAGGGCTGACTCCTCTGTGTTTTCCAGCGTTGTGTTGATTGTACTATTCCGCTGCCAGTCCAAGACAAAGGAGTGTGTGTGTGTGTGTGTGTGTGTGTGTGTGTGAGAGAGAGAGAGAGAGACAGAGACAGAGACAGAGAGAGACAGAGAGAGACAGAGAGAGAGAGGTGAGATGGACCAAAGGGAGAGTGCAATGGTCCTCTGGCTACCACCGCCCTCCTGCTACTACCAGCAAAATCTAACAGTGGAGGAGACAGGCCCTGGGGTGAGAAAGGCAGGGCTCTCTTGCTTCTTGTTCCCTGGCTGGAGCAGCAGCTCCCTGTCCTGCCTCGCCCCTCATCTGAGCACAGGCCCCGAGAGCTGATAAGCACAGACACCTTGTTATGGCTGATTGGCTCCTCACGGTCTCTCCCGTGTGGAGATGGTGTTTCCCGCAGGAGAGGCCTCAGTGCCCACGTTCCTCGTCCCTCGCTGTTCGCCTTCTTCTGCATCACAGACATTATCTTCCGGAACATTATCTGCAGGAATCTTGTTAAGCCACGCGTCCATTTGCGAGAGGAATTAAAGTACTTAAAATTTGGTCGTGTAATTGAGAAAGCCATTTAGCTTGGTACTTGGGAAACAGTGCAGTGGTTCTAGCTGTCAGCGTTGATTGGAGGCAGCCAAGGCAGGCATCCGTGGGGATGTTGAAGGAAGGAGAATCCAGGCCAAAAGGAGATGGTTGGGAAGTTCTGGTGGGTCAGCTTGGATTCTCCTTGCACTGCGGCCACTCTTGGAGCATGTATATATGGTAAAGTATATGACTCATATATAATAATGATTGTATGTATTCACTTATATATGTGTGTCGTGATTATATTCATATGTATATGACTGTTTAGTAGATGTTTAGGGATCTTACTTGCGTGGTGTGTTCATTTACCAAGTCCCCCACACTATGTGGCTCAATCAATAGAAATATATTTAATTTCTCTCATAACTCTGGAGCCTAGAAGTCCAAGATCAAGGTGTGGACAGGACTGGAAAGAATAGCCAGTTTCAATGCTGTCCTTAGCTCTGCTGGCTAGCTGAGAGTCTTCGTTGTTCTTAAAGAAGTTTCACCTTGATGTCCTCTCCCATCTCCAATGATGTCCTCCCAGGTGTGTGACTGTGTCCTGATTTCCTTTTTAATAAGGGCAAAGTCTATGGGAGTCAGGTAACAGTTAACAGCTCTTGCTCGTTGAGATATTTATCAGGCACTGTGCGACCTTCAGCTTGTCCTGCTTAATCCTCCTGCCACTCCGCTTAGGGCAGTTATCACCCCACTCTGCTTTGTAGATGAGAAATCTCGGTTCTGGGAAATAGGTGATGTGTCTCCATGAAGGTCACTCCCTAGCAAGTAATGAAAACAGGACAAAACCCAGGTTTGCGTGACGTAAACACTTGCACGTTGGCCATGGCTAACTCCAGGGAGTGGATAACAAATGGCTTTTGTTTTATTCTTTATACTTTCTATTTTCCAAGTTTTCTACATATATAAAGGAAAACAGGATGGTCTTTAAAAACAAAAAAAGAAGCCATCGGAATGTGTGTAACAGGAAGAGATGGTGGTGTGGTGGTCAGAGTGATATCAAAGCAGACCGCTTGTCCTGGGTACCACTATCACAATTGGCCCTGATGCTGAGATACTTCCTCCTCCTCCTCCTCCTCCTCCTCCTCCTCTCATCCTCCTTCTCCTCCTCCTCCTCCTCCTCCTCCTCCTTCTCCTCCTCCCCCCACCTACCCACAGGTCAACCCTTTCAGAGACCGCATCTGCCAGGTGTTCTCCCACGACAATGTGTTCTCCTTTGAAGACATTCTGGGCATGGCATCCGTGTTCAGCGAGCAGGCCTGCCCCAGCCTGAAGATTGAGTATGCCTTTCGCATCTATGGTGAGTACCGTAGGGACTGAGTGGAGAGAGGGAAGGGCCGCAGAGTCCCGCCACATCTGGAATCCAGCAACGCTTGTTTGGTGGTGTTGGTGTTAACTGCGATTTGCATGGGCAACGTTTCGCAATGTGGTAGAATAACGAAGTTGACTGAGAATCTCAACTCCATTGAAATGGATGCCTCCCTGTGACATCTGTATTAATTACTTTTCTCATTGCTGTGACCCGACAAGAAGCGCTTTAAGGGAAGGGGGACTTACTTTGGCTCCCAGTTTGAGAGGTGCAGTCCATCACGGCAGGGAAGGCATGGCGGCGAGAGCGTACAGATGGGACATTTTACTCCCTTACATCCCAGTACAACGGAAAGCAGAGAGGAGACAGGAAGTGGGACAGGGCTATAAACCTCAAGACCTGCCCCTCAAGAGATCCACTTCCCCCCAGTGAGACTTTACCTTCCCAAAGGTTTCAATCTTCCAAAACAGTGTTACCAGCTAGGGACCAAATGTCCAAACCCAGGAGCCTGTGATAGAGACTTCGCTTTCTAACCATGACGCTAGCCAAGTGTTCACTGGTATAGACATTTGGTGGACGTGAAGGTCCAGAGAGGAAGAGAGGATACCTGTGTGTGCCAGGGGCCCCAGCTTGCTTGGTAAGAAGAGAACGTAGATGAGAGGCTGAAGAAGGTAAACTTCAGCACTTGCTCGGCACCAAGTGACCGAGCAATCTTGAGAATGTTATCTTATTTTTCTGACAATTGCTTTTCTCATCTTGAAAAATGAGGAACTTACGAGAAATCATTTCTCATGTCCTTTGACATCTTTTGATTCTGTCTGGGGTGGTCATGGGGCTCTGTGAACTTCTATCCTTTGCTAGGTTACATAACGTCCCTTTGTCACAGTTGAGATACCTGGACCTCTAAAAAACAATGCAAAGGAAAGAAATGGAGAACTTGGGAAGCTTTCAAACAGCCCCTGAAAGGCTTTGTGGTATCAGGATGGCTACTTTGCTTGCACAGAAAGACTTGATTCCTTGTGCTATAATCTCCTAGCCTCAGACATCAATGAGTAGAATCACGCAGACTGAGGGAAAACCTGAATTTGTTGGACATGGTAGTGGTAGTGCAAACTGTGGTGCACACGACGACCCAACACCCAGGCTGAGGCAGGAGGATCATAAGTGTGAGACCACGATGGACCACATAATGCAACCCCGTCTTGGAAAACCAGTTCCTTCGTGATCTAGCACAGGGATAAAGCACTCGCCAAGAACGCACTAGGTCTCTGTGTTTGATTCCAAAACACAGCAATAACCACCAAGCTGAATTCTTTCAGGTTGTGTCCGTCAGCAGAGCAGGAGAGTCGTATGAACATCGGGGGCTGAGGGAACCACCACTCCATAGTCACAAGAACGGCTGAGAAAGGAGTGTATGTTCTCTCTTGTTGGTCTGCCAAAATACCAAGCCCTCTCTCTCCATCCTATCTAACTCTTCACGATGCACCCAAAAGCTCAGTCCTTCGGTGGTCAAGCTGGCACATAACCTTTGTGCCAGGGTTGCCTGCTCTGCTCTGCTGAAAGGTATTTTAATCGATTGCCACGGAAACACCAGCACGGGCCCCAAATGTTCTCCCCACACTCCCTCAACTCCACAAAGGTGGAGGAGGCAGAGCCTTCCCACTCCAGGATGAAGCTCGCACCACTGAATCCCAAGAAGAGAGCCTAGTGTGCCCTTCCACACCAAGACAGCCGGACAAGCTTCCCTCTGAAGCTGGGAGGGAGAATCATCGCCCGTGCCACACCCAAACTGTGTTCAGACTCAGCTCATACCTCAGGACAAACGGGGACTCTACTTCAAGGGAACACTGTTTTTATTTGGTTGTTTGCTTGTTTTTGTCTATTTTTATGTGTATGTAGGAGGGAGTGTCATGTGTGTATGCATGTTCACATGTGCGTGGGAGGCACGCATGTGAGGGTTGCATATGTGCACACACTGTGGAGGCTGAGGTTGATATCAGGAAAAACCCTGAAGTGCTCTTCCTCCTCCTACCTTATCCTTTTGAGGCTAAGTCGCTAATTAAACCCAGAGCTTACAGATAAGAGTCGTCTCGCTACCCAGCATGCACCGGGGATTTCCAGGCAGACACGAACTCTTTTCTTTCTGAAGAACCAGAACATTTTGGAAACCATAGTCCCATCAATGTACAGGAGAAAGTTCACAAGAGAAGAAATCCAGGGTAAGGAAACTTGTGAGGAATCTTTGCTTCTGTCTCCTTCAGATGCAGGTAAAGTTGGAAGAGCCGATGGGAGTTTTGAGCTGCCCACCATGTTGCATCATCGCTCCTGAGTAACAGGATGCACCTTCTGGGTTTAACTAGCTACCTGCTTAAATCAAAACCCCGGCGATTTTTGGAAGGATATAACAGAACTCAGAGTCTCTACAACAAAATGCTTATAATGGGCAAAATGCAATCCAAAAATGACCCGATATGTTAAAAAAAATTCTTGTAAAGCTTGTTGGAATCTTAAGAAAGAAGACAAACCCTGACATGCTCCGGATGGTGAGGTTAACTGGAAAATGTTTCACAAAGTTTCTATAACTATCTTAGGTTCTTTGGAGAAAGGAAGCAATGGGAAAGGGAGGGAGAAATGAAGAAAGAAAGGGAGGCGAGATGGGAGGGAGAGAGGATGACTATAGGAACTGACTTTCATGATTTGGTGACCATGATTTGCCGTCTGTAGTGTTTGATTGGGCTTGGGGGACTGGAGAGAGCAGGTCTCAGATGGCGCCACCCACGTTGATGACCACACCATCCTCACACGGTTACTGATTCTATGCTAATGTTCTGAGAATTCCCTCACAGATACATAGAAACGGTATTTTGCCTCTATCTGGGCATTCCATTACTCAGTTGAGTTAACACAAGAAATGATTACAACCATGTTCAATAAAGTAAAAGAAACCATAGCTCATTAAGACACTAAAAGGTATGGAATATCTGCAGAGAAATACAAACTCTAAGAAGGAATTAAAATGAAATGGTTGGGTCTGTAATCCCAGCTGCCTGGAAGATTGGGCAGGAAGATCACAAGTTCAAAATCCATGTGGGGCACAGAGTAAATTCAAGGCCAACCTGGGCAACTTAACAAAATTGAAAGAAAAAGAAAGAAAGGAAGGAAGGAAGGAAGGAGGGAGGGAGGAAGGGAGGGAGGGAGGGAAGGAAAGAGGGGAAGGAGGGAGGGAGGGAGGGAGGGAAGGGAGGGAAAGGAAGAAAGAGAGAAAGAAAGAGAAGGAAAGAGAAAAAATGCAAGAGGTCTAGGTCCAATTCTCAGTACCAAACAAAGCAAGCAAAACACCACGTCTGCCATGTGATTCACGGCACGGGGTTAGCAGGATCACTGAAACGATGGAGAAAGAGACAGGCCAGTAGAAAGCACCTGACAACAGAGGGAACCGTCCAGAGGATTGAAGAATGTGGCCTTGGGGACCTGTGGAGCTAGAAAGAGCTAACATCCATCCAGTCCACCTAGAGCCTCAGAAGGAAAGACCGGAAAAGATATTAGAACAATTAATGGCCCCAAATTTCTCACACTTGATACCAAACACAAATTTTCAGTGAATTCCGAGCAAGAATGAAATCACATACCCTATATTCTGTTGGCTTAGTGTGTGTGTGTGTGTCTGTGCATGTGCACACATATGTGTGTTCTACTTTAGCCTTTCTCTTTGCTTATGCCAAGAGATCCAGGGCATCCTCAGAGAGTTCTCACTGTGCCCAGCAGTTCTAGCCCACTAGCTGGGCCACTCTTTGCCACCACAGTTGGCAGCTTGTGCTGACTCAAGTCCCCGTCATGCGCTTCTGGCAAGACGGCTGCTTTAGGAGAGCACTGGCCCAGCTCAGAACTACTGTCTCAGCTAAGGGAACCTAAATTGTCAGTCACAGAAAGTTACCTCCATAAAAGCAGCCAATAGGGAATGGAGAGAACTTAATCTTCCAGTGCTGGGTAATAAATTACCAGAAGCTCAGAGGCTTTAGACACCATGCATTTGTGATCTCATCGTGTCTTCCAGCTAAGAATGTGGGCAGGCTGCGCAATGTCCAACACACTATTGACCCCACAAAGTCTAGCATTTGCTAAAGGCACCAAGATCCTTGGAGGCAAGGGATTGACAGCCACAGTAATGTGCCTATGCTTAAGGGGAACACAGGAAAGGGTTCAGAGAAATGCCACTGGGTCCTTGTACGTCATCGGAGAGGAGGGCCCAGAGGAGACTCTGGCATGCACATTAAAAGATTCTCTGGGGATTGGGGGGGCAGGCACTGGGGGATGGGGAGGGAGGGAGGAGGGGAGGGGGAGCAGGGGGTCTGGGGAGGAGGAGGGAGGGAGGGAACTGGTGTACCTATTAAGTTTGTATGAGTGGAAATAATAATAAAAAAAGAGAAAAAAAAAGAATGTGGGCAGGGGGCTGAGGAGGTGGCTCTGTGGGGAAATAGCTCTGCAGTTAAAGCATTTGCTGCACAAGCAAAAGGACCAGCATTCCAAGCCCCCGATAAAAATGACAGTCCACCTGTAATTCCAGCACTGGAAGGTAGAGTCTGGGAATCCACAGAGTGAGTTGGTGAGTCGGATTAGCCCTGCAGGGGAGCTAGGTATAATTAGAGACCCTGGCTCAAAGCAATAAAGTGGAAGGGCGATCAAGCAATTGAAGATGATTCCTGGTATCAACCTTAGGCCTCCACATGCCCATGCATACAGATGCCCCTCCAAGCATGCACACCTGTACATTTGTGCCTACGTATATGCAAACATGCATACATGCACATGAAAATGGAGGAGGAGAATCCTGGCATGGCTTAATCAGGCTGCTCCTCTTAGGGTGCAAAGTTCTAGCCAGGCTGCCTTCTCTACCAGAGATGGCGATGATTAGTGTTGCCTTTTAAAGAACCATTGTTATGCCCATAGACTGGACGAGCACTCTTACAGGCTTCTTCAGGCTGCTGGTAGAATACAGTTCTTTATGTCTGCCATTAAAACAACAGTAATAGGATGCTTAGGCCCAGCTCTCGAGACTTCATGTAATAGTATTAGGCAAATCTTGGTCTTTGGGTTTTCCCAAAGCTCTCTGGGTATTCCTAATGTGAGGCAAAATTGGGAGCTATTGCTTCAGTTCACTGCATCAGTTAGGGTTGAGTTTGGTTATGTGTAACAGTGTCCCTGAGTTTAAAAAAGAAAAAGAAATCTGAAGCCAGGCAGTCCATAGTTGGGACTAAGTGCTCGTGGGGGGAGCAAGGACCCAAATTCCTTTAGCCTTTCTAATCTGTAGACTCCTAGCACAGAGCTGCTGTCCTCAGGATCACAAAGTGAATTCTGGGCCCACAGACTTTAAGATGTATATACATAGACATAATTTGACTCTCTTTTCACAAGTTTCCTTGGGCCTTCCAGCGACTTGAGTCTATAGTTTAGTGGCCAGAATGATGCTAGAGAGAGAGAGATCTTGCTGCACCTTCCTGAGATTGAAGCTGTCACATGTCTCATGGGAGTTCCAGCGGACGCATGCCCTCCCTCCTCAGCCCTTGGGCTAGTGAAGAGCAGCATTGTAAATTGCAAGATGTTGGGAAGACAGTCTGATGGCTCCCCCCTGACGGTGCCAGGTTCTGAGCTCCCAGAGTGTTGGGGAGCAACAAGAGGAAGGTCTCACCTCCCCCCAGGGGTCACAGGCTCTGGGCTCCGTGATGAGCCAGCGGCTTTGGAACCCTGCCAACAGTCTAGACTCCCTGCCCCCAGCCCTTTCCCAGGCTCCTCTGCCCTGGCACCCCCAAAGGAGAGGAACTGTCCAGGACTGCATTTACTCTAGCAAATTATTCCGTCTCCCCGGATGGCTTGTGACCAAAACCATGTCATTTGCTGTAGTCTCTGCATGTGGGAGCTGAGCCAGCAGGATGACTGGGAATAGTGGGGGGTCAGGGGGGACAGGCTGCAGAACTTCTCAGCAGCGTTGCGGGGCCCCTGCAGCTGAGTGGTGCCTCCTGGTCCCTCGGCCCCTTTCACCTGCTCTGAGTCGCCTCCCATGTGTGCATGGACGGCTTGGACTCAGGCTGCAGTCCCCAAGGCTAACACATCCAGCCAGGGGCAAGTCACTGCTGAAGGAGTCTGGGACGAACTGTACCTTCCACACCCACATCCTGCTTTTGGGAACAGAGATACTTGTCGGCTTTGCCATTAAAAGGCCTGGGGACACCAGCAAACTCTGGGCCTCTATTCCCCTAATAGCTCAGCCTCCTTTCTTCCAGCCGGGATGTTACAGAGTCCCTAAAGCTTTTGCTTTTAGTATCTAACAATCAGAAGGTGACGGAGAGTGGGTTAGTATCTCCTGTATTTCAGACCCTATGCCATGTATTTTCTATTTAGCCTCCATTCTGTAGAAGTGCTACGGTGATTCCTGTCTTACAAATGGGGAAACTGAGACTCAAATACTGAACTAAGATTAAATTGGTGGCCACTAATAGTGGCCTAAGCAGGATAGCTTACAAGATTGCTGGAAGCGATTGCATTTAATTTTAGTGTGTGTATATGTGCGTGTGCACATGCATGCTCATGCTTACATGTGTGCATGCATAGATGCGTGTGCAAGTGTGGGTGCGCATGCGAAGCCTCCAGGTTGATGCTGGGTGTCACTCTCCACCTTACTCGGGGGCAGAGGGTCTTCCACTGAACCCAGCGCTCACTGATGGCTACACTCAGCAGATCTGCCTGTTTCTGTCTCCCCAGTGCGACGGTTACAGACCAGTATAACCACACCCGGCTTTTCTTTTTTTTTGTGGGTGCTGGGTGTATAAACTTAGGTCATCACGCTAATTTTACCCATTGAGTTATCTCCCCAAGCACTATTATTTGCAGTTCTGGAGCTCAAACTCGGGGTTCATGTCTAACCTTTCAATGTATTTTTTTTTACTTCACCGTAGAAGACATCATTGTCTCCCTTAAAGACCTTCCCGGGAGCCATCCAGAGATGGCTTAGTGCGGAAGGCGCTTGCCCCACAAGCATGAAGACCAGAGTTTTGATCCTAGAATCCACATAAAGCCAGTCAAAAATTTTTAAAAAGAATTATCCTTGTGTATTGAAATGACATTTGATGTGTAACAAAAATAAAGACATTGAAATTTTTTAAAAAGTCAGGCAGACATGGGAGATGCCTGTAACCCTAATCCCAATACTCGGGAGGCAAAGAGAATCTGTGGAGGCATCTGGCTTGCTAGCCTAGCCAATTGGCAAGCTCCGGGTTCCACCGAGAGACCCTGCTCTAACAGTAAAAATGGAGAGTTATCAAAGAAAACACCAGACATCTACTTTGAGTCTCCGCATGCACATACACACACGCGCACATTCACCCATACATATACCCACATGTGCAAACATGAATACACACATACTCGCACCCCAGATACACACATACACACACATATACACACATATACACACACATACATACACACAGACACACACGTATACACACATACACACATATACACACACAGACACACACATGTATATACACAGACACACACATGTATACACACACATATACACACATACATACACACAGACACACATGTATACACACATACACACACAGGCACACATGTATACACACACGTATACACACATACATATACACAGACACACATGTATACACACATACACACATATATACACACACATATACACACACAGACATACACACAGACACACACACGTATACACACAGACACACACGTATACACACAGACACCGTATACACACAGACACACACATGTATACACACACATATACGCACACATACATACACACATACATACACACAGACACACACGTATACACACAGACACCGTATACACACAGACACACACATGTATACACACACATATACGCACACGTACATACACACAGACACACATGTATACACACATACACACATATATACACACATACATACACACAGACACACACATGTATGCACACACAAGTATACACACATACACACACATATATACACACACATACATACACACACAAGTCATCTGTTCTGGTCTACTCACATCTCACTGGCAGAACCAGCGGTAAGGTCCCTGCCTCCTCTTTGCAGATTTTAACGAGAACGGCTTCATCGACGAGGAGGACCTGCAGAAGATCGTGCTGCGACTGCTCAACAGTGATGACGTGTCTGAGGACCTGATGATGGACCTCACACACCACGTGTGTGCCCAGCGGCTGGAGGGCGGGGCTTGGGGCTCAGCTGGTCACCCAAAGCTCCTGGTGGCCTTGGGAAGTATCCAGAGTTGAGCCTGGGGCAGGTGGAGATGGTTCCCAGCACATGTGGCCACACAGCTGGAGGCAACTACTCCTTGGCTGTTTGTCCTTCCAATAAGAATCTTCCAGGGTTCCCAGAACAGTGTGCCTCCTCTTTACTGGGGGCTCTCCCATCCACATGCGGCACGGTGGGGAGTCGAGCCCAACAGCAGTTTGGCATCATATGAACACATCACGACTTTCCCTCCCTTATTACCAAGTAGCAGTGTAACGCCCCTAGCTCATGTCCCCACGTAGACAGCCCCGGAAACCCCAAGGAGAGCGCAGGGCCCAGGTGTTCTCGGGCTGTGAAAGCCTTGGAGGGTTTCTGGTCTGAATGGGAACCAGAAGGAAGGGAGGGAACTAGAAAATAGCAGCTCTGTTGACAAGGGTCGACGTCACCTTCCGCCTGACCTCTTGCAATGCAGGCTCCCTGCGCATGCCTGAGTGGTGGCTGCATACTGCTGCACCCCGATCTTATTGCACATACCCTCACCTCACCTGTGAGATGGGATTCTGGGAGCCCCTGGCATATGAGGGACTCTCCCCCTCCTGTGCCCGATTTCCATCTGACTCCAGGCTCCTCTCCTCCCTCCCACTAGGTGTTGAGTGAGTCAGATCTGGACAACGACAACATGCTGTCCTTCTCTGAATTTGAACATGCGATGGCCAAGTCTCCAGATTTCATGAAGTAAGTTGTTCTGGGGAGGGTGAGTTCCTTGGCGTGGTGGTGGTGGAGGGGCAAGAATACCCACCCAACACAGTTTTCTCTTGACCACTGGAGCAGCTCAGTCTTCTCATGGAAGTTTCTAGACCATTTTTTTTTTCCTGAGGAATAACCTAATCCTGGAGCTCAGAATCTATTCTCCACTTTGCAATCAATGTGAGGGGTTAAGGCAATCTCGATTCTATGTGCATCTTCCAGAACCCACTGAGCTCTAGCACCAACCTGTGTCTTGCAATTGCTACCTAAAGGTCCCTGGGAGCTGGGGGTTTGTTCAGGAGCATGAGGATGTAGGTGGGGTGATGTAAAAGAAAAAATATGTAGCAAGCCAGAGAATCAACAGTTCTACTTAAGAGTAGAAGGGACTTCAGTGGTCATCCTCTGGATGACTGACACTGCATTTCCCTAGCCATTTTTACTAGTCTTTTCTGTATCCTTCGCATCACAGCCCATGCCAAGAGCCTCGTGAGGGTGGCCTTCTGTGTTCTGAGCTGGCATCGGTTGACATGTATCTTCTGCACCTGCCCCTATTGCTACTCCTTGGCAAGGTGATTTGGACAGTGAGGAAGCATGCCCATTTGTGATGGTTTAACAAACCAACTAAAAAAAAACCCTGAGAGAGCTGGATTCAGCAAGTTGGGTGGAAGCCTTGGTAGCTAGAGATGTCAGAGTTAGATGCTGATGTCAACGTGAAGGCTCTGAGCTCTTGACACAGTTGTGAAAAATTAGAAATTGAGCAAAACCATTAGCAAGCCTGCAGGAGATTGTCTAGTTGAGAAGGAAGGCTAGTCCCTGGGCTTATTCAAATGGAGACAACTGGTTGAGAAAGTTGGCATCCTTTGGTATACTTGGCCAGATGTACTGATCTGGAAAGTGAGGATTGTCCTTCTCTCCGTGGTCCTGTGGATATATGGATAAGGTATAGGCAGCTCTGGGTACTGGTGTGCACACCTCTGCTAAGCTGGATGAGGAGCTGTAACCAGGAGTCATAAGCCAGAATAAAACCCCTTCTTCCTCTTTAAGCTGTTTGGTCATGAATTTATAGGCAACAACACAGAGTAAGTGCAACAATATCCATTCTGCCTCTGTCTTTGTCTCTGTCTCTGATTCTGTCTCCCTGTCTCTCTCTCCTTCCCGCCCCTCTTCTGCATCTCTCATCATTCATCCACACTCAGTTTTACATTGTAAACCAACAATCTTTGCTTTTCAGACACAGAGTCCTCTTGGCCTCCTGACAGAAGTCAAATTGTATCAGTCTGATTTTGAATGACTTCTGGGTAATGTTTCCTTTCTGACTCTGAAATCCCAGAGAGTGGGGAATCTGATTGGCCCAGCTGGGTCAGGTGTCCTCTCCTCTCCCAACTACCTGGATGAGAACGAAGGTGTCTCCCTTCCAACATGGCTTCCAGAGGGCTATGGCTTAGGTGGACCCTAGAGGAGTCACTCTTGGGATAACCACTATTAAAAGGAAATCTCTTTTCTCCACAACATTCAGTATAGTCATTAAAGTTGTAATCCTATCTGCCTCGTGTCTGTGTCTGAATCACTTCCATTTCTTTCCATAGGTTCTAGCGGGGGGGGGGGGGACTCTGTGTTCTGGTGTTGCTAAAAGAAGCTTAAAGGAGGTTGGGTTGGTTTGAGCCATTTCCTACAGAAAGGAACATGAAGGACCAAGGTGGGGACCTCAGAATTGCAAGTTCCGGTTGACTCTGGGATTCTTTCTTTCAGCTCCTTTCGGATTCACTTCTGGGGATGCTGACGTAACTGCCTGGAGGGAGACCACTGGAATTCACCTGCCTCCAGGCACTGGAAGATCTGATTTGAAGTATGACTTGCTCCTATCCCTTCCTTACCTTAGAATATTTACTAAATAAAGCAAAAAGAAATGTGTTTTCTTAAGTCCTTCTCCTACCAGTTTTCAGTCTTACACAGGGGCTTCGTGTTTAGAATTGCTTATTCCACAGCTTACGTTTGCCAAGCAAGCTGGGATGGCATTCCTTTTGAGGTCAGAGTTCAAATTGCAGCTCATGTAAGAGCAGGGGACTGGGCCAAGTGGGACATAGTTCATCAGGAAAGGACCCACCCTGTCTTCCGTCTCCAGAACCCCTCGCTCATCATTTCCCCAGCAGAGAAATGTGCGCATAGCTGCCATTCCTTGCTGGCGCCCGGCCTCGCCTGCTCTCTTCCCACGGAGACAACATCTTGGGCCTGCTTGGCACTCCCAGGCCCTCGGGATGAGACCATGTGTGACTGGCAATTAGGGCTTATTTGCTTTGCTATCCTGCCAAGCCCTGGAATGAATGTGGCCACTCCAGGGGACACTTAGGGACCCAAATGGTCAGGGCTCTGGGGCATGGGAGAAGGTCTTCATGGGAACTTGTGGGCACTGCCAGCTGCCCACCTATTGGGCCCCTGATTTTTCTTATCCACACTGTTCTGGGGGAGGTGACTACCTACCAGCTATGAGAGAAGAACTGTGCTGCTCTCATGGTGGTGGTCCCCAGCTTTTAGGTCTTGACTTACCCATTCAGGGATCACGGAGCCCTGTTGTTTGATGAAGTCCCCTTGATCTAATCCAGGTGATGGGCATTTGGGGAAGTCCCATGGCGTAGGGACACACCTAAGGTGTACTCATATCTTACGTCCTGCCCTATCAAACAGAGCCTCCCAGGAGGTGGGAAGCAGTGGCAGTGGGCATAGACCCTCCTGACCCTCCCAGGTCACCCAGGCATGTGGCCTAGGCACTCGTTGTTTGTGCCTATGTCCTAGAAAGTGCTTAGTCCCGGATCACTCCTCCAATTCCCTTCTAGAAACAACCTCCAGTAGATGCCAAGTCAGTCGGCCCCTGCCAGTCTGGGTAGAATGCAGTGGGGGAGGGGGGCTCCTTAAATGGCTTCTTCTCCCAGAAGCTGCCCCTTTGCAGGGTCCCAAAGAGCATCCTCAGTCTCCACATGCATGGTAAGCAGGGTGGGGGGAGACAGATCAGGACTAGAATCCAACACTGCTTCAAACCCTGGCCGTGTTGCTGCCCGGCTGTGGGAATTTGGGTAACTTTCTAAGGAAGCCCCACGTCTTCATCAACAAAGTGGGGTGATACCTCCTTCACACGTTATCGTGTAGACCAAATAATGCCGATGCTCAGAGACAATTCCTGCCTTCCGTGAGGGTTCATTTTGATTGTTAACCTGCTTAGATTAAGCAGCGCTTGGGGCGTGGCGTGGATGAAATACACCTTTGCGTGCATCTGTGAGCTTGCCTTGAGAGGATTAACTTGGGGAAGGAGATCCACTGAATACGACCCAGCACCATCCCATGGATTGGGGTCCTGAACTGAATAAAAAGAGGGAAAGGAAAAAGCTGAGCAACGGCCTTTTCCCTGCTCCCAATCTGCTGAGATGCAGCAAACAGTCCCTCTCCCCCCGCTGCTGCCCTGATCAGGAGCCAGTGCAGCCACCACGGCTTCTCCCCCCACCTCAGGGTGTCCCTGGAACTGTGAGCCAAAATAATCCTCTCCTCCCTGAAGTTGCTTCTTGTCAGTATTTGGTCACACTACAATGAGAACAGAAACTCATACATTGTCCTCGCATCCAAGTCTGGGCCTACATGTCACCCTTAGACAAGGGACAATTGAGTTGTCTTGATTGTGGAGAAAGATTAGGGGGTCTCTGTAGCTGAGTGAACTGCCTTTTGGCAAGACTTGTGAGCCTGGTGCTTCTTGCCCCCACGTGTCCCATCTGCCCTATGTTAGGAGCATCTGTGTGACTGTAATAATTAAGCTCGGCTTCGCCTTGTCTTAACGCTCTCAGGCTCTTAAGACATGGTGTCGAGTGATCCTTGGAAACACCTTCTGCCATGGTAACCTGTTCCTAGGATGGATGGACGAGGCTGTGGGATGGCAGTGGCTAGAGATTTTATTGTATATATGCCAACATGCTCAGGGCCAAGGCTCCTGGGCACTCGGGTCTTATGCTCTGAACTCAAAGTAGCAGTCTCTCTTCTGCCGCTCTTGTGAAGAGACTCTCTTCCCCGACGGGTAGGTCTGGAAGGTCTTCAGGTGGTCAGGGGACACTCTCAAAAGCTGCCACTTGTTCTTGGCAGTCAGAGGAGGCCTAGGGGTGGGGGAGAAGCCTTATCAGGAAGAAGTATGCTTGAGAAGGACAGTGAAGAAGACCCCACTGTTAGGCCATTCGTCAGTGTGACATCTGCTAAGACACCCTAACTTGGGAGAAAAGTGACTTGTATCTGCATGGCAGCCATGAGTAAGGACAAAGACTGAGGCCCCAGACAGATTTAAGCGTGGATTCTGGTTCTGTCTCCTGCTGGAACAAACCCATATAACAATGGACCATGGTTGCCATTAACCCTCTTAAATTTTGTTTTGAGAAGCCAGTGAAGTTATGCATGCAGAAGAATTTAACATGATACAGGAAAAGAAGAAAACACTCAAGTGTTACAAGAGGTGGTGATGGTGCAGATGATAAAGATGATGATGGTAGGTGATAGAATGATGGAGATGATGGTGGTGGTGGTGGTGGTGGTGGTGGTGGTGGTGGTGGTGGTGATGTACTGGTGATGGTGCTGATGAGGATGATGGGGATGAGGATGAAGATAATGTAAGTGGTGACAAGGATGGTGAATGTGATGATGGTGATGGTGGTGCTAGTGGTGAAGGCCACAGGACTGCACTAGGGAGAGATTCTGCAATCAGTGGAGCTGACCACTAACCTTCCTTAACCGTCTTGTTGATTGCCTTTGTGCTGCCTTCAGTCACACAGTCTGCCAGATAATTTGGAGAAGTAGAGACCTGGGGGCCTGAAGCTTCAAGAAGGGTATGTTTGCCAAGAAGATCTCAGGACAGGACCTGTCCCAGAGAGGGACTTGTGGGTTCTGTGGAAATGCACTTGCTCAGAACTGCCCCACTCAGTAAACATGGTCAACTCAAAGACTTGAATAAGAGAGACATGGGTCTCTTATCAGCTGGTGTCTCCAACCACCAGCCCACCCTGTGCAGGCCCCTGAAGCCCTCACTGGGCCTCAACTTCCCTGTTTATAAAATAGACTTAACTGTCTTGCATAAAGGTACTTCTAGAGACAGTGAAACCTTGTCTGTAAAATCCATTAACCCACATGGGAATAGTTATTGCTTATGTATAACCAGAGGGTGTGGCTAGGGCTCTTGAGGCATGCAGGGATGGGCAAGGGCTAGAAACCCACAATCTGTCCACCGACCCGCTAATGCCCCCCCCAAACAGAGACAGAAAGGTTGCAAGGGTGGGGTGAGGAATGAACTGGGAGACTTGGTGACTCCTAGCCCAGGTGCCAGCCACCACCCTACACCAGCCATAGGCCACCAGGGAATAGATCTGTGACTGCTGTGCCTGGCTGCAGCAGAGTGGCATACGTCCATCTGCTTCAGAGCAGAACAGGCGTCCCCTGAGGAAAGGAGCTCCCCCAAATTGCAGCTGATGTGAGGGATGTAATGAACTTCCCCATTTTGTCAGTTGGCTAGTTGGACTTGTAAGATATTTCCAAGTCTCAGGCAAGGGAATAGGTTCCCATCACATCCCAGGCAGGGTTGCGTTAAGCTGAGGCTGAGAACGGTCTCTACTCGGTGTAGTTCCTTGTTCCTCCACCAGAGGACAGCAGCAGCATCGGGTTTGGACTCGAGCAGCACTTAGCCAGCGGTGATAATGGGCAGGTTCTAGCCACCAAAGGTTGCGGAGCATGCTCCCAAACCCCTGGAGTTTCTGGTCAGGAAAAAAAAAAAAAAAGTGCTTTCTGATTCTATCCATGCAGGTTCCTGGCACGGTCCACCCCCGCAGAGTCTTCTGGAGTCAGAACACCTTTGCTCTGCAACTGTCTCAGTTTAGCAGTCCCCGAAGGGCTGGGCAGACCTGAGTGGGGAGCAGGTGCCCTGTGATGTGTTTCTGACAGCAGGGAAGAAAGAATGGACACTCACAGGTCGGTGGGAAGGGGGTACTGTTGTTTCTCCTTCTCGGGCAGTATAAAGTAGGGCACGCGGGACACAGTGCCAGTCTTATCTTGGTAGTACTCCCGATGCTGCTGTGTCATCTACGGCTCGGCCAGAGAACAGAAAATAGGCTGTTACTGGGTAGTCTGGGCAGTTCCCTCTAATGCTTCTGACAGAGTCCCCAGGATTCTTGGAGCCCCCAGATCAACTCTTAGTCATTGCTGTCATCTGAGCCTCGGTTCCTCAGCTGTCTAATGGGGATACTGACAACCGTGCAGCAGTTCATTTCAGAGAGGGAAGGAGACCGGAAGCAGCTAAGATGAGGTCTCGGGCCTCAGCTCCGCAGATGCGTCTCCGCCCACTGTCCATATGAGCACAACTAATGTAAGCTCTGCATGCATCTCCTCCTCTCTCTTCTCTCCTGGCCCGGGCATGTCTGTGTGAATCAAAATGAAGAGAAAGGTTGCCACAGACCCACTGAGATCGGCCCGTGGCTCTTTGGAGCCTGAAAGCGAGTCCCCTGCTAATACTTGCCCTTCTACCAGGCTGGGAAGGATGTTCGTGAGAGATATAATGGTGCAGAGAACAGGGTTCCAAGCAGAGAAAAATGAGTCCTCATTCCCACCAAGGGGATAGAAGGTATTTCAGGTCCTTGTATCCATGGCACGCTGAGAACACTTCATAAGCCAGAGAAAGAGATCAAGAGTATTGGGAATATAAACAGGTCCCCAACATCTTCCTCTCTCACCACGGGAGGTTTGGTACAGTCTGGGCTGAGGCTGACTTGGGGCATCCCTTGGGATTATGGGGACTGGGAAGGTTAATGGTCACCAGGGGGCTTTGGTGGGACCTTTACTAGGGTATGATTCTTCATTGTGTAAATACTTGGCCTTTTTCAGGTAGGTGTAGCCAAGATGCCACAGGAGCAGAAGGAAGGGCAGGAATGAACAGCTGTGGGGTGAGCGAGTTGAAAATTTCTAAGATAGAGAAAATCTCCACTAGCTCCCATGTTCCGAAAGGCAAATGAAGGTACTCTGCACAACGTGTGCTCCCTGGCCCACAGAGGAAGGGAATCAGCAACACTCGGGTTGGATGCCCGGCATGTGGTAGACGTGGAGCAAAGAGTGGCCCACATCAGTCTCTCCAGGCTGGGGTCAAAAAGGCAGCTCACCTGGTAGAAGTCTCTGAGCTCAGTGGAGCGGTTGTTGTCCAGATTGAAGCGAGTATAGACAGGCAGGTGAATCAGGCGGTCCCAGGCCCGCGAACGTGCAGTCAGAACCAGAGAGGGGTTGGGGGAGTAGATGGTAGGGAAGCGGCCTCCACTCAGGAGCCTGTGGCTCTTCTGCATGCCTGCATTGCGGAGTTCCTGGAAGTACTTGAAGGTGGTGTTACCATAGGTGGAGCCAAAGGACGTGGCCACAGTGGGGATGTGGCCCTGGTACCTGTAGTGATCGAGGGGGACAGCGTCAGGAAGGGCTTCACTCATTTCCTCTGGAGGGGTGGGGTTCCCCTAGAGTCTGTCCTGGGGAAAGCGCCCAGGCCAGAGCCCTCATCCAGTTCTCCAGATGTCCTCTCTGGGCGTGGACTGCTGTGGACTGGATAGACGTTTCCTAGACATCATCGCCCACCCCACTCTTCTCCAACAGTCTGATGAAAAGTCCTCTCCATCCGTCCAGGTGTCTGTCTGTCTTCTATCCAGTCGGTTCAAGCAAGTCCTGCAGCTCCGCGACCATCACCGGAGCTCTGTCACATCTCCTTCCCTTGGGACTTTGACCACAGCATCTCTGTTCCATTTCCACGCTTTGAACACTGAGCTCTCCAAAGTCAAGTCCTTAGTGAAGCAGGCAAAGCCTCGCCTCCCTCTGCAGCCTCAGTGCCCTCTGGGACCCCAGACTTAGGGGGGCTAGCCTGGTTTCTTGGTTCCGTAATTCCCTCTGCTATCCGCATCTCTGCATCTTCTCATACCCTCCACCAGATGGCGAGCTTCTCGGCCGCAGAAGGGAACGTGCTTTTGCTTATCGGGGAAGCCCTACTTCTTGGTGCCTGGTCTGGCCCTTGGCATGTGGGGAGGAAATGAACAGATGATGTGCCCATCCACGCGCCAGAAGTCCAGGCATGTGAAGAGTCAGCCGGGAGCTAACTGCAGCGCGTCTGTTTCTGTGTGCCCGTCACTCATTCTGCCCGCAGGCTGTGAGGTCCAAGTTTCATGCCTCTGGAGACTGGCTCTGGTCTCAGCTGGCTCAGCGACGGGCATCACAGCAAGACACGCTACCCTTCTTCGCATCTTCAGAGCAAAACATAGGAAAACTACGCAGCATGACAGACAGGTCTTTGGATTGCTTTCTACTGTGTGCAAAATATCTCAAGTCTCTCTGGTTCCTGGTCTACTCACCCCCCCATCCCTACCCCCTGCTCTGTACCAGGGGTCTGCACCTGGTACCGAGCTGTGAGCAACTCAGGCTGGGAAACCCACCACCAGTTTCATGGGTCTCTCACCTGCCACTCTCCACCAGTCTGTGACTTCACGAGCTCTTGTCCCTGCGACACTGGGTGGTCCACACACTCTTCCTTCTGCCTCCAAATCCTTCCTGCTGGGCCCCCTAGCCTCCCTGTGATGCTCAGGAATCCTTCTTGTTCCAGGGACCGCATCCTCTTCTCTGCCACGGCTCACCCCCCTCCTGGCCTTACATGCAGGTCTCTCCATGTTTCTCAGCCTCTCTCCCCTTCTCTTCCATCTTCAATCCTCCTCTCTCTTGACTTCCTTCTTTCAGCCTAAAGATGTGCCTGGCCCTTTCCTGGATGGCAAAATTCTGCAGAACTTGCTGTCATCTCGTACTATCCTTACTTCCTTTATTGCCTTACCTTCTGCCTTTATTTCTTCAACCCCTGTCCTCTCTTGACCTTCCTTCTGTTCAACTTCCAACCCACCATTTAACCCCGAGCTTCTACTATTTAATTTAAGGACATATAAGGTCACCTGATGTCTTTGGCTACATTTGCACCAACAAAGAAGTGTGTCTGAAAGGAAATATACATATTATGGGGAGCAGAAACAGAATTCCCAAGAGTATTTCATGCTGTCAATGAAACCTCCTAATAATAGAGATTCAGCACACTGAGAAGTCAAAGGAAACAAGCATGACCAGGAGAGATTGCCCTCTCGCTCCTGAGTCTTGATGTGCCGGAGAATCCATAGACACTCTTGCTCGTGTGCAGACGAGGCAAAGGATCACCTGAGTTGGGGGAGAATGGTGGGCTTCTTGGAGCCAGCCCTCTCTCCTCCTTTCTCTTGGAAGCATACACTGTCCCTTTGTGCCACATGCTCCGGATGGACAGTCTCGTTCATTCTGGGGTCTAGCATCTCTGCGGTCCATTCTTTGGGATCAGCTCTTTCTCCTGTTTCTCGGTTGATTGAGTATGTAAGCAACAAAAGAGATAAAATTGCAGGAAATGTGCCATGTGCACGACCAGGGACTGTCACATTACCACCTGCCAAGTGGCCAGCTAGGTCTCAAGCCGATTCTTTCCCAGCATGAAGGAACTTGGGAAACAGAATGCTCAGAGCTCTTTTTAAAAGTAGTATTAAGTGACAAAACCCTGCCAACCAAGAGGTGATTCAAAGTTTAGGGAAAAAAACAACTCAGTCATGTAGCTGCTCGGTGAGAATGAAGGGTGGTGATCTTCCACCCTATTCAAGAGCACAGCTAGGAATAGAAGCCAGGTGAACGCTGCTTGCGGAACAGGAGTAAATGTTATAAAACCTGTCAAAGTAAAAATAACTGAAGCAACCGAAATTGAAATGTGGGCGGAGGGGAGATGGGAGTACACTTGCTAAAAAAAATGTCACAAGCAATCAACCCGTGCTATCGAAAATGGAAATGCCATTAAAAGAACAGAGCACAATGACTCCCAGCCTTTGGTGGATCTTAATCTCTCTGTCTTTCTCTCTCTTCCCCCACCTTCCTTGGAGGAAACATTAAAGGATTAATATCTCTTGTGATGAGTTGACATTTATGTAAGTCTATGCGTTCTCCCATTTTATTTCAGCCCCCTTCTTAAATTCTAGTGAGATAAAATATTCAGTTCCATGCTTGTCATTTGGAAATAACTAACATGGTAAGGCCATTTTCATGAAGTTGTTTTTTATCTATGTCTACCCTTCATCAACTTTTTTTCCTCCTGAATATAAACATAAACAGACCCAAAGTGAAGTTCAACAAATGATAACCCTAAGTGTTTGGACTTGGGGAGATTTATTGCTTTCTTTTTTGTGTGCATATTTAAAAGGGGGAAAAAAAGAATCTGATGGTATTAAAAGTCACTTGGCTTGGGAACCCAGGAGTGTCCTACATGCCAAGCTGCACCTGCATTGGCAATGACCAGTTCCAACTCCGGTCAGACCACAGTCGGGACCCTCAGATTATGAGAAACAAGGAGAAAAGGCCCATTCCCATTGGAGCTCTGTGAAGGGGTCTCCTTTGAGTAAGCTTTCAGGAAATCCTCAGAGAAGGGGTTTAGGATGGACTGGTGGTAAGTTCTGCACCAGCCCTGGGTCGTCCTCTAGTGTTGGTGTCACCCATAATCAATCCTCTTTTCGAGGATCTTTTCTTTTGGGAGACCCTGTCCATGTAGAACCTCCATTTTCCACATGCTGATGATGCCCGGATCCATCTCAGGCCCACACTGTTGTCCTGGCAACAGATCCCCTCCTCCCCACACGCTGCACTGGATCCAACAGGAGCCAGCCTGTTCCTCCTTCGTCCTGCTCTGATTAGCACCACCTTCCTTCATCCTTCACCTGAGCTGGAAACCAGGACCAGTAGTCCTGCTGGTCCTCCTCCATCCCCTACACACTCCAAGTGTCCTTAGTCCTGCCCGGGTACACTTGAGCCCTTCCTTTCTGCCCTCTTTTTCCTGCAGCTATGCGTACCAGGACAAACTCTCATCTGCTAGGTAGGCTCTCTCCTCCACCAAGTCTGCTACAGCCTGTGTCCACTGAGACCAGCGCAATCTTGTCTCTATTTCCCCATAGATACCCAGGCCCAACAACGGCAGTCACAGTCCTGAGGTTCTTGTGTGGTGTCCCAGGACTCTGATCCTTCCCATAGTTCCCCTTCAGGCTCATTTGAGAAGTGCCTGCACCCTCAGATGCCTTCCCTGTCCTTACCCAGTGCCTACTATAGATGCTCAGGGTTACTGTGGACATCCAGGCTCAAGCCTGCATGTCTGTCCACCGCTGCTCACCTGTGTTCTCCCTGAGCTCATCGCAAACTCTCACTAAATGCATATGGAAGGAGGAAGCAGTCCAGAAGCCTCAGGGCGCAATGTCCCCGAGCCTATTTAAAGAGAGTTCAGACTGTGGGGAGCACTCAGAGCATCCCACCTACAAGGCATTTGGGCCCCTTTGAAGAAAGGAGCCAGGGGCACGTGACTGTTCTTCCAGCCTCTGTTCACCACCCCCAAGCTCTCTGCCATGCTCCTCCTCTGCTCGCCAGTCTCCCCGCCCTCCCTGGATGCCAAGATATTTGCATCCCAGTGGAACAGAAGCCCCCTCCTCCGCAACCCTCTGGAGTTCTGCCTGGCTTCTCCTCAGAGCTCGCTGCTCTGGCAGGTGTGTGCACGAGCCTGCGTGCAGGTTCACGCTAGACGGCACTCAGTGGTCAGATCTTAGGGAGCTCAGTCCATGTCCACTGGATGCGTGGTCCAGAGTGGGCCTTCAGCACGCTCCACGCAGCCGAGCCGTCTGTGGCCCTGTTTGTGCTGCTCTTGTGGATGGCAACAGCGCAGAATGGCCGATTTGAAGACCAGGCACCTCACAGTCCCAATGGCCCCATCTCACCTCCTTCTGACTTCTTCTTCTGCCCCCGTGTCTTCATCTCCTCCTTCATCCCTCCATCCACGTGCACATTCGCAAGTTAGGAGACCAGCCAAGCCAGGTCCCTGGTCCAAGATCATGCTTGGATCCTGCCGCCCTCCATGGATTCACTATGTGTACAGGGAGCAGTCCCGCCCTGCCTCTTCAGAGCACTGGCTGGCCCGTAGCTGACGTTAAAATTAATTACCTTGAGCATCCGGGATCCCTTGAGCAGCCTTATTAACTAATTAACTTGCTACTATTCAGCATGTCCCCGTCCAGTGCTCATGGCATCCTTCCCCTGGGCAGAACCTGCCAGGGCTCTCCACTGCCTGTGGAATTAGGAACAAACTCAGAGGGCTGCTGGGGGCCTCTGGACGTGGCTGGTAGGAGGGGCCTTGCAGCCTTGCTGACCACTTCACGCTGTATTCACTTTGAAGGTGTCTTGCAAGAACTTCCAGCGTTGACTTTTGCCATCCCCTCCACCCCTCTCCTAAACCCCTCTACCACTGTGATCCTAGACACTCTGCCTAAGTACTTTTCAAGACCCCCCCCTTTTCCCCATTTTTTGTGAAGCTGGGAATTGAAACTTGGGTCTCAGCATGCATGCTAGGGATATGCTGTGCCTGTCCAAGTACCCTGGGGTTCATGGAGACTTTTCTGACCTACCCTGAGACCTTGCCACCCCCTCTTTATTTGTCTGTTCACATTCTATTGTGTTTAGGCTGATCTGAGCTCTTGGGGTGTTCTTTCTACAGATCTGTGGGAAGAGAGGGCAGTGTGTTCCTTTTTGTGTCTCTTTAGTTTCCCATACCTGATAGACACTCATAAAAAATCTGTTGGGTTGAATGGGGGCGTACTTTGAAGAGCTGGCGCTGTACTGGGAGAGGAGAGGGGACCCTGGTGCTGGTCTGGGAAAGGAGGGGGACCCTGGTGCTGGTCTGGGGGAGGAGGAGAGTCCTTGGTATAAAGTCCAGGTTTTCATCCTGGTCCTTAGTCCTGAGGGCAACTCCATTCTTCAGATTGGTGACCTGTGAACTGTCCAAGCTCAACAAGGAGTTCTAGGAGAAGGGGTGCTGGGAAGACTGAGGGAACCCCTTGGTCTGTGCTCCCTGAGAAGAGAGACAAATGCATGGCCAGAGGCCTGTATGTGAATAAGAACAGGCTTAGGAATGGGACCAAGGCAAGGGCAGGATCTAGAGAGAGACAAGGGCTGGTGGGGTTTTAGAATCCGTTTTCTGTTGGAAACTGCAGATTAAGTGGGGTATATACTCTACTCCAGAAATGGGGATTGGAACTGAGAGAGAGCAGCCGACTACTAGCCTCAGCCAAACCTTCAGCCTGGGGTTGGAACTACACAAGACGAAAAGGTCCACACGGGGGCTTCTTTTTACATTGCATAGGCCCACAGCTACCTCTTCAACAAGGGGCCTCTGCCCTGGAATTACCTGGGAGGGTTAAAATCCCTGTCTTTGGGCCCAGTCCATCCAATGACATCTCTACATGAGCCCCACCCTGAGTTGGGAGGAGAATCTAATAGCAACATCCACATCCTGCTCCATCCCTCTGGGCAAAATCCAGGCAGCCTTTGTTTCACATCCCAGGACTGACTGACCCCTCTTGGAAGCAGCACCCCCAGGCCTGCACTGAAATGGAACAGTCTTGGGAGATACACCAGCCTCCCTGAGGTCTCCTAGACCCCAGCCACCACCCACCAGGCCACAGACCGCAGGAAGCAGGCAGGTGCAGGGAGGGCTTTGCTGTTACTGCCTCAGACTAGCTTTGAAAGAGTGACTGTTAAATTTTCTAGAATGTGTCAAATCTTTTGCTTCAAAAGCCAGTATCACAAATCAAACTATATAAAGCTACAATTAAACAAATTATATGAAAAAACGAAGCTACAATTAAACAAATTACACGAAAAATGAAGATAATAAATGCTCAAAAGTCATTACTTGCTAATCATTTTACTATTGTCTATGTTCTCCAGTGTCTATTATGCATTACAGACATTACAGTGTTCCCTCATCTATGAGGCTATGTCCAAGACCCCCAGGGGACGCCTGAAACCTCAGATAGTTCCAACTCTCTCCATGTGTTTTCCTCCTGTACATAAATACTTGTGATAAAATTTAGTTTATGAATTAGGCACAATTAGAGATTCGCAATAGCTAACCATGTAATAGGACAATTATAACAACATATTATAATAACAGTAATTTAAAACTTATGAATCATTTATCTCTGGAAGTTTCCATTCTTATTTCAAACAACAGTTGACCTTGGGTAACTGAAACTTCCCAAAGCCAATTGTCCTATGTAATAGGATGCTGCGGTACGTCTCTTCCAACTTTCTTAAGACCGCCATGTTGACAGCTAGAAATCAGCTACAAGGGATAATTTCTACCACAGATATGGGCGAAACAAAGCTGCAAATCCAAGCTTTTTCCTCCATAGAGTTTGCTATTAAACACTTATTAGCATTCTAATCTGTGTGTGTGTGTGTGTGTGTGTGTGTGTGTGTGTGTGTGTGTGTTACAGAGATTGTGGACCACCTTTGTGTGACCACCCACCTAACAATAGTCAGTGTGCAATGTCCTGGTTTAGAGTCTCAAGGCCTTTGAGGGTCAGGTCAATGTGGACTTGACTGCTAATTCATGAAGTTGAAGGGAGGAGATGGGTGTGTCTTGCTGCCCTCAGTCCCAATAAGAGCGGTGATTGGGAGCTGTGAACCTCAGGGGCAGAAGCGGGTTGGACATGGATGAATGCATAGTGAGGGTCTGGGGAGGTGTGGGTGGAGGTGACGGGCCAGGGAAGGTGTCAGCCACACCTGACCTGCAGTCAGGAGGCAGACGCTGAATCTCACTGAAACAAGTCTCATCCCTGAACAAGCCTTAAGGTCCCAGGGACCCAAGAGTTCTCTGCCTGGTACAACATGGTACTCAGGTCAGACACATGCAGGTACTATCGATGCAAAATGCTTGCCTGGGCATTGTGCCACTCAGAAGCAGCAAGCAATAAAACAGGTCAGCTCGGCTACTATCTGAAGACCATTATCATCATCTTCATCACCATCCTCCTCAGCTGGCACTCTCCTGGAGCCTAGATCACGGTTTGAATACAGTAGTATTCTAACTTGCAGTAATAACTAAAGATTACCAACCTCTGACCTTTGCACACACTGACTGACTTAAGCTTCCTTTAACCTGCATTTAACAGAGAACAGAGAACTGGGCAGGGTAAGGAAATGAAGGAACCAAGATTCGAACCCAGGCAGACTAGCCGTGTCTCACTGTCTGGACCACCCCCTTCCTACCAAACAATGTGGCAAGTCCCATAAGGATTCAGGGTAAACACTGGGATGGACCAGAGTAACGAAGTCACAAAGCAACTTGTTGAATGGCCTTGGACACCAAATAGCAAAACCCACAGGTCCTCTATGCCTGTATCCGGAACAGCAAAAGGTTGGGTGATGAGTTCTCTAAGGTCCTCTTCAAACTGAATATTCACTGATTCCATGGATAAGTTTGCAAAGGGGGGCAATTTGAGTGTCAGAAGAGACTTAAGTGTTGTAAAATCTGTGATTAACATTTGAAAAGACACATACACACAAAATAATAATTATCCAAGTGAGTTGCAGAAGCCCTGGATTCTCTCATTAAGATCGCAAAACTGACGATGAGGTTGTGTTCAGGAGAAACATCAAATATCACCACTCATTCCTTGTTGTTGGAAACCACAAAGGAAAGCATCCCTCCTCCCAGAAAGATCTAGATAGCACAGCAGCAGACAAGGGCTGAGCTGCTCGCCCTTACCTAGGCCAGACTTGGAAACTTTATTTATGGCCCAGTTGTTATTGCCATTTCTAAAATACTTACAGAATAGGGCCCGGTACTCAGGGGGAACTGGAGACAAATGGTATGGCTAGAAGAACATTGTGGGGATTGCTTCTGAAAGCCCGACTTCCCCTCTTCTAGAAGGAACTATGGGGCAGGGTTTGCTGGTTACAGCAGACCTTGCCTGGCAGGCACCAAAAAGGCCAGAGTTTCCATAGGAGTATAAATGATAAATAAATAAAATGCTAGTGTATAAAAAGAAACCTCCTGATAGACATCCAGAATGACGTGCAGACGCCACTAGCCACAGCCGCAAAGATGGATTTGCACTACACCTGAAGTATTATACCAGAGCTGAGCTTAGCGCACAGGCTGGAATCCCAGGACATCAGAGGCTGAAGCAGGGATAGCAAAAGCTCAAGGCCAAGGTGGGCCACCCAGTGAGTTCAAGGACAGCCTGGGTGGCTTAGTGAGACCCAGTATCAAAATTTTTAATATAGTTCAAAACGGTTGGGGATACAGCTCAATGATAGAACACTAAGCTGTAGGTCCAGACTCCATTACTGCAAAAAGAAAAGGTATTTACACCACCTCTCAAATGGGAGCCTCTCAAAACAGTGTCCCCCTTGCTTAGCTTTGTTTCTCCACTACCTTACAGCACCTGGCACATTCCAAGTACTCAACTTTTTTTTTCAAGTGAACAAAAGAAAGAACAGGTTAAGTCTCAAGGCAACTGTCCCAACATTATATAGTCTTAGCTTTGGGAAATTATGATGACTTTTGTAAATCAGCTTTATCCGGTGGGAACTAAAGTATCTTTTGAACTGTTCTCGGTTCAGGAAAAAAGCCCTGTCCATAAATGGAATGAATGGAAACTGGCTGAATGGCTATTTCGTATGCACTGACTCCCCCAAATGATATTAGCATCTCAGTCCCTCCGTGTCCTGTTTACTGTTCTCAGAAAGAGTCCAATCAACATGCGAAATACCCAGTGCGTGTGTTCATCTCACAATTTACTGTGTACTGTAGGAGGCATGTGTTAAAGTGGTTAAGTGGGGTTAGTAAACACCAACCATTAGTAACTGCCCGGTCAGGATCTGTGGGCAGGTACCCACTTCCTTAGGCCCCACTTCAACTCACAAATACTCGTCTTCCCTGCAAACTGTGCACTGCCCACTCCACATTCTCTCTCACAGTTCCAGGCTACTTCCTGGGGCGCCTCCAAATCCCAAAGCCCCTTTCCTCAGCCTGACCCCGTCCACACCAGGTCCCGTTGTCCTGATTCAGCCCCCATTGCCAGCGGTCGCCTTCTACCAAGAGGACTAGAGAGAGCCCGGTCCCCTGCATCTGCCCGCTTTCCGCTGCGGCTGCAGAGAAGACTGGAGAAGCCCCCCACCACCCCGAGCCAAGCGGGAACCTGGCAAAGTTCCTGGAGGCCCCAAAGGCTGCGGCTTGAGGGGGCGGGGTTTCTGCACCCCAGCAGGTGCTGTGGAAGGGACCCCAGAGCCCCTGTGGCCCTCAAGGCGGGCTCTGGGTGCGCGACTTACCCGGGCATGATTGCGGGGGGCACGAAGGTGGCATTGAACCCGGTCATTAGGGTGCCCGCGCTTCGGGAGGCCATGGTTGTGCGTGGCGAGCCCTGGCACTCGGCTCCACTCAGCCTGAGAGCGAACAGCCAGCTGGTCACCTGGCAACCGCGCACCTGGCAACACGCGCTCCGTGGGTTCTGGACACCGAGTGCCGGCAGCGGCCCCTCTGGACAGCCCCACTGGGTGCCCCCAGAAGATCGACCCCTCCCTCATCTCCACAAGCTCTGCGGTGTGACCTCCGAAAGTCACGCGAGCACCCCAGCATTCACATCCAAGAGTGGAGCTGGCTGCTGAGCAGAGGCAGAATCTCAGCTGGAGCCCGTCTGGACTTGTCCTAAAGCACTATTTGACCCACGGGGAGCGCTAAGGCAGGAAAGAATTGGAAGAGCCCCGCTCTGAAGGGTGCTTAGCCCCAGGATCTTAGGGAACCCTAAATATGGAGGGGCTCCTGGAAGTGGCTCTGCACGCACTTCACGTGGCGTGCTTCCTAGCCCTGCCACGTTGACTGTGCACCCTGTAAGGAGAGAGGCATTTCCTCATTCATCTCCTCCCCCAACTCCTCCTCCTCTTGTTCCTTGGACTACAGGCCAAGAGTAGTTGTATAAGTAAAGGCGAGCGTCTAGGTTACCCGGCCTGTAATCCCAGCTACTTGGAAGGTAAAAGGATTAGAAGTTCAAGGACAGCTCACGCTGGAGAGAGAGTAGGGGGAGAAGGAAGAGAAAGAGAGAGAGAGAAAGAGAGAGAGCGCGCAGAGAAAAGGGATAAGCAGGGAAGAAGGAGAGAAGAGAAAGAAAAAGGACAAAAAGCCATTATCATAAAAGTTGGGGACCAGCGAGATGGCTGGGAGGGTAAAGACACCTGTGTACAAATCTGACAACCTGAGTTTGATCCCTGGAGTCCACATGGTGGGAGGAAAGAACCAGCTTCACAAGTTGTACAACTGCCACGTGTGTTCTGCTCACCCTTTCAAATAAAAATAAAATTCAGTGTATGTGTATTATGTGTGTACGTGTGGTATGTATGTGATGTGTGTGTGCACGTGTGCATGTGCGTGTGCCTGTGCGTGTGTGTGTGTGGTCTGAATCTGAGCTTTCTCCTACAGACTCATGTTTTGAGGCTTGTTCATCTGGTAGTGTCTCCGATGTGAGGCTGAGGATGATTTTAGGTGCTGGACCCCTCCGATTGGTAGAGGTGGGTTGCTAAGGGTTAATTTTTGAAGGTTTACCATGACCCTGTTCTGACCCAACTCCTCTGCTTTCTGGGCCACTGGAATGGCAACAGCCTGCGCCACGCCATCCCGCGCCACGCCATCCTGCATCCTGAATGAGCGGTTCCACCAGGTCTTCCCTGCCATGACAGATTGAAACTCTGTCTATCATAAACCTTTGCTCCCTCAAGTTGTTTCTGTCAGTTATTTTGTCATAGTGGTGTGGAAGTAACCAATGCAGTGTGTGATTTACAACTGTTTCTGATCAGTCTGCAGTCTTGGGGTTCTCTCTAGAGACGATCCCTTCTGAAGCCTGCATGAGGTTTGCTTTGTACAACTGCCTGTGTCCGTGAGTGACATTGACTGAGACCCCCCACAGCTGCTGAGGGCTGTTTGTGGGCTTTTCCTAAAGAGGCTGATGGATGATTAGCAGTAATTGTTAACCTGACACACCCAGGAGGTAAGCCTTCAGGGATACCTGAAAGGGATGGTCTTGACTGCATTAATTAATGGGGGAAGACCTCTCAAAATGGGTGGGATCATTTCCTAGGCAGGAGATCTGGCACACAAAGATGAAGAGAGCAAGCGTGCATGCACACACTGATTCATTGCTTTCTGCGCTTGCATGTGTATGTGCTGTAACTGGCTGCTTCGGGCTCCTGCTGCCGTGACTTCTCCACCATGGTTGACTACAACCTGGAATCGTGAGCCATTAAGCCCTTTCTCCCCTAAATTGCTTGGGTTAGGTTAGGCATTTTGTTATAGCAGTGTATAATGAAATTAAAACAGATGCTGTCTCAGTTTCTTTTCCTATTGCTATGATAAAAATACCCTGACAAGCATAACTTAAGGGAGAAAGGGTTACTTTCACTCACAATTCAAGATACAGTCCACCATGGCAGGGAAGTCAGGGCAGCCAGAGTTTGAAGCAGCTGGGTTGCATTTAGTCCACAACAGAAAAACAGAGAGCTTGAGTGTATTCTCAGCGTGCCTTCTTTGCTTTATACAACAGAAATCCCACTAGGGAATCATATCACCCACTGTGGGTGGGTCTTCTCACCTCAGTTAATGTAATTGAGGTAACCCCTCATAGGCACTCTCAGAAGCTAACCTTAGTTCCCTCAAAAGTGTGCCTGGAGCCTTGTCTCCTGGGGGCTTAGTTGATAATTAGTACTAACCATCATGGTTGCAGGAAGCTATGGGACTTCATGAAATTCACCTCCTTATGGGAGACAGGAGCCTCCCGGGAGTCTCAGCTCCTTAGACAATCTCTTGTTTTCTACTGCATAGCACCAAACCTTACAAACACAGTTATGAAATTCTGATGAATTTCTCTAAGAGACATTAAGCTTGACTTTTGAAAATTAAATTTTAGATATTTGTATTCAATGCATGCATTTTCCAAGAATTCTCAAGTCTAATAAAGTTAGACATATATAAGAAAAGTAAGCAGAAAATTTAGGAGAAAAAGGAGGAAGAACATGAGCTTACATAGAAAACACAGGGCAAGAGGTTGGAGTGATGGCTCAGTGGGTAAAGTGCTTGCCCTTCAAGCATGAAGACCTGAGTTCTAATTTCCAAAGCCCACATAAAACCATGTGAGGTGGAGAGTGTCTGTAATCCCAATGCCCCGGGGCAAGATGGGAGTGGAGACAGGAGACTTCCCAAAAGATCAAGGACCAACTACTCTGGCATATGCAATGACCAAAAAGAAGTTGGTTCTCTCCCTTCACCTTGTGGGTTCTGGTGAGCTCTGGTGGCAAGTGCTTTTACCAGTTGAGTCATTGCGCTGACTTTTTTTTTTTTTGGACAGGGTCTCAGTGAACCCTGTCACCGGCTGAGCTAGGCTGGCCGGCCAATGAGCACCAAGAATCCACTTGTGTCCACTCTTGGCAGCCCCGCACTGGGGCTATAAAAACACACTTCTGCTCCTGACTGTTACAGGGCGGTGGTCATGCAAACTCAGGTCCTGGTGCTTGTGTGGCAGACACTTCACCAACTGAGCCGTCCACCCCCCAGCCTCTGAGTGAGGATTGCTCAGTGGACAGCGTGGTGCCCATCCAGGTTACCTGAGACTCCTGGGCCCCAGGAGCCATAAGGATAAGTCGATGGGACAGGAAGGGATGTGGATCACTCCCAAGACACCAGCCCAGCTACCCCAGAAAGCGGGACTTCTCCACCACCACAGCCACACGATCTGCGCCATGTCTGCTGTTACCTGTGCACTCGGGGCGCACAGGTCTGCCAAGGCGGGAGACATGAGTCTTTGCTTAGGGAGCTGGGAGAAGACACCCGAAGCTGGACCGGGCTTTATCATGGGGGGGGGCTGTGCTGCTAAATAATGAATTCCAACCGTTTGTGTACTCCCAGGCTGCTGGCTGGGTCAACACACACACACACACACACACACACACACACACACACACACACACGCTGGGCTGACAACCCCGAGGGGCGGGGCTGGCAGGGCTGCGATGCGATGCGATGCTCTGCTGCGCCGAAGGAGCAGCTTGTTCCAGTTGCCTTGGTCTCTGTGGGCAGCATTAGGAGGAGGCAGCCGCAGCGTGAAAGGAGGCGTGTGAGCTGCGCTCCCCCAGCGAGCTCCTTCCCGCTGCTCTGCCTGGCACTAGGCGGGCTCTCCCCAGCAGCATGGCCCTGATCGTCCACCTCAAGACTGTCTCGGAGCTGCGGGGCAGAAGCGACCGGATCGCTAAAGTGACTTTCCGAGGTAGGCAAGCGGCACCCCGGCTCTGCAAGCGGGTCCAACCTGTGCTGTCTGGGGAGCTGCTGGGGACAGCGCAGGGCTGGGCGGGTTGAGGGCAAAGTTTTTGCAGGGACAGCGGTCCTGAGGCTTTGGAAGGGTGGCTGGCTATCCCTGGCCTGCCTGCCTTGAGGTTTCCTAGAAATCAGAGTCCCCTGTGTTTCCCTGGCTGACACGTTAGGGCCCCAACAGGGCACAGGCACTATGCTCAGGGAGACAGAAAAGAGGGGCCCATCTCGGTGCTAGAAAACCCAGAGCTGAAGGATCCTGGTGCCCTCGCTTCTCTCTCCCCTCACCAATAGGTTTCTATGTGTTTAAAAAGTTGTCTGTGACTAGGAGACCCAGGGCAGCTGGCACCCAGTAAAGTGGGGATTCTGCTGACTTCTCTCAGATCTGGGCTGCTCCCCGGCAGAGAGCCACCAAACCCTCTGTGGACTGCTGCTGTCCTCCGTCCATTCCTGTACTCTGAGACCGCTTACTACGACCCAGTATGTAACCAAAGCTGGGGGCTAGAAACACGAAACTCCACCTGATGCAGGCCCCTGATTGAGGGAACCGAATTTGGTAGGGCCAGGGGGGCACGAGTGGGCAGACAAGCAGGATAGGTGTGTGGTACAGAGGGGCAGGCCCTAGAGCACTCGGAGTACTGGGAACTGGCAGTCAGGGAGGCTTCCAGGAGGCAGCAGTGCCAGCAGGGAGAGTGAGGAGAACGGGTAGTGATACAGGTGGCAAAGGGAACAGTGTGCCCAAAGCTAGGAGAGGAGCTGGAAGAGAAAGATCCACGGAGAGAAGCTAAGGCCTACGGAGGTGGGAAACCCACGCTTCGCCCAGGGTAGTGGGAAGCTCGACCGAGGAATCAAGTAGAGAATGGAAGGGCCAGACGTCCTCTGCCTTGTGTTCAAATGCTCAGCCTCTCTGCTTGGTCACAGCTCAACATCCTGTTTTGGGAGTGTCTCAGGAGCCTTTGAGTAAAGGCTGGGGTACTCCTCTACGGCATAATCCCTTTTCCTAAGATCTGAAAGTGGGTTAGGAACAGGGTCAGAGAAACAGCAGCCCAAGCTTAGACACCGTATCTGAGTGAGACACAGCAAGTCCTCCCATTAGACACCACAGTAGGAGAACACTCCCCTCCACCCTAGCAGGACCCCCTCCCCTCCATGGTACATCACTGGCTCAAGGTCTGGGCTGTCCACCCAGGCTGGGGCTGGGCAGAGGTGGTGTTGACTCTCATTTCTGCTGGCAGGAGGCGGGTAAGCAGAAGGATTGGGAGGATGGGCTGGGTCGCCTGTTGCTTCCCAGCCCAGCGCGGTGACTGCCTTCTCAGCAGCTCTGCGGGTCTCCATGTGCTGCCTACTGGCTTGTGCAAGCTTTAGAAAAACAAGCGCGTCCTTCCATCTGTGGAATGGGGGCCCTGTGCTCCACACATAGCACCAGGCTTGGCAATAAAGCTTTGGGTTGCTGTGTGCCCGCGCTGTGACTGGCCAGTCCGGGCTGTGCAGGGCCCGTCTTCTTTGCAGGCAAAGAAACCCAAGTCTAGAGAGAGCTGCAGGGAACTAGTGGAGGATGCAGAACAGTGCTTCTAGCCTGGGAAACTTCATCCTGGGGCTCAGTCATGCAAGCTCTTATAGCTCGTTCAGGCTCCAGTGGGCTCTCTCCATCTCTCTCTCTCTCTCTCTCTCTCTCTCTCTCTCTCTCTGTCTGTCTCTCTCTGTCTCTCTCTTCAATGCTCAGGTTTGAACTCAGAGTTTTCATGCATTCTAAGCAAGCTCTCTGCGCTGAGCTACATTCTCCAAGGCTCATTTTATTCCTCACTTTGAGATAACGTCTCTCGAAGTTGCCCGAGTGGGCCTTGAACTCACTCTGCAGCCCAGACACATCTTGACCTTGACATCCGGCCTTGGCCTCCCAAGTACCTGGGATCTCAGGGCAGGACCATCAGACCTGGCTCCTACCTTGTGCTTTGACCTCTGAGGCTGAGCACTCAGGAGCTAGCAGCCCATCAGTAGCCCAGGCCCTCCAGTGGTGGATGGAGAAACGCGTTACCAGGCTCTGCATTTGCAGATGGCCAGAGGCAAAAACCCTGGCGCTGGGGGTCAGACCACAGGAAGCCAGAAAGAGAACAAGCTGATTTCCAAAACGTCTTTTACTACAACTAGTCAGGGCTCAGCCACTCACCCAATGCATCCAACAGGTGGCAACTATAGGCACCCCAAAAGACCGACACCCACAATTTAGAAGCAACTTATCTGCACACAGCCATTCCCGATACACATAATCAATGTCCAAGCCGCCCCCTGCAGGAAGAAACTAGGAGTAGCCACAGGGGCTCGCAGGCCAAAAGCTGTCCTTAGCTCTCAAGGGAGGCCCATGGCAGACTGGGTAAGGGATAGGCCTGGAACCTGGGTGACAAAGTCCCCTCGGAATAGGCAGGAGATGTAGGAAGACGTGGTCTCTGCCCTGCCTCGCCTGCTCTGCAGCTGGTGGGAGATGACGACCCCATTGGACCCTGGGGGCTGCACTGCAGGGGCTTCTATCTGGGAAGGAGCCCGTGCCACTGAAGGAGGAAGAGTAGCTTCAGGTTTCTCTCACCTCAACCCTAAAATAACTCTCAGAGTCACCCAACACAGCGTGGGAGTAGCCTCTAAGCTCCGTCCTGTGCCCAGCTCCTGTAAGCCCCTGGACTGCCAGGGAGCCAGGTGGCCGCTTCCTGTTTCCTTTCACACTTTCCCTGAGCCTTGTTGCCCAAGCTCGAGGTTAAAGCCTTCTGCATATGATGGGAACGGAGGGGGCTTTCATACTATGGAAATGACTGGGAAAGACGCTCAGCAGAAGCTGCTGGACTCGCACAGAGAGCCTGTTGCTTTCTCCTATTTTCTTTTCCTAGCTTTACGAGCATATTGAGCACTCATCCCCCTTCCCCTCCATCCCTTCTCCCACCCGCCCTCCTTCCCCTCCCTTCCTCAACCCATCCCAACCCTACCACCCTCCCAGCCATCCACCTTCATGGACCTCAGGGATCCTTCTGGAATGTCTACTCTTTTGTTTTTTAATTTTTCTACTTTTACAAGCATATTAAGTGCTTATCCCTGCTTCCCTCCACCATCTCTCCCTCCCATCCCTCCATCAATCCTGCCCTCCTTCCCGTATGCTGCTATGGATCCTGGGTTACCCCTGACCCATCTGCTCCTGTGGGGGTTCAGGCCCCTGTGGCATACCAGATTGCCTTTCCTTGGGCCACCCCACTGATAGGGGCGTTTCCCTTCACTCATCCAGCTTCAGTCCCCAAGGTTTCCACTGTCTATTCTAATCTCTCTTGGGTTCCTTGATATTCTATGGGGGCATGTTGGTACATCAGTCATTACGCAGGTCTGGGAAGGACACGTCTCACCGCAGTGAGTTCCTAGATGCAGCAGTCCTGCCTTGAGTGGAATGTCTTGTCCAATGGTGAATCTTGCCATCTTTGGACTCTTACAATCTCACCACCCCCTCTTCTGTGAAGTTCCCAAAGTCTAGGATGAGAGGAAAGAGTGCCTATTTTCAAGGGAACATAATGCCTCATTATCTTGCCCATCTTTTCTGGAAACCGAAAACTATCTCTTTCCTGCCTATATCATTCCCTGAGCAACAACAACAACACCAAAAAAAAAAAAAACATGATAAAAGCTTCAAATATATATGAGGAAGAAGAAAAATCTCATGTAATTTCAATACCATCAATTTGTGACCAATATTGTTCATTTTGGCCTCCTCCTATTCTCCTACCCCAATTACTTTGCAAAAAAAAAAAAATCATCATCTGTAAATATTTAGGTTACAGCAATAAAAGATAAGAATTCATAGAACTCCGCATATTTTATCATTCCTAAAAAATGAACAGTTCCTTAACACTGTCAAATATTTAATCAGTGATCAATTTCCTAATTGTCTCATCGATGTCATACATCGTTTGTTTTAATGTGTTCTGCAAATTCAGTAGTTAATCATGCATCTACTTATTCTTTCGTTCACCCACACATATCCTGGGAGGGCTGTCCACGTCCAGATACTCTTGTTGGTCCTGGGAGGCCGGCCTGGGTCCTCGAGGGGAAGCCGACCCTGGCATGACCACTGTGAGTGTGCAAAGGTTTGCAGAAAGGGAGGCACGGGTGCCAAGGCAAAGCGTGGCCAGGGAAACCCGCCAGGCTCAGGACGTCTGGCAGCCCTGACACCGTGAGCCACAGGGCATGGAGCAGAGTTCATCTCTGTGGAGCCGACAAGATGGACTGAAGTAGGCAGCACCCCAGGAGGGATTTAGGGTGCACGGAGGGATGTGCTGCTGTGAAAGCTGCTTTTGGGGGATCAGAGCATCTCGGCAGGGACAAGCCATTAAAACAAACACTGCTGCAGGCAGGGGCGGAGACAAGAGTGGAGGAAGGGCATGAGCCGAATCGGACGTCTGGGGAGCTGGGAGTTTGGAGCAGAGGCTGGAAGCCACCAGAGGACCACACTGTGGCCTTCGAACTCGGTTTGGGTTAGTGAATGGGAAGAGACTGAGAGGTCAGGACCTGACCTGAGAATGACCTCAGGTCAAGGCTGCAGGGAGGAAGCAGGGCGGGTTCAGGTGGGCGCGGTGATAACCTTGGCATTCAGGCAGGTGGGGAGGCTCGGGGATTGAGAGCATGAGTGACAGGACAGGACAGGAGAGTATGGCCCTGGGGACCACTGTGGATCCAGGGATTTGGGAGGTGGGTCCTTCAGGATTCTCCTCTGGATGCCTGTCTGTCGCTGGCAGCCTGAGTGTGTCGGCACACAAGGAGATGTCAGGCTGAAACACTGGAGCTATCGTCCCACAGATGGGCACCCCCAGGGCCGACAACTCCAGAGTTAGCCGGTCAGTTGTAGCAGGGGTCACTCTGCAGTTAGAGCGCCAGCCTGAGAACCCACACTTTAGGACTGCAATGCATTCTCTTATACTTTAACCATTTTAGGGTGTCCCTGTACACATACAGCAGACCCTATTCATCAAGGAGGTGCACTACTCCATATTACATAGAGGAAGACGGCTACCTTGGGGTACCCCTAAGAGTGTTCCATTCTCACACAGCTCTACCTTGGCCACATGGCCTATCTCCCATTTCACAAAACACACAGCCACCCCTGCAACAAAGAAACACAGCCCCTATGCCACACGGGGAAAGGGAGCCATACTGGGATGGTTGCCACCGATATTCTACTCTTGTCGGGGCCTCTGCTTCTCTACTGGATCGGAAGGGTCTCTTGAGACAGACTATTTATTGTGTGGTAACCACAATCCATTGACTGCTTCCTCCCTTTACAGACCCACCTCTTAGACAAAGTCTTCATTGCTATTTTATCTTATCTTTTTATTTCTATTTTATTTTACTCAAAGTTAAAGAGCTCACCTGCTTAGTTTTCGCTCACTGATTTCTTTTGACTGCTAAAGTTTAGGATAAAATGAGCACCGGGCTTGCTACCCCATTTGAGGATGTGAAAACAGTCACTCTCCCATCATGCCTCATCTACTCATACCTGGCACAGAATGGAGACTCTGTGTGGCACGTGATCACTAGGACTACACGCTCCGCCATCTGTTACCATTTTGAGAGAATCCAGGGCCCAGTGTTTGCGGAGTGTGGGGCTGTCACTTTCCTGGGCCCCAAGGCGACACCTTCCTCCTCCTCTGCCTCCCGTACCACAGCCTGAGCTGTCAGCATCTAGGAGAAGAGAGGGTTTGAACTGAGCCACAGGGCTCAACAGGCTCAGAGAGGGTTAAGATTCTTGCATTGTCTCTTCCTCTCAGATAAACCCATCTGGCTTTCTTTGTGACTACCCGAGTGTTAGCAGGGAGAAGAAGGGGGAATAAATGGGTGGAGGCAAAAATGATAGTTGAGCAAGACGAACAGGAAGAAAAGATTCATGGCAGGAGGCGCCTCTTGTCGAGCTGAGAGCTGGAAGCAGCCTCTCTTGCCAGAGCCTCCAGGCTCCCAAGTCCAGCTCAGTGAGTCCCTGCTGACCTGGAGGGTACACTATCAAGGGAATTTAAGGAATCACCACTTTGAGGTGGGTCAACGTGTATTGAGTGTCTTCATTGTACTGTGCTGTTACTGTCAATAAATACCTGAAGATGCGTTCCTAGTGGGAAAATGGGGGCTACCAGAGAAAATAGCAAACCACCAGACAAGAAAATCACTAGGGAGATGCCATCTGACAAGCCCATCAGCTAGCTTCACCCCAACAGGCCTCACTGGGACATTGTCACCCCAATACCGAGAACTCTGGCATTGTCTTAAGCATCCACGGTACATTCTCCACAAAGTCAATGTGCGCAGGACTTCAAGAGTCACTTGACATTTCAGAAGTATTTGCTGACCTGAGCTCAGAACTCATGTAAAGGTGGAAGAAGACAACCATTTCCTGGGGCTTGTCCTCTGACCCCCACACATGAGCCATGGCATATACAGCCCATCGCATATAATAAACATTTAAGTAAACTTAGGCAAATTTTGGCAAAAAGAGACTGACATTCTACAGAGTATGTTCTCAGACTGTAAAAGGATTCACTTAGAAATCAGTAAGGTATCTTTTAAAACCTAAAGACTTGGTAATTAAACAATACTCTTCCTAATAATGTGTGTTTAAGAAGAGCACAAAAGAGAAAATTGGGAAGATTTCTGGGCTGGGCTTGTAACTCAAAGACAAAGCTCCTGCCAATCCTTTGCCATGTTAACACAGTAAATGAGAAAAGCCATGTGAGCGTATCCATGGAGACACAAGAATCGTTTGACATAATCCAATGCCGATTTCATGAGAGGAACCCTCAGCCAACTAGGAATAGAGGAATGTGAACCAGAGAAAGAGCAATTGCAAAATAAAAGTCCAGCTAATATCATACTTCCTCCAGAAATGCTGAACAGTAAGATCAAAGGTGAGCAGGGTTGTCTTCTCTCACCATTTTTGTTTATCACTAAGTTGAGTTCTAGCCAGTGTAATAAGGCAAGAGGAAAAAAAAAACCTCATCTACATTGGATAGGAGGATAGGAAGAAGCGAAACTGTCCTTCTTCTTCTTCTTCTTCTTCTTCTTCTTCTTCTTCTTCTTCTTCTTCTTCTTCTTCTTCTTCTTCTTCTTCTTCTTCTTCTTCTTCTTCTTCACAGAAAACCTTACTGGTTCTGCAATAAAGTCCTAAGGGATCTGTGTAAAAGCTACTACATTTAATAAGTGAAATTTAACAAGTTTTCAGGACATAGGATTGATTAATAAACACAAGTAACTTTCTATAGAAACAAATCAAATTGGATTTACAATATCATAAAATATAAAATATTTAAAAATAAGTTTCACCTAAGAAATGGATGAACTCTAAACTAAAAATAAAATAAAATATTAAGGAGAATAAAAGAACCCCAATTATAGAGAAGATATATTAGTTTATGGATTAGAAGGTTCACAATAGTGAAGAAATCAGTTCTCCATAAATTGCTATATAAAGCAAACAAAATCCCTGTTGTAAAAAAATAACTACAGCGGGTTATTTTGTAGACATTGATGACTATTTTAGCACTTTATAGATATGCAAAGGATCTAAGATAGTCAAACAAACTTGAAAATGGAGAACAAGTCAGAGAGCCATGCTATCTGATTATAAGACTACGAAGTTTTGAGAACCAAGTCTGTGTAGCACTAGCCTAAGAATAGATATGTATAGAGCAATGGAATAAATGCAGCATCCAGAAATAGAATTCATGTCAGCTGATTCAAAGACAAGGTATTAGAGATCTGAGAGAGCTAGCTATCTACATGGGGAAAACATGAACTTCAAACTCCTACCTAACACCCACAAAGTTTAAGTCAAGACAGCCCTAAATTAAACATTAAAAACTGTAAGCTTCTAGAAGAAAATTTATAATACTTTGTTATAGTCTTAGGCTAAATAAAGAAAATATAAAGACCACAATATGTAAGAAATAAACCATGTTAAAGTAATTTGATTGCATTAACAATTAAAAATTCCTACTCATCAAAAAATCCATTTAAGAAAATGAGAAGGTAGCCTGGAGAGGTGGTCAGGAGTTAAGGCTCTATTTTGCAAACAGAAGGTCCTGAGTCCCATGTAAAAGTCCCATGTAAAAAAAAAAAAAAAAACACCAGACAGAAAGGCGGAGGTCTACACTTCCAACCCTGCTGGGAGCCTGGGAAATCCCAGAGCTAAGCAAGAAGGAGGTAGAAGCAATCCATGGTGATTCCTGAAGTCACCCTTGGCCCTTCCACAGGGACACATGGTGCCCCCCCCACACAAAATAAATAAAATATTTTTTAAAATATGAGAAAGCAAGATATGCAGAGATAAAATATCGATATTTACTGACAAAAGGAATTGTGGCTAGAATATATAAAGAACATTTATAAGTCAATAATACAAGCACAAATGATTCAATTTTTTAAATAGGCAAAGAGTTAAACCAATAAACATTTAACTGTGGTCAGCATCATTAGTCAACAAAAACATGCATATTGCAATGAGATCCTAACTTACGTGTGCTAAAATGAATAAGAGTATTAACGTCTAACAGTAACCGAGAACTTAAAGGACATGAAGCAGCAGAAACTCATGTCACATTGTTGATAGGACTATAAAGCGATATAATCACTTCAGAAAACTGTTTTTGCCATTTCTTAGCAAAGTATAATGGATGCCTGTCTTACACTCCAGCGATTCCGCTCTTAGTTATTTTTCCCAAGAAAAGTGAAATTCCATGTCCACAAAAAGATTCTTGCAAGAACATCCACTGCAGATTTACTCATAATATCAGAAGCAATCCAAATTCTGTCAGCAGAAAAAATGGCCCAACAAGTCACAGCATAGCTACAATAGAATATTACTCAACAATTTTTTTTTAAAAAAAGGAATTGTCCCGGAATGATGATTAGGAATAGTTAGAAACAACAAGCATCTGTATTAGCAGACTTCTTAGTATATGCTGCAGTTTGTCTTCATGTTGCCAATAAATTCATAATCAAAGAGCTTAAGGGAACAAGGGGTTTTATTCTTTCTTATGATTCTCAGTAACAGTTCTTAGGCCGGCTTGACAGGAGAGCTCATCCCAACCACAGAATCTGAGGGAACTGGCCTCACTATATACACCGAAATTGCTGAGAGAAGGACAATCCTCATTTGCTGGACTTCAGTCTGTCCCAGTATGCTGAAGTATGCCAACTTCCTGAACCAGTTTCCTCCATCTTACTTAACTGACCAGAGAATGGTCCCACCCACATAGATTAGATCCTCTCTTCTACAAACCTTCACTATCAACTCTTTACACATGTGCCCAAAGCTCAGCCTTCAATTGTCAAGTTGATGCTTGTTTCTAACCAGCACAGTATAACTGTAATACTTACAGAGCATTTATCTTGTATTAGGTATATAAGTAATTTAGGGATGATTAAAGTACAGGGGATGCCGTGTATAGATTAGATACAAATACTATAGGGCTTTATATAAGAGACTCCAGCATCCACAGATTTGGGTGTCCTGAAGAGTACTGAGATAGATATTGCATTGACTAAAAGAAGTCACACAGAGAGAGACACACAGACACAGAAACACACAAAGACTTACACACACACACACACACACACATACACCCTGTAAGCTGCCATTTATAGGCAAAACCAATCTTTGGTGATAGAAATTGGAACAGTGGTTTCCCACTGATAATGGCAGACAGAAATTAACTGGAAAGGGAATCCCGGAATATTTTGAAAAGCTGAAGTGTTCTATATCTTGATTGTGTTAATTACACAAATATGGGCATTTATTGAAGCTCATTAAAATATACCCTTAAGAACTGTGAATGTAAATTTTACCTCATTCAAAAAAGAAGATACAATCCCACCTCAAATACTTCAAACTTGAAAGATATTACAGAAGGTGAGGAAAAATTGTTTCTAATTATATGCTGCTAAAAATATACTATAAATGTGATTCACAGTAGAGGAGATGACTTTTATATTTAGCACGTAACTTAAAGACCTAAAGGAAACAGGGGCTTGTTCCATGAATGATAGCGATTTCCTGCTGAGTAATAAACTATGCGCAGATGCCGTCCAAACCACTCTTGCCCCTGTCTTGTGGCTGAGGAGATGAAGGCAAATGGAAGGTAGATAATTTGGTCAGAACAGGGCTAGCAAGCGTTAGCGTTGGCCTGAAAGCCATAACGTCTGCACGACCGCCCTACAGTTCCCAGCAGAAGGCCCAAGAAGAACTGAATGGTGGCTCTGAGACCCACAGGGATAGAACCACCTGCTCCAGGGCTCCCAAGCATGATGAGGCCCGGCTGTCTCCGGCACACATGGATGCCTGAGCCCCCTTCCCTGGAAGTAGCTGGCCTTCACAAAGAGCCACCTGGTCTGAAGTGGGGAGAATGAAAATGAGGGCGAGGCCTCCCCAGAGAGTGTTGTGGAAGGGATGAGGGGAGGAAATACAGGGCCCCATGCGAGGGCTGCAGCCCCCTGAGCTCTTCCTAGCCCACCTCTAGCAATGCACACAGCCAGGCTTTGCTCTGTGTGTGAGTGTGTGTGTGTGTGTGTGTGTGTGTGTGTGTGTGTGTGTGTGCGCGCGTGCACACTTGAGTGTGTGTGCTGTGGAGGTCCCAGGTGACATCAGGAATCATCCCGGATTGTTCTACCTCCTTGTTTTGCTTTGGGGTTCCCTGGCTCCACCCTCTAGGACCGGAATTGCAGGTAGCCACCATTCCCCCTGCCCCCCATCTGGGGATCCCAACGCAAGTCTTTTGCTTGCAAGGCAAAGGCTTTAACCTCGGAGTCATCTCCCCAGCCTGGCTTTGCTGGTTTTTAATAAGGAAAGAAAAGGACAGGTCTTGGCTAGCAAGGAGTGACAGCGTCTAACTTTCAACTCACACAGGACGACAGCAGCAGCAGACACCCCCGGAGCAGTGGCCTCGAGGCTGAATTCCTGGATTTTCCCTTCCCCCTGGGGATGTCCACTACTCCACCCTGGGGCCTCAGCACCTGAGCCACTCTTGATCTGTTGGTTGGTTGGTTGGTTGGTTGGTTGGTTGGAAACAGGATGTCATATAGCTCAGGCTGGCCTTGAACTCCCAATCCTCCTTTGAGCCCCTCTATGTCTTCGAGCCCCTGGGTCTTCCTTGAATGGTCACTCACTGTGGACAGACCTCTCTCTCCTCCCTTCATCCCAGGACTGGGGGTGCTGTGCCATCAGGGTCCGGATCTCGCCTCCTCTCGCCCCTGCAGTTCCTCTGTCCACTATGTCTGGAGTCTGTGTTCATGTCTGGACCACGCTGCCAGCGTGGACAGCCGCGTCTCCCTCTGGCTTCTCACTGTGCGCTTTTCCCATACCAACAGGTTCATTCTGTCTAATGTAAAAGCCTCCTCCACGGCTGGCATGTCCCTCCCTGGACGGTTAATGAGCAGCAGCCGGATTCTAATTATCTTTGTTCAACTTGCCTCTGCTGAGGACCACATGGCAGGGTTGAGACAGAGCTCTCGCTGCCCATGGACATGAGAAACGGGCACATGCGGGCCAGCATTCCTTGATGTAAAGGTCTAGCAGGGCAAACTAGATGAGAGTGTGCGCGTGAGGGGAGGTTGTGCTTCTCACAGGAGAAGCTGAGCGAGTTACCCTGAGCTAAACACACGCGCTGGGCTCACTTGTCTTTAGGGGCTAGCGGCAGATAGGGCATTTTTAAATGGTAAATGACATAAAGGTTACTTCTGTTGAACCTGAGCTTCTGAGGTCCCCCCTCCCCCAGGGATGGGTCTGTCCAGTGGTATGACTCTCACTTGAGTACAGGTTTGCAGCGCGTAGCACGTTGATGGGCTTGGAGAGGGAGTTTATTTCCAGCCAGCAGCTCACTTATTGGAGGGCAAGAGGATGCTGTTAACTTTCCATCTAATCTTCTCACCGGATCCCTGTCCACGCAAGGAGGCTATTTTCTTTCCAGCTTTATTCTGTCTTCCCCTGTGGCAGAAAGGTGATTGGATATCGGGATTTTTTAATGGTTTCGTCTGAGGTCATTTAAAATGGAGCTGAAATGCAATAAGACTGGGGGGTTGGAAGGAGGAGATATTAAGTGGAAATGAACTTGAAACAAGACGGGGTTCATAATCTCCGGTAATAACTTAGATGGTGGAGGTCCACTGGCTCCACTCCCATGAAGAAGAAAGAGTCACTTAATGATTCTGTCGCTGTCCCTAACATCCTACCTCCTCAGAAACGCTTAAGTGCATTTTGTTTTCTTAATGTACTGGTCTTTCCCCTGTTCCTGCATGATTTGTTTGAGCAAACCTTTGCATTTATATGAATATATTACATATATATGAAGATATAGCGAGTGAAAGAGAGAGAGGCAAAAATAAGGCAAATTTCAGCTCTTTCTGTTTAAGAATATTCTCCACAACCATATTCCCAGAGCCTAAATCAATGAGGCTTTAAGCGCATCCCCAAGCAGAACTGAGATGTGCAAATTCTGCAGTGACTAATCTCACCGTATTTTATTTCCTCTCACACTGGGTAAAGAAAATACACAGCAGCGCAGGGTTTACACCTCAGTGCGCATTTGAACCCAACACCATCTTGCAGGCGGCACCCTACCGCCCTAGCTGGGCTCTCGCTCCTGGAGACCCTCGAGCGCAGTTGGAGCCGAGCCTCATTAAGACCTTCTCTCGGATGAAAAGGTCTTTGATTATTCAGAGCAGTGGGTCTTTAGGGAAGCCCAAAGCACAATTGTGCTCACCTGATTCTCAGTTTATTTTGTGTGTGTTGCTCGAGGGAAAAATTAAGAGAAGCTCAAAGCTCAGGCACCATCTCTTATGCTTCTTTCTCCTCTGCTGGCGCCTTGGAGTGCACGGTTGAGTCTTCTTTTCGATCTTTTTGTTTTGTTTAGTCCCTGGCTGGTGCTAAAGACTCTTTTTTCCCATCTTGTCTATTTCGCATCTATTTTCTGTATATATGGCTTTCTGCAGCATAAATTTAATCTCTCCTCACATACTCTTCTCTCTCTCTCTCTCTCCCTCTTCTCTCTCTCTCTCTCTCACTCTCACTCTCATTTCTTTTTCTTCCTCAGATCATCCAAACGCCTGTTTCTAAGGACAATATACCAATCTCCGCTCTTCTTAGTTGAGACCAGCACTAGCTCCTGAATCATCAAAAGCCACTCAGGACCTGGAGATCGTATTAAACAGATGGGGTAGCCAGGCATAGTAGTTCAGGACTGTGATGCCAGCAATCCCAGCTGAGGCAGGAGGATGGCTGTGAGTTCAAAGCCAGTCTGTGCTCTAGAGTAAGACACTGTTCCAAAAGAACAAAACAAAACAAAGTAATAGACAGGCAGCTGAGGCCAGAGGAGTGGAGTCGGATCCCGAAAGGAGGAGCCTCACAGAGCCTCTTCCTGCCCTTCCCTGTCTGTCACGGGGAGGGGCGGGCGGCACTTGAGGGCTTACCCCACCACCACCCCTTGGCCCAGCACTAGTCTGGCAGAGTCTTCAGGTCTTTATGGAAAGAAGAGGGCACAGCATGGCTCCCTCATACCAAGCTGTTGCCTGCCCTCCCCATCCCTGCCCACTAGTGGCACCCCACGCCAACCCAGATGGGGCTGGGTTTGACTTGGGGATAGCCTTCCTTGAAATGGACTACTGGCTAAAGTTGGTAAAAATTTTAAAGTATTTTATCGTGTGTGTGTGTGTGTGTGTGTGTGTGTGTGCACGCGTGTGCACGTGTGCGTGCCTGTGGAGAACCAAGGATAACATCAGGGGCCATCCTGGATTGTTCTCTTTCTTGCTTTCCTCTGGGGAGTCCCTGACTCTATCTTTCAGATTTGCAGGCCGCCACGATTTCTGCCAGGCATATTTACGTGGGATCTGGGGATCCGAACTCAGGTCCTTTTGCTTACAAGGGTTTTACCCCTGAGACATCTCCCCGGCTCTAAAATAGTTTTCTTTTGATTACAAAAACCAAATGTGATCTTTAAAAAAAAATTGTACAAGGCTAGGGACATAGTTCAGTGGTAGAGAGCTTGACTAGTATATAAAAAGCCCTAGTTTAATCTCCAGTACCTTACAACCACACAGTCACACAACTCTGCCCCCCCCCACACAATTTATATACAAAGGCAGATGTGGTAATGCAAGCCTGTAACCCTAGTATTTGGAAGACCAAGTCAAGGAAGGATGTCAAAGGTTTGATATTATCCTAGGTTACATAGCAAGACTGCCTCAAAAATTCAAAGCAAAACAAACAAACAAAAATAACAAAAAGTAATTCTTATACAATATAGAGTAAAGACATAAAGCTTGCTGCTCTCACAGTCTCTCCTTACTCTTCCTCTCCAGGGATGATTACTTAGTGATCGGGGTCTTTGTGTACGCCACAAAATATAACCCTGCAATTGGGAGAGTGATTTCTTGATAAACAGGATCCTGCCGTGTATATTCCCTTTCTTAGGTGTGGAACTGAGAGAGAATAAGTTAATTCTAAGACAATGTTAACCTAGTCTATTTGGGATTCTCCTGTTAGAAAATACAGCTCTTCTTGTGTGTTTCCACCAATTTTTCTTTTCTTTACCACTTTGGCTTCTTTTGTAAACTTGTGTCTTGAATATGTTTTATATAATAATGACTGGGACTTTGTTCCAATGCACAGGCTTCCTCCAGGGAGAGCTCCTACGATTTCATTCATCTTTCTATCCTGGACATATTCATGTCCATGTTCATGTCCAAGAGATGGTCTGTACATTAGGAACTCTACTCCTCAAGGTGGATTGAACTAGCTGGCATCACTACTTACTGGCACCCGACCTCCTCAGCCTGCCCTCCACTATCTCCTGATTTGGTCCTTCCAGCAACTTAGCCCAGTTCAGATTGGATAGGCCAGAAAAGAAGGCAACGTCACCCTATCCACCCAGCATGCCTATCATGGTTAGGCACAGGTGTCAACTGGATGGTTGAGGGTTTGAGCTCTGGGCACATTTGTAGAGAATTAGTAGTTGAGTTAAGCCCAAGAGTGAACCAGCCAGAGATTGTCTAATTGATGGGGTAGACCCGGCCCATGGTGAGTGGAACTAGACTCTGGACAGGTGAATAAAATACAGAGAGCTGGTTGAGGAAGGTGGCATCCTTGTGTACATTTGACCAGACATGCTGGTCTGGCAAGAATCAGTCCCTCTCTCAGCCGTTATGTAAAGAGAGAGTGGCCAGTTCTGTCGCACTAATGGTGTGTGGCAGTTGGCAGGTGTGGCTCTTGGGTACAAATGTCCGTCTTATAGTCTCTATCACTTATGCTAGCAGGGAAAGAAAGTCAAGGTGTAGAGCACAGGGTGATGCCATCTTGACTGTCCTTGCAGAGATGTGAAGAAATGAGAAGAAAGATAAGAATGAAGGAAGAAAAAGACCTTGACCATGCACTGGGGAGCAGTGAGATTTGGCCAGTTATTAGCAATTGGCTGAAGGTTCTGCTCTCCTCTGGTGGAAATCATGAGTATATTAAGTGTGATATTAGAAGTCTCAGCCTAGAAGATTATGTGATATTAGAAGGCTCAGCCTGCTCTACTCAAAATAGAAACTGCCAACAGGCAAAATAAAACCATCTAAAAGAAATTTTATTAGGACTTATGCTTCAGTGTAAGGGGTGAACAGTACCAGACCGCCCTGATAAAAGAGGGGTGCTGCTGACATAGATGAACAGGGAGGACGCGTGCATGCTCAGTGCCCTGTGGGCTAACTGCAGATTTTTCCAGGCATGCTGTCCTGCCTAGGCACACTGGGTTCATTTGGCTATCAGCAGAGGCCCTTCGAGGGCCTGAGTGGTGACCCGGAAGTAATTGCAGATAGTGAGCATTCGGAGAAGTCGACCATGCAGGGCTGTCACTGAGCATCCAAAATCTCCATAACCAAAGCAAAAGTCTCTCAGAGCAGTCTTGGGGCGCTTCTTAGGGAAACCCGGGTCCTCTTCTTGCCTCACTTGGCCTGAGTTCTGTTTGGGCAGGAGTTCCTGGAGTGGTAGGGACAGTGTGGCCCACAGAGCCCTGTTAGCACGTGTGGGTGGGAGCTCACCCACTGGAGGGGGCTTCTGCTCAGGATGCAGGTGGAGGCCACATGAGTCTCTGGGGAAGTGAAGAGACAGAGAATTTACATCGACTCTGACCAACCGGGGCCTTCCTAGGCTCGGCATTCCATTTGAAAAATGGAGCTCATAGTCTGTGACCTGCCTATGTCAAAGGCTGTCCAGAGGATGGGGTGAAGCTGTTACATAGGGATTCGCTTCATCCTGGGGAGGTGGGGGGGGTCAAGCATTTGTGAGTCAAATGCCGGTCAGATGACTCTCGGGCTCATTGTCTACACAAGTGTGACCTCGGGGTCTCCTCTCTCCCCACACAGGCCAGTCCTTCTACTCTCGTGTCCTGGAGAACTGCGAAGATGTGGCCGACTTTGATGAGGTAGGATGTTGGAGACTCTTCCCAGGCCTTTCCTGCAAGCCCCCCCCTCCCTGCCCTCCGGGTACACCCTAGCTTGCTCAAACACCTGAAGTGCTCAGCTTGCTCAGAGTACCTGGTCTCTTGATGGCTTCCTGGAAAGAGATGATATTGGGGGGCGGGGAAAGGCTTCTATCCAGAGCCCCGTCAGGATCTCTTCCCTGCAGATGCCAATGCAGCATGAGAAACACAGAGACGGGCCAGATCCAGTATGGCAGCCGCTACCCACTTGTTCTAGACTCACTTGTTCCCTTTGAAGAAAAGACCCACAGGGGCTGTGGGGCTCAGTGTGAGCCCTCTGGACAAGGGCTCCATGGGGGTCCTTCTTCACTTCTTCAGTGCCTCCTGCAGTCCTGAGAGAGCCCACGCAGACCCTCTGAGGCGTCAAACGACGCTGCCTCACCCGGAGTTTACCTGCTCTAAGAGTGTCAACAGGCCCCTCCCACCTCAGTCTCCAGACGCTTCCTGGGTGGGGGCATGACATGACCCTCATGCAGTGATTCCCACCACCTCCCTCAAGCTTGTTTTTCTTCGGAACTATGGTCGAATAAACATAGACTATTGAGATACTGCTAAGCATAAGTTGAAGTGGAAAATTCCTGAAATTCTGAAGGCAGTCAAGTAAGGACATTTCAGAGACACACCAACTCACCCCTCGGCCTGTAGTGGTGTGGATAATGTCAAGGTGGTGGTCTCTCTGATACTTAGTAACTTTCGATTCTGCTTCTGGAAAGTCCGGCTTCACTTGCTCCACCTCTGCCCTGCTTTACTATAAAATGAAAGTACAGGCTGCACTGGTAACTAGAATACAAGAGTCAACTCCAGACCACTGGTGAATTAAACTCCTCCCTTCCATCCTAATTGGTGTCTGAGAAATTATTCCAGAGTAATTCCCGCAGCAGAACGAAAGACTCAGAGCATTATATGCATAAACGATTCATCTCAATTTGTGATATATTGTGTCATTGCGCTCTACAAGACCCCGCCCTTGTTTTTAGTATGAGCCTACATGTATTTTCTCTTCCCTTCATTTTCTTTCCCTCCATGTACCACTGTTTTAATGTATTTAATGTCTGTCTTTTGGTCCTCTGTGTAGTCTTGCAAGACTTGGGCTGTTATAAGCATATGTTTGTTTACTTAGTGGCAATATGTTAAATATTTCCTTTCCTATTTTTCTTCACTGTGTACTGCTTTTAAGTTCCATCTGTTGCCTAGTGCTGCTTGGGACACAGCCAGCACCAGTGACCAGCTATCCTGGTCTGCCCGGGATAGAGAGGGTTCCTGAAATGCAGACTTTCAGTGCTAAAACCAGGAAGTCCTGAGCAAACCAGATTGAGTTGGTTACTTATGGGGGACCCTGGGCAAACTGAGTTCCCCCCATTAGCAATGCAATGACTAATACTGTGTGTCCTTTGGCATCTGTGTGAGCTTCTCCCTAGGATGGGCGTCGGGATCTGGAGTCTCTGGCTCAGTCTTGCATATTTGGTGTGACCCAGCTCAGCCACAGCCTGTGCTTCTTGCCAAGACAGACTGGAAACTTCTGTGCCCACGCATTCACCCACGGCTGGCGTTTCCTGGCCTCCTGATTTTCACCTGTCTAGCAGTGATCTTCACTGTTGCTCTGCTCTAGATTTCTCTGATCGCTAATGGATTCGAGCATCTCTTAGTCGCTCATTAGCCTTTAGCTTCCTCTTTTGTAAATTATCTGACCGATTCTCTGCCCTTTTCCCAGTTGGGGTGACTGTTTCTTCTCATTGATTTCCAAACCTTCTTTGTATATTCTAGGTATAAAAACCCTGTTGGTTTTAGATATTGGAAATACTTGCCAGGGGCATCACTCAGTTGATAGAATATTTTCCTAGCATGCCCCAAACCTGGGTTCTATCCACAGTACTGCATAAACTGAATGTAGTGGCTCAATCCCAGCTTTGGGGAGGTAGAGACAGGAGGCTCAGATGTTCAGTCATCCTTGGCTACATGTCAAGTTCAAGGCAGCCTGGGATACCTATGACTCGTGTATTAGAAAAGGAAGGGGAGAGATAGAAAACATAGAGAAAGAGAGAGAACACCTTCTCCTAATCCGTCATCTGTCTATAATGTGGGTTCATTGGTACCCCTTATTGCACCAAAAGTACTTAATCTTCAGATGCTTTTCAGGTGATTTCAAGTACTATTGAAATCTTTCCTCTCCTTTAGTTGTAATCTAGGAATATGATATACAAATATACAATATTTTCTGATGTACACTAATATCTTTTATAGCATAATTTGCCAGTAGAGATGAGTCCAAGCTTATTTATCTATTCTATTAAGGAGTCACTTCCAATGCTAACTTACATCATCTTCTCTCTATTTGTTGCCTATTGGTGTGAGTTTGAACCTTCCATTTTATTACATTAGCTGTGATTGCTCTATGCTCCTGTGTAAGCTACCTTTATTAATATGGCTCTCTTGTCTTTATATCTAGTGAGGCAAGTTCTCTCTCTCTCTCTCTCTTTCTCTCTCTTTCTAGTGCTGGGAATTGAACCCAGAGCTTTATGTGCTACATCCCTAACCTTATTCTTCTTTAAGAAATAATTAATTTACTTATTTATCTTGTATGTATTGTATGTGCATGTGTGGCTAGGTACATGTATGTCAGTACATGTGTGTGGAAGTCAAAGGACAACCTGTGGAAGTAGACTTTCTCTTCCACTGTGTGGGTTTTGAGGATCAAACTTGAGTCACAGATTTGGTGCCTTTAACTGTCAAACCATTTCACTGGCTCTTACTCTTTCATTTTATAAGTTGACGTTTTATATGTTTCTTCTTCAAGATAAATTTCGAAGTAAGCTTAGCAACTTTTTTTCAAAAAATGAGATTTGGGGGTTTTGTTGTGTTTGAGGGGAGATGAGTTCTGTCTATTTCCTCAAACTTGCAGTCCTCCTGCCTCAGTCTAGAATTTTTTGGAAGTACATGCGCAAAATAGGAATTACTCTCTTCCTGATGTTTTGAAAGATTCAAATGCAACACTATCTAAATCTGGGCACTCTAGGAAGGGAAGTGCTGACTTTCTAATTTCTCTGTGTCTTCCTGTACCAACTTGGCACATTTATATTGTTCTAGGCATGTTTACATTTCATTTACATGTTCAAGTTAATTCGCACATACATTATCTGGAAATTATTTAAAATCTTTATCTTGCCTATTAGTTATTTCCCCCTGCTTTTATTGCACTTCATTTATTTGTATCTTCTCTGTCTTTATTAGTCTTGATAAAGACCTGTTTATCTTATTACTCTTTGTGAAGAGCCAGATTTTGTCTTCATTAATCTCCTTTGGTGGTGATGTCTCCATTTCATTGATTTATTTCTTTAATTATTTCTCTTCTGGGGACTGGGGAGACAACTTAGCAGTTAAAGCATTTATTTGCTACACAAGCAAAAGGATCAGAGTTCTGATCCCCAGATCTCACGTAAAATGCCAGGTCGGCATAGCAGCCAACTTATAATTCCAGCTCCAGAAAGCAGAGCCTTGGAATTCCCATGTCAATATTGGGAGCCAAACTGGCCCTACCGGTACTGTATTCAGAGACTTCTCCTCAAAACAGACCTCTGGGGCTGGAGAGATGGCTCAGTAGTTAAACCCCTGCCTTGCAAGCAGAAGATACTGAGTTCGGATCCCAGACCCCATGTAAAAATACCAGGTGGAAATCATAGCAGTCAACACTTCTGGTTCTGAGAGGCAGAGCCTGGGAGACTCCAGAGCAAAACAAAGAGGAGGTCGTACAATCCAGGTGATTTCTGAAGTTACTCTTGAGCCTCCACAGGCACGCACACGCACATACATACACACACAAACATACACACACCACTCAAGAATAAAAAGATAATTTAAAAAAGACCTCTGGGATGATTCCTAATATCATCCTCAGACTTCCCATGCACAGCTGCTTGCATACATGCACACCTGCACACATACATGGACCCACCTACATGCAAACACATATAAACATATATGCAACCCTCCACATGCATATGAAAATAGAAAAAAATATTTTTCTTCTATTTTACTTTTCTTTGTGGTTCTTCTTCCTTTTTGAGTGTTTTCTTCTTAGTAATCTTTCTTCTTTCTTAGTAAATTTACTTGAAGTTTCAAATTTTGCCATATGTGCATATATTACTGTGTCCTACACAATTCAGCAAGTAAAGTTTTCATTGTTAATCAGTTTAAGCAATTCTTCTATTCAATGTAACTATTGCAAGCACAGAATTCTATGGTAATCTTTCATTTAGTTTCCAAACATATATGACTTTGTTTTCAGCTTTCGTTTGCTTCACTTCTAGTTTATTGCATCGTTACCAAAGAAGCTACTCTGTGTGATATTGATCCCTTGGAATCGATTGAGGCTTCTGTTGTGTCCTCATTTAATTTATGGTTATAAAAACTCCTTCTGCCTACAAAGAACTTATCCAGTATAGAACTGTATAAACCGTGCAGGGTAAGATGGTTCTGTACACTTGTGTTGCAATTTGCCTCCATGTTGCTGATAAATGACCATCAAATGGCTTAAGGGAACAAGGAATTTATTTTCTTACAAATAGTCCGGTTGCAGTCTATAGTCCAGCTTGACAGGAGGCTGAGAGAGGGACGATCCTTACTTGCTAGACCAGCATGTCTGGCCAAGCGTACAAAAGGATACCTGACTTCCTCAACCGGCTCTCAGTATTTTATTCATCTGTTCAGGGTCTGGTCCCACCCATCATAGGCTGGGCCCTCCCCATCAACTAGACAATCCCCTGCAGGTTTGCTCTGGGCTTAACTCAACTACTAATTCTCCACAAATGTGCCCAGAGCTCAAACCCTCAACTGTCAAGTTGACACCTGAGCCTAACTGTGACAACTTGTGATGGTCAGTCTCCGTGGTTGACCTGAATCCCTTGCAAGCAGAGCCTTTGGGCATCCCTGTGGAGCAGGCTTTTGATCAGCTTGACAGTGGGAAGATCTGCCCACTACTAGTGGCCCCATTCCCTGATGGGGGTCCTTGAATGAGAAAGAGAAAGTGAGCTGAGCACTGGTGTACAGTCACCCGTTGCTCTCTGCTTCCTGACAGTGGATGCGCCATGACTATGGCCGCAGACTCCCTCCACTGCGGCTTCCCTGCGCTGACAGACTGTATTGGGAGCTGAAGTAAACTCTTTCCTCCTTAATTTGCTTTGCCAGGGCTTTTTATCGCAGCAACAGACAAGAAACAAAACAATAGTCAGGCTTACTAATTATGTTACTCAACACTTTCATGTTTCATCTTAGTTTTCTCTGCTTGACCTGTTAGTTTCAAAAAGTTATAAACTACGATTTGTTGATTTGCATATTTCTCCCTGTTGTTCTGTTAACTATGGCATTTTTGAAACTGCATTATTAGTTTCCTATATGTTCACAATGATTTTTTTCTTTTTGTCCCTTTCTCCGTGTGATGGATAGTGTGAATAATCAACTCAACACCTAGAAGACAAGCCTCCAGGAACATTTGTGAGGGATTATCTAGATTAACATTAGCATCTGAGAATGTCCGGGGAGTATCATGCTGATTACATTAATTGACTTGAAGATCTATCTTAATTGTAGGCAAGACTATTCCCTGAGTCTTGGACCATATAAGGTAGAAAAAGCAAGATGAGTACTAATAGGCATTCCCCCCCTCTCTCTCTCTCTCTCTCTCTCTCTCCTCTCTCTCCTGATTGTGGATACAATGCAACCAACTGCTTCAAGCTCTTATCATCTCGATTTAAAATGATGAACTGTAAATTTAAATTGTGAGATAGAATAAACCCTTTCTTCCTTAAGTTGCTTTTGTAAGAGTATTTGGTCACAGCAATTGGCAGCAAGAATATTTTGCCATAGGAATTGATAGCAAGAATAGGGTTGTTGCTATAATAAATTGACTCTATGGGTTTTAGTTCCTTGGAAATATTTGTGGCTAGAATGTGAAAAGTTTGGTACTTTGTGTTAAGAAAGCCCTAGTAGGCGGGAGCGGGGCGTCATTGGAAGATAGTAATGCTGAGGGAAACTCAGGCAGTGAGGCCTAGCCTATGGGACTTCAGAGGGAAACAAGACTTCTATCAGAAACTTGGCAAAGAACACCTGTGTGATACTTTGACTAAGAATCTTGGCTTCATTTTTCTTGAGAAGCTGAGCAGAATTGAATTTAAAGATAGAAGACTAATTTGTTTGGCAGAGCCAATTTCAAAACAGGTTACCAGTCAGGCTGGTGCGAAGAAAGCAGCTGTACTTGTCAAGAGATCAGCAGCACTGAAGAGAAACTTCCAGCACCATACTGAGGCAATAGGGAAGGTGTCCTGAGGGCAACTCCAATCTCTTGAAGGTTCCATTTTGTGAAAAATCTAAATTCATTTAAAGAAAGAAAAAAAAAACCTGAGGGAGTTTCTTGCTCTTCAAAATTATCCGTCTAGAAAAGTGTTTCCCCGGGGTCAGTACACAGAAGTTGGCACAGCTGTAGTCCAAGTTGACCTGTCCAATCTCGAGCTGGCCAAAGAACCTGCAGCAGCATCTACATGACACTGGCTTTGCAGGCATGGAAGAGCCAGGATGAAGTGGTCATGGTGTTGTACTCCACAGCTTAAGAGAGAAACTGGGGCCAGACAGTGGGTGGCAGGATCGGAGTGCCTGCAAGAAAGGCCCTGAGAAGCCACTGTTTGAAACTGTAAAATGAGGCCCAGGTGACAACGGAGAGCCTGGGATTTTGGAGATGCCAGGACGATGGAACATCTGCTTAGAAAACCTCTGGCACGGCATGGGGCCAGCCAAGGGGAGAATCTGTGTGGAGAATTTGCTTGCAGTGCAGCTGGGGAAGTTCTGATTCTTTGGAGTCCAGCCAGTTTCCTCATTCGCCCCAGATGTCAGATTCGGAGCTGTGGGGTTTGCCCTACAGGATTTGGGTCTTGGTTTGGTTTCATCATTCCTTGTTATGCCCGGATTCCTCTCTTTTTGGATGGGAAGGTTTGCTTTGTGCCACTATATTGCTTTTTTTAATTTATAGGAGTTCACAGTTAACAGACTTTAGGTTGGAACTGTTACTAGACTTTCGATGTTAAATTGAATGATTGTGAGTCTATGAGGGCCAGAGATCGAAAGTTGTGGTTTGGATGTCAAGCTGACAAGAGGTGGAATTGTGATGGTTAGTACCAATTTGCACCTTGACACCCAGGAGATGAGCCTTCAGGCACACCTGTGAGGAGTTATTAAGAGTAAGGTTAACTTCTGAGAATGTGAGGATTTATCTCAATTACATTAACTGATGTGGAAAGATCCATCTTGATTGTGAGTAGGACCGTTCTCTAAGTAGAAGAACCCTACATTTTAGAAAGTAGAGAAAGCAAGCTGAACCCTAGCAGTCAATGGTCCATTACTCTCTGCTCAGTTGCAGATGCACTGTGACTAGCTGCTTCAACCTTCTGCTGTCTTAACTTCTCCACTATCATGGGCTATACTATGAGCTGTGAGTCAGAATAACCCCTTTCTTCCCTAAATTGCTTTCATCAAAGTATTTTATCACAACAACAGAAGAAGTAACTAGGATACTTCATTGACTGGCCTGAGATGTCCCTTTATTGCTTGTGATTTTTTTTTTTCGTTGGTTTCTATTTTATCAGATACTAGATCACCAGTTGTATGCTGTAGCACACATCTGCCGCCGAACATTTGGGAAGCAGGAGGGCAAATTTGAAATCAACCTGAATTGCCTTGTCTACACTGTAATTTCAGCCTATTGGCCTGGAATATCTTTTTCAATCTTCTTATTTTTGGTAGTTTCACATTTCAAATTTAGATGTGTCTTAGGATATGTATCTCTCACAAGGTGGCCTCTGATTTCTACATGTGTACATACAGATGCACACACAATAAACAAATGTTAAAATTTTAAAGACAGTAATAAAAGTAATAAAACTTTTAATACAGTTTTACCTTTTAATAACGAAGAAAGAAAACCTACATACTGAGGCGTATGTGCTTGCTTGCTGGTCTGACGCAATACAATTCAAAGTTACGCTAATTTGATACATACTGAAGAATGACAGGAGGGAAATAGTAAAAGCCTTTTGTTTCCATAATTAAACCATTACATTTTTATAAGAACAGAAAACTCTGAATTACAGTATCAACACTGAAATTCTAACATGCAATAGTTTCAGTTGCTCTCTGTGTTGCAGGGTATGATGCGTGATGCATGCACAGTGCAAACTGTGTATGTTGTATGTTCACAACCTCCCTTGTTCTACTCCTTGGGAGGACACTGTGCGCCTCAGGGCTTTTGAAGCTTTGTCTACTTAAGACAAAGATACTTTAGATTTATTGCATATTTGGTGTTAAGTTATTTTTTGTTATTTCAGGTTCAGCAACCTTTTACTGTTGTCAAGTTTTTTTTTTTTTCCATCCCTTCATTCAGCTCTGTGACTCCATGTAGGGTCACAAAACATAATTAAAGAAGCTTTGGTCTCGAATTGAACTTTGGTTTTAGCTTCCTGTGGATGGGCAGTCTCTTTCTTTTATTCAGTAAGTCTTCCTTTTTCTTTTTTCAAAATATTTTATTTTATTTATCTATGAGAGATGGAAGGGGGTGTATACTCTGCCGTGGTATACAGTGGAGGTCAGAGGCAGCTTTCAGAAATCAGTTCTCTCCTTCCACCATGTGGGCTTCCGGGAATTAAACTCAGGCCATTAGGTTTGCAAGCAGGTACCTTTCCTGCTGAGCTATCTCATTTCCCTTTCTTTCTCTTTTTCTTTTTTTTTATTTATTCAATTGTGCGTGTGTGCGTGTGTGCATGTACGTGTGTGTGTGTGTGTGTGTGTGTGTAGAACCACGGGCGAATTTGGGAACCACCATGGACGCCTCCCCCTCCTTCTTGTTTACTCTGCCCCGGAATCCACAGGCTCCGCCCTACCAGGACCAGAAACACAGGCCGCCCCCGCTTCCGCCTGGCGTCTATACGTGGGATCTGGGATCCGAACTCAGGACCTTCCGCCTGCAAGGCGGAGGCTTAACCCCTGAGCCACCTCTCCAGCCCCCTCTTTTTCTTTTTTAAAAGAATAGTCTTTACCCAAATCTCTGATCATCTCTACTTCTCAGCTCTTTGAAGTCATTCCTTAGACTTGCTCCTCTCTTGAGCATGTCCTTCACAAGAATTTTTAAGTTAAGACTTTTCATTGTACACTTTGTAAAGCTCTGTGAAGTTCCACTCAATAAAGAACTCTAGGTTCAAAATTCTTTGCAACTTAAAAGCAATCACTCCATGTTATTATTGAGAAATCTGATGGCTATCTAATTCTTGAAGCTTTCTAGGTAATCTTTACCTCTGGAAGAATATGATATATATACATGATCATTTGTCATTGATAGTCTTTATTTTTTTCAGTAGTGGTTATTGAGCCTAGAGTCTTGTGCATGTTAAACAAGTGCTCTCTTGTTAAGCTATATATCCCCCATCCTGTCTCAGAAATTCCTAAATGTTAATATAATGGCTCTAAGTTTTGGATTTTTCTTATTGCTCCTATTTTGCAAGATTTTATGAGCCTTTATAAATCTGTGGTTTTTCATCTTTCATTTACTACAGGAGATTCTATTTCCAGTATTTTTTCAAATATCTTTTCCAATGCTTTTAAAAAATACTTTTTCTCCTCTGAGACTGGTATCACCAAAGATTACATCTCTGAGCACATACATCATCTGTCTCTTAATCCCTTCCTGCTGTCTTCTGAGAACATTCTTCCAGTTGGTCTTCCAGTTTACTAATTTGTTCTTTTTTATTGCTCCTTGTCCTCATTTCATATTGCTAATATATTTCTCGATGGTCCATTTACTCTGCTAGCCCTGCCGTGGTTGGTAACAACTCTCAGCGTGCTATTTTTCTGCCATAGGAGATGAGCTGTCCGAGAATCTTTGTCCAAGTATCCGTGCGTGTTCCCAGTCAGCCTCTGTCTGGGTGACAGGCCAGTGTGGGGAGGGGGAGGAAGGAGGAAAGGCATGATCCCCAAGAAGGGCGCCTCAGTCACTCCAGAGACATGCGGACCCCTCTTCTGAGTCAGGGTTTCCTATGGAAACCTTCCAGGACAAACATCATTACGGTTATTGTAAGGTTCCCTGAGAGGCATGTGAACTGTTGGCCTATCAACACCTGTTTTTATTAGCTCCTACTCCATCAGGGTCTCGGCACAATCCTGTTAGGAAGGCAGCAGGCAATACGGCAGAGCTTGCTCATCCAGAGGCCCCATTCACCCCTTTGTCTCTGACCCAGGTTAACAGTCTCCAGCCTCTACAGCCACCGCTCAGACAACCTGGGGTCTCCACAGGTACATGTGTTCTTTTGTCTTTTGTTGCTTTTCGAATCCACATTCCATGTGACCTCTAGAAAGCTTATTCTTTCTCCTGGACTTTGCCCTGCATGTCTGGTTCTGCTGTCGCTGGCGAGGGCCTCTTGGCAGACTTGAGACCTACCTGAGCCACCAGACTGAGGGCCACGCAAGCAGTCGTTTTCCTCCCCTGACCCCGAGCCGAGGGTTTAGCTGTGTGTACAAGCCCAGTGAGGGAGGAAAGAAAACAGGGTCTTTATCCTCTGCCTTGGGCTCGGAAGCAGCCACAGATCACCATGGTCCTGGCCATCCCCCCAACACACACACCCCATAGCCTCACCAGGCACACAGCTGCTACCTCCTCCCCAACGGGTACATCCCCCCCTGGCTCCTCCCCAGCATCCACAGTGAGAAAGGGGAGTCTGATCTGTCTCTGCCTCCTGGCTGTGCAGTTCAGCTAATACACTTGTCAAACTGGGGGTGGATGTGAAACCGCTCTGAAAGACATAAGCACAATGAGTGGCAGTTGTGACAGAGGACACATTGGGCACACAGAGCTGGCACGGCCTTGGCCTGGCCCCATTGCACCACCTGCCAGCTAGCTTCCCCTCTCCATTTCTTCAGTCAGGGGCCAGGACTCTATGAAACCTGTCAGGCCAGGCCCCGACCAGGGGGCAACCTGATGCTCCCAACTCAGCCAAGCCAGCATCCGTCCAATTCCTTCCTTCCAAGACTCCCATGAGACCTGCCAGCCCGGGCCTCAGGCGGTGGGCAACCCGATGCTCCTTCCAGAGGCACTGCCCCTGTTTCCATGAACTGCAGCCAGGACACCGAGCCGCAGATACACAGGACATTCAAAGTTAATCACCGTGACCTTCCTTCTTCGCGAACTGCCCGACACAGGTCAGGTGGAGACTGGGCCCACCACCGCAGAGGGCCGGCGTGTTCTGAGTATCTGGAGGTGCAGGTCTGAGCTAGCGCTGCCAGGAGGAGAAGGGTGATCCACACAGGAACTTCTAATGGGGCTGATCCTAGACAGTGTGCAGAGACCACAAGGAGGGGGCAGAAAGCTATGGAACTTTGACGGATGCTCTGATAGGTTCCTAGTGTCGCCACCAGATGAGAAGAAGCTCGTTCACTGATACTGGCCCATTGCAGAGGACCAGGGAAGTTCTTGGTTGTCATCATGGGGAGTCACTGGTACTACAGGGATGCCTACGGCTTTTCAGACTTCCCATGGTGCTGTTCTCTGGGACATTCCTCCTCCATCTAGTGCCCACATGAATCCACAGACAGTGACACTCGGGACCAGACAGCATGCACGCCTCACGAAATGGCCAAGTGGAGTCAGAATTCTCAGTAGACACTGAAGCTAAGTCTGCAGCCCCCTGTGTGTGCTGGGATGGAAAACTGCCCATGGGCTTTAAGACCCTGGCAGAGCTGTCCGTGTAAGCCCTGCCTCCATTTCTCCCTCTAAGAAGAGGCCCACAGCCGCCTGCCTACACATCAAGCTAGGGAGGCTACCCTCCCATCCCTAAAAAGATCATGGAGAGAGGTACCCCTGGCCCAGGCCTGGAATTCTCCGTCTGTGAAACAGGGGTCTCCTCCATGTGCTAGCTGTCTCATGAGACCACCACAAGGGTAAGAAAATGAACACAGGGGCAAGAAAGCAAATGTCCCTCCCTGCTCTATTGAGGTGAGGATTCCAGTGCAAGGGAGGGGCCCCTCTTTTGCACAGACACGGATGGGAGAGCTGCCGCAGGGTGAGCAACCCGAGTGGGCAGGAGATGACTGAGAAGAAAGACAATGCTCCCACTCAGGCAGTGGAAACAGCGCAGTGTCCCCTTTTCCAGAAGCTGGAACCCGAGCCTTCCTGTTAAACCTACAACTCTGGGGGACGCTGGGGCGGGTGCTCCGGGAGCAGGTGGAGCAAGGTGACCACGCTGAGTTTGCCTCCAGCCAGCTTGGTTTGGCTCTAACACAGGCACCGTGTGGCCTGGTCCCCACAGGAGATGGGCAGAGCGACGTCAGTGCTTGAGTAATGACACTAAGGCTGGAATGCTTAACATAGGCCAGCAAGGGCTTTGCCCAACCTTCTGCTCACTAGCACTGGTCAAGGGGCATCTGCCAGGCTACGAGGACCCACACACAGGTACTTGAATACCAGCCCTGCTTCTAGGGCCAAGAATGACTACAGACAATTCAGTCTTGACTTCAGAAGCTTAGTATATACTAAAAAAAGTGGACTGCAGGCTTTCTGAGCAGAGGGAAGGCAGCCGTCTTCAGTCTGGAGGCAGCTGAGCCTCTTTCCACTTCTGCTTGTGTCTGGAAGTCACCAGCTGTGAGCCCCAAAGGGACAGGAATGTCTCTTGGTCATTTGCTTAACCCTAGCATAGGGCACCACTGGTCTTGGACCCGTTGCTACCAGCATGTCCAGGTTTAGAGTGCTCAGCAAGGATGACGGTGCAATAGCCCTTGGCTCCAATCTTTCAGATAAGAAGTAGGTAAGACAGACGTGATTGCTGAAAGTGGTCTTAGAAAGTATTTAGTTCAATCCCTTGCTTTACAGTGGAAGGAGCAGGTCTAGAAGCCCAAGGCCTCCAGCAGAGGAACATAAAACCTGAAACCTGAAACCTGACCTGGGATTTTTCAGCTCCCACGATTGTCTCCTTTATTGCACCCCAAATCTTTGCAGCAAATCTCAATCTCCCCCTGCAAGCATGGAGACCTATCCTTTATGGATGCTGTCTTGCTGGTTCAGGATGTTTCCATGCCAGTCAATGGTCAGGCTGGGGATAATCCAAAGGCATTCTCCCACACGCGCCAGAGAACTCTGTCTGTGGAGTCCTAGATCCCTGGGGTCGATAAGCTACGTAACACTGTACCCTGGTGGCGGCAGCTGGCTCAGCCTGAGCTTGGAGCTGGTGACCTTGGTCACCACTGGACACTCACAAAGCTCCCAAGACTCTTTGGGACAGAGATCCTCCCCCCCCCCCCAGTGCCCACCTACTAGCTCCTGTCAACAGTTCCATCACAGGCTGACACTTCAGGGCGTCTCTGTCTCCAGACAGGGAACCCTCCTGCTTCCCTGAACCCACATAGGACCCTGCACAGATCTGGTACCCAGAAGGCACTCAGCGACCATGTGCCCCCTGAATAGGGCCTGGTGATTCATGACATGTGAAGCAGCAATGTTTGATGTCGCTGCTACCCTCAGCAGTGCCAGGGTCCTAGGTTTGGGGGTGAGGTGGGGTGGGTTCTTCAATGACACCTGGGTGGGTTTCATGGGCCTGTTCCTCTGGGCAGTGACTTTTATGGGCACGCTCAGAAATGGCCACCCTCAGCTGCCGTGGCCAAAGGAAGAGACTTGTCACTGGCGCTGCCCCAGGTAGGGCAGCGTCCCCAGAAGCCTCTGCACCCCCCGAAGCAGCCATCACCAAGAGGCTAAGACGGCCTCGCTCCTGGAACAAACAGCTCGTTACAGCAGCCTTTGTAAGAAATGCTTCATTGAACGAGCACTTCCCGTGGGCTCACCCCCCCACGCTGAGTGCCTGACCAGGCTCATAGTGACGCGCTGTGGCCCTCACTTCAGACGGCCATACGGTGACCTGCCAGTCAACTCTGACAGCAAGGAGCTGTGGTTCAGCCTGCTGTTTGAGACTCGTTTGCTTCGTGTCTGATGTGTGACCGGCGAGTGATGGGCGCAGGAGAACCAGTGAATCAGACAGCGACCTGTGCGCCGGCTCTGCTCCTGCTCTGACTGCCCGGAAAATAACGAGCTTGGCTGTTCTAGGGGTTCCGGGAGCCAATGGGAAAGACCACTGGTGTTGACGAGGCCAGGCCAGGGTACAGAGCCCTGACTCTGGGGGGGGGTGTCTATCCTTGTCACCAGTCTGACCAGACAGAGCTATGGCGGCAGCCTGGAGAAATGTCGCGGTAATCCAGCGCAGTGCGACAAAGCGCCCAGGCTCAGGACTGACACCAGCTGCAGGTTAGTGTGGCTTCCGACTCTGAGGCTGCCCGTCAGCTGGGCCGCTCTGTTGATACAGTGTCGCTGCGTCCAGCTAGAGCTTAAGTGCTGGCTGCATGGGGCCGTCATGGTTTACCTGTTACTAACTTCTAAGAGGTGTGTATGGAGGTGAGTTTTTCGGTCTAGGTGCCACTGGCCGTCACATCTGCCACACTGCACTGGTGAAAGGCAGCCATAGGGCCAGTCTCGACTCAAGAGGAGGGGAAGCAGATGGGAGAGGAGGAAGACGGTAGGGGAGCAGAAAGAGGATTGTCTGGCCTCCTTTTGGAAGGATGCACTAGCCACAACGGCAGGTACAACACGCACAGAACATAGAGTCTGAACCTTATGGGAGTTTGCCTTGGGATAGAGCCAGGCTAGTGATACCGACATGTTCATTTCACAAATGAACGTCTGGAAAGTAGGCATCTTGCTCGAGGTCACATGACGGCTAAATCTCAGAGCTAAGATTTGAACCTGGGCAGTCTGCTTCTTTTTTTTTTTATAATACATTTTTTATTATTATTTCAGCTCATACAAACTTAATAGGTACACCAGTTCCCTCCCTCCCTCCTCCTCCCCCCAAAACCCCTGCTCCCCCTCCCCTCACCCCTCCCTCCCCATCCCCCCGTGCCTCCTGCCCCAATTCCCAGAATCCTTTCTTGTGCATGCCTGACTCTCCTCTGGGCCCTCCTTTCCGATGATGACGTACAAGGATCCAGTGGCATTTCCCTGAACCCTTTCCTGTGTTCCCCTTAAGCATAGGAACACTACTGTGGCTGTCAATCCCTTGCCTCCAAGGATCTTGGTGCCTTTAGCAGATGCTAGACTTTGTGAAATCAATAGTGTGTTGGACATTGTGCAGGGCATGCAATGTCCAATTATGATTGCTTCGGCCCTAACTTGTATGGAGAATCTTGCAAATCATTGCTCCTCCCATCCTTTTGCTCTTACACTCTTACTGCCCCCTCTTCCGCAAATGTCCCTGAGCTTCAGGATGGGGAGAGATTAGTCTGGCCTAGTTCTAGGTGGTTGATATAGAGTCTCTGAAGTTCTGGATAGTGGTTTGTTGATTTTCTTTTGGCAGTGTGCTTCTTAACTAGTAAGTCTTGGTTTCCTTTTCTGTAAGATGATTAAATTGTATGAGGTGTATAGCAAGTGCACAACCCACTGACTTTATCTGTTAATAGGGTTGGCAACAGACCTCCCTCAGCAGCCGCTTCCCTGTGCTCAGAGGCTTCTGGGGTTAACTGGGAGAGGAATGTTGTGAGATACTGCTCCGGGGAGCCCCACTCCCATCTCCGGGGAGCCCGACTTCCATCTTGGCGTCTTCGCTGTGCATGAGTGTGTCTCACTCCTGCCAGTGGAAAGAGAAAGTGACAGCAGAAACCAGACCATGAGAAGGGAAATCAGGACAAGGAAAAGCGGCCGAGACCAAGGCAGCTGAGGTGGGAGGGCGAGAGGCAGAGAACAGCAGCAGCTGCGGAGGGCGGGGGCGTCGCGTGAGCTGCAGACAGGTACAGAGGCCCCGCGGGACGCCACAAGCCCCAGTGAATAATGACTCTCGTTTCTGAAGCATTGCGTTCTCTTTCCTCATGACAATCTGTCACCTGTGGGATTTCAGATAATTCTCACAACAACAACCCTTGCGAGATAGATGTTGATACAGGTCTTAGTCTGTTTGCTGTTGTTGTAACAGACCATCTGAGTCAGGGTGATTGAAAAAGAATGCAGGTTTGTTTGGCTCACTCTCCAGAAGGTTGGAGAAGTCTAGGTGTGTGGTGCCACGTCTGCGTGGCAGGCAGGGGTGAGGAAAGGGAAGCCTACCTACAGAGCAAGTAGCTGGGGCAAGCTCTGGGTCTCACTGCTGACTGTAAAACCTCTGAGAAAGGCATGGAGTTCTGGCGTGCGCGTCCAGGAGCCGACCCGCCTGGTAAGGCTCCCTCCTGCAAGTGCTCTGATCTTGAGTTCCTGAAAGGGGTCCCAAGTCAACACCCACAACGTCTGTCCCCCTCCCCTGGTTGTCCTCACCTCCCCCCAAAGCCTTCCCTGCTCCCCCCTCACCCAGCAGGCTGAGCTGGCACAGTCAGCTGCTGTATGACCCACTGAATTGTGACCCAGCAGGGGGCAAGCAGGGGCCCAGCAGCTTCCCCCTGCAAGCAGGCCCCCTCCTCGGAGCCCCTCACTTCCTCCACGTGGCGTGGCTGTCTGTCACTCTGGTGTCCACCTAACTGAACCGCCTCCCAAAGCTCCCTCCCTGTGAGGGCGTCACTTGCACCTCGCCTCCTGTTGTGGTCCTCCCTCCTTCCAAAGCCAGGTCCCAGCCACAGTCCCCAGGTGCATCGGGCGCCCCCTCCACCTCAGCCTGGGTTTGGGCAGGCCCTCTGGCACCCTCCCCTCGCCCGGGGCCGAGGAGTTGAGCCTGGCACAGCGGCTTTATTTCCCCGCAGCCTCATACAGGCAACTTCATTAAGCAAACCACACACGCTGCTGCGCTGAGCTGCTGCAGGCATCGAACAGCAGGAGCCCAAGTGGCAGAACAAGGCGGGTGAGCCGCCAGGGACACGGAAACTCCTGGGGAGCCCGGTCTGCCTTCCCCAGACAGACCTTCTCCCGGGTCATTCCCAGAGTCCCAGCCTCTCCCAGCCTTCTTTCCTTGCAGACCAGCCCTGAGACCAGGAAGGGAGCTCACGCTGCTCATGACCTGCCAGGCTGGGCTTGTGAGCTCCAGCCCTGAGGGTCCCGGAAAAGGAAGCCCCAACTGTAGAAGGACAGACAAGCTTGCAGGGTGGGTTCTCAGAAGCCTCCCCTCGGTGGCACCAGCTCTGTCACCAGCAAAGCTCTGTGCCATGTCGCTTCTCACAATCTTAGCCCTTCTGTCCATAAAAAAGAAGGAATATGACCAGGCTTCTGAGTTGGTGCCAGCCCTGAATAAGGTAAGGTTCTCAGCAAAGAGCAGCTGTTATTACTGTCACCGCTATTACTTCTTCCTGGTCTGCTGAGCAACCTGAACAGAGTGGGATGCACAAAACAGATTTAAGGGGACCAACAAGATGGCTCTGACATTTAAAGGTACTTTCCAGGCAAGACTAATGACATGAGTTCAATCCTTGGACCACACATTAAAAAAGTAGAAGTAGAGAAGTGACTCCATAAAGTTGCCTTCAAATCTCCATGTGTGTGCTGAGGTACGCTTGTACCCTTGCACACATACACACACGCACACGCACACACACACACACACACACACACTCCAGTGAGCACATACACACATGCATGCATGCACACACACACTTATTTTCAAAGAGGAAATTCAAGAATAAAATCTACATTCTATCTAAGCTGTCAAAATCCCCCATGTTGACTGAGCAGCTCACAAATCCTTCCGGTCATTCTGCTCATCCAAAGTCCATCCCGGCTGGGGATGTGGCTGTCACTATAGTGCTTGTTCAGCATGCACGAAGCCATGGGTTCCATCCACAGCCCTGGATAGCCTTAACCTGGGTGTGTTGGCTCAAGCCTGTACTCTCACATTTGGTAGATGGAAGCAGGACATCCTGAAGACATCCTGGTCTGAGACCCTGTTTCGATACATGAGACAAGCAAACACAGTCAAATGGCTGCAGGTTAGGCCTGTTTCAGCCTGTCCTTCTCCTCTGCCCTCATGCTTGGAGCTCCAGACCTGGACTGGGGTGGGCTGGGGGAGGGCTAGAAGGTGCTATTTTCTAAGTGCCCTCCTGGGGCCTCCTCAAGGCCCTGCCACTCAAACCTCACTCGGCCTTCCCTCTTTCTGGGGCAACAAAGAAAACTAGAGAATAAAGTTGAATTGCATTTGGCAGGTCTTTCTACATGCCTCCCACCCCATCAGAGGATGGGGAGTGGTCTCATGCTGGGTCTCTGCTAAAGACATGGCTTGTCCTTGAGATGTGGGGACTTCTCTGATGAGCTCTGACCTTCTCCAGGTGACATCAGCACCGCAGGCCCGCAGGGGCAGCTTCCTCACAGACACTGCGGTGGGATCCGTGAGGGTCCTAAGCGGCCTGCCTCATGACACAGATCCCCCACCCTAGGAATCTGGCTCTGCTCCGCACCGGCCCCCGCCACTGGGGATTCGATCTCACTGCTTCCCCAGCAGGAGAGAGTGTTCTCTGGCTGGACCACCAATCTGATGGCATGGGAGGCGGCAGGACTGTGCAACTGGGAGTCAAAGTCCTGGTTAGGCCTCGCGTCCTCCACTTACCTATGACCTTGGTAGCCCACCAAGGGCTTTGAAAGGGAGTAACAGTACTCACTACATAAGGGGGCCGTGGGAATCGAGAGAAAGTCCAAATATGGAGGCTTTGCCCCTAGGGGACTTCGGGAGGCCGTCTTGACTGTGGAAGACTCCAACCTTCCCCCACACTCATCCCCCCACATGGACACATAGAGGTCCTTCCTGTTGTTTCCATCCGGGACCTCCATTGTCCCTCTCTCCCCAGACGTTCCGGTGGCCAGTGGGCAGCAACGTTGACAGAAACGAGGTACTGGAGATTCAGATCTTCAACTACAGCAAAGTCTTCAGCAACAAGTAAGTGCGGGGAGGGGCTGGGAGTTTGTTCTCACTGATGCCCCCTAGGGCTTGAAATGAGGCCCTGCAACCCCAGGCTGTTCTGAATCCAGCGCTAAAGACCAGAGAGGCCTCGCTGGGCTACTTACCCTGCTTCCTTGGGGGATCGTCAGAGTACTCCAGCCCTGCAACCAATGTCAGTCAACAGAACCTCATCCTTCTGTGCACCCAGTTGGTCCCCAGTCCCATTGAAACTTCATGTCCCCCTTTTAAAGCTTCTCCTTCCCTTGTTAAGGGACAGGGGCTCACTAGAGAAGCTACAGGCAGATGGCTGATACACCCTGCCATAGACCGTCTGTGACCTTGAGGGGAACTTATCTGTGGAAGCTGTGGTTTAGGAGGCAAGTTTGATCTCAGACCCTCAAGTTGGTCATTTAACGTATGACCCCGCGCCATCTATATAGTCCCTTTAAGTCCAACACGCTCATGTGTGAAAAAGATATGAGTCTGTCTCAAAGGCTTCGCTGGAAATGAAATGAGACAGAGCCGTTCATTTGCTCAACACATGCTTACGACGTGCCTGCTGGATGTCAGGGGCTGAATCCTGCAGAATGAGATACCCGCCCTCAGGAAACACCCCTTCCATGAGTGAGACTCACCTGCCCATCCTACAGGACGGTCAACCAAAGTAGCCTCTGTCCTCTCCGAGCAGGATCCTGAAGGATCTAAACCGTGTGGGGGCTAATTGTAAGAAATAGAAAACCTCGCCTTTGGTTAAACATTATTTGCTCTTATGTAAGCTGGAGAAGTGGGTGGAGGGTACGCAACGTCAGAAAGGTGTAGCAATATTAGACTAGGGAGGACTCAGCACAACTCAACCACAGGAAGAAGGATAAGAAACAGCAACCGAATTCCACCCTTCTCCGAATGGGTACAGAGAATATCAATAGGTTGCATGTGGGGTTGCCTGGGAGAAGGGCTTCTAACCCTTACCTTATGCCCATAAGACAGAAGCCCAACGGGGGTCATGGGGTCATGTATCCACTCACTCACCTTCCGTTCATCCATTCACCCTCTGTCCACGCATCCATTCGTCTACCCATCTACTTATCCATCTGTTCTTTCATTCTTCTGTCCCTCAGTCCTTCCATCTCTTCTAGTCATTGAATATTTATTGACTGAACATTCTGCATAGACAAACACGGTGCTAGTCATGCGAGATGCTAAAATGAAGGATTAAATCATGGTCCAGCACCCCCTCCCCCCCAAAATAAAGATTTTCTGCTGTGGCAAGAGGAAGAGTACATGAGGATCAGGCTGCGTTGCTAGGAGAGCAAACAGCTGGAGAACAGCCTGAGATAGCAGATCCCAGGAGACAGTAAACACACACACACCACACACACACACACACACACACACGTATACTGGGAGAAGTAAGTAGACAACTTTTAGAGGCTTTTCAGGGCCGCTGTCAGGGATATGGGGGAGACATTTAGCACACCAAGGCTGTGCCTATAAAAAGCATCGTATCAATCAGGGAGTCAGGGAGTTTCCTCTGGAACCATAAGAAAAGTTGGCGAGAAGCACCCAGAGACCCTGCCCTCTCAAGACAAAACGTGACCTTTCTTTGGGGTGAGATAAGGACAGGACACTCATAAGGCCCAATGCCATTGAAGCGTAGGAGAGACAGAATCAGAAGCCACGAGGGCCAGAACCCTACCCAGGACCATCCACTGGTGTCAGAGCATTCAGGAGCCTTGAAGCTCAGCAGTGCAATCTTTACTGTGTGGAAGGGGAAACTAAGGCTGAGGTTACGTGGAGGTGAGGTCTGTAGAACCATGGAAGGGTGGGGTTGGGATTTAGCTCTTCTACCTTCTCTTCCTAATCTTCCAAAGACCTGAAAGGCATTGCCAATTCACTTACAGTAGAAGCTGCTAGACCAGCCACAGAAATGCTGGCAACCATGAACATATCAACACTCCCGCTACAAACAAGTCAAAGTATTTTGGAAATTGTCTGGAGACGGAACACCTCACAGTAAATAGACCAAATATACCGAAACAGTAAATATACCAAAAGCTAAGCCTCAATGAGCTGTTCTTAAAAGGAAGACGGGGAGGTATGGCTCTTTCCTAACTCTATCCCCTTCTTCCTTCCCTTTCTGGCCTCACCCAAGAAGTCAGGAAACCCATAAGGGGAGAGAGGACCTGGAGACCGTCTGGAGTCCTGCTGGCTGAGATGCAGGATGGGAGAAGAGATGGCCTCGTGGAGATGCAAGCCCACCCTGGCACAGGCCGGCCTAGGGGTGGGGCATTAGAGTCAGGTGGAGCTCAGTGTTTCCTGTCCTGGAGCCCTGGCTCTATGTTCCGCAGCCAAAGAAAAGGCCCACCTGACTCCACCAGCTGGTGCTGGGGGCTCCCAGGAGATGGAGACATTCTGGGATAGGAAGAAGCACGCTGGCTAGAAATGATGAGGTCCCAAGGTGGCTTGGCCACCTAGAACCAGGAACTCTTCCGAAAACCTCAGGCTTTCATGAAAATAGGATGTTGGGGTAAGAGGTATCGCAACCTACTTATTCAGGACTTTAAGGGGCAATAGTCTGACCCAACCACACAGCTCCTGTTGCCCAGGAAGCCAAGGGCCTTCAATAATTCAGGAGCCAGGAACATAGTAGAGGCCGAGCTGAGCCTAGGGTACTTGACACCAGCTCCCAGGGGGACATGATAAATTATTGACAGGATTCTGGTGCCTGATTGCCGCTCTATTGTGGTCAGTCTGTGGGCCCATCCGCACCTGAGGCCACCTCCTTCCTGGCCAACTGCCTGGGAAGCCTTACCTTACCCAGACTCTTCTGTGGGGCCTTCACGCAGGTCCTCCCTCTGGGAAGGGGGAACCGCTTGGACCACAAGAAAAGATGATGTCTGAAGATGTGGGGTCAGCCGTGAAGAAACTAAGACCCAGATAGGACCCTTGTCCAGAGTCACATAGCAGTTTCTGGGCAGAGCCCACCCATGTCTTCGGCCTAGACTTCCTGACCCCTACAGTCACCTGAATGGTTAGGGTCAGAGTTTGTGCCTTGGAAGCCTCAGCCAGCTCAACAGACCAAATAAACTGACAAGTAACAATGAAAAGTGGAGAAAGGAGGGGCTGGAGAGGTGGCTCAGAGGTTAAGCCTCTGCTTTGCAGGTAGAAGGTCCTGAGTTTGGATCCTAGACCCCAAGTACAGACGCCAGGCGGAAACAGGGGCGGCCTGCGCTTCTGGTCCTGGTAGGACAGAGCCTGTGAATCCCGGGGCAGAGTAAACAAGAAGGAGGTGGAGGCGTCCATGGTGGTTCTCGAATTCGTCCGTGGTTCTACACACACACACAGACACACACACGCATATACCCACAATTGAATAAATAATAAAAAAATAAAAAAAAAGAAAAGTGGAGAAAGGAGAATTCTTGAAAGTGACTGACCACACTGCACGAAGAACAAGTAAAGAGGTCCAGAAAGACCACAAGTCCATCTTCAGGGTCCTGACATGAGGTATAGGTTTAAATAGTAGGCAAGATGCATGGGTAGGCAGTCTTAGCCAAGGTGTGGTCCCTCCCATGTTGGTTGACCCGCCATTGTCTCAGCACCTGCCTCTCCTGCAAGGTGGTTTGACAAATTGTTGGAACTACAAGGAATCTCTTTCCTTTCCAAGAGACCAGTTTTTCCAGTGGCACCAGGGTTTGGCTTTTTCCTTCTTCCTGCATGAGTCTCCTAGAGAGATTCTCATTTCTTGGGGTCCATTGTTTCGTTAGTCTGATGGCCAAGGTGAAAAGCCACACGGTCTCTTTAGAATATCTTCAGTCCCACCAGGACGGTTACGCTAGACTAGCCTTCCTTCTCAAAGAGCAAATGGCCTCGCATCTCCATTTCCATGGAAACAACTCAGCTGTGCAAGGGAGGGGTCTATGAGCCCATTACTCCTCACTCTCCCTGAGGCACCCCTCCCAGGTAGCTCCTCCTTGCTGACCCACACAGAGAAAACCTGCTGTTTGCACAAAGGGCAGCTGAGGATGGGCAGGTCAAGCTGGGACTGACACAAAGGCCAAAGCAAGGAGCTTCCAGAACTTTTCCCCAGAGAATACCTGTCAAGGAGGCGGGGCTAGAGGATTTGTGTTTCAAAGTCATGTTTTCACAGCAAGCACCCTGGTTTTGCTTAGCTCTGTAAGAAAAGCAAAGCTTTATAAAAAAAAATGCTTTTGTTTTTCACATACATAGACTGAAATCATATCCATTGCTTTTTCCAAAGAATTTTCTTTTGAAAGAAGTTGTTAGTTAAAAAAAAGAGGGAGAGAGAGAAAAGAAAAGAAAGGACAGACAACACCGTGAGGTATGGAGAGCACCTTCTTTTGAGGGTGCAAGCTTCCAGTGCTGCAGTCCCACCCACCTCCTAGTTCCAGCGGGTCCTGGCTGTGGGAAGCTGTGTAGCATGGGAGGGTTGGGGGCTCAGAGCGCATCCGAGGTCTGGCTGGGCTGTCCAGAGGCAAGCCCCCCACTACAGCGGGGAGGGAAGAGGGGCTGATGCGGAGAGCGGCAGCACCCCAAGACCTTCTTCACATGAGTATCTCCACATCACCCTCGGGAGGCTGATGGCATCGCTTTGGGAGAAGAAAAATCACAAGACTGAGAGACGCTACCGAACTAGCCAGAATCTCACGGCTAAGATTCAGAGGGTAGAACTCCCCTGAAGGACTCTTGAGTGCAGCCGCATCTGGTCTGACTCCACAGCCGGGCCCTCCCCCCACTCTCTACACCCTCCAGCGACAGCAATGAGTTTGCGTGTCCACGGAGATTGGGCTAGAACTGGGAGCCGAGGCTTCAGTTCGCTGCATGATGGAGGTGCGGCAGGAGGATCCACACACAGGACTGTCACTGGTGTCTAGAAGAAGCTTGGTGGGAAGGTGGTCTCAGGGATTTGTGCCGAACAAGCCTACCTGTCAGTCTCCTGCCAAGTTTAAGATGTGAGACTCTCAGACGAGAGGCATCTAGAAGACATCAGAAGTTCTCTGAATACCTGCAAGGAAATAGCTCCCTCCTGCCCCCTGGGGGTATCTCGTCACATTGCAGCACCTTCCTTGGTTGTTCTTGAGCATCTAAGAACAGGGACAAACCTGCTTGAGTCTCAGCAGCCACAAGGTGCCTGGAGGGTCCCAGTAAAGTGTCAATAGTCTGAATATCTGTTAGCAAAGGTTTGGAATAGGTCAGGGATTCTCAGACGTGACCCAAACAGCATCACTTAGATACTTGGAAGTGCACATTCTCAGGTCCTTCCCAGCTAGTGAGCGAACCCCTAAGGTGCAGCGTGGACATGAGCAGAACTCGGCCAACTCTGAATTAGAAGCTAGAAACTGGCTATGGTGGGCATATTTGCATGCTGGGAACTGGCAATGGCTGCAACCCAGCACTGCCATTTGTTGGGAGACTCCCCAGGATTCTGCTCATACTGAAAGTTGGGAGTTGCCGATTTAGAACTAATAGAGGTGAGGCTTCAACAAGGCCAGTGCATTCTTTCATGCCCACTTCTGTTCTTGGGATACCTCTAAGGTCCAGAAGCTACAGACCCTCCTTTCCCTTATACAGACAAACAGATTTCAGAGTAGTGGCTTGGCATCCCTGACCCCCCCCAGCCCAGCACTTCCCCCTGTATGTCTCCCCTGCTGAGGAAGGGCCAGGGGAGGCTGGAGACGCTAGGCTGTCCTGAGGAGGCTTTAGAGAGGAGTGATAGACAGTTGTCCTCAGACAGGCACAGCAGTGCAGTGGGGTTCTGAGCTAAGGAAGCACCTCATGCATATCCAAAGTGGCCACTGCTGACAGACAAGAAGATATTTCTTAAGCAGTGTTCACCCTTCATAGCCTTTAGTATGACACACACGAAAACATCTATGTCAGAATTCATCTTGCTCAAAATTATGATTACCTATACTCTGACTCTTTTTCTCACATATCTCACCAACCCTTTCTAGAAACAGCGTGTATGCTATCATCGGCTCAGGTAGAACGCCACGTGAAGGCATCTCCCTCTGAGCACACCCTTGTTCCCAGAGGACCAGCCTTCCAGTCACAGGGTGAGCAGGATCCACGTCAGTACTTACAGGGCAGCTACTGTTGCTCATTAGTTCAGCCAGCAGATGTGGAGGGCTCTGGTGTGTGCTAAATACCAGACAAAGCCGACACACAGAAAACACTAGCTGCCTTGGGGCTTTCCACAGCAGAGGTATCGTGAGCAATGATGGGAGGAATGAGCGTATGTTGAGGATCCAATAAGAACCCGATCAGAGTCCTCGTTCGGGAAATCAGGGATCATTTAGCTTAGCTTACAAGATAACCAAGACTAAGACAGTTTAAGTAAGTTCCTAGGTGTCTCACAGGTAAGTCTCAAATCTAATCTTTCTGGTGTAGAAACTATATCCCCAGCCCAACTCTGCATGCCCATCCCAATGTACAGCTGAAATGTGAGAATTCTGAAATAGCAGAGCTGAAGGGTGGTTGGTGGGGGAGGCATGTTGGTGAGGATGGATGCCTTCATTGCGGTGAGAGAAGTGGAGGGGAAGAGCTGCTTTCCTACTCAGGAGCCGAGGGTTAGGGCTGCAGCTCAGGGGTAGAGGGCTTGCCTGGCATGCTCAGGGTCCTGGGCCCAACAGCCCCCTCCCAGAAGAAAATCATTAGTGCTTTCCCACCACCTTCCACTGTGGCATCTAGAAGCTTCTCTGAAGCTTTCACCTGCTCTGTGAATATCACCTAAGGTTTTTCCTGCTCCTCAAGAGTTTTCTGGAGAAATGATCTTAGCATATGTAACCATAACCATTTGTAAGGAGCCTGGTACCTAATCTGCTGTCCTGACCAGCCAATCATGGTGCAGCGCCTTCACGACCCCACCTGTGTCTGTCTTGCTTCCTCACTCCAGCAACTGCCCCCTCTGCCATTCACAGGCTGATCGGGACCTTCCGCATGGTGCTTCAGAAGGTGGTGGAGGAGAACCGTGTTGAAGTGACGGACACGCTGATCGATGACAACAATGCCATCATCAAGGTGGGCGTGCTCGGGGTCCTTGGGCGTTCCCATCACAGGGTCACGGGGGGGGGGGCTGCTTCACCCCCTCCCCCCACACAGAGAGTGGTCTGATGCTCTATGCATGGGAGAGGAAGAGAGAGGAAGCGATTCCAGAGACGCTCTGCCGAAACCATTGATGCTTGTTGCCAGGGTCCAGGTAGCCAGGCAGGGTCGGCTGCCGCAAATGAACACCCAGCCCTCCCCAAGTGAACACCCAGCCCTTCCCAAATGAGCACCCAGCCCTCCCCAAATGAGCACCCAGCCCTCCCCAAATGAACACCCAGCCCTTCCCACAGCGAAGGTTCCAGGGATGGTGATGGCAGGTGCCATCCTTTCCCTGCTGATGTGTCCTTCCATTGTGCCCGCTCAGGGGTGGCTAAGAGATGCTTCTTATCATCTCAAGACCAGACGAAGCCTTGTCAGTCCCTCAGGATATGGTCTCCACTCTGCATACCGGGCGTAGCTCCTCTCTGAGACCAAAGGTCCTAGAATGGCTGGGATCTCCTGTCTATTCCCTTTGTCTGTTTCTGCTCCCATCAGCACCGGCACACACCCACCCGTGATGCACAGTCTGTCTTTTGGTATTCATCCAAACAAAAGAAGGCGGGAAAGGTTTCCATGCCTAATCCTGGGCTCTCTCTGCCTTCTCAGTCTGCTCCTCTGTGGTCACTCAGGGACAGCTGGTGGGGTAGTGAGGAGTGTGGCTAGATGACAACCCCCTCCCCCTTACATAAACTATATGACTTAGGTATCTACAAAGTTTGTAAAAGTGTGCCATCTGCCTCACAGGATTGTTACGAGGGTCTAACAAGAAAGTGCTTAGAACGGAGAAGGACATTATAATGTTTGCTCGCCTCCTGATCTCTGTTTGCACATGTGTGAATTGGGGCTCTACCATGTACACATGGTTCCCCCACCAGTCTTACATGGCCCTTTATAGAGAAAGGGTATTCCTATGGTCCTCTGTAGTAACAGGTAGAAACAAACTCAGAGGTCACGACTTCTTCCTGGGGTAAGTACGGAAGGAACTCCTCTATGCAGTGCTTTGAGTGGGGCAGAGAGTCTCAAAGTGTCTTGATATTTTCACATCTTTGCAAGAACAAAGAAGGTACTGGCTGCTTTGTAGCCTTGCAGGTGAGTTTTCTGAAGTGAGGGGGGTGGGTTCTTAGTCACCACAGCAAGGGGACAGGGAATACAGAACAAGCACATGTACCAGAGGGAACAGAGAGCTGGGGAGGGAACACGATGGCCCAAATAAAGAGAATCAAGCACAAGAGGAGCCAGGAAGTGGGCGGGGATCACGGACAGCGCAGCCGAGCCTGCGCACCAAGGATCCCCCTCAGCATAGCCCCTGATCATCTTGCCGATCAGCTCATCCATAGACCACCACCTCCGCTGCCCATTTCACGGATAGGAAAGCTCAAATCCTAGATCGGTCCGAGGGTAGAGCAGTCAGTCAACAACAGAGGCCAACAGTGAGACCCCAGGCTTCCAAATTCAAGACATCATATTCTCAGAACAGCATACCTGGTCACACACCAGAGGGGTCACATTGAGTCAGGGGAAAGGACAAGGGACGTGAGTTGAGACATCTCCGGTGCTTCCTAGCTCTGCAACTTCATGCAGGCGAACTTTCCTCTTAATGGTTAGGTAGGGTGGGTAGCGTCCAGAGGACAATGTGAGTTTGCTTACAAGTGACTTAGCATGCTTCTCGGCACAACAAGGGCTCAGAAAATGTGCCTCTTTCCCATCCCTTGGAAAACCCAAGCCTGGGCATGCGAGGTCCAAGCCCCAAGGGCAAACTGCCTGGGAACAAGTCACTCTAGACCTGTAGGGTAAGCAGCCAGCTCTGGCAGGCCTCGTTCACTCATGGAGGTTGAGGAAGGGACTAGAAGGAATGTTCCCTGTGTCTGCAGGAAAACTGGAGCTGAAGAGAGGGAAGTGTCTCAGGGTCACAGAAAAACCCACCCAGCGTTCCCAGTTGCTATGTCTTGACCCAGATTTGGAGTTCCAACTTGGAAAGATCCAAGGCAATCCCATGTTGGTAGGGAGCCTGGGAGTTCCCTGTTCTCTGGAAAAAAACATCCAGCTAGTTTCAGCAGATTGCCAGCAGACTCCCCGGTGTCTGCGTGCAGCCCCCGTTCTGAAGATGAGGAGATGAGTTCGTCTTTGCGGACGCTGCATGATTCTCTAGATTATGTATATGGAAGTCTCAGAGCTCACAACCAGGCCTAGGCCCATCTGACCAGGGCAGCCACCTGACCCGACCTGCCTTAAGCTAACCAGGGAAGAGATGACATAGATCCTGGTCGTGGTCCCACTGAGCTGGCTGAGTCCCTCGCATGACTCTATCTCAGCCTTAGTTTTCTAGTCTGCAGAATGGGAGGTAGAGACCCTTACCTGCCTAGCCTTTCTTTTTTTTTTTAATTTTTTTTATTCAATTGTGCGTGTATGTGTGTGTGTGTGTGTGTGTGTGTGTGTGTGTGTGTGTGTAGAACCACGGGCGAATTCGGGATCCTCCATGGCCGCCTCCACCTCCTCCTTGTTTACTCTGCCCCGGGATTCACAGGCTCCGCCCTACCAGGACCAGAAACACAGGCCGCCCCCGCTTCCGCCCGGCGTCTATACGTGGGGTCTAGGATCCGAACTCAGGACCTTCCACCTGCAAGGCAGAGGCTTAACCCCTGAGCCACCTCTCCAGCCCCTGGCTAGCCTTTCTAAGCAGTGAAAGTCACAGGGAACCAAAGCTCGCCGTTGCCATCTAGCGACTCACTGCCCCTCTCTCCCTCCAGACCAGTCTGTGTGTGGAAGTGCGATACCAGGCCACAGATGGTACGGTGGGCTCGTGGGATGATGGAGATTTCCTGGGAGACGAATCCCTTCAGGAGGAAGAGAAGGACAGCCAAGAGACAGACGGGCTGCTGCCTGGCTCCCGCCCCAGCTCCCGACCACCTGGCGAGAAGAGCTTCCGGAGGTAACCGGCTGGGCCCCTCTGGCTGCCCGCTGCCCCCCAAACACATGGGGAAGAGGCCAGAACATGCTGTCCTTCAGGCCTGGCCAGACTCAGTGTGCAGGGTGGGAAGATTTTTTTTCCCCCACCATCCCTCGCCCAGCTCTCAAGCTGCAAATCCACTGGGGAGACAAGAGAGAGTTCACATTAGATGGAGAGGCCATGCCTGATGGAAGCAAAGGTTCCGGTCCAGGAGGTGAAGCTTTAACATGATGGAAAAGGCTGAACCTCCAGCCTCCCTGGAGAATGAGAGAACAGGGTCAGAAGTGGCCTGGCCTCTCTAGTCCAAGACCAGGCAATGTCATCCAGGCCCAGGCAGCTGACCTCCGCCCCCGCCCAGTGAACCAACCTCCCTCCCTAGAGAGAGGTACCTCCTTGCCAGCGTGAGGCCAGTGGTGAGAAGAATGTGCCCAGGCACTTCCGCGTCTAAGATTCATGTCCCATGAACGTCCTGCCCCTCAGCGGGGACAGGGAGCTGTATCCGAGCCTGCTCCTTCCACAAGCAATACTTTTACAAAAACAAAAATGCGATTGCGCTCATTACTCCTGTTGTCCAGAGAGGGGTTGAACACTGTGGAGATGCTCAAGTCTCGTCTCTAAAGCACCAGGGCGTGTCATGAGAACAGACCACTCCCCTCGTCCTTGGAGGCCCCTCCCTCTGCTCTCCCTCTGCCCTTTCTTCTCAGGAAAGGCTTACTAAGCCCCTGTGCTAAAGAACGCACAGGTCTCATTTACTGTAATGAAGCCGATGTGCTTCATCGAACAAATGTTTTCCCTTTTTTGCACTTGATTCACTTCTTACCCTCTTATCCAAGCAAAACAATTTAAGAGACCCTGGGACGATATGTTTTTGGACCAGCAATATTCCCCACCCCCAGCCTCTTTAGTCTAAGCCTGCGTGCTAGCAAATCACAAAACCCCTCTGACCCTGTGCCCTCAGCTGTAAAATTTCTGTCACCAGACATTCTCCCCCACCCCATTATTGTGGGGTTCAAGGGCATCTCAGCAGCGGTGAATGAGGAAGGGCTGGTGACAGCATGTTCTTGGTCCCGGAAATGCCAAGGGTGGTAAATGTGGCTAGAAAAGGGAAGAGCAGAGACCAGATAGGGCATGAGGTGATGCCCCCACCTGCCAACTCTACTTGGGAAAGAGCTGGGCAGGGTGGCTCAGAGTGAGCTCTAAGAAAGGATTTCCAGAGGACGCCCTGGAAACCACAGAATGGCCGTCTGTAGGGAGAGAGGCGCTGATTTGTTTCAGGAGAGCTGGTCACGCCCAGTCTCCGCCCCACCAGCGGAGTGACACTGGCGTGGCACCATGCCCGTCTGTGTCAGTAAGAGGAATGAGTTCAGCAAGGGGCGCGGGCACCCCTCCGCTCTGGAATCCTGCAGACAGCACCCGTGGGAAACAACCCTCGCGCCAACTCTTGGCGGCTGTGGAGCTGCCCTGGGCAGGAGGCGGTAGGAAAGCCCGAGTTCCTCTCCCAGTCCCACAGGTTTCCTCCTGGGGATGTGACGTGGCTGAGGGTGACAGCACAGCCAGAGCTCCTAGCTTCCAGATCCCTCCACCATCCTGGTGAAAGGGGCATGTGAAGGGGTCCTGCTTCCCCAGCTGCCACCTGGGGCTACCAGACCAGAGCTGAGGTCACCTCCCCTCAGGCCTCCCACCCAACCATTGCCCCCCCAACCCCCTGCTCCTATAGCTCCATCTGTCCTGGGCCCTGGTCCTTCACGTGCCATCTGAGCCTCTCGGACCACTTCTCTAGTCTCTGTCTTTAATAAGAGTGCTCTGATCTCATCCCACGCTTTAGAAAACACTCCCAGGGGACAAAACACTGCCAAGAGACAGGACAGAGGAGGGGAGAACATGGGTCACAGGAGCCTGCTCCGATATCTGGAGCCGTACAAGACACCTATGTGTTTGCACACATGCGCACGCACACACATTCTCTGCCTGATTCCAGGAAACCCCACACCTCACCAGGTGCCAGCCAATTGGCTTACACTGTCTCTGGGAACCGCATCTTAGAACAAAGAAGGGCAAAGCTCGGAGTTCTGCGGCCTGGGGGTCTTTGGCCCAGATCTCCTGGATTCTAAGGCTCTCTTCCTGTCTCCTTTGTTCTACCTGCCCTCAGCCTTCCTTCCAGTCTCTTTCTGCTGCCCACCCTTCTCTAGCATCCCTGGGAATGTCTGGGTGCCTACTCGCCCAATCTGCCCAGGTCTCACTGAGCAGTAGGTCATGACAGGGGCGCCTCTTCTCATCCTCCCTCTCGACACTTTCCACTCCAGGGAGACCTGCTGAAGCCTTCCTATGCCCAGGGTAGAGGGCCACGCGGGACTCTGGGAGAAAAGTATATAAATGTACACTAAGGGGTGTGCGTAAGTGTAGTGCGCAAAACACTGTGGCGCACCCTGCCTCTTCCCAGCTGATACGTCATCGATCTGCATGGTTTCCAGAGAGCTAGAACCCCCCCCAAGCTTCCCTCAGTGGGATTTGGAGCTGCAATACCTCCCAAAGCAGCGCAGAGAAGCCAAAGTCAACCAGCCACTCCAGGACCTAGTAGGAGAGTGGTCTCAGGACACTCCTGTGCAACCCAGTCTCTCACCTAAGGTGGGGGCTCCCACCCTCAGCCCAGGACACATGGCTAATGTCAGCCTCTTCAAATGACAGGGCCCAAGCAGGGCCTTAATGTTCCCAGCAGGCCCCATGCTGCCCCTCCTGCTCTGCGGGGGCGGGTAGGGGGATGTTAACCGTACAGAGAGTGGGGGCAGAGCTGAGGAAGAGGAGGAGTTCAAAGGAGATTGAGAGCTGGTCCGTAGAGAGACAACCCTGGCTGAGGAGCAGGACTTACCCAGGCAGAGAGAGAGACTAATAGAGAGTGAGCACTAGCAGGAAGCACTTCCTGGCTTCCCAGGACTGTGGCAATGCGGAATGCAAGGTCACTACCTGGGGTTGGGGGTACTCAGCCTCTTCTGGAAAAGAGGATAAGGAAGATGTCTGCTTCATAGGATGACAGATCAGCCGTAGCAGGACCTGCTAAAGGTCTAAGGCCAGGGCTGTGTCCATGTTGTTACTAAGGGTGGTCGAAACAGTAACAGATTATTCTTCCTTCCCAAAAAGAGATCGCTCTTTTCCTTTCTCCGCTTCCACGGGAAGTATGAGTCTGGTGTGTCCCTTTTGATGGCCCAAGGCCTGGAGTGCGTAGGGAGGGGACAGGGCAGAGGTCTTCCTGTCCCCAGGTGGGCCTTGGTCCTGTTCAGCACACCAGTTCCACGTTCCTGCCGCCCTTGCCCGATCCCAGGCAGCATCTCCTTTCCGTAGTTCACCGCAGGGACTGACAGATTTTTCAGGGACATGGAGCTCTTTAAAAAAAAAACAAAAGCAAAAATGAAATGCTTCTCTGAGGACATGAATTGGCCGTTAGAGAAAAAGAAAAATGTACAGCAGCCATTGTTGAATAAGCGTAAGGGTGAGTCTCTCTGTTCCCTGATGATTGCAGGAGCACATCCCAGAAGCCCCTGAGACCAGGTGGCCAAAGCAGGGTCTCCCTTTGTCTGCTTTGATCCTGGCTGGTGTGGGCTGATGGAAGCATGGCTAACGTTGGCCTCTTCTAATGACAGTTGCCAACAAAGGTTAGTCTGATGAACTGGACTGGCTGTGTACGGAGACCTTCGGGCCGACGCTGTCAGGGTATAGCCTCACGCATACCGGGGCCAGGTCTTAGCCAGGAGAGGTGTGAGCAAAGGAAAAAACATCAACTCGATCATTTGCTTTCTTGTTTTTGTCCTGGTGACTCAGCACTGGGAAGGCATTAAGAGAACATTCCAGAGCATTCCAGTTGCTAGAAACATCTATCCCAACACGCGCGCGCGCACACACACACACACACACACACACACACACACACACACACACCTTTCTTCTCAATGCCTGGCTGGAAGCACTCCCGCTTCTAGCTTCTCCCCTTTGGAAGCCTGCTCAGCCCATGTCCCCTGCAGATCCCATAGTCTGGGAGCCCCCCACCCCTTAGAGGAAACCAGGGGAGAAAGTCTTTGAGAGACAGGTCCTGGGGAGCCTTAACCCACTTTCTGAAATCACCAGAGTGCTGCCGGGGATGGCAGAGATCCGCTGAGCTTGGGCCGTGGCACCTTTGCTCAGCAGACTTAGGCTCGAAGGGTGAGGGGTGAGGGGGGACAGGGAGGCTGCAGGGGAGGAGTATGGGGGTCCACAGGACCAGGGGCTCAGGTGGCAGGACTCTCCGGTCCGCGCCCTCTCACTCACATCCCCTTGTCTCCTCGTTTCTTCCGACTCAGCAAAGGCAGAGAGAAGATCAAGGGAGGAGTTGGCGAGAACAAGTAGGTGTCCCAGGCCAGGGCAGATGCAAGAGGGAGGGGCGGGACGGCTGGAAGGGCTAGAGGGGCTGTCGTGGCGGATCAGCAGGGGACATGCAGGACCACTGGAGGTCTTTTCTATCGGACCATCAGGAGAGGGGCTGAGAGGGATGGGGAAGGATGGGGGAGGGGCCGGGTCTTCTGTTTCCATTCTTGGTCCTTGAAAGTGACCCTCCCTCCTTCCAGTGTCTTATTCCTCCTCCACTGCCCTGACCAGTGCCCCATGCCTGCACCCCCAAGCTCAGACCACCCCTCCAAGCTTCCCTGTGAGAAAGGATATTACTAAAAGGTGGAGTGGGGGGGCACAAAAAGCTAGTGGCCACTCTCCAGTCTGGAGACTCTAGTATCACATGGTACAGTGGTAGCCAGGGCTGGAAGCTTCTAGTCAACCACCTCTTATACCAATGACAAGTCTCCGTTCCAGAGAACAGGGTCAGACACAAGGAGTCTGATTCTGTCCAGGGTTCATAATGGACCCAAGAAGATGAACCCATTTGAATCTGTCCACATACCCCAAGAGAGCTGAAAGGCTAGGTAGGTGGTCTTTATTTTCCAGCTCAGACACTGAGTCTCAGAGACAGCAAAAGATGTGCTCAAAACTATGGTCTCCATATACGAAAAACTAGTTTGTCGTTGCGCCTATGCTTGTCTGAACTGATAGGCACTGGGCCCAGGATGGGAGTGCGATTACTGTTACACACAAGTAATAGCTATGACACACGGTGGTGCACGCAATGTGGGGGATGTTCTGCGCAGAGACCTGAGGGGTGGAGGAGGTTGCCAGGGCTGAGGAAGGCCGGAAGCCTCCGGCAGTTTGTGCAGCAAGGTGAAGAGAGGGAACCCAAGAATTAGATCGCAGGGTCATTAGAAGAAGAAGAGGGTGCTGGCTAGGGTCATCTCTATGGGAGAGGGCTCAGAGATCAAAGTTTCTCTGTAGCCACTTAAGTGTCAAAAGCTCACCTATGATTCGTAAACCACCTGTCTGCTAGCCCGGCTCTCTATCTGAGACCACCATTGCTCGTCCGCCTTTCTTGATAAACAGCTTTCCAGTCTGTGGGACTCTTATGATCCCAGTGACTGTAGTTAGTGTGTGTGTGGGAGTCTCACAGTGTCCACAATACCTGTTGTTCCTTTGCTCCTACTCCATCTTATTTCTCGCCATCTCGCATTACCAAATGAACTTAAGTAAGCCAGTATAACATTGTATTATTGTTTTAATATGCAGAAGAGTCGGACCAGGGAAAGAGCAAGGAAATGGAATCTAAGAAGTGATTAAGCAAATTGAAAACCCTTTTAGGCCGAGAAGAGAAAACCATGGGAAGGGCTCCCAGCCTCTGACAATAATTGTGCTGCAAGCTGTTGGTTTCCACCCCTGCTGAGGGAAGATCAGTGGAAATAGACATAAGTTGCAGTAAAGAAATCTTAAAATTTGACCCAGAAAAGAATCCAAACTCCTCGTGAGCATGTGGGCCTCTTTAGGACAGGTTGCCATGGGGAGATGGGAACTCTGTTTCCATGATGCTGTGGGTCTGAGCTTTACAAAAATAAACTGGGCCACTCGGAAGAACCAAGGAGTCAGCTTTCTAGATACTCCTAGGGTCGGAATGAGCCCTTGGGGGTCTCTCAAGTCTCTCAGTACAACAGGGAGCACGTATACAAATAGGCTAGTTTAGGGATAGGGTGGTCCTTGTATAAAGGGTCCATCTGGGCCAGGGATGTAATTCATTAATGTGACTGTTGCCTAGCACGTGTGAGGCTCTGGGCTCAATTCCCAGCCCCACAAAAATCACTTAAGTAATTGGTTTTCAAAGTCAATCTGTCTTATTTGGATGCAGGAAGCTATTCAAAAACTAATTGAAACTCCACATATTTTCAAAGACACCCATTACAAAATCACCTGTCCTTGGGGCATGGAAAAATAAAAAGAAATAAACCATCCCAGGGTACTTGGAAAAACACACATGCCCCCCTGCTCCAGGTTTAAAAACCTCCAGCTTTTTCAAACAATGAAAGAAGGGTTAAAGATCCTGTTTCTCCTTGGAGGGTGTCCAAAATTTTGATATTGTGCTATAATGTTGTCATCTACGAATGTGTTGGGCTGCATTCGCAGCCGTCCTGGGAGGCTGCAGGTTGGAAACATCTGTTTGCTGCATATATCCTGATTACTGAAAGCCCAAGTGGAGGAATCTTGATGGTTCCAGCTCAAACCACTTAGGGGGCAGAAGTGCTGGGTATGAGTAACACAGTCTGGAATTCAATTGCAGTCACATCCTGCTAAGTCACTAAGTCACCTTCCAGGATAATGCAGAGCATCAATGAAACACTGGAGTGTCTGATTTCCTCTGGTGGATGTTCCCAGGTCTTAATGAATACTCAGCATCCTGTGTCACAGTGACTTGCTTCTAAACTGAGTCAGGGAACAAGCAAAGAAATCATCAGATCCATAAATGAAGAGCATGGCTGGAAATTTAAAGTGATAAGAAGATTTTTAAAAGAAAGAATAGAGTTCACAATGATCATGCTAAATTTTAAAATCATTTTCTCCAGAAAAAAAAAAAAAACTACCAGTCTAAATGTATCGTTCTGGTCAAGGTGAATCCAGCCACAGGAAACAAACTTCATTCTGTCATCAGAGGCTTCTAAGAGGGGAATGGGGAGATGGCGCCGTGGGTCAAGAGCTGCTGTACAAACATAAGGACCTGAATTCAGAGCTCTAGAACCCATGTGATCCCACTGCTGGGGGAAGAGTGGAGGCAAACAGGTCTCAAGGTAGTCAATATACTCAAAAACAATGATCTACAGGTTCAGTGAGAGACCCTTTCTAAATAAATAAATAAAGCCAAGAATAATAGAGGAAAACATCCCACAACTACCTCTGGCCTCCATATGAATGGAGGCATGAAACAGAGAGAGAGAGAGAGAGAGAGAGAGAGAGAGAGAGAGAGAGACTCACAAGAGGCAGTGTTCTAAGGAACCATCTTCTAAAGCCCTAATTCTTAACCTTTTTCAGACAAGGTCTCATGCAGCCCAGGCGGGACTAAAACTTGTCAGCTTGCCTTGAGCCTCCTGCGACTTCCTCTCGAGTGCTGGGATTGCAGATGCTCACTAGCCCACCCCACGTGATTTCAATGTGCCCATGAAGAAGATTCCACTTGGTCGAAAGCACGTTTCACAACACTAACTGACTTGCTTCTTTCCCTGTTTCTTACCACATCTTCTGCGATGCAGAACTCAACTAGGTGAAATGCTTTCTTAAAAGATTAGGCACCACAGAAAGTCAAAAAAAAAATTTTTTTTTGAAATCTAAGTCTTCAATACACCAAGTGGATGATTTGTAAAGTTCCCTGATTAACTTTTTTTTTAAATTTCCCTTTGGGTCTGGGTTGAGGGCTTAGTGGTTAGAGCGCTCTGCCACACAAACAAAAGGATCCAGGTTCAGATCCCTAAATCTCATATAAATTCAATACAGGTATGATGGTCCACCTGTAAGTCCAACCTCAGAAGATAGAGACTGTGAATCCCTGAGTAAGTTGATTCGCCAGACTAGCCCTATCTCAAAAAGAACAAAGTAGAGAGCAATACATGGTGATCGTCAATGTCGACCTCAGGACTTTACACACTAGTGCACTCGAGTGCAAGCACACCTACGTACAAGTAAACATGCACATACACTTTTATGTACCCCACACCTCCATAATACACATGAAGCTGGGGGGGGAAATCTCCCTTTGTCCTTTTTCCTGCTTTCCAAGAAGTAGCGCAGTAGGAAGGGCTTTTTTCTGCAGCAAATGGCTGATGAACCATTAGAAAGTCCCAAAGGGCAAAGTGGCAATGACATCTCACTCTGTTGCCCACAGTGCAGATGAACTGAAGAATAGTGTAGAAATTAACAGAGGTGTGGAGCCTGGTAGGGATTGTGGAGATGAGATTTGATGCTACACACGTCTGCGTTTTTCATCAAGAGACAAAACATATCATTTTGAGATATTCCCAGGCATGTGGGTGGATTGCCAGTGAGCTTATTTTCTTCAGATGGCTAAATCACACAGGCCTGGGAGGAGGGGTTTCTCCTCTGAATTGCTTCAGAGTAAAGTAGAGATGGTTGGATAGAAGTTTAGTCTTTCTACAGCCTCACTCTATACAAACTTGTTTTGAGGAATAACATAAGTTTCAAATTCAAAATCTATTACCTGCCAAAGGGTGCTCCAGAACTTAAAGTGGGCAAGTATGTGGGGTCACTGTCAGAGACTGAGTCCTTCAAGGATTGGACAGAGGGATCAGATCCCAGCTAAGGATGCAAAAAAGTTGGTTTTCCAGGCAGAGTCTCTTTGGACCCCCATACACTTAGACCTGTCAATTCAGAATGTTCCCCCCTACCCCCTCACCCCCCGCAGGGACAGAGAGACTCAGGCTGGAGCAGGCTCCGTGGTGGTAGCTTTGTGTAGGATCTGCATGCAAAGTTCACGATCAAGATCCACATCATCAAGTTACCAAGAATAAATCCAAAAAATTGTGTGAGATCACATTTGTGGCTATTCTGGGGTACATGGGGGCCTATGGGTCACAGGTTGGACATATCTATAAAAGTTAGACATGGGGCTGGAGAGATGGCTCAGGGGTTAAGACTCTGTCCCACATAAAAACTCGAGGCAGAAAGGGAAGGGGTCTGCACTTCTGGCCCTGGTGGGCGGAGCGTGGGAATCCCATAGTGAAGCAATAAGGAGGTAGAAGCAATCCAGCATGATTCCCAAAGTCACCCTTAGCCTCCACAGGGACACACAGTCCCCTCTGATACACAGACACACACACACACACACACACACACGCAAATGCACACACAATAAAATAAATAAATACACAAACAAATAAAGAAATAAAATAGATACAAAAAAATCTTTAAAAGTTAGACATGGAAGAGGGATAGAACCCTAGGAATGGCCAAGGAGAAATTGTACAAAGGAAAACCCTGGGTCTTCCAGGAGTGTTCTGTCTAATTCAGGAGAGAGAAGAGGGAACATGAATGAAAAGGGATCCAAAGGCTGAGACAGAACAGCACGGCTGGGAGACAGGAGCGTAGAGTGAGGTCCACACAAGCCATCTGGGGTTGGAGTGCAGCTGTCACCCCGCTCTCCCAGGCTGCTTCAGGCTAAAGCAGACAGGAAGACCCCTTTGCTAAGCTGCTTCTGGGTTCACCAGTCTGTTCGACGCTGGGAAACCAGCGCTTTAACGTTCCTCAGTCTCTCCCCAGAGATGTTCAAGTCTGGCTCATTTTTGAATCTTGACATCTCTGTGCGACTCTTCACAAATGGCACCCCAATCAGTGAATGATGGTGATGAGCGGACCATAACCATGCCCGTGGCTGCCCTGCCTTCCTTTCTGACAAAGCTTCTGGTGCTGAGGATGGATTCCGGCTCAGAGTAGTTCCCATCATGAAGCAGTGCAGCCCCGAGTGGAACCTCTGCAGACCTGGAGAAACGTGCTTCAGGCTTCGGCCACTTCCTGCGGGGCACTGATTATCTTCTCCTCCTGGACCCTTAGTTTTTCATGGCAGAATGAAGAGAAGCATATAAGCATATATAAGCATATATATATGTATGTATGTATATATACACACGTGCATATATACATATATATATATGTATGTTACAGTTGCTAGCAAGATAAAATAAGTACAAATCTGGAAAAGCCACTGGCCACAATTGTTCAAGATATATAGGTAGATAGATATAGACATCACTATAGATATAAACATATATAGATATAAATGATATAGATATGGGATATAAAACTTACCTCCTTTTAACACTAAAATAAAAGAAAAACTGGATCAAAGTAGAGCCTTTGTTTACCACACAAGACCCTGGGTTCAATTCCCAGTAGTAGGTTGTGGTGATCCCAAAAGATCAGTAGTTCAAGACCACGCTGGGCTACATGAAACCATGTCTTAAAAAAGAAAGAAAGAGACAATACATCAAACTGCTCTGTAGGTAGCTGTTATTATGCCTGTAGAATGGGAATTTATAGTGGAAATCCATCTAAAGCTGGATGAGTGGAGAGAAATGCGCATATCAGTGGGGTGGCCTAAAGAGAGGTAACTTGACATACTACGGAGGCCTGAGCCCCCACAGGAGTAGACAAACCAGAATGAACCCTGGGGTCCACAGAAGCATATAGGCGGAAGGGTGGGAGGGAGTGAGAGGGATTGGTAAAGAGAAGGGAGGAAATGGGAGGGAGGGAAACTGGGATAAATACCCATTATACCTGTAAAAGTAGAGAAATAAATAAAAATTTTTAAAAATAGAAAGAAAATAAAGTATCAGACAGCTTAGACCTGGAGCCCAGTAAATACTTCATGGAATACAATCATCTTGCAACTATTTTATATTCTCAGCCAACAGCTAAAACCACAGAAATGATTCCCAGTTGAGGAGCTGGGAGGGGGGTGACTCAGTGAATAAAGTACTTGCCATGTAAATCTGAGGACAGAATTTTAAATCCCTGGCACCAAATATACATGCCAGGTAGACATGGAGTCCAGCATGTGATTCTGATTCTTGGGAGGCAGAGATGGGATTCCTTAGGCAAACTAACTAGACTAGCTGAATCAGCAGGGTCTAGGTTCAGGTTCTCGACACTGTCTCAATGAATGAAATGAAAAGAAATCGAGGAAGATGCCAATGTCAACCCCTGACCCCCCCCCACATACATCATATATACTTTCATCCATACACACATGCACACAATGTGAACATGCATGCACACTACTCATACATACACATGCAAAAAATTGTCATTGAGAGAATATAGAGAACAAAAAAGATACTTGACCCTGATAATAATAATTCCAAAGGTCTCCACTTTCCCTTTGTAGACCCCTTTTCTTTCCCTTTCTTCCTGTCGTATAGTCATGACGCTGAGGAGGGCAGACATAACAGGATCACTCAGATTTCATTCATTCGCTTCTAGGAAATCAATGAGCACGCCAGTGTTGCATAAAAGGATGGTCCCTGACCATCCATCACCAGAATACAGACCTGTCTTGCCCTGTTTCTGAACAGTGAAGTTCGGGGTTTCCGACGAGGGGTTTTAGGGGATCAGATTGGTTCTCCAATCCTACGTTAAAGGGTCTGAGGGTTTCATGCTACCTTCACAAGAACAGAGAGGTCTTCCCCAACCTCACATTATATGGCACACAGAGCAAGGATCTCGGGGAGGGAGGGTCTTAGAAACTATTTTGAAGATTCAGTAGGTAGGTACAGGCCCAAAGAGATTGGGCTCTGCTGGAAGCAGGTCAGAGATGGCCTGACCCAGCCCCATGGGAGCCTTCAGGATGGCAGCCACACCCAGGAGGAGGAGACTGGGAAGCAGGAGTCAGGTGTCCTGCTTATGCAATATGGATGTGGTAAAGGAACACTGTACCTTGCCCCCCTTCCTACCCCTGGGCTCTCCTGGCTCTGGGGACCTCAGGCTCCACTGCAGGGACATCACTGAAGGGAAGTGAGGACCCCTGACTCCTTCCCTCAACCCCCACTGACTGCAAAGCCACACCTAGCCAGAGGAAGAGGTAGGAACTGTAAGGTGTGCTATAAATTTGAGGGTGGGGGGGTGCTAAGAAAAAAAAGGGATTCTGCAGTAGGAGGGAACAGATAGATGGGACAAAAATCAGAACAAAAGATAGATACGGAAAGATCGTTTTTCTTTTCACGGGGTATGCAGGAGTCTCTTGAGACATTGAGGCTGGAGAAAGGCAAGAGGCTGTGGGCCCCAGGTCCATCTGGGACCTGCCTGGCTGGTTTCCCCGGCCACCTCCTCCTCGGCCTCTGGCTTCCGAGTCCCCCAGACCTGCCCTTCTGTTCTGATTCTGTCTCCTGGCATCTGACTTTTCTTCCCAGACAGTTCAAGTGGATCGTAGGGACTCAGAGATGAGTTTGGGGACTGGTGGAACTCAGAGTTCTGAGAAGACTGGTTAATAGGGCAAGAAATAGGCTGAAAAGTTCAAAGCTACTTCTCAGGTCGGCTGGGCCTCACTTTTGCTCCTCGGTCATTAAAAGGGGTGTCAAGGAAGAAGCACCCACTTCTCTCAGTTGTCTGAATCCGGTTCGTTAGACCCCCTAGAATGTCTTGGGAGCGATAGGTGAAGGGCCAGGGCTTCCGTTTCCCTTTCTCTGCATTTCCTGAGGTTTAGCTCTCGTTTGTGTGTTTTCCTCCCGCGCATGCATCTCTGGTCACCTCATTTTCGTGCCTCCCTACAGAGCCGGGAGAAGTGTGTTCTCTGCCATGAAGCTCGGCAAGACCAGGTCCCACAAAGAGGAGCCACAAAGACAAGGTAGGCCACATGGTCCTGTGCACCAGGCGGCTCGCCAGGACAGGTCTCAGTCTTCTCCCCTGCCCCCATTGGCTTGCCAGAACCACCTGGGAGGGGGGCTGGCCTCCTATTGGCCGGATGAGGAGCCAGGCACCACCCAGAATGCTGTGGTCCTTTAAGGAGTGGCGAGCTGCTAATTGGTTATGCCGTGGACAGGTTTAGAAATGCAGAGAGAACCCAAAGTCAGAGACTGGCAATTAGAAGGATTGTCAAGAAAGCAGGTTGCGGCTGACCTCTCTCTCCTTTGGTAGTCCCTGGGGGGTTCTGAAGAGTGGCCACTACTGGATTGGAAAGGTCGTAGAGGCTTGTGGCTCTTGATCCCCCGGTGTGCAGGCTGGAAAGACAGATGGACAGTTGTTTATGAGGAGGCAGCCAGGAGAGATGAAAGACTAGGGGAAATAAATATGGGTGGCAAGGAGAATTGTGCATAGCATAGACAAGCCACCCTCAGAGCTCTGGGCTGCCGTCCTATGTGGCCCTCTGAACCCCAGAATCTCTCTGCCTGCCTCTTCCCCATGCTGATTCCATGCGCCTTTCTCCTTAGATGGAGAGTACATCTGACTGAGACCCAAACCCGTCACCTCTAGACGACCTTTCATGTCCTCATGACACTGGATTTATACAACGGAGTACAGGACTAAATCAGGACTCACATGGACAAGTTGCTTCTTAAGCCTCAGTTCCTAATCTCTGATTTTGGCAATAATGGCTGATGCAACAGGTCTTAGCTATAAGGACTGTATTGTGAGTGCAGAATGTCTGGATTTGTGCCCTGCTTCTAGTAGCCACTCAGTTAAAAGTAGCCGTTGTCAACAGAAGTATGGAAGTCTGGATTCTTTATTTCCTACTGTCATAGATACAGGTATCAACTTGACGGTTGAGGGTTGTAGCTCTGGGTACATTTAAACCCAGAACAAACTTGCAGGAGATTGATAGGGAAGCCCCAGCCCATGGTAGGTGGCACTAGGCCCTGGACGGGATGCGGAAGCAGGCATTCTCCTGCATACTTGGCCAGACATGCTGGGCTGGCAAATGAGAATTGTCCCCATCTAGCTGCTTTGTGGATGTGTGGACAGTTCCCTTGGCCCTCGGTGTTGGTGTGGGCTCTCCTGCCAAGCTGGACGAGGAACTGCAACTGGACTGTCCTAAGAGAAAGCAAAACCCCTTGTTCCCTTAAGCTGTTTTGTCGTGGCTTTCTTTATCAACAATACTGCAGATTAACTGCTACACCTACCTTGTTCTCAAAGGATAGTCAGTGCTTTACTAGAAAGCATTCAATAAAATGATTACATCCTGCTAAAATAATACAGCAGACCAGACATAATGCCAAGTTTAATTTTTAAAAAAATTAGAAAACACTGCCAATATATAGGTGGCAACATTCTAGGCAAATGTCACCAAAAACTCAATTCTTCTCTCTCCACTTCAAAAAGGAGAATTAGGCTCTATCCCAGTGTCTACCCACCTATCTATCCATCCCGCCTTCCTTCCCTAGATGAGCCAGCCGTGCTGGAGATGGACGACCTCGACCACCTGGCCATTCGGCTTGGGGATGGACTGGACCCTGACTCCGTATCCCTAGCCTCGGTCACTGCTCTCACCAGCAACGTCTCCAACAAGCGGTGAGTAGCTCCGAGCCCTACAACCCGTCTGCCTTTGCTCGGTCAGGTGGGACCGACCTGCCAGGCTTGGGAGCTGAGGCCCAGGAAGCCCACAGTAAGCTGCTTCCTTTAGCCCCTCCCCTTTCTGAAGCACAGTGAGATGCTTCCTTTAGCCCCTCCCCTTTCTGAAGCCCACAGTGAGCAGCTTCCTTTAGCCCCTCCCCTTTCTGAAGCCCACAGTGAGCAGCTTCCTTTAGCCCCTCCCCTTTCTGAAGCCCACAGTGAGCAGCTTCCTTTAGCCCCTCCCCTTTCTGCTCGGCCCTAATTGTTCCCCTCTAGGGTCTCTCTCTACAGAGGAGTAGTGCAGCAGGTCACAGAGCCCTTGATGGCCTTTAGCTCCTGGGGGCTGAGGGAAAGCACAGAGCCCCCCAGCTCACAAGTGGCTCTATGCACACAACGTCTCCCCCCTCTCCCCCTCTTCTGTTGGCGAGTCGACAGCTCCTCTCCCCGCCATGCTGTTTGGCAGCTCTGAGGTGTTTGCAGTCCATAGTTCTGTCGGTGGCCTTTCTGCCTGTCTAACCACAGCCACACCCCTCCCACCTGCCAGCAGGCCCCTCATACCAACCCCAACGTTCTCCTCCTCAGATCTAAACCAGACATCAAGATGGAGCCGAGTGCCGGGAGGCCCATGGATTACCAGGTGGGCGAACATCTCAGGCCTCGGGCCTAAGGGGCTCCACTGCAATGGGAAGCATTACACACACCAAGGCACAAATCTAGGGGTCACAGAGAACCGTAGACTGGATAAAAAATTCTCAAAGTCTGGAAGGCATTCCTAGAGGTATCCAAATTGAGATGATAAAGAGTTGTTTGGGTTGCTCAAAGCCTCTTGAAGATGTGTCTGGAGCTGACATCGTAAGTAGGCGGTCCTGGAGCAAACATAATGAGGAATACACACATCGCACACGCACTCGTACTCATGCGCACATGCATTGCCATGAACATATGCGCACGCGCACACACACAGACTCGTGTGCATACACATAAACTCATGCAGACACACATGCATTCATGTATGCATGTGCACGTACATGCGCACACACGAAATAGTCAAATAGCTAAATATGAGACTTTGAAGAAGTTGTTTTGAGTGTGTTTTTAGCTGTTGATCTATCTAATTATAATGCTGGAAGTAACATCAATTCTGATATCTCCAGATTGTGACAATGTGAGTGATTTTTTTTCTCTCTCTCTCTCCCTCTCTCTCTTTCATCTCTATACTTCCTAAGATTGGTGCTTCTTTGGTTGTGTCCAAAACTAAAGACAGAAAAGCAGGGGTGGGGAGGGATTTACACCTACGAGGTCGTAAATTCGGCCACAGTGCAGGCAGGATGGGGCATGATCGGAACTGGGAGCCACTGATGCAGGGGAGTGGTAGCCTTAGCTTTGTACAGACCTGAGACATCGGCTGTTCTCTCAGAGTTGATCAGAGATGCAGAGCTACACTAGCACGAGTCACAGTAGGCAGAGTACAAGCCAGGGCAAACCTATTTGTACAACAGAATCCATGAAGGAGGAGACCGTTCTCAAGCTTGGGACCCTCCCGCAGGGGCTAGCAGAACCCAGCTACGGGGCAGAAGACCGTTGGACAATCCCGGCCTGAAATGACCATGTTGGCTGGCTAGGGAAGACAAGCTTCAGGACACACTTCAGGAGAAGTGTAGACGTCTGTCTACACTGCCTTGGAGAGGTTGTGCTTGGGCACCACACCAGGCCCCAGAATCTGAGCAAACCCACTCCCCATTCTGATGCTGATTTCCAGGCTGCAATGCACGGGTGCAACCTCTCTGCACGGGTGCAACCTCTCTGCATGGGTGGCCCCGCCTCACTTCCCTCAGGCAATGGTACAAAGGGTGCACTTTCTGCATGAAAAATCTGTGTTGTTCCCCAGGGGTCTCCTCATCTCCCTTCAGGTGGCTTTGTACCCTTGCTTTTCTCCTCAGCAACCACCTTTTCTGGTGCTTTAAAAACAGCCCTGTGTAGGGTCCAATGGTGCCACCCTGTGGTTTTAGACAACCTCAAGCCTTCGAGTTGGGGAATGGCTTTCCTCACCTCTGCCAAACCCAAACACCGCCGTCCTGAGGTTTCTCGGGCTTCTCTAGGGGACTGGTAGGGTGGGCTGCTTCTATGTGCCGAGGTCGGAAAACTTATAGCACGTCACTGACCTACTTGGAAAGCACATTAAAAATGGAGTTGCTTTTAATTTATTTGTTTGAAGGTTTTTTACATGCCAGGGTCTGTGCTAGGAGCTAAATACGTATTTTCATCTAAGTTAATATAATTCTTACAACCAGGACACACTGGTTGTAAGAGAATAAAATCAAGGAAGCTGGGGAGCCCTCCACTCCCCCCCCCCTCACAGGTAAATCAGGGCTGGGCTGGAATACCAGGGTTGCAGCTGTTAGAATCACTTTTTCTCTGTAATCTAGTCTCCGGCCAGTTCTGTTCTCCTGGCCCCTGATTCTCTTCCACTCACTCCTTACTGCTCCTTTTCAAATTGCTTCCTGCCAGGGACTTTTTATTACCTGGGCCACCCCTTTTCACTCCAAAGCCTTTTGAAACCTTCTTCTGCATCGAGTCAAGCAGTTAAAGCATTTCACCTGGTAGCAGCATCTTGTGAGGGGTCTATTCAACAACTCACCTGCAAGATTTTTTGCACTTCACAAGTAGAGCTGGGAGGACGAGAATGAGAAATGTTTTACTTGCAGTAAATACAGCATACGGAGCAATAACAACCAGCAGGGGTTTCTCTCCCTGGGAGAACTCGGTTTTGATGAATTCGAAAGGCTTCAGGAAGCATACACAGCTGGCGAGACGGGAGGGATTCCCTAGCAGAACTCAGGTCTGGGTGGATCCAGAGGGTCAGAGCCATGCTGAAGGCTGAACCCCAGTGGAGAGATGTCTTGAGGGAAAGAGACCCTGGGGTGCCCATCCACCGTGGGCATTTAGAATAGGGGTAGCAGGTGAAGTCTTTCCTGATGAAGGGCCTTTCAAAGGGGACAAGCCACCGGAACCTCCCTGTGAATGCACTTTGCCCATCAGAGTAAGGAAGTAGCTCCGCTGGGCAGAGAGATGCCCTCAAAGAGTCTCGAGCCTGCAGTGTCTTCCTGACATTGGGACTTAACATGTGGTTCATTTTCCATCCCAATGAACTGACCTTGGATGCATTCGTGCACCTACTTGCATTCATGCACCTACTGCATTCGTGCACCTACTGCATTCGTGCACCTACTGCATTTGTACACTTTCTGCATTCGTGTACCTACTGCATTCGTGTACCTTCTGCATTCGTGTACCTACTGCATTTGTACACTTTCTGCATTCGTGTACCTACTGCATTTGTGCACCTACTGCATTCGTGCACCTACTGCATTCGTGTACCTTCTGGATTCATGCACCTTCTGCATTCGTGTACCTACTGCATTTGTGTACCTTCTGCATTTGTATACCTTGCATTCGTGCACCTACTGCATTCATGCACCTACTTCATTCTTGTTTCTAATGCATTCATGCACCTACTGCATTCGCGTACCTACTGCATTTGTGCACCTACTGCATTCGTGTACCTACTGCATTCTTGTACCTAATGCATTTTTGGACCTACTGCATTCGTGCACCTACTGCATTCGTGCACCTACTGCATTCGTGCAGCTACTGCATTCATGCATTTACTGCATTTGTGCACCTACTTCCCCATGGTTTCCCTGACTTCCTGTCACCTCCTCCACTCTACTCCTGTGTCACCACCAGAGCCAGATTTGCCGATGTTCCTCCCACCTCGGCCCCCGAAGATGAGGGAGGGCAAAGGGTGCTGCAGAACAGTGGTACTGGGAGCCCCTAACCCCCCTCTAGCTCCCAGCAGATCTCCCTGAAGTAGGTCACAAGGCATCATCATTCTTGGGGGTCCCACCAGGACAGAGAAGCAGACTGACCCCCAGCATTGGTGCTGGAGATGCTGTCATGAGGTCACTCAGGGATTCTGGCCTTCACTTCGACAGGAAATGGCGAAAGAGTCAACGTCCAAAGTGTTGGCTGGTTACATGGTCCCGGCCACGGCTCAGGAAAAACTGAGCTTGGAATTGAAATTTCTCTGCTTTCTTGAAATGTTCTCATTGGATTTAAGGTTTCTTTATTTTTTTCCGTTTTCATGTGTATGTAGGGGGCAGTGCATGCATGCATGTATGCCTATTTGTATGTGTATGGGTACACGTGTATTTATGGGCCTCCTTGTGGTGGCCTTTGGTGATAAGGGGAATCATCCTTGATTGCTCTTCCACCTTATTGTTTAAGGTGGGTCTCTAGGCAAAGCCAGAGCTCAACAATAGCCAATCTGACTACCAGCTTGCTCTGGGAGTTTCCCAGCTTCTGTCTTCTGCAGTTGGAATAACTGGTGGTCCGTACACCCACCTGGCATTTTACACGGTACCTGGGGATACAAACTCCAGTCCTTTGGCTTCTGCGGCAAGCACTTTAACTGCTGAGTCATCTCCGCAGCCCTCTTATTTTCCACATCTCTTCCCTCCTTTCAACCCTCTGCCCTCATCCTCCTCCCCTTCCTCCCACCTCCATTGTCAGCTTCCGACCAGAGGTTATTATCATTGCTAGCTAGGCTCCATAGAGGAAGGTAGACATTTAGGACTGTGGTCAGACTGCAAGATGGAAAGCATGAAACGCAGCCACCCCCTTGACGGGGGCGGGGGTGGGGGGTAACTCTCCGACTGATATGCCAAACCCACACCTGTCCAGTTCACAGTACTGAGTTACCGAAAAAAACTTTTTTGAAGAAGAAAGAGAGTTGTTGCCAGGGGGCAGGAGGAACATATATTATTTAAGACATTTTTCATAAGAGGTTTCATGGAAGTTAAAACCTTCTAAACTGCTGGTCAAAGAATATTCCAGAAGGACTTCAAGTGTCTCTTCACAGTCAACTTCTTGGAGCTAAGTTAATTAGCCCTGTTTCCTTTTTAGCTCCCTGAAGAAATGGTGATTACTGAAATTCTTTGAAGCGTGGGTTCTTAAGTGTTCCAACCTCAGCCCCTTTGGCTTTTTGGGCTTGAAAATAGAAACGCTCGCTTCCATAGTTCAAGTGTCACTTCAGTGTGCAGCCGGCTTCCCGTTTCTGTGTCTTCCTGGCCGTGCTCTCACTGGGCGCTCGGGTTTCTATTTTCCTAACATCGCTTCTGATGCATGGATTTTTCTTGGTCTTCAGACTATTTATAAGACCTCAAAGAGCACAGTGGATGGTAATTTTAGTAAGGATTCTTTTTATCTGAAAAGGGAAAATAATTCTCCTGAGTAAAATCGTATTTAGAAGCTGCATCAAAGCCCAGCAGCTGAAGTGTCGGGTCTCCAGATGATTGACACAAAGAGCAAATTCTTACGGTCGGTTGCCTTTCTTAGCCCGAAACGCTGACAGCAGCCGACGGGAGGTTTAGGGTTACCTGGCAAATTCGGGAGACCTGTGGAGCATCCTTACACATGGGACTAACCCTACCTACAGGACTCACGGCCATTGTTTAAAGGTAGATTCTGTCTCAAAAGCCCCTTAGGCCAACCAACAGGTCTCATTTCCTGCAGTCTTCTAGATCATTCTGCCTTTTAATACATGTGATCTGGCCAACCAATGGCTCTCATTTCCTGCAGCCTTCTAGATCATTCTGCCTTTTAATACACATGATCTCACTTCACCTTCACAGTCTGCTAGGTAATTGGGGGTCTTGATTACAGAGGAGAAAATGGCAGCCCAATGAGCCCACAGGGTTCATACCTGACCATATCAGGTTGGGGCTCAATGCCATGTTGAGGAACCCCAAGTCTGTACATATTTCTGTTTTGCCAGACCATCCTAATGGGGACTAAACCCTCCCAACCCAAGGCAGGAACTAATGGCTTGAAAGTTCAGGAAAAGTAGGCATTATGTCAGAAACTATACAGCTCTCCCTTCTTCCTTTCCCCATCTCTATCTCTTTCTCTTTCTATATATATATTTTCCCCACAGGCGTGTGTGTGTGTGTGTGTGTGTGTGTGTGTGTGTGTGTGTGTGTATATATACACAAAAATTTTACTATATAACATATATACAATTTTTAGCCATATGTATTTTGTATGCATATGTACATATGTGCCTTTTATATACATTTTAAGCCATCTATACCTTTTAGTTTAAGAGGTATAAGCCAGTAGTCACTTATAGTAAATTTCATGAGGAGTAGGAGTTTATCTCAATTCCACACATGCCTTGACTTACCAAGTGTCCCCTAAACAATTTTTTGACTGAACAGACAATTGAAATGATCTCCCCAGGGCAGAAGTAGATTCCTGTACGTCGGTGGCCATGGCAAGGACACAATAACACACACACACACAGACACACACAGACACACACACACATATACACACACATACACACACGCATGCACACACACACATATACACACACATACACACACATACGCACACGCACGCACGCACACACACACATACACGCACGCACACACACGCACACATACACACACATACACGCACACACACATACACACATACACACACGTACACACACGTACACACGCACACACATACACACGTACACACACGTACACACACGTACACACACATACACACATACACACGTACACACACATATACACACGTACACACATGCACACACACATATACACACGTACACACATACACACACGTGCACACGTACGCACACGTACACACACATACACACACATACACACACATACACACACACATACACACACACGTACACACACACACGTACACACACGTACACACACGCGCACACACAAAACACACCAGCTGCAGAAAGAGGCTCAGTGGGTGCCACATCTTTCCTGGACGTTCAAGGAAATTCAGCAAAAGGAAAGCGTACTGGAAAGTGACAGGAGGGGCCAACTTCCAGAAACCCAGGGACATGTCAGGGGTCCACAGACTTAAACAAGAAACCCTTAGAGCTGGCAATCCAAAGCAAGTGTGAAGACATGAAGAGCTTAATTTCCGGGTGCAGGAATTCACTGGTGAAGGACCCTGCATCCCTCCCACAGGCAGACCTATGCACTAGGTAGACCTCAATGCCTGAGAATCACAAAGTACTTTTAACTTTTAACTTTTAAATGTTAACCGTTTAACATTGTGATCAATGTGACCACATACGAAGTTCATACTTGAGCTGTGTTATAAAGGGGGGGGGAAAGCAGTTTTCATACTATTTTAGGTAATTTTACAATTTTGCGCTGGATTGCATCGTAGCTCCCTCTGACCACCTTGCAGGTCATGGGTTGGCACGCCTGACTGGCTTTAGGAAAATGGTGCCGGACTCATCGTCCACATGGGTCAGATTGATTGGCCGGCACTATGGGTCTCTTAATGTCCACTTCTCCAAGTGATTCTAGGGAACGCTGGCTTGGAGACTACCAGCCCGCACCCCTCTATCAGAGGTGACACAGAGCCCAGCGTCGCCAGGCCATTATGGTCTACGTGGAGCCCAGAGCGTAGCTCCAGATGGTGCTGGCACCCGCTCTCTGCCCTAGAGCCTCTGCCGGATCCCAGGTTTGGGTGGGCCTGAGTTCTGGGGCACCATGCGGTCTCCCTCCCTTCTTGCAGGTTAGCATCACGGTGATCGAGGCTCGGCAGCTGGTGGGCTTGAACATGGACCCTGTGGTGTGCGTGGAGGTGGGCGACGATAAGAAGTACACATCCATGAAAGAGTCCACGAACTGCCCCTACTACAACGAGGTCAGTGGCCTGAGGTGGGAAAGGTGGGTGAACAGGAACAGTCGGAAGTCAAAGAACACAAAGATTCCCCTACCGTACCCCAAAGCCTTGGTCCGTCCTGTGACCACCCCCATACAGTGACATGTAGAGCCACATTCTCTGTACTCCCAATCTGGACCCCAGTCTGACTTTTCTCTGTCCATAAGCCAATCATGTAGCTCCCCACAGTACCCTTGAGCAGCCTGTTGCGGCAGTCGGAAGTTGTCCAGGCCTGAGCCTAGGGACAGTGGGTCTCACTTTGGCCCAGCCCCTGAAGTCACTGAAGCCACGAACAAGTCCTTCTCGTGTACCAGACATCCGTCAGCAGTGGTCACTGTTATCTACCTCACACTCAGGGGCACTGAGATCTCTAAGGAAGGACCTGGCTGGTTGGGTTCAGAGTACCTACTTGGCAACCTCATCTCAAGCATGCCCAGCCTTTTGGAATTGTGACATGATCATCCACAAAGTTCATGCTCAAGAACACACAATGGAGTTACCAAAAAAAGAAAAAGCCCTCGTGATTTTTAAGTGAGCTTGTGATTTGGCGTCAGGTTGGCACTCATAGCTACCCTTGTCCACGCGCAACTCCCAAGCGACACATTGGACACATCCACTAGGGCACGAACATGACTTTGGCTGTGAGAGAGAAGATGCCTGGTTCCCCCTCTTGCTCTTTCCAATTACTCGAGGCCACATGGAATATGGGGGGGCAAGGACTAAAGTGTTCAATTCTCTCATTGTACAGAAGAAAGAACTGAGGGCTTGAGGTGGTCTTCCTACCAGCCCAGAGTTCTCTTAGTGGAGCAGGACCCACACTGTCCTGGTCACCCCCACCCAGTGTAGCATCCTGACTGCGGGGCTCTAGATGGTCCCCACTGTGATCAGCCCTGAATGCTCAGGCCTTCCACCGGTGTCTATGCACACAGCAGGCTACCCAGAGTCTCATCTCCCTGCACTGGAGAAGGTCCCCAGTCTGTTTCTTATATCCAGGTGGCAAGGGATGCCAGGCTAGCCCAAATGATACACCCACATCTTGTGTCCTGGGATGGAGAGAGTTGAGGATACCCTTGGGCGGCTGCGGGGCGTCCAACCTGCAAGAAGAAAACTCAGGCATGCTTCCACCGTTCAGCCCAAGCTTGGCTAAACTCTCCTGGGCAGCCACAGACAAACCCCATTTTCTCAGCTGGTGTCTCTCAGGGCCCCTGGGACAGGGCATCTGTGCTCAGGGCTCCCTGTGGCCCCAGCAAGAGTCAGGATATTCGAGCTGAGCATCGCCGGCCTTCTATCAGGATGTATTCCTGACTGGAAAAGCCTCCACTCTAGATAAGGGTCTGCTTTCCTCTGACGACGATAGAGACCGACCGGTTCCATGGCTCTCCATGGCTAATTTGATAGTGGCGAAGCTGTGTCCGTCTGGAGGGTTCGCTTTGCACCACGCGTCTCATGTTTCGTGGGTCTTGCTTCCTTCTTCCCGCGGTCGCCTACCAGCTGTGTGGCTCCCCGACAAACTCTCACTCTCCCTGCGGGAGTCAGTTCGCGTGTCTTTTCATTGAGCCACCTGCCCTGGCCTCTCTGAGTCCGAGGTCAGCACCCTCAGTGTGGTTGATCTGTCATGCTTCTGTCCCCCTGGTGGACTGGGGAGTTCCAGGTCTCCATCATTGCTGTGGCTAGCTCAGCACCTGGCACGTTACTGGGGTGCTCAGTAGCACTGCTGAGTGGATTCTTAGCGACAGAACATTTGCTGAGAACCAGGCCTCGGCGCAGGGTAGAGACGGACACAAAGCACAGCGTCTGCCCTCCCAGGTCGACTCCTAGTCACAGCTAGAAACTGTTTTCTACACTCTGCTCATCTTTGGAGCGTCTTCCACCTGCTCTTGGTCCTGTGGTGCGTGCCCTTTTGCTTCTTCTCTGACGTTGGCAAATGTCCCATAGGAGTTAAATTCACCCCCAGTTGAGACAAACCCCTAAGCAGTCTTACTGTGGTCCCACACAGCACCAAGCATGGGGCTTTCTTTACACGCTTTTCGCCTTCAGTTAAAGATACGTTTCTGGTCGTGGATCGTGGATTGCTTCTGCAAAGTTCCCTGAGTGGGCAAGAATCTTCCTTCGGCTCCGTAGCGCAGTAGAGGGGATGGGAATCATCAACATGACTTAATGGATTTTTAAGTACTTCCAAGAGGGAATTAGATTCAGGAAATACAAGGACTATGATCTAAGACTCTCAGCGTGTGTGGTACCAACTCACAGGGCTGATCTAACGCCCATCATGGTAGACCATCAGCATAGCGCTGAGCTTGCCCAAAAAAGGAAGCTCATGACTTTTGCCCTCCTAGGGTAACCTGGCTGCACAGGGATCAGGTCAGACCCCTTCTGTCAGGTATTTAGTCCAGACTGCTCTCCTTTGCTGTGAATCTTTTCTTTTTCTCTATCCTGAAGGATCTGGCACCATGCCCTCCACCAATACCCAACTTCGTCTTTGCTTTTCTTCTGACTCCTCCCCCCCTGCTCATGAGGTATTCTCCCGCAGAATCGTCTGTCTCAGCAGCCCGTGCACGTTCAAGGACAGGAGCCTAAGGATATGACTCATTGCTCCCTCCAGGCTTTTCCCCACTCCCAGCTGGCACTCCGGGGACGTCTTTGTTCTCTCCTCCAGTCATGGGAGACATGCCCCCACATCCTCCCTCGCTAATCTCTCCATCCTGTTGCCCGCCCCCTTCCTCGGAACTCACACGCCTCTGCTCCCCTGCTTCCTGGTCTCTCCGGCTCCTTCCCTCCAGCTTCCGGCTTGGCATCACTTCCTCCACCCACCAAGGAAACCTGCTGTTTCTTGGAGCCCTGTCCTGAACCCCAGCCTCCCCTCCAACACTCTCCTCGGGGGTCTCCTCCATCCCCACAACTTCTGTCACCATCCGCATGTGGTGGTCATGAAACTCAGACTCCACCTGCCTCTCCAGGGCTATAGACCCTCTCCCCAGCCTCCACCCATGGACCTATCAGATGTGCGTACCAGCCAACATTTGCTGATTCCTTACCAGGTGCACACCTGGGTCTTCCCATTTCAACTCTACAACCACAGCTCCCCACTTCTGAGCAAAAGGCACCCTTGAAGTAGGCTGGCATGGTGACTTGATGTCATTACCCCATAGCATGGGGGTAAACTGAGGCTCAAGAAAGGAAGCGGTGGACCCAGCAGAAACTGCGGGATGTCGCTGCCTTTGAAAAGGGCACGTCTACCCTCGGCGCTCAAGTGCGAATGCTCCATAAGACACTTCCCTAGCCTAAACCCTCTTTGCCCTGCCATGAGTTCATCAAAACAGGGCTCACTTTGCTTACAGGCCACACCGTTGTCTCCCACCCCTGCGTCCAGACCGGGGGACAAGGGTGGGTCTGTAGCTGAGCATGGTGACTTGCAGCAGAAGAAGGCAGCTCACCCTGCAGCCTTTTGCTTGTACATCCAAGGAGGTGTCTTCTCACACCCATGTACATCCACTCTGAGACGCCTTGTTTGACATTTAATCTTTTGGGACTAGGACACAGCTAGTCTTCCAGGAAGCCTCGCGGTCTTATGGTGTGGCAGTTTCTCTGCACATTGCTGATCAATTCATAACCAAATGGTTTGTAGGGGAACAAAGGGTTTTATTCTCTCTTATGATTGTCCACTGACAGTTCTTAACACAGCTCTTGGCAGGAGAGTCTACACCAACGACAAGGGCTGAGGGAACTGGCCACAGCATATCCGTGTATCCACACGACAGCTGAGAGAGGGACAGTCCGTACTTGCCAGACCAGCATGTCTGACCACGTATATTTGAAGGAAGCCAACTTCTTTAACCAGTCCAGTCCATCTTATCTTCCTGCCCAGGGCTTCATCCCACCCACCATGGGCTGGGACCTCCCCATCAATCAAACAGTCTCCTGCAGGCCTGTTCAGGGTTTAACTCAACTGCTAATTCTTTACAACTGTACCCAGAGCTCAGAGCCTTCAATTGTCAAGTAGATGCCTGTAGCCAACTATGATGAATGACGATGTCTACGTGGCCTTCACACCAGGGACTATCCGATGGCCAATAATGTTTTTTCTATTTTTACAAGGATATTGAGTATTCATCCCTGCTTCCCTTCCTCTCTCTTCCCTCCCAATGGCCAATAATATTTTTGATTCTGCAGTGTGTTTTTCTAGTTCTCAGAACCTAATAACAAGAATCTATAGTAGGTGCTTACCTCCCCGTTTTATAGTTCTCCAAGGGTCAGAGATGTTACTTAATACCACACATCTAGAAAGAGGCAGAACCAGAGTGGAATCCAGGACTTCTGGCCCTCTGGCCAGGGATGGTAGGCTGAGCATCCTGGTAGACCATTCCATTCCCTCACCTAGGGGGCCGGAGTCCCTGCCTCTCATGACACGCTCCTCCCTGGACCACTCAGAACCCAATAGGTCACCACCGCCACTCACCTGACCTTGGGGCTCAGGGGAAATGGCGGGTGCAAGAGGGAGGGGCCGCCAGTGACAGCAGCTGGGTCCTTCTTGCCTCTAGTACTTCGTCTTTGACTTCCACGTCTCTCCTGACGTCATGTTCGACAAGATCATCAAGATCTCGGTGAGTGGGGAGCCACCTTGGCCAGCAGGCAGGACCACAAGCTTAAGCGGCACCTTGATACAACCTTGAGAGGTGCCAATCCCCACAGAGCAGCCCCATGCCTGGACACACGGCTGGGCAAGGGGAGCATAGGCTGGACGCTGGCAGAGTGCTGTGCACGGCAGTTAGGTGGGGGAAGAAAGAAACAGGCACGGAGAATGGGGTAGGAGAGGCGGGTGCTGAGCCTCATCAATCCACGCCCACCCCCACCCCCACCCTGCCAAACACCTTCCAACCTCACCACGCAGCTTAGGTCCTCAGAAATACAGAGATTGGCAGCACCACCAAGGGGTCTGGCCCCCATCCCTATCCCTACCCCTCAAAGGGCCTCACCCCATCCAGTCTGACTGGCTGCTGGTGGTTGTGCCCCGAAGGTGATCCACTCCAAGAACCTGCTGCGCAGTGGTACCCTGGTGGGCTCCTTCAAGATGGACGTGGGGACGGTGTACTCCCAGCCTGGTGAGTAACCCACCGTGAACGCGCACAGCTCTGGGAAGAGTCGCAGTGTCCTTCCTGCCATGGCGATTCTAGGGTTCAGGCTTCGAGGAGCAGAGACACGGTCTGGCCACGGAGGAGGGGGTGACGTGGCATGCAGCCTGCACGCAGGTGCAGGGGTCGTGTCAGTGCTGTCTGGTGGGTGCTGACACGTTATGGGGGCAGCAGCGCTCCACACAGAGCCTTGCTGAAAACTGTACGGACTGGCTGCTGGGCAGCCCGTGGCATGCTGGGTATGATTGGCTGCTGGAAGCACAAGGCGAGCTGGTCAGTGCCCTGCCGCGTGCCGTGCGGGAGTGCTTGTTAGGGTGTAGTGAGCAGACCTGGGAGGGGCTGTGCCAATCCTTCCTGGGCTAGCATCCACTAAACAGAAGGACTCTGTCATCCTTGCGGGACCCTCGTCATCCCTTCTGACAACTGAGGGTCCGAGGCTCTCAGAAGTGCCAGGGCTTGGCTCAACCTCCCAGCTGGGGTGGGGAGGGGTGAAGCGAGGATGGACCAGATCATCTGGCTAATTTGGAAACCTCTACGTCTGCTCAGAATGCAGTGATGATCCATCAGGCCCTTTGATGGCAACAATACAACTTCCCAAAATTGTCACATTCGACCCTCACAATGTAGTTAGTGAGAGAGACAGTAGCATCTCTTCCCACTTTACAGAGGAAGCCACTGAGCAAAGAGAAACAAGGGGTCTCTGAGGTGTCGCCAGTGGGTAGGTGGGTCAGTTGGCACTTTCTTATGACTCCGCCTACTACCGTTTATTGGGTGTCCGTCGTAACCATGATTCATGTCAGGAAATCCAAATCTAGCACCTAAGAATGTGCACATGCGACACAAATCACAGACCGCTCAAGCTGTGAGAGGCCTTAACACATCCCGTGGGTCCTTGGCAGGTGGGCTAGAGATATGGCTCGGTCGATAAAGTGCTCGCTTAGCAGGCATGAAGCCCTGAGTTCGATCTCTAGTACCACATAAACCACGTGTGGAAGCAGGTACCTATAATCCTAGCACTTGGGAGGTGGAGAGAGAAGAATCAGAAATTCAAGGTTATCCTCAGCTACATAGTGAATTACAAACCAGTCCGGAATACATGACACCCTATCAAAAGAAGGAAGAAAGAGAGAAAGAGAAAGAACAAGAAAGAGAAGAGGAGGAGGAAGGGAGGAAAGGATGGAAGGAGAGAAGGATAGGGGAGGGAAGGATGGAGGGAATGGAGGTAGGAGACAGGTATGAGGAAGTATCTGGGTCTCCTGGCATCCAGACCAGCGTCCTTTCCACTGCCCACAGTCTGGAGGTCTTTGGAGGGGGGGAGTACAGCAGCCCTCCCGCTGCCCACTGCTGCACGGGTCAGGAAGTCTCCAGTCATGATGCGTCTCAGGAAGTGTGCACAGCTACGGTCGCTGGCTCAGTGTCACTGGCACCCTGGCCTGTAGTCAAGAGAAAGTACAACCAGCACCTCTGGGTGCTGGTCAGGAAAGCACTGCCCTCGGGGAGCTAGTGACAGGCACCGGGCGGCTCACCCCGACCTCCCACCCTACCACGTGGGCATCTTTGCTTCCATCTCACAATAAGGAAACCCAAGCTCTCTAAGCATAAGTTGCTGATCCAAAGCTACAGTGACAAGAAGGGGCACATCAGACATGAGCCCAGACTTTCTACTCCTGCCAAGTCTATCTCTGAGCCTGGTGTCCCAGAGGCAGGCGAGGGAGGCTGAAGTCACATGGTCTCCAGTTAGCTGGACTGCAGCAGGAGACTGCTCGTTGCTGCCCTCTGCTGGACAAGGGTTGAATTCACAGAAGAGGCCCGAGTGGACCCGTGATCAGCCGGCCTCAGCTCCGGTATGAGAGCTGGTATCACGGTGTCAGGACAAGAAGGACCTCAGAGGTCGTCATTCCAGTGTGTACCCCACATAGGATACCCCTAGCAGCATCCCTCAGGATAATAGCAGTCAGCCAGAGGTGGGACACTTCCACACTGTATTTAGACAACTCCATTGTGCTTATGTCAGACCAACCTCTGTCACCTATAACCTTCACCCATTATTGCAGGTCTGTCCTTTGGGACAGGGCAGCGGGGGGGGGGGAGGAGTCCCTCTTACTCCTAAGCCTTGATCTTTTTCCTTGATAAGTTTCCCCAGTTCATTTTACCATGTGCATATCCACCTATCTACCCGCACCTCCACAAAGTCAACCCATCTACCCATGCACCCACCCATCTACATACTAGCAGATCCTGCTGTCTGTTTACCCTCCTGGCATCTGTCAGCCCATCTACAGAGTCAACCAGGCAGACTACCCCCAGCCCTCTGCCCACCTCCAAACCAGCCCTCCGGATGGCTGTTACACACAGATGTGTGTAAGATCTGTCTGTCTTACACGCATCTGTTCAAGCAATGTTCTGAGACTTGGAGGGCGTTAGTTAGGACGTGTCCCCCACCTTCTAAGGCCACAAGCTCATGACAGAACTCTAGCAACTCTGACACCCTGACCCACACTTCATGCCGCTGTGACATCAGCTCTCTGGCTACAGCTGGCACACCCAACCCCCACAAGGCTGGTTTCTGCCCCCGGCTTTGGCTTCACCTATGAGAGCCATTGAGGCCTAAGCCTTGGGGGATGCAGGTGGAAGAAGGAGGAGGGAAGGAGAGAGTTCTGAGTGCTGAGATTCCCGTGTGGAAGAAGATCCCACGTTAGGCGCAAAGGGTTAAATGGGACAGCTCTTCCTACATCAGTGCCCCCTGCCCTGAGGCCTATCCTTTCTTCCCCTCTGCCCTATGTCTTGGAGAGCAACTGTCAGTCCATCCGGAGGCTCTCAGTGTGAACTTGAACATGGGCACGTAGATGATCACAGTGCAGTGGGAGTCAAATACCAGGGTCCCGAGAGTACCAAGCATCCAGGACCCGCTCTTCAAAGACAGTCAGGGAAGGCTGCATGGAAGAGGAGACTTCCTAGCAAAATGAGCAGCAATATCAGGATAGGGAGGGGAGAAAAGCGAAGTACTCAGGGCAGGCGCTGCGGCCTGGTGACCAGCTCTATGGCACAAGTTGTTACGGAAAGGAGCACTTGGTGTGGGGAGCACTCCTCTGAGAGAGCTCGCCGGGGATGGCAGCAGCAAGAGCCCCATGCCAAGCCTTCGGGCTTCACCCCAAGGCATTGGGAGCAAGGGGAGCCTCTGCTTCAGAAGACCGCATCTGATGGCCTCGCAGGCTGGTTGAAGTAGAGATGGTCAGAGAGTCTGAGGCGGAGAAATTGATCAGAAACCAAGTCAGAGTTGCACATCTGGAAGTGTCACCCTGGCGGGCCTGGATCTCGGACTACACAGGACCCCCCTGTCTGCTGGGGCCATTTGCAAGCAGAGTTGTGGCCCCAGGTGTCTCTGGGGACCTGGCTGAACCTCACCTGGGCTCCCCCACTGCCTGCCCTTTGGGTGGGGGTGGCAGGTGCAACTCCCATCTTCACTACTGCAGAACACCAGTTCTATCACAAGTGGGCCATCCTGTCAGACCCCGATGACATCTCCGCTGGGCTGAAGGGCTACGTGAAGTGTGACATTGCTGTGGTGGGTAAGGGGGACAACATCAAAACACCCCACAAGGCCAACGAGACAGAAGAGGATGACATTGAGGGGTGAGGCCCCATTTTCCCCTGGAGATGTGCACCCAGCCCTTGCTGCCCCCTCCCCAAAAGGAGCACCTGGTGTGGCGGGACCCAGAGTTTTTGCCATCCACCCCCTTATTCCTGTGGTCCATCCATCTCCTCTCTCCCTGAGGGCCTGGGGCGGGGTGGCTACAGGGACTGACGGAGGAGAGTGCTTTGACATCCAGACTCTGAGAAAGTAGGCAGAAAATGAGAAGAAAATTGGCAGACAGGTGTCTAGGAGCTGCCAGGGCCCGAGGGTCCCAGAGACTGGCAACCAGGACAACAGACAGGTTTCATTCCACGTGCCCACCTCAGGCAGCAGATAGGTACTGCCAAGAAATCCATGAGGGGAGCGCTGGGGTCCACCGTGTAGTCTGCTGTCACAGTCAGGGGGGAGGGCAGCTCCTGACAGGGTTTTTGTCTGGGGGACAAAGAATATGGCTCTGGGCTTTGACAGCTGATAATAACGCAGGATAGGCATCTCACTCTGCAGCTGACAGACGCTCGCATCTTACAGCACACTGAGCCTATTTATGCTTTCCTGGGGCGTAGATGTTGTTATTGCCATTTTAACAGGGAGAACACCGAAGCTCACTAAGAGCTTTAACATGAGTGCTCCCCCGGGGGGGATGCTAGGATAGCAGGTACAGGCCCTGGCCCTGCTGCCATGATCCTGGTTGCCTGGGTTGGCAGGAACCTGTTGCTTCCTGAGGGGGTGCCCCCAGAACGCCAGTGGGCCCGATTCTACGTGAAGATTTACCGCGCGGAAGGGCTGCCCCGCATGAACACGAGCCTCATGGCCAACGTGAAGAAGGCCTTCATCGGCGAGAACAAGGACCTCGTCGACCCTTACGTGCAAGTCTTCTTTGCTGGCCAGAAGGTAAGGGGGTGGGAGGTGCGGGAGGCTGGGGCTGGGGGTGATGGGCTTAAGAGCAGGGGATGGCATGGCAGTCTGGAGCAGACAAGAAATCCAGAAATCCAAACTGGGAGGGTGAGGACCAAACAGGATGATCAGGTTTAGCAAATCCTTCTTGCCTCTGGGGTCTTTAAGGATGAGGTAGAGGGTATGAGGGGAGGGGAGGCTGGAGCTCAAGGAGGAGAATAAGAGACAAATGCACACAAACATATGTACACTCTCAATGCATACACACACACACACACACACACACACACACACACACACCACTCACTCACTTTTCTTCTCTCTAGGGCAAGACGTCAGTACAGAAGAGCAGCTATGAGCCACTTTGGAACGAGCAGGTGGTCTTTACAGACCTGTTTCCCCCACTCTGCAAACGCATGAAGGTGCAGATCCGGGACTCCGACAAGGTCAATGACGTGGCTATCGGCACCCACTTCATCGACCTGCGCAAGATTTCCAATGACGGTGATAAAGGTCAGTAGGATGTGTCCAGGAATATGGCGACATGAAGGGAAGGAGTAAATGAGACCTCCCCACACAACTCTGGACCCCCCCCCCAGCCACAGCCTCAAGGAAAGGGAGATACTCGTAGCTTGGGGCTGCTAGGAGCTGGCCATTTGGCGCTTAGCCGCGTGACCTTCACACCTGTTTTCCTCCCTGTATAACGGGGTCTACGCCAGTGCCTAGGAAGATCAGGGACGCCCACCCTGAGGCCTGTGGGGACTGAACCTGTCCTGGAATCCTGGACTCTATGTTGGGCACAGGGACACGGTGAAATAAGACCTTGTTCCTGTCCTCTTCACACTCCCCAGGGACTAAGGAACCAGACATGACGCTAGAGAGTCAGAACATCAGGCAGAAGAAACGAAAGGCCCCGTGTATGTTCACATATATACTAGACATGCAGCATAGGCACCAGAATCGACATCTGGAGACCAAGGCAGATTTGTGCTTCCAGGAAACAAAGGGAGGGTAGTTAGACACACCTGCTCAGAGGTGTAGAGTTTCTCGTGGGGGTGGAAATGTTCTGGAACGAGAGCATAGGTGTACCATATAGTGAATATCCCAAAAACCACTGAAATAGGTAAATTTAATATGCAGATTGTTTTAAAATGCTATTAAGTGTCTTTTAAAAAAAGAATAAAAAATACATAAGGCAGAACTGGATTTGTGCAAGACAGTTTGTTGGACGAGGCCCAACGAATCCCAACCCTGACAGAAATGACATGTGACCAGGCCTGGGGGGAGGGGACCTCCTGAGGATGCAGTGCGTCCAGGCAGAGGCAGAGAGAGGACCCCTAGAGAGGGGGAGGGTCTCCTATGCAAATGAGGCGTGTGGTGGACATATACCCTCAAAGGCTGCGGGGCGCAGAGCCCACGCCGAGGAGCACGGGAAGAGCTGGCATCTGTCTCCAGATAGTTGATTGGCAGCCCCGGCTCCAAGCAAGGAAGCCGGGCATTCTCTCCCCCACATCCAACCAAAGCCCCTAGAGAGAACAGCCATACGTATGAACGAAAGCACTCCGTACATACAGGAGCCTAAGAAGGCTGCTGCCCATCTGCCTGGAAGCCAGGAGATCCACAGAGCTCCTTGCACCCCGAATGAGTCCTGGGTGTAACACGGTTCCTCCTGCCTGTGCCCCCCGCCTGCAGGTTTCCTGCCCACGCTGGGCCCAGCCTGGGTGAACATGTACGGCTCCACACGCAACTACACGCTACTGGACGAGCACCAGGACTTGAATGAGGGGCTGGGGGAGGGCGTGTCCTTCCGCGCCCGCCTCATGCTGGGCCTGGCCGTGGAGATCCTGGACACCTCCAACCCTGAGCTCACCAGCTCCACGGAGGTGCAGGTGGAGCAGGCCACCCCTGTCTCAGAGGTGAGGCCTGCGACCGTTCACACCCCCGCTCAGCCCGCTCCCCACATGACGCTGTGTCCTTCTGGCTCTGCCCGTTGCTGCCCTGTCTGCTGGGGAGATGACGTCACAGGACGTTCCCTAGAGACCAGTCCCCCTCGAGTGGTCTCTCTGCAAGACCTCTCCTGATGACCCGTGCCCTGTCTCGAGGTTCCACAACCGAAGTGGTACCTCACCTCTACCGTTCTTCCTAGCTGTGCCTGTCCTGGGTTCAGAGCCCATCTTTTCCCCCAAAGACATCCAGGATGAGGGTTTCGGGTACCTAGTCCCGAAGCTAAGTAGAATGGTCCCCATCGTCAGCCTGAGAGCCCAGCTATGACATCAGGAGGCCTGGCTTAGTCTCCTCCGCCCAAACTGGAGTTCAGGAATGGTTTAAACTGTTTCCCCCCAGAGCTGTACAGGGAAGATGGAAGAATTCTTTCTATTCGGCGCTTTCCTGGAAGCCTCAATGATAGACCGGAAAAATGGAGACAAGCCAGTCACCTTTGAAGTGACCATTGGTGCGTGCTGGCCTCACAAGGAGGGTCTTCAGGACTCAGGGCTGCTGCTGTCACTGTTGGGCCTTATGCCCCGGGGATACGGGGGGGGGGCATTGACGTCTTTCCTCCTGACTGTACTTAAATGCCCACAATGCCTCAGTCTCCTGGGAGTGTGTTTGACTCCCAGAGGTCAACCGTCATCCCACCCACGATCTTAGCTGTCTACCTTAGCTGGGCTAAGATTGGGGACACGAGGAGAAAGGAGGGAGGGAGGCCCTGTCTCCTTATGGGAGCTGGGAAACATGGAGACATTTGCATGTGCGGTGGTGTCTGAGCCCCATTCTCCGACTTCGCCTCTCCCAGAAAAAAAATGTAGACTGTTTGGCAAGTGGGATGGGCAATAAAAGAACTGATACCCCCATTTTTTGTCCAGGCAACTATGGCAATGAAGTTGATGGCCTATCACGGCCCCAGCGGCCTCGGCCTAGGAAAGACCCCGGGGACGAGGAGGAAGTAGACCTGATTCAGAACTCAAGTGATGATGAGGGTGATGAAGGTGGAGATCTGACTTCAGTGTCCTCCACCCCACCCATGCGGCCCCAGATCACCGACAGGTAGACTCTGTCCCCCCACCCCAGTTTTGTGCCCTGGCCCTCCCACCTCGCAGCTCCTCAGACCCCAGTCTCCCTTACATGCCACCCTAGGAACTATTTCCACCTGCCTTACCTGGAGCGCAAGCCCTGCATCTACATCAAGAGCTGGTGGCCCGACCAGCGCCGCCGGCTCTTCAATGCCAACATCATGGACCACATCGCCGACAAACTGGTCAGGGCCGGCAGGGGCAGGGACCCCTTGGGAGCATGCCAGGGCTTCACAGATGTCTGGAGGCCTGTCTGGAGGAGGGGGGCAGCAGGGTCCGAGAGCTCTGGAATATAGTCTGAGAGTCTGTCTCAAGCCCTGGGCTCTCAGAAGCAGCTGAGCAGACCTTCTGCTTCTCGCCTGCACAAGGCCACTCTCCTCCTGTGGGACCTTCTCGACCCCCTGTGGGACCTTCTCGACCCCCTGTGGGACCTTCTCGACCCCCTGTGGGGCCTTCTCGACCCCCTGTGGGATTTTCTCGATCCCCTGTGGGATTTTCTCGATCCCCTGTGGGACCTTCTCAACCCCCTGTGGGACCTTCTTGACCCCCTGTGGTCACTGCCCAGAGGTGCTTTTTTCTTCAGGAACCAGAAACCCCCACAGTAACCCCAGTCCCCACTTTCTACAACAGGCTTTAGCGACCCTTTGGGAATGAATAGCAAAGGGACCTAATGAGAAATCCTAGGTTACGAGGTGCCTCTTTCCCCTGGCGAATGAGGAGGAGGCATTTGGGCAGCCCAGGGAGCAGGAAGGAGGTGGGGGAGGGGGCTTGGGTGAAGGAGGGGCCGCGGCCCGGCATGTCCTTGAACCTCTTCGCAGGAGGAAGGTCTGAACGACGTGCAGGAGATGATCAAAACGGAGAAGTCCTACCCCGAGCGCCGCCTGCGGGGGGTGCTGGAGGAGCTGAGCTGCGGCTGCCAGTGAGACACGGATAGGATGGGGAGGGCGGAACCAGACAGGGGGGACCCCAGCCAGGACCACCAAAGGAGGTGACTACCAGCTAAGCCCTGGCCGCGTCCCCCGCAGCCGCTTCCTGTCCCTCGCCGACAAGGACCAGGGACACTCTTCCCGCACCAGGCTGGACCGGGAGCGCCTCAAGTCCTGCATGAGGGAGCTGGTGAGGCTACATCTGGGACCCTGAGACTGAGGAGGGGGGTCTGGTTGGTCACAGCCAAGCACCCCTTACGCCCCCTGCTCCACAGGAAAACATGGGACAGCAGGCCAAGAGCCTGCGGGCTCAGGTGAAGCGACACACGGTGCGGGACAAGCTGAGGCTGTGTCAGAACTTCCTGCAGAAGCTGCGCTTCCTGGCGGATGAGGTTTGTGGCCTGCGAGGGCAGAGGCGGCGCGGGAAGAGATGGACCGGATCTCCCGCAGAGCCCCCCTGGCCAGGGACCACGAGGGACAAGGCTGAGCAAGCTCAGAGGGAGGGAAGGAAGCCCCAGATGGGGGGGACGGCCACTGCCCCATCTAAGGATTACAGGCACCGAGGGGAGGCCGGGTCCCCTTGACCTGTGCCCTTGGCCCCGCCGCAGCCCCAGCACAGCATCCCGGATGTGTTCATCTGGATGATGAGCAACAACAAACGCATTGCCTACGCCCGGGTCCCCTCGAAAGACCTGCTGTTCTCCATCGTGGAGGAAGAGCTGGGCAAGGACTGCGCCAAAGTCAAGACCCTCTTCCTCAAGGTGCTGCAGGGGGCCTGGGCTGGGGCAAAGGGGAGCTGGCTCCCTGGGTCAGGTAGGCCTGAGGGGCGAGGGCGGAGAGCCCTCGAGTGGCAGGCGTTTCTAGAGCCCGCCTGACCCCGTCAGCCCATCCTTCCCTGGCCCCGACCTCTACCCCAGCCCAGAGGGGAGGCCCTAGGCCTCCACCAGCCCACAGGCCTCCTCCCGTCCTCCACCCCTCCCCACCCCCTGTGGACCCTGGAAGCGGTCAGGCGACCCCAGGTGACCCCAAGCCTGCCCCTCAGCTGCCAGGGAAGCGGGGCTTTGGTTCAGCGGGCTGGACGGTGCAGGCCAAACTAGAGCTGTACCTGTGGCTGGGCCTCAGCAAGCAGCGAAAGGACTTCCTGTGCGGCCTGCCCTGCGGCTTCGAAGAGGTCAAGGCCGCCCAAGGCTTGGGCCTGCACTCCTTCCCGCCCATCAGCCTGGTCTACACCAGTGAGTAAGGGCTCAGCCTGGGCGGGCTGCCCTCCCCACCCCCGTGTCCTCAGCCCCAGGCCTGCTCTCCCCACAGAGAAACAGGCCTTCCAGCTCCGAGCCCACATGTACCAGGCCCGCAGCCTCTTCGCCGCTGACAGTAGTGGGCTTTCTGACCCCTTTGCCAGGGTCTTCTTCATCAACCAGAGCCAGTGCACAGAGGTGAGGGCTTTGGGGAAAAGAGGGTGGGGGGTGGGGGGCTCTGCCTTTGAGAGCACCGGCAAAGTCAGAGCAAAGACCTGTGCTTTCCCCCGGCACCTCTGAGGGGAGCCTTGCAGGGAACTGCACAGCCAGGCTAGGCTAGCAAAGGCCGTGGCTTTGACTGGAGCTACGTCCACAAGGAAAGGAAGACTTCGGGAATAGACTTCACATGAGACTTGACTTTCAGATTTCTGAAAACAGTTGGGGAACCTGAAACTTCTGCCTCCAGAGTCCCCTGGAAGCTGGCACTGGCATAGTGGCGTCTCTTACCCCTGCTGCAGGTGCTGAATGAGACGCTGTGTCCCACTTGGGACCAGATGCTGGTGTTTGACAACCTGGAGCTCTACGGGGAAGCTCACGAGCTGAGGGACGATCCCCCCATCATCGTCATTGAAATCTACGACCAGGACACCATGGTACGGTGGGCTCCGCTGGCACCCGGGCCCTCTAGCAAGACCACCCGTTCCACTTCCCTGTACCCCACCTGCACCACCCCATATTGCAGGCCGCGCTTTAGGCCGCGCCTCAGCTGCTGCTTGCTGACAAGCCAGGAGTCTCGTCCCGCAGGTGCCTCCTGCCCGTGCACCACACAAGTATCTGGGGGTCCCTGCCTCCTGGACAGACATGCTGAGACCAGCATCTTCAGGAGCCCACAAGTCCTGCTGTCACTGTCTCCCCAGGGATCTCGAAACTTTCCATGGGGGATTCTGGAGTAGGAAGGAAAGACCGGGATAACCTTTCCACAAGGAGTTGTCTGCCAACTCTTCTTGAGCAAACTAGCTCAGTTGTTAGGGTCTCCTACCTCACTCCAGGGAGCTCTGAACTAGAGTTGGGAGGACCTCATTTCCAGTCTTGAGTCCTGTATCTGCTGTCCACTGCCTGACTTTGAGTAAACCTTCGCTGTCCCCTGAGACTTGATTTTCGTTATCTCTATATCATTATAAAATGGGGGTGGCCACGCCTGCCCTTTACAACTCATGGGTGGTGTAGGAAGGACAGAACTGATCACAAGCATGAACAAGTTTGGCAAACCCACGTGGATTACTTGTCATGTTAGGGCAAAGCTGACTTCATGGGTCGCACCTTCGCCAAGCCCCTGGTGAAGATGGCAGACGAGGCGTACTGCCCACCCCGCTTCCCGCCCCAGCTGGAGTACTATCAGATCTACCGAGGCAACGCCACAGCCGGAGACCTGCTGGCCGCCTTTGAGTTGCTACAGGTGGGCTTCAGGCAAGCGAGCCCTGGGCCTGGGGGCCAGAGTTGGGAGTGGGATCTCAGGGCCTGAGACCCCCCCATCGCATGATAATAAAGCATGGGAGGAAAGGATTCTCTCCCTGGGGTTCCCGTGGTGACCTATGACCCCACCTCTCAGATTGGGCCAGCAGGGAAAGCCGACTTGCCGCCCATCAACGGCCCGGTGGACATGGATCGAGGGCCCATCATGCCGGTGCCTGTGGGCATCCGGCCAGTGCTCAGCAAGTACCGCATAGAGGTGTGCAGGGGCCCCACGCGCCTCCCTGTCTGCTTCGTGTCCTCTGCCCGCCTCTCCTCTCCCATGTGTGCACGTCCAACGAGGCCAGCGAGCTCTAGCTCCTTAAGCCCCCTTGTCGATTGCACACAAGGAGACTGGAAGCCCGAGAGTGGAAGTAGATTGCCCAAGTCACCCCAGAAAACAGCAGCACAGACTCGGCCCCATCTGACAGTTACACTACCGTGGCCCCGCCCCTGCCTACTTGCCAACCTGTCTTCGGCTCATTGCCCACACAACAGCTGATTCTCTCGGGGGGGCCCTGCCAAGCCTTCCACTGAGCTGGTCCCCCACTTGCAGGTCCTGTTCTGGGGCCTGCGGGACCTGAAGAGGGTGAACCTAGCCCAAGTGGACCGGCCACGGGTGGACATCGAGTGTGCGGGGAAGGGGGTGCAGTCATCTCTGATCCACAATTACAAGAAGAACCCCAACTTCAACACCCTGGTCAAGTGGTTTGAAGTGGTGAGCACAGCTGTGGAGGGCTGGGCGTGGCCGGCGTGGCTTGTCTTGCCGGGATCCCTGCTCCCCCTTCTCTGAGGACCAAGCGGCAGTGTGTCACCTACCCGCTCAGGACCTCCCAGAGAACGAGCTCCTGCACCCGCCCCTGAACATCCGCGTGGTGGACTGCCGGGCCTTTGGCCGCTACACCCTGGTGGGCTCCCATGCGGTCAGCTCCCTGCGGCGGTTCATCTACCGACCCCCAGACCGCTCGGCCCCCAGCTGGAACACCACGGGTATGAACACTCAAGGCCCAGGCCCGGCTCCATTCCGTCCCTGGGAGGTCCCGGGTCAGGTACCTTCCACGGTTTCCCCTGGGGCAGGAGAGGGCAGGAAGGAGGGCCTTATCTTGGGAACCAGGGAAGGCTACTCGGGACTCCCCCACCCCCTGGGGCCAGAAAGCCCAGAGCTGGGAAGGCCCTAGAGGACTGACATAGATAGCTTCCCGGGGTGATGGCAGAGAGAAGGCAGGCTCTCCTGGCGCTGGCGTCTGAGCCCAACTTCCAGGTCTTATCTCTGGGCCTAACCTGTTCTGTGGTTCAGTCCCACATGGTGGCTCATCCTTCTCTCTAGCTCACTTTCCCCTCCTTACGCCCCTCTTGGCTCCTGTGACTGCCTGTGCCTCCCCTTGCCCTCCGAAAGCTCTAGAATCAGCCATAGACCCTGCTCTTCCCTCTCCCTGTCGCTTACTGCCTCTGCTCCTCTTTCCTCTGCCTATCCGTCTGTCTCTCTGTCCAGTCAGGCTTCTCCGGGGCTGCCGCATGCTTTGCAATGGGGGCCCCTCCTGTCACCTCACAGGGGAGGTCGTGGTGAGCATGGAGCCCGAGGCGCCCGTCAAGAAGCTGGAGACCATGGTGAAACTGGACGCGGTAAGGCAGGTGGCTGACCCCATGCTGGTGGAAGCACACAAGGGTGACGGGGGGGGGGGGATATCTGTGAGCCAAGCATACCATCCTTAAAGCACAGCCCCAAGTCACCCCTTCTTCAAAGTTTGCTTGCCAAAATGCAACCCCAATCATTTTTATACAGCAGCCTCAGCACCACTGTGGCGGGCACATGAAAGTATGTGTTTGTTCAAGAGACAGAAAAGTGACCGTCAGGGCGACACGCTGCAGTGGTTTCCACCCCAGAAATGACCCCTTAGTCTACAGACTCTTGTCTTATGTAGGGGCACCAACTGTCCATGCCAAGTGGCACCCACAGACCTGAGCTGGGAAAGGATTTCTAGGGGGGGATTCTTGTCCAGAGCTGTCTCCCTAGCAGAAGGGCAGGGCGGGGCTGTCTGAAGCCCACCCCAGGTCAGTCTCTGTTCAGGTCTCATGAGGGCTCCCTCTCCACTACTTTCTCCATCTCCTGAGCCCCACATCACCTGCCTTACACGCCTGGGGCATCTCCCAGATTCTAAGGCCTGGTCTGAAGTGACTTTCCCTCATCCTTCACCTTAGTGGAGGAGGGTCCCGTCAAGCAGGCAGAGTTGTCGCTGCCCATAGTGCGCAAGAAAGGGCGGTGCAAGCGGCCAAAGCGGCCGAAGCGCCCGGGTCCTGTACACCTGGCTAGTGCTTCCGGGAAGGTTCACTGCTCCACTGCAAGATCTTGAATACACCACTACCCAGCTCCCCACATCCAGCCACGGCAGACTCATTGACCGTTCCTAAAATCTCCTGGGAAACTCTTAAGCCCAGCCAGAGGTCTAGACAGCCGGAGGAGACGTCAGCAGCCTTGAGCACTTACCAAAACGTCTGCTCTTGCAAGTGCGAAGCTGACTGCAAATGAGGGGTTCATGCCACACACTGGGCATCGGTCCCCGCATGCTCCTATGCTTGTCCTTCTTGCTTCCTGGGATAGCCCACTAACTGCTCCCTCAGGCCCCAGGGGCAGCTAATTCTGTGCCGTCCCCTTGGTTATCCTCTGCAGACATCTGATGCTGTTGTCAAGGTGGATGTGGTAAGTGTGGGAGCCGTGCAAGGGCCCCGGGGTGACAGTACTTTCACTGGCTTCACATCTCAGGCTTTAGGGTCAACCCCAGAGACCGAGCCATCCCTCAACTCTGAACGCCCGTCCCGCCCAGCTGGGCCTGTGGCTCACGATGGCAAATCATGGCCCTCGTGGACCATGACATCATCTTCCCCACACTAAGACCTTTCCTCCATAGCACTGGTGGCCCCACAGTGCCGTAGAGGACTCGGGGCTTTCAGAGGACCGATTGGCAGTGTGGGTGGGGTTCTTGGGTTGTCTGGGGTCTCTGGAAGGGGGCAAAGAACAGGAGAGCTTGTAGGACGGTAGACCCAACCAACCCTCAGGCTGAGGAGGAGAAGGAAAGAAAGAAGAAGAAGAAGAAAGGCAACTCGGAAGAGCCGGAGGAGGAAGAGCCGGACGAGAGCATGCTGGACTGGTGGTCCAAGTACTTCGCCTCCATCGACACCATGAAGGAGGTGAGGGTGGGTAAGGACTGGGGTGGGGAAGAATGGGGTGAAGGTGACCTGGCTCCATAGCATTCTCTCCTCTCCAGTTCCTTCCCCACCTGCCAGGGCAGGCTCCCTGGTCACCCTCAAAGACACCCGCCCCCCCCCAAAAAGAAACTCCTCTTCCCCAGACAGGATTGGGTCTTCCTTCCTGGCTTGGTCCCTTCTTGACCCTATTCGTGTGTTCCACAAAGATGTCTGGCCTCCGTTCGATGAGCCAGGGGCTGTACTGGTGGCTATGGAAAATCAGAGAAGGACCCCCACACATGCCCTGTGCAGCCCAGGTCTACCGAGCAGAAAGCGCATGAGAACCAATACTTAAGATACCCTGGGCTGACGGGCAAGATAGGTTGAGGCCCGGGGAGTCAGGGAACCTTTTCGTCTTGTTGGCAGCATCTTCGACAGCAAGAAGTCTCTGGGATTGACTTGGAAGAGAAGGAGGAAATGGACAACGCCGAGGGTGAGCCCTTTCACCCCCAGACCTCTGACACGCTGCCTGCCCTGGCCTGGGCTCCAGGATCAGCAGAAAGCCGTTATCTGGAGCAGTTTCCACTGAACAGTTCAGCAACCATAGCAACAGATAGACAAGTTCAGAATATCAGAGCTGGAAGGAACCTCCCAGCTCATCTCATTCAACACTTTCCAGAACTGTTTTCCATGAAACGACGTTAATGGCTATTCTGGAAGGGAAAGAAGGTTCTGTAGCCAGATCGGTTTTTAAAATGCTGGTTTAAGCAGGTCCCTTTGATACAAGATTTCCCAGAGCCTTTAATGTGCAAATGCTAATATCAATTTCTAAAAGGAAGTTGTTGTATAAAGATTTCCCCTTTCTCCTAAAACATACCACAGATTATGCCTAGTATTCTACTGGAAGCAGTTTGGGAAGTAATAATAGACCCCCGTGAATATGGACAAGCAGAATATAGCTACAGGGAAAGGGAGCAGAAACAGGACCGTAGTGACAGACCCTGACTTTTTTTCAACTTGCCACACTGAAGAGCAGAGTCTGTACCACAGTTCTCAGAGGATCCCCCTCATCTGCATCTCTCTGTGGAATGTGATGAGACTTAGAAGTTAAATAGTGGGGGAAAAAGTGTCAAAGCTGAGTCTCGAACCTCGACCTTCCTGTTCTGGCTATTTCTGCCCCGTGTCCCTTGAAGCTGACTGGAGCCTCCCTTTCTGCTCTGAGCCAGGCCTGAGGGGGCTGGGGAAAAGCAAGGACAAGTCCAGGGCTGCAAAGGAGGAAAAGAAGAAAAGAAATCAGAACCCCGGCAGCGGCCAAGGGTCCGAGGCCCCTGAAAAAAAGAAAGCCAAGATTGACGAGCTTAAGGTGAGGGTCCTGGGCACAGTCCCTGCCTGGCAAGGGGCAGGAGGAAGGCTGGCATCAGGCCTCACGTCCTGTCCCGGGCAGGTGTACCCCAAAGAGCTGGAGTCAGAATTTGACAACTTCGAGGACTGGCTGCATACCTTCAACCTGCTTCGGGGCAAGACGGGGGATGATGAGGACGGCTCCACAGAGGAAGAGCGCATCGTGGGCCGGTTCAAGGTCAGGCAAGGAGCAGGGCCCCCTTGCTGATTCCCCCACCCCTCCCCCGCCCTCTAGAAGCCCCAGAGCTCCCAGGACCTAGAAGCTAAAAAAAATTAAGACCCCACCACATAAGAGCCCAGACCACCCAATGCTTGCTGGGTCCTTCGAATGCCACCAGCAGTCCTGCCCAGGTGAACCTTGGGTCTGACCAGCCTCGCCTCGCCACAGGGCTCCCTCTGTGTGTACAAAGTGCCCCTCCCGGAGGACGTGTCCCGAGAAGCCGGCTATGAGCCCACCTATGGAATGTTCCAGGGTATCCCAAGCAATGACCCTATCAACGTGCTGGTCCGAGTGTATGTGGTCCGGGTAAGACGCCCATCCTGCCTCCTCCCTGCAAGGCTCTTTGATCTCCAGGAGGGGGGACTGAAGCAGCTTCGAAACACCTGGTGGTCCTCTGGTCTAGTCTCCCCTTCTAGAAGGGGAAGCCAAATCCCAAAAGAGGGCAGCAAGCCACACAGCAAGGTTTCTGTTTCCGATCCAGTGCCCCTGTCCCCCCCCTTCAACATAATGGGACCCTGAGACAGGGCAAGGGCACCCAGGAGTCTGCTCAGGCTGTCCCTGCCCCACCCAGGCCACCGACCTGCACCCGGCTGACATCAATGGCAAAGCCGACCCCTACATCGCCATCCGACTAGGCAAGACTGACATCCGAGACAAGGAGAACTACATCTCCAAGCAGCTCAATCCCGTCTTTGGGAAGTAAGGCCCGGCGATGACCTGTCCCTGTCCACCCTGACCCCCCCCACCCAGACCCTGCCCTCTGCCCACCCTCACCTCCCACCCCCTCGTAATCGTCACCTGCCAGATCCTTTGACATCGAGGCCTCCTTCCCCATGGAGTCCATGCTGACGGTGGCCGTGTACGACTGGGACCTGGTGGGCACCGACGACCTCATCGGAGAAACCAAGATCGACCTGGAGAACCGTTTCTACAGCAAGCACCGAGCCACCTGCGGCATCGCGCAGACCTACTCCATGTTCGAGAGCGGAACTGGACCTGGGGGTGGAGGGCGAGGCTGAGGGCGGGACAGAGAGGGAGAGATGGGGCATCCGGAAGAGGCAGGTGGTGAGGGGCGGGATGTGGGGAAAGGTGGGTGAAGAGAGGGGGTGGAGTTCAGGAGGGTCCAGGGTGAGGGGGCAGTGCCTTCGGAGGGCTGGGGTGAAGGCTGGGGCATGGGGAAAGGACAGGGTGGACCAGCCCAGGGCATGAGGAAGGGGCGGCCCACCTGCTGTCTTAATGCAAAGATAGGCCTCGAAAGTGATTTGGGAAGGTTGACATATTATGATTTCTATCTGGGACCATACTTTAGCCCCCAACAGACTCTACGCACAGATTTCGGGGGCCAGGACTAAATAGCACAAGGCAAAGAGAGGACCAGCAAATCCCAGGACTGAGACAGAAACAGGAAAGAGGGGGTGCAGGGCATAGAGGAGGAACAGAGCCCTCTGAGGAGCCAGGCTCTGTCACTTACAGGCTGAGTGACCCTGTTCAAGTCCCTTTACCTCACGCTGGGGTCCTCAGAGAGTGACTGGGGTATACTGGTATACTGGATTGTGGGCCAAAGTCAAGGTGGAAAGATTAGCCTCCTGCGGCTTGCATGGCTTGGGTAAATTCTAGAGGATTGGCCAGAAAGAACTGCCACCTAGAAGGGCCCAGCCTGACCCCTTCAAGTCCGTGTGTCCCCTCCCACAGACACGGCTACAATATCTGGAGGGACCCCATGAAGCCCAGCCAGATCCTGACCCGTCTCTGCAAGGAAGGCAAAGTAGACGGCCCCCACTTCGGGCCTCCTGGGAGAGTGAAGGTTGCCAACCGAGTCTTTACGGGGCCTTCAGAGATGGAGGATGAGAACGGTAAAGGGTACTGGGCCCACCAAATGACCCCACTCCAGGGGCTTCAGGAGTCATGGGGGACCTGTGTGCTTCCCTATAGGGGAACCTGGATCGTGTTGGCCTAGATTGAGTCCAGGTGACCCTCTGCTCCATGTGCCCATCTTTCCTATCTATATCCTGCTAACCCCTCCTGTGCCGTACTCACCCCTGTTCATCCCCATGGGCCAGGAATCAATCAATCAATCAATCCACAGATAAGCAAACTAAAACCCAACAAATTTCAGTATAGTGAGGCTTGAGGCATAGCGGGGGGCCTGAACCCGGCATTCCTAGCTCCAAGCCCTGCTCCCACTCATCTCTACTCTCCACCAACAAGGCCCTTCCCAGACGGTTGAGAAGTGTCCATTCTGGGGAAATCTATGTCTCCAGTTGTGGTCATGGGATGGAAATGGGGATCTCTCTTCCTTGCGCCCTCTTACAACCCAGCAGCTGTTCAGCCTCTGTAAGCCAGAGAAGCCAAGACCTTCCTGGACCTCATGGGGCAGTCGAGATCTTGGACGAGCCTCAGATTCCCAACAGTAAAATAGAGGGTGGGGATGTACAAGGATCCTTCCCCCCAAGTCTCGGGCCCCAGCACAGGTCTCTTGGCCCTGAAGAGTCATATGTGCAGCTGATTCACCGGCTCCCACAGGTCAGAGGAAGCCCACAGACGAACACGTGGCTCTGTCTGCCCTGAGACACTGGGAGGACATCCCCCGTGTGGGTTGCCGCCTGGTGCCGGAACACGTGGAGACCAGGCCTCTACTCAACCCGGACAAGCCAGGCATTGAGCAGGTGACGCTTGCCAGGATCAATGTCAGAGATTCACGACCTGACAGTGAGCGTGGAAACAGGGTCCCGGCTGTTGTCCCGTGTCCTTGCTGCAATTCTCACCCCCAAACCTGGCAGGACACCTCACCAGGGCCCACTCGAATGGCAAGAGCCTGTCCTGAGTATCGCTTAGGAGCCAGGTCCCTCAGAAGTTGTCACTGGCTGTCAGTGACATCATGAAAACTCCTGCCATCCAAAGACAGAAACTGATGGCATGAGCCTTTGACAGTCATGGGTTGAAAGCAAGGAAAGGGGGCCTTCCTGAGTGTGTGGGGGGGAGGGTCCCCTGGACATCTACCACGTACCTCTCTTCCTCAGGGTCGTCTGGAACTGTGGGTGGACATGTTCCCCATGGACATGCCGGCCCCTGGGACACCCCTAGACATCTCCCCCAGGAAACCCAAGAAGTGAGTTTCTCCAAGTCGTTGTTATCCCCTCCCGCCCCACCCACGCGCTTCCCACCACAGTCCTTTCTTCTGGAGACACATGCCCAGGTGCCCTGGGTCTGGGCCCATCTGAGAGAGAAATGGAGCAACTCATGAGTCTGTGCTGTATGGGGGACTCGAGCCCCCTAGGCACAGGCTCACCCCCTCACAGAGATACGTCCACGTGAACATCCGCTCCTCACATCTACCTCAGCTCACACAGCTCTACCACAGACTCGCTCACACATGCTCACATGCACACAGGAAGCGGAGCCCCCGCGACCCTGCTCTGAATTCCCACTGCTAAGCTCTGCCACCTTTTCTTCCGGGTGATGTAGGCGGAACAAGTGTTCCAAAGAGGCAGGAGGTGCGGGAGTAGGAGCCCCTCTCCAAGGTCGCGCCCACAGCACTTTCCGCTCTCTCTCTCGCCTCTCCCCCACCCTTTAGTTTTCCCCTCTATAAGACGGCGGGTCTGATACCCTCAGTGCCAGGATGCAGGGCCCGCTTTCTGGGCAGTGGGAGCCATCTTCTTGTTTTCCCTTGTTCTTTTCCCCAGAAAGGCCCAATCTTCTGGTCCTTCCAACTCATGTGGGCCTCCAAGTCAGAGGTTCCGGGGCTTGCCAGAAGGGGGCAACATAACCCTACAGGTTTCCCTGAGCCAAAGTCTTAAGTGTCTTGTAACTATGGGGAGCTACTTTCTCATCCATTTTTAGTGGATGATTCAACCTCACTCCTAATAGTTAAAACCCAACTACCTCATTTATAATTACAGTGAATACCCAAATGAGGGATTGGGAATGGGGTGTGGGGGGGGGGTGGGAAGATGGCTCAGTGGTTAAAGTCTTTGCCTCACAAGAGTTTGGATCTCTGGATCCTGTGTAAAAATGCAAGACAGATATGGTGATGGCCAGTAATTCTGGCCCTGGAAGATGGAGCCTGGGAAACCCCAGAGCAAAGCAATAAGGAGGCAGAGCGATCTAAGATGATTCCAGATGTTACCCTTGGGCCTCTAGAGGCACACTCAAGTGCATTCTTGTACACACACCTGCATACACGTGTATACACATATGCACACTCTCTGTAGGCAGGAACAAACGTCAGAAAGAGGCAGGAGGTGGAGGAGGAGTTGCTGAGTCAGGAACAAACAACAAAACCCCAAGGATAAAATCCTTTCTGAGTATAGGATATAAAGGAAACCAGAATCCAGGGACTTCTACTGCAGGCAACTGGGCTTAACTAGAAATTTCTCAGAAGTTGCACAAAGTTCTGATTTCTGGAAACAGAAGGCGCTCCTAACTCCGGCTTCGCTGCAGCCCACTTCTCCCTCTCTTCTCCTGGTCCTTGGCTTCGCTGTTCAGGCGTGGGCTCTCAGCCCACCGATCTCCCCTAGCAAGGGCGACCCGTGCCAAGCCGAGGTCTGGCCCACCTGGCCCCACTGGGCAGAAACCTCCCGCAGGCCTCCGCTCACTCTCCCAGCCTCCGACCCGCTCAAGCCCCCAGGGCAGAGCCCCTGCCCTGTCCCGGGCTGCTGACGGCCCTTCCGCCTCTGTCCAGGTATGAGCTGCGGGTCATCGTGTGGAACACAGACGAGGTGGTCTTGGAAGACGACGACTTCTTCACCGGGGAGAAGTCCAGCGACATTTTCGTGCGGGGGTGGGTGAGAAGTCCAGAGCTGGGAGGGGCTGAGCGGAGCGCGCCCACCTTTCTGGGGGAGAGGAAGAAGGGGCTCCCAGGGTGGGAAGAAGGCCTCGGGCGCCACCACAGAGCTGGAGCATGCGGTGCCCAGCAGGTGGCTGAAGGGCCAGCAGGAGGACAAGCAGGACACCGATGTCCACTACCACTCCCTCACCGGAGAGGGCAACTTCAACTGGCGCTACCTGTTCCCCTTCGACTACCTGGCGGCCGAGGAGAAGATCGTCATGTCCAAGAAGGAATCCATGTTCTCCTGGGACGAGACGGAGTACAAGATCCCTGCGCGGCTCACCCTGCAGATCTGGGACGCTGACCACTTCTCTGCCGACGACTTCCTGGGTGCAGAGTGGGGCGGGGTTTCCGGGATGGGGGATGGAGCAGGCTGAGTCCATGGGAGATTCACCTCCCTAGTTTTCAGAGCCAGAAATACCAGACAGGGGTCCTTCCCCCAAAAAACTCTCCCCCAACTATACCCCAGTGTCCTCGTTGGAGCACCAAGAGAGGCAGGGGAGTTCCCTGGGTTTCAGATCACACCTCTGGACAGTGGGGTGTCCCCCAAACCCTGTTTACATCTGCAAGGCTGATCCGAGCTGGGCTTTTGTTGGTGGAAGCAACAGCACAGAGGTGGTTTCACCGAGACAGAGACCTGCGGGGCTGAGGGACCTGAGCAAAACAGGATAGGAGGAGAGAGCTCAGTGGACCGGAGAGGGAGGGTCTCCACCGCTGAGCTGACTCTGAGGTCACCACAGGGGCCATCGAGCTGGACCTGAACCGGTTCCCACGGGGCGCGAAGACGGCCAAGCAGTGCACCATGGAGATGGCTACCGGGGAGGTGGACGTGCCGCTGGTGTCCATCTTTAAGCAGAAGCGTGTCAAGGGCTGGTGGCCCCTCCTGGCCCGCAACGAGAACGACGAGTTTGAGCTCACGGTGGGCACCAGCCTCCTGCTCGGAAGCAGGCCAAGAGGGGTGCCCAGAGCCCAGCATTTTGATCACGGAAGCCTTTCTGTTCCTTCTTTCAGGGCAAAGTGGAGGCGGAGCTCCACTTACTGACGGCAGAAGAGGCGGAGAAGAACCCGGTGGGCCTGGCCCGCAACGAGCCTGACCCCCTAGAGAAACCCAAGTGAGTGCCCTGCCTGCCCCGACCACCCTGCGACTTCAGTGGGGCAGACCAGGAGGAACCAACAGAAACTTCTGGTCTTTTTGCTTCTGCACCCGAGGCTCCCATTCCGCCCCTTCCTGGGCCATGGTCTCATCACAGGGGACCTCCTTCCTTCAACCCTGAATCCCTCCACCTTCCTCCGGACCAGAGAAAGAGTTGTGCACATGGGAAAGTCGTTCTTCCATCCGAAAAGACCCCTGCAGAAGAGACACGGGTTCTTTCTAGTTTCTCACAAAGGCGAGCAGCTCCCATGGGGACTCTGAGTCCCCAGGCAGCCTTCCCACCCCAGAGAGGCGTAGGAACTTCTCGGCCACAAGGCTTCCTTCTCTCTGGATGCCTCTCACCTCTCCCAGTCTCCACCCCTCATCCTTTTCTCTTGCATCCTCTCCTCTCCTCAATGCTCCAGCCGGCCAGACACGAGCTTCATCTGGTTCTTGAACCCTCTCAAATCTGCCCGCTACTTCCTGTGGCACACCTACCGCTGGCTGCTCCTCAAGCTGCTGCTGCTGCTGCTGCTGCTGCTGCTCCTCGCCCTGTTTCTCTACTCTCTGCCTGGATACCTGGCCAAGAAGATCCTCGGGGCCTGAGCCCCGCAGCCTTCTGGGCCTGGTACTTCTTCCCTCTGCCTCTGAACCAGGGGTTAACCGACACATCACACACGTGTGCATGCATGCTTTCCTATGTATGTACCCACAGTACACACACACACACACATATACTTGAATAAAAGCAGACACAGACACCTATATAAGCCTGCAGAACAAGTTCCAAAGAGAATCATAGATTCCAAGATCTGGAAATGGCTGTTTTGTACTTGTACACATATTAGGCTGGAGAGATGAAGTAGCTTGTCCAGGGTCACCCAACAAGTTGGGGCAGCCCTGGGTCTAGGTGCCAAGCTGCCAGCCTAATGTTGCTCAACTACAGCTCCTCCTCTCCCAGGGGTGTTCACTTCAAACTCTGCTCCAGTTCTCCCAGAGGTTGAGGTTTGATCAGGGAAAGGGCAGCTTGGCTGGGATTAGTTCCGCCCATGTCAGGGGCTGGCTCCTGCCCTGCGGGATAGTCATTGCGCTCGAGGCACACAGCAGCTGAGCACCGCCTCACCCCGGGCCCTGAGCTTCACCAGCCCAGTCTCATCCACTTGTTCTGCAAGCCCAGAAGTAGCAATTCCTATTCACCCAGTTTCTGAACAAAGACACGAAGGCTCCCAGGGGTGTCTCGGTTGCCCACCACAGTGAGCATTCGAAACTCAGGCACTGCGAGCCCATGTCCCTGCCTCTCTTGTTGCACTTACACTGGGCTCATTTTGGGGGGTACACATCCTCTGAGAGTTATGGGGCAGTTGCTTTAAAAAGGGGGGGAGGGAAGGTCTATCTAGCAGCTAGGTAAGCTCTATGAGTACTGTGACCTCTCTATGAGGGGTGCAAGTAGGAGAACCTGAGTTTAGAGTCTCCGTCACCTACATACAAAGCTGCCACGCACACACCTGAAAACAACCCCAGCACTATAGAAGGTAGAGGCAGAGTGTGTGTGTGTGTGTGTGTGTGTGTGTGTGTGTGTGTGTGTGTGTCACAGGGCACTGTATATCCCGTGGAGGACAAAGGGTGACTTCAGGAATCATCTTGAATTGCGAATTGCTTCCACCTCCATTTAGCTTTGCTCTGGGATTTCCCAGGCTCCACCCATCAGGGCCAGAAATGCATCAGGGCTTCTACCATCTCCACCTGGCATTTTAATATGGGACCTGGGAGCCGAACTCAGGATCTTCTGCTTATGAGGCTGAGTCTTAACCCTTGAGCCATCTCTCCAGCCCAAGAGAAACTCTTCATCAAAAGAATAAGGAAGAAAGTAATACAGCAGGTTCTTTTCTGACACCCCACACACATGTACACAAATGCTCATACACAACAGGCACACAAAAAGTCTTAACTTTTCATTTTAACTTGACATCCCATGGAACCTGCTAATTTCTGCAACACAAACTGCAGATAACAGAGGTGACAGACCCATCTGAGTGAGGAAGCTCTGCATAGGGCAAAGCAGGTCAGTCCTCTGATGACTGGCAGGTCAAGAGATACAGGATGCCCCACTGGGGCTCAGACACTTGCTAGGCATTTGTACTTATCAAAATAGAAGAGATTGGGGCTGGAGAGATGGCTCATGGGTTAAGACTAAGTCTCGCAAGCAGAAGGTCCTGAGTTCAGATCCCAGGTCCCATGTAAAATTGCCAGACAGAAATGGCGGAGGCTGTACTTCTAGCCCTGGTGGGTGGAGCCTGGGAAATCCCAGAGCAAAGCAAAGAGGAGGTAGAAGCAATCCAGGATGATTCCTGAAGTCACCCTTGGTCCTCCACAGGGACATACAGTGCCCTCTGATACACACACGTAAAATAAATAAAATAAAATTTAAACAAAGAAGAAGAGCTTGAGAGCTGGGAAACAACTTAGATGGCAGAGTGCCTACCCAGCATCCTCGGAGCCCTGGGCTCCGCCCCCAGTACCACATATATCCTGTGACCCCAGCACTATCCTAGTACTCAGGACGTATAGGCAGGAAGATCAGAAGTTCAAAGTCATCCTCAGCTCCATAATGAATACAAGGACAGCCTGGTCTAGTGATACCCTGAGAGAGAGAGAGAGAGTTAGATTCCCACGTGGGGGACACAGAGGCTTAGCTAGGGTGGCCCGCAGCCCCAAGGTCTTGACTGCCACCCATCGCTATGAGCACCCAGGTTGAGGCTGGGGAGCTGCCGCTGCCCAAACTGCCAGCTAGACCCAGGCAGAGATCAGGCAGCAGAAGCCAGCAAGAGGAACAGGACTTGGAAGCAGTCTGGTGCTAGACAGGGGCTCTGCCCCGGCTCCCCATTCTCACCGCCTTTTGCGTGACAGCAGGATGGTTGCCCCATGGGGACAGCTCCTGCCTGGGATCTGAGCAGCCCCTCTCATGCTCTTGTCCCCCCCCCAGTCGGCCCGACACAGCCTTCGTGTGGTTCCTGAACCCGCTCAAGTCCATCAAGTACCTCATCTGCACCCGGTACAAGTGGCTCATCATCAAGATCGTGCTTGCGCTGCTGGCGCTGCTCATGCTGGCCCTGTTCTTCTACAGCCTCCCTGGCTACATGGTCAAGAAGCTCCTCGGAGCGTGACCCCCCCTTCCCCGCACTTCTCCAAGGGACTGCCGAGTTTGCCTTTCCTCACCCTGGCCTCTCATCTCACTGCCTAGGGAGCCCCCAAGGGGCCCACACCCACTCTGCGGGCCTCGGGCAAGGCACCTGCCTCCTGCCTGCCGGCCGGGCTGCCATCCAAACCCCCCCCACCACCACCACCCGAGTCTGATTCTTGCCTAGTCTTGTCCTTGCAGTGCTGCCTGTGCACAGTAAGAAAGGGCGGGGGCTCGGGAGCAGGTTCCCTCTTGTCCCACCTGGTTGAGGCAACCGCACTCCACCCCCAGCTCCAGGGGACCAGGCCCCAACTCTCCCCTGGGCCTTCCAGATCTTGGGTTAGAGCTTTGATGAAACGAGCTGAGGGACGTGGGCCAGGGCCCGGGGCTTTGAAAATGAATGAAGGAGCAAAGAGCTCTGCCACCTGCTTGCAACAGAAATGAGAACAGAGGCGACGCCACCGTCTGTGGCACAGAGCAGCCGAGCCGCCAACCCTAAGGCTGCGACGCCGGCTGCTCCACTCTCCTCTTTCCCGCCGCCTGTCAACAGGTACAGAGCCCGTGCCCATCCCACTGCCCGAGCCAGCGTGTGCCAGCCAGGACAGGGTCTCCTGGAGGCAGCCCATTCTGCCTGCCTGCAGCCCTGACCAGGAGGCCGCACTTCAGTGCTCCCCCCTGCCTGTGTCCAGGAGTCTGTTGGCTGTGTTTCCTTTCCTGGGTGTGATTTCTCTCAATAAAATAAATCAAAAGCTGCGACCACAAGTCTGCATTGATCCAGGGAGAGGAAAGCCATGGGGTGTGGCCCTGAGTCAGAGTCCTTTGGGTGGCGAGCCTTTCCCTGGGGGATGGTTGAACATCCAAGGAGGGCCTCAGGTACAGGCTGCTTGTTCCGGCTGCCCCAGGAACAGCCTCTCTCAGCGGTCCAGAGGACCTAGCTGAGGGGACCCAGGGGCCCACAGCATGGAGGAAGTCCCTCGGTTTGCAGACAATCTGAAGGCTTGAGCTGCCACAGCTCCAGCCTCCACCCTTAGAAAGCGGCTGGCTTCAGGGGCAGCAAGGAAGTCCCATGCTATGGGCGTCCCTGTCACAGTCCGACAAAGGTCCTTTCCACACACAGGTCAGGGGTCCCCGTCTTATGAGACTGTGTTATTTGTCTATTTACTGGCTGACTTGAGAGAGAAGAAGAGGGACGAGCGTGTCACGAACACCAGAGCACACAGACAGAAGGCGACTTTCAGAAGTCAGTTTCACGACATCCACCATGTGTTCTTCCGGGGACCGAACGCAGGTCGCCAGGTCTGCAGCAGGCACTTTACCCGCTGAGCCATCTTATTGGCCTCTAGGTTCGACCTTTTGAAAGACATTCAACCTCAGCTTGCAAAAGAGTTTAATCGGAACTGTGGGAACAGCTGCTGCCATATTTTGACAGACTCGATAAAGCTCAGGAAAACCCGAAGTGAGCCCAGGTCCCCCACCCCCCCCAGTGACGGGTGCCGCTTCCAACACCTGCCCCAGCACCAGTGTGGCCGGGGCAGCCCCTGGGAGTTCTCTATTTTGAGGGCACCCGGAGGGCCTGAGTTGGAGGAATCTGCAGTTCAGAGTTCACCTGCAAAAGAAAAGTTGGTCATCTTGCCACGGGTCTTTTAACTTCGGGGGGGGGGGCGGGTGTCAAGTGTATAGTCTGGCTTGATTTTCCCACAAACCTTTCCTCTCCCAAGCAGAGACCAAGGCAGGGTGCCTGTTGGCTCGGCCTCCAGCTGGTGATCACGGCCTGTCACCGCCCCATCCCTAGTCTAGCCTCGTCCCTCTCCTCTCCCCCCATCTCCTTGAAGAGAGAAGCACTCATAGACACCGGGCCTTATTTCCCAAAGTCTGAGTCCCATCGCAGGTTAAGAGGCCATCACGATGCCCAGGCGCCTCCCACATGCCTTCCACATGTGTCCTCAGACTACGACCAGGCCGGAGCCACCTGTCCCCTTGCTTAGACATGGGTCTGGCCTCGGTTGCTTTACACATGTGTGGCTAGTGACTACCAAGACCCTTCCGGTCACAGACTTGGCATCACTTGAAGGGTCCCAGCCCAGACACGGAGCACGTGCAGTTAGGTCAAGACTTTTCCTTCCTCCTCTGGCCAGGTCATTGGGAAACTGTTAGGGGAATCACTGGGGAGGTGGGGGAGGGGTGGGGTGCACTGCCTATACAGCCTCTGCTCCCTGCTCCAGGTCACATCTCAGCCCCTGGAAGCTGACTTGACAGAGTGAAAGGAGCTCAAGGCTCCAGGTGCCCCGCCATGTCTCTGAGCTTTGCTTCTTTTGTGAAATACAGAGAACGGGGTTCTGCCTAGATCCCCGGCAGGGTGGATGTTGGAACTGAGGACAAAAAATGCCCATTGGGGGTGGGGATGGGATGGGAAGGGGTTATCTGGAAACTATTTCTGGATTTGGCACTACTAAAGAAGAGTGATTTTAAAACCAGACTTGGCAGGCTGAGACAGGCATGGGCTGGAGGCTAGCCTGGGCTACAGAGTGACTCACGCCTGTAATCTTAGCACTTAGGCAGCTAAGGTAGAGGGACTGCCACAATTTCATGGCTAGTCTGAGCTACGCAGTGAGTCCAAGTCCTCCCCTCCCCTCCCCTTCTCTTCCCTCCCTTCTCCCCTCCCTTCCCCTCCTCTTCCCTCCCTTCTCCTCCCCTCCCCTTCCCCCCTCTTCTTTCCCTTCTCCTCCCTTCTCCTCCCCTCCCCTCCAAGTCCAGGGTAGATTACAGAGTAGGATCCTGTCCCCAAAGGGTGGGGGGTTAAGATGGATAAGTGGGAAAAGGCACTTGCCACCAAGATTGATGGCCTGCGTTTGATCTCCAGAACACAGGTGGAAGGAAAGAATGCATTCCTGCAAACTGTCCACTGACCTCCACACAATGCTATATGGCAAGCTGGCGGAGGGAGTTGCAACTTTTCAAACTTTTGGAAAGTTCTCAAATTTTTTTAGAAAAAAATTTAAAAAGCAACCAGACGGGCATGGTTGCAGCCCCTGCCCTGAGGGGTACCCCCTGGCAATATCCCTGCCTTGCTAGGAACAGTCTCCCCCTGATCAACTGCTAAGTCCCCAGGATGCTGTGGCGGAAGCCTACCCAGGGCCTCCTGCCGCTCACCTTGGCTTGGAGATACTGCTGCAGCAGCGACTGCATCTCAACATTTTGCTGCTCCACACAATCGTTTTCCATCAGCATCTTGGCCCTCCGGGTCAGCACGAGGCTAGGGGGAGGTTGCGGAACACAGACAGAAGCAGCTGAATCTCCCGTTCTCTGCGGCGTGGAGGACGCCAGGACCTCAGCGCTCCTAGCTGTGAATGGAGGAAGACCCAGGGAGCCTCCCCCTCTCCCCCAGGCTAGCAGAACAGGGTATGGAACCAGAGGTACTGCCACCCAGCGCCATCCACCGCCACCCTACACCTCCAGACTGGGTGCGAACGGGAGGCACGAAGGTGATTCTGAGCAGGGCAGCGCCCACGGACTACACGGTTCCCTGCTCCCCTCCCCTCGGCCTCCATACTCACTGGTATTTCTCCAGGGCCTTGTACAGCGCGCCCCAGAGGTCCTGCTTGACAATCGGGATAACTGTGGTCAGGGATGCCCAATACTCGGAGTCCTTTGAGTTATCTCGGCCATCTTTTTTCACTCTTGCTGAAGGCCGAACTTCCCTGAAGGCCGAGAGAACTAGGGTCACCATCCACCTGACCGCAATGGCCGTGCTGGGTGCTTGACATCAGTCCTACACCTGCAGCTTCCTCCCTCCCTCCCTCTTTCCCTCCCATTCAGCTCTCTGAGCCTGTAACATTCTAGCCGATTCTAGAAAGCGCACTGACCTTATCCCATCTTCCTGACCCTTAGGCCACCCTTAGGGTACCAGTGATTAGATCTGCCCTCTCCTTCCTCCCAATTGGCTCATCTCGCTGGTGTCGCAACTCCTTGCCACGCCTACTTCTTTCATGAGGGTGTGCAAGATAGCTCCAATGCGCTCATTTTTCTCTCCATCCTCTTACGTTGGCCTTAATCCAGGACATCATCCCTCCCAACGGGACCAGCTTCCTGACGGCTCTTCCTGTACCCAGCATCTCGCACACATCCTTTCTCAATGCAAGCTCCAGCCATCAGCCAGGAAGCAACGAGGCCCTCCAGATACACTGACTTTGCCACTGCTTTGATAGCTATAGCAGAAGGGTGCCCTCTCCCCTAAATCCTCTCTGTCATGCCAAACAGAGAGGGCTACTTCTTCCTCTATGTGCAGCTGTATTTGAACTAGGATCGAAATGTTGTAGCTGATCACAAGCCGTTCTCCCAGCATCTATCCCTCCACGAGCCGCACCCTCGGTGAGTGCTGGTTGCTGCGGGGGCGGGGGGAGCCACTTATTTCTGCACCCTGCGTCTTTCATGAAGATGCCCAGTGGTTTTCTGAGCTCCACTCAGCTAACTCCCCCTCAGTCATTACCTCTGCTTGGTTGTCAGCACCAAGCCCACCAGGACCTCCCTCCCCCAGGTCTCGGGCAAGCACACCTGGGTTTCTTCAGACTTATGACAAAGGCCTCCAGGACTTTGAGGACATCATTGGGGTGGATGAGTTTGGGTGATGTGGGGGGCTCCTGATCCACAGGGTTCTTGTCCTCCTCTTGATCCACAGGGTTTTCCTCTTCTCCTTGTTCCACGTAGTCTCCCTCCTTTCCTTGACCCACAAGCCCTTCCTTCTCTTTATCCTCCGGGGGCTCCTGCACCGGGGGCTCCTGCACCGGGGGCTCCTCCTCCGGCTGGTACACCAGGCTCTTTCTGTACAAGCTGTAGTTCTCCATATCTGACGTCATGCTGCATCCCTCCGTCTTGGCTACAATGGAGCCACTGACCTGGAGAGAGGTGTAAGGGTGTGTGTGTGCGCGCACCCAAGCACGCGCACGAAGAGACAGGAGGAGAAGAGCGCAGAATGAATTTTAGAGAAAACTTCCAGGAGGAGACATTTAGACTTTGATAGACAGAAGCAAGGAAAAAGAAGTGAAGAAGGGGGGTAGGCCAGGAGCTACCATAGGGCTCCAAAACCTGGACAGTGTCGTGTCTCTAAACCCAGTTTGCGGGTGTACATTATACTGACACTGACAAATGCTTGAGTGCCGTACGTGTCCTCCTGAATCATAATACAAAATAATGCAGCTTTAATTTTTAAACCTCAAACGTCATCTTTCTACTTCTGTTTACCTCCCACAGGCAATCTGATGCTACAAAGCTTCTTATGCACCCTTCCAAAGAAACAGTAAGCTCATTGGAAGGAAACAAGTTACCTCTTTTTTTTCCATTTTCATGCATCTGTATGTAAAAATTATATGTATGTGTGTTTGCATGTGAGCATGCAGGTACATGTAAACATGAGAGTACATACATGTGGAGACCAGAAAGTGATGTCGGGAATCATCCTCTATTTGCTTTTCCACCATATTGTTGTGGGCCTGGGTTTTGAGACAAGACATCAAATTCACGATCCTCCTGCCTCAGCTGCACTTGACTAAGTAACAATGTGTCTCTATGACAAAATGCATATTCTGTTCCCCTCCATAATCTTTCTGTGCATGTAGTTCTTTGCTTCTTTTCACAGGCCGATAAGCCGTATGGATTTTTCCCATATAGAGAACTCTCATCTCTCATCCTCAGCCTGTTGTCACACGTGTTTCACTGTATGGGTGTTTCATGTGTTATCAAATAAATTCCGTGATTACGGGCATGTACATCGTTCCCAGTCATCTATTTCAAAGCCACAGAAGACACAGCATTCAGCTGCATTAAGACACTTCTAATCCCAGCATTTGGGAGGTAGAGGCGGGAGGACTCACATTTCAGTTCCGTTCATGGTCACACAGAGAGTCTGGGGCCAGTCTGAGCTACCGAAACCCTGTCTCGAAAGCCCCTGCCTGCAAAACCAACTTTATCAGGATATATCTACCGAACAAAAATTCCAAAAGAGTGACGTGTTCATAGGTTTGTGGTTGACAAGCCTGAATGTTCTTGCTAAAGTGCGCAGTGTGCAGCTGACAACCCTCCCACTCCTACCAGCAACTCCCCTGCACGCCTGCTTGCAACAATGGCAGAGATCGTTGCAGGTTGTCCGACATTCCAGCTGTTGTCAACCTGACAGGCAACAGTGGGGCCAGGTAATTTGATTTGCACATCTTCTCACAAGGAAACCTGGTTAGCTTTCATGTTTGCAAGCTGACCATGCCAGACCCACGAGGAGCGGGGATATGGAGGCGGGAAGATAGGAAAGCATGAGGGACACTGGCCGGAAAGGAGAAAGAATGAAGTGAGACTGCAAGGGGGACAGGATTGGGTAGTAAAGGGTGAAAACACATAAATCCATTGTGTCAAAAGAATAAAAAAAATTAAGTAATTACATTCTAAGAAGGGTAAGCAGGAGAACTCCTAAGAGTTTAAGGTCAGCCTGAGCTACATACTGAAACACTCTAAAAAAAAGGGGGAGGAAATATTATAAATAAAAAATTAAAGTTACCTGTACCACTTCTTCTTGAAGGCATTCTTCCATACTTATTTTGTTTCACTGTGTTATTTTTCTCATTGACTTATAAGTGCCCTTTATATATTAAGGAACCTAATCTTAACTGTGTTATAAGTTAAAACTACTTTTCCCTAACTATCATTTGTTGTATAATTATGCTTGATAGTGATTTTTTTAGCCCTACAGGATTTGTTTTATTATTTTTATGTTTTCTTTATGGCTGTCTGTCTGTCTGTCTGTCTGTCTGTCTGTCTGAGACAGGGTCTCATGTATGCCAGTCTAGGCTCAAACATACTATATGACCTTGGGCCATCGGTCTCCCTGCTTTCACATCCAAAATCCTAGGATTACCATCATGCACTGGTTTAGTTCTGCTTTGCTTGGCTGCATGTATATGTGTGTAATGTGTATATATATATATATATATTACGCTCCCATGTGCACCTACGAATGTGTCTGTGGACGCCCAAGGTTTGTGTCAGTTATCTTTCTGGATTGCTCTCCTCCTTAGTCTTTGCTGAAACCAGGCCTGTTGATTGTGGCTAGTCTGGCTGGCCAGCTTATCCCAGAGACACCCTGTCTCTGTCTCCCAAGCACCAGAATTACAGAATTACAGGCAGGCGCCAAACCCACCCAGCATTTACTGAGGTTCTGGGGATTTGAACTCAGTCCTCTAACTCGTGAGTCAAGCATTTTACTAAGCCATCTCCCTTTCGGTCCCTCGCACTGTTTGTTTATATACGCAGAGCTTTGTGCATGCTAGATGAGCACTATGGCAGCCAAGCTACACTGAAGTCCTTGTCCCAAGCTCTGTTTCTGAAGGCCTATCAGGAGGATGCTTACCCTACGATTAACAAAACATTTTTAATTTAAATGTTTTATTTTAAATTAAAATCTTACAATTTGTTTAATACGAGTCTTCCGAATCATTGATAATCTCATACTTTTTTAACAAGAAAGATATGTCCAGTGTTACAAATGAGCCCTGCTTTGCCATAGAATGTAGGATGATTCCTGAAGTCAACCTTGGGCCTTTACAAAAGTACACGGTACCCTCTGATACACACACACACACACACACACACACACACACACACGCACACACACCAGGTTGACAACAGCTGGAATGTTGGACAACCTGCAACGATCACTGCCATTGTTGCAAGCAGGCGTGCAGGGGAGTTGCTGGTAGGAGTGGGAGGGTTGTCATTCTAGATTGCACATCTAGATTGCATGGAAGTTACAGCTTGGCTTTGAGAAAAGCCTGGGGACAGATCCCCTGGATGCCGGTGTGAGAACAGCACCTGCCCCCTCCCCCCCACCATGCTTTCCTTCTGTTATAGTTAAGCACAGGTGTCAACTTGACTCTTGAGGGTTTGGGCTCTGGGCACAGTTGTGGAGAGTTGATGGTTAAGTTAAGCCCAGAGCAAACCTGAAGGAGATTGTCTAGCTGGTGGGGAAGACCCAGCCCATGGTGGGTGGGATTAGGCCCTGGATAAATCACAGAGAGCTGGTTGAGAGAGTTGGCATCCTTCTGTATACTTGGCCAGACATGCTGGTCTGGCAAGTAAAGATTGTCCATCTCTCAGCCGTTATGGTGGCCAGTTCCCTTGGCCCTGGTGTTGGTGTGTGCTCTCCTGTCAAGCTGGACTATGAACTGTAACTGGACTATCGTAAGAAAGTAAACTCCTTGTTCCCGTAAGCTGTGTTCTGGTCATTTATCAGCAACTATGCAGGCAGGACTGCAACACCTTCCCAAACGGAAAAAATCATAATTGAGAAAACGTTGAGCTGGAGTCTGGAAGGCAGAACCTGGGAAATCCAGAGGGAAGCAAAACGGAGGTAGAAGTCATTCAGGATGACTCCTGAAGTCAACCTTGGGCTTCCACAAAGATACACGGTACCCTCTGATACACACACACACACACACACACACAACACGAAAGAAAGAAAGAGAGAGAGAGAAAGAAAAAGAGAGAGAGAGAAAGAGAGAGAGAAAGAGAGAGAGAGAAAGAGAGAGAGAGAAAGAGAGAGAAAGAGAGAGGAAGAAGAGAGAGGAAGAGGAAGAGAGAAGAGGGAGAGGAAGAAGAGAAGGAGGAGAGAAAGGGAGAGAGGAGAGTGGGAGAGGGGGAGGGGGGAGAGGGAGGGGAGGGGGAAGGAGGAGGAGAGGGAGGAGGGAGAGGGAAGGGACGGGAGGGGAAGAGGGAGGAGGAAGGGAGGGAGGGAGAGAGGGGGAGGGAGGAGAGAGGGAGGAGGGGAAGAGGGAGGGAGGAGAGAGGGAGGAGAGAGGGAGGGAGGTCTATGAGAGAAGGCTTGGGGAGGGATGAGCCCCACCAGAACACAGCACCTGGGGCCCAGATGGGAGCACCGCGAGCTGTGTCCACACAGTGGGAGATGCTGGGACAGGCCCATGGGAGAGTCGAGGCTCCAGAAGGTTCTGGGGACTGAAAACCACCTCCACTCACCTGGACAGAAGACAATCGATGAGACCGGTACTTAAGGAAAAACTTCACCAGCTTGTACAAGTCGTCCTCGCTTTCGATTCCCAAGGCCTGAGGAGAAACAGGACAGGACGGCTGCTCAGACACCTCCCCAAAGGGCAGTGAGCTGGGCCCCTCAGAACAGAAGGTTCAGCTTGCTGCTCTCCGAATCCCTGGATGCCCTGGATGCCCAGGGTACAGGGCACAAGGGCAGAGCTGAGGAACCGTGAGAACAGAAAGGCCCAGAGTCGGGAGGGGCTCCACGCAGACGTGGGGTGCAAGAGTGCTCAGGAGCACCGGACACATGCGGCTTGGTGGGTGCAGGGAACACATCTGACTCGTGGGCGCAGGGAACACATCTGACTCGTGGGCGCAGGGAACACATCTGACTCGTGGGCGCAGGGAACACATCTGACTCGTGGGCGCAGGGAACACATCTGACTCGTGGGTGCAGGGAACACATCTGACTTCGTGGGTGCAGGGAACACATCTGACTCGTGGGCGCAGGGAACACATCTGACTCGTGGGCGCAGGGAACACATCTGACTTCGTGGGTGCAGGGAACACATCTGACTTCGTGGGCGCAGGGAACACATCTGACTTCGTGGGCGCAGGGAACACATCTGACTCGTGGGCGCAGGGAAGAACCTAGCATCTGAGAGCTGGGCCATGAGAGGGAAGCCAGCCAGGAAGGATGAGGGGTGGGAGGCCGGGAAACAATGACACCCGACCAGTCTGGTGCGCAGCAGAGCTAAGGGGAGGCAGAGCCAGGAGCCCCGAGGAGCTGGGACAGCCTGGTCCCACCTGGGCTGAGGCAGTCTGGGGAAGCGAGGCTCCCCGCCCCCACCCCACGCCCCCGCCCCCACCCCACCCACGCCCCCGCCCCCACCCCACGCCCCACGCCCCGCCCCCACCCCACGCCCCCACCCACGCCCCCACCCCACGCCCCCACCCCACGCCCCCCACGCCCGCCCCCAACGCCCGCCCCCCATCTCCCCGCCCCCCGCCCCCATCTCCCCGCCCCCCGCCCCCCATCCCCCCGCCCCGCCGGGCCCCACCGAGAAGATGGCGTCCAGCCGCAGCAGGTAGCACTCGCTCTTCTCCAGGGGCAGCAGCAGGCTCAGCAGCTTGCTCTCTATGAGGAAACCCTGGGCAGACGGGTTCAGGAGTGAGGCGCAGGGTCTGCAGCGCCCACTGCGTGACCCCAGGAGCAGCGCACAGAGCGGAGCCCCCTCCGCAGCTGGCCTTGGGGCGGCGGTGCACCGCAAAGACCGTATTTCCGCGCCTGAGCCTGTCTCGGGGGGCCGTGCCAGGCACTAAGCCAGTCTCCATCGTGGATTTACACGGCCCCCCACCTTGGAAAGGCCTCATCACCCCATCCACAGGCCTGGGGCACCAGCCCAAACCAGCCCCCGCCCCAGGGCCCACCCAGCAGCAGGCTCTGAGGAGAGGAGGGAAAACAGGGCAGGGGAGAGGAAGGAAGGAAAGAGAAGAGGGGAGAGGACGGGGAGGGAGGAGGAGAGAGAGGGAGGAGGGGGGAGGGGGAGGGAGGGAGGGGGAGGGAGAGCGGGGAGGGAGGGGAGGGGGGGGAGGGAGGGGGAGGGAGGGAGGGAGGGGGAGGGCGAGACGGGGGGGAGAGACGGGGAGGGAGGGGGAGGGGAGGGAGGAGGAGAGGGGAGGAAGGGGGAGAGGGGAGGGAGGAAGGAGGGACGGGGAATGGGGAGGAGGACGGGGAAGGGGAGGGAGGGACGGGGAGGGGGAGGGGGGACGGGGAGGGGGGAGGGGGAACGGGAAGGGGGAGGGAGGGAGGGGGACGGAGGGACAGGGAGGGGGAGGGAGGGACGGGGAGGGAGGGGAAGGGATGGGGAGAGGGGGAGGGAGGGAGGGACGGGGAGGGAGAGGGAGAGAGGGAGGGGGAGGAGGGCAGGGGGAGGGAGGGAGGGACGGGGAGGGGGGAGGGAGGGATGGGGAGGAGAGAGGGAGGGGGAGGGGGAGGGAGGGGAGGGACGGGAGAGAGGAGGGGGGAGGAGGGCAGGGAGGAGGGAAGGGGAGGGAGGGAGAGGGAAGGGGAGGGAGGCAGGGGGAAGGAGGGGAGGGAGGGATGGGGAGGGAGGGAGGGAGGGAGGGAAGGGGAGGGACGGGGAGAGGAAACTTCTCAGAACATACTGCAAGTGACACAGGTGCGGGCAGGTGGGAAGACAAGCGTCCACCCTGAGCCAAGGAGGACCCCGGCAGGTGGTCATGGCAGCCAGCCTGCATCTGGCAGGGCTCTGCCAGCTGACACCTTCGGCAGGAGCCACCAGCTCTCCTGAACTGTGCCCCCCCATCTCCCCACTGTGGGAACGGCCACTGCCCCCTGGGCCTCTCTAGGCACTGCCTCCCTGTCCGTTCTCTGGGTGTGCCCACTGGGCGCACTCCTGACCCCAGACCTGACCAGCACCCCATAAGCCTCACCGACTCGTCACACAAAAGCATCAAGATCCTTTTGGTGGTTTTCGCTGAGACTTGCTGGGGCAAGTCCATGTAAGACTCTAGTTCCCAGCCGGCCGCTTCCGCCCCCTCGTCCTCTGCAGAGGGGGCAAAGGGGAGGGGAGAGAGAAAGCGAGAATGGCCGCTGCGGCTCACCGACAGTCACCTGGCCTTCCGGAGAAGGCCTGCCTGTGAGCACTTGGGTGGAGGCTGGAGCCCTTCCCAGCCCAGAATGACTCGCTTTTCCAAACTTTGTCTACGTGAACCAGCAAGCAGGAGAGCAAGAGCCCCTTTGCTTGCCCCAGGAGACAGCCCAGCACGCATGTTACTGACTTCCAAATCCACGAGACTGGAAGCAGCCAATGACAAGGGACAAGACTGCTGCCTCGCAAGTGCGTGTTACCAGAATCAGTAGCTGACAGCAAGAGCCAAAGCTCTTAAGAGGAAAAAACAGACAGAACCAAAATAAAAGTTATACATTGCAAAATACTTTATCCTATGGTTTTTAATTCAGAAAGTGAGAACGATAATCATTGCATGACCCTAGACTTACTGGTTATTCAAAAGGTGAGACAGTACCATGAGCCCACCACGGTGGCACACGCCTGTAACCCAGAGGGTCAGGAGTTCAAGGCTAGCTTCTGGTACTTTAAGGGTTTAAGGTCAGCCCAGGCTACAAGGGACAAGGAATCTGCAAAGTACAAGACAGCAAACTCCTGATGAGAACACAAAACAACACCATCTCTGCCTGGTGATTTCCAAGGAAATTGTGCAGATATCGGTGCTTCCTTGATCTAGCAACTCTGCTGTTAGGGATCTGTCCCAACAATTTGCCAAGGAAAATACAAACAATGAGTGAATGCAGCTGCTCATTCCAAAATGCTTATACTCCTAAAAGGAAACAAACAAATGGGAAATTGTCCAAGGATGCTCAGAGAGGACTTTTGAATAAAGTATGGTACGGAGTACGACATGAAAGAAAAAATGATTCTCTCTCTTTCATACATACCCACTATGAATGTATATATGCATGCATATGTAGCGTAACCTCCAATGGTATTGTAAGTAAAAGAAAAACAAAGCCAGGGTGAGGGCCGTGGATGGAGCACAGGGCACAGTGGATCAGTGCTTGCTGGCATGTGTGAGGTGCTGGGCACCCCAATATCAAAAATGAATAAAGCAAAGTAGAAAGTATGTATGCTTTTGTTTACCTAAAAAGCTGGCCAATGTCAATAAATACATGTGTACATGTAAGAGAAGTGACTCCCCTGCACTGCCCACACGTGCACACACAGAGATAAATAAATGCAAACATTTTTAATTTTTAATAAACAAAAATAAAGTGCAGGAAGCAGTCTACATGCATCCCCAATGACACTTTCTTAAGAATAAGAAGAACCACAAAAAAAGTTTAGATGACTTTGTTTGGTGGTATACTTGGATATTTCCTCTGAGATTACTATGATGTGGTAGGGAAGCAAATGAACAATTATTTCAAAATTACTGGGTATCAGTGTTCCTAAGTTGGGAGAAAGGATATATGACATCATAAGATGAAATAAAATTCCAGAATCTTACTAATCAGAAATTAATTAGAATGAATTTTTAATTTATTAGCTAGTTAAAAAAAAAAACACAGGCGTTTGACCAGGCAGAGCAGCACATCCCTGAAATCCCAGTACTCAGGAGGTGGAGGTGAAAAGATCAGGAGTTCAGGGTCAACCTTTCTATACAGTGAGATAGAGGCCAGTTTGGACTAGATGAGACTGTCAAAAGAAAAAAAGAGCTAAACATGGTAATGCACACCTGAAATTCTAGCAGTCAGGAGAGAGGCAGATCTCAAGTTTGAGGCCAGTTGAGCTATACAGCAAGATAGCACTGTGCGCTCAAAAAAAAAAAAAAAAATTCAGTAGCACAATGCTTGCTCAGCATGCGAGGCCCTGGTTAGAATCCATAAACACACACGCACATCATATGGCCCCGGTCTGTCCATTGAAAAGGTCTAGCAGTAAAAGCCAGCCCACACAACAACCATCTCAGCAGCCAGGTGTGGGTTCAAAAATGTTATTTCCTACTGAAAAGGACCAGGTGCCCCTGGAGAAATGACCATACCAGGCTTGAAGCTGGAAAAAAAAAGTGATGTATGTTTGGAATATCTGTTCATCCTGCTACCAAAGACTCCTGAGGCTGCATCAAAGGAACCTGATGCCAACACGAAGAGGTGCCACTTGTGACAGACGGGACAGTTGGAGCATCAATATTGACAGTAACCACAGCCAACAGAAATACATCAATTTTGTCCAACAATAAATGGCAGGGGGCACTCACTGGTACCCTAGAAACCAAGCCCATTATTCTACAAACTGATAAGTAAGAAAAAAAATAACATGTGCTTTTCCTATACAAACATCATCCCTAGGTGCAAAAGGAAGATTCTCTTTTCAGAAACATTTAGCAAATACTTGAGTACGTAATGCTAGAAACTAAAACACAGCTTTTGCAACTTGGACAATGATGATCATTGATCACTGATGTCACATAAAGAGAGATAGAGTAACTTTAGTTTGTCCCCACAGGATATATTTAGCAAAATAACTGAACCAGCATATAATGAAATTTCTAGGCCTGTGATAGTTAGCATTACCCATTAACCTGAAGCCCACTAGAGAGGGATTCTCTCCATGAAGGCTGACTAGTGGGCATGCCTGCGAGGGATTGTCCAGATGATGGGAATTGATGTAAGAAGACCCAGCCCAATGTGGGTGGGATCATTTCCTAGGCAGGGGAAACTGTGTACAAGCAAGCAAGCACTGGCTTTCTACTTCTTGACTGAGGACATGATGTGAACAGCTGTTTCAGCTCCTGCTGCTATGAATTCCTCACTACGATGGACTTGTGACCTGCAATTGTGAGCCAAGTCAGCCCTTCTCCCCTAAGCTGCTTGGGTCAGGTATTCTGTTGTATGAATAATAGGAATTAAATGAGTAATAGAATTAAAACAAGGTCTGACTGCCTGGGTGGAAAGGGGGGAGATGACAAAATTCTAACTGAAAGGGGGCTCTAAAGCCATGTTTACTAATCACACACTTATCGTCTTCCAGACTTCAGTTTTCTCCTCCGTAGCATGTTGGCTGAGCGACGCTTCGTTCTAAGGCTCTGTGACTTGTTCCCATACCTGCTTGCAAGAGTACTTCTTCCAGTATTTGTGTAGCTGACTTCCGCTGCTGCTGGGAAATGGGCCCCAAGTTCTTCAGGAACCAGAAGTCGGGCATCTGCCAGGACATTCCCAGGTGCTGAATGGTGATGACCTTGTCCACATCTAGGACCCTTTGCACCAGAATCTTGGCCTCCTCTTCGTTCATCAGCCAGATCTGCCGAAACTTCTCCTCATCGATAATGGCGAAGTGTCTGGAAGGACGGTAGCCGAGCATGTTCAGCTGACCCCGCGCCTCATCTCAGCCCCCACAATGGGAGGCTGGCAGGAACATGAGGAAAAGCCCCCAAATCCCGGCCTGGGTCAACCCCGGGGTCTGACTTGTGATAAAAATGGAATTGTCCAGTCAAAACAAGAACAGCAGGAGATGCTTGAGCAGAACCACAGCCCTGAGCCAGCTCTCCAAGAGTGGGAGTCTCCCCCATGACATCACTGCCTCGGGCCACTGCCAACATGCCCTCCCACCTCGCCGTTCCGAGCCAAGTGCTTTAGGACCCTGCTCCTGAAATGATACCTCATGGCTTTCCGTAGCTCCTTGAACTGAATCACAAGCCGCTTGTAGTCCGAGGTCAGGTTCTGGTTCTCCTCCTGAAACTGCTTTATCTGCCGGGCATACTTGAGTCTCAAGTTGTTGAGCACGTCGTGCAGGCTGGTGGGAGGGGAGAAGTGGAGGGGCCAAGCAAAGGGGTGAGGTAAAACCCACCCGACTCAGCTCTATCACAAGCCTGGCTGGGAGGGCAGATGTTTCCCAAGGGCTCCAGGACTGGACTCCTGCTGTGATCCAGGAAGGAAAGCTACAGGCCACGATGCGGCTTCCACAAACGAAGGCATCTGGGCTGCCCGAGACAGTCAGCTACTCAAGAGCAGTACTGAATCTTCTTCAGCACCCCCTTTGTCGGACCGCCACTAGCACACATTTGAAGAATCTAGCCCAACTATTTCATGGCCATGCCTGGGATGTTAATTTCAATTCTGAAACCAGGAAAAAATAGAATTGCTTCTCACAAGCCTGTGACCTGTGAATCCCCCATCCTTAGTGATACTGTGAACAAGTAAAGTAACTCTGTGCTTGCGGAGGCCTGAGCTACTACTTCTGCTCTATTCTTTTTTTTTCTTTGTGTGTATGTGTGCACAGGTATGTACAAGTATAGAAGAGGACACTTGAGTGTGTGTGCCTGTGGAGACCCAAGGGTGACATCGGGAATCATCCTGAATTGCCTTCCCTCCTTACTGCTTTGCTCTGGGATTTCCCAGGCTCTGCCTTCCAAGGCCGGAATTACAGGCTGCCACCATTTCTGCCTGGCATTCTTATGTGGGATCTGGAATCTGAACTCAGATCCTTTTGCTCGTGAGGCAGACTTTCACCCGTGATTCCTCTCCCCAGCCCCACCGTCTTCTTTTCAAGACAAGATCTCTGATCAAACCCAGGGCTTCCAGCTAAGACTCTGTTTATATGGTGTCATGGTTAGGCACAGGTGTCAACTTGGCTGTTGAGGGTTTGAGCTCTGGGCACAGTTGTTGAGAGTTGATTGTTGAGTTGAGCCCAGAGTGAACCTGAAGGAGATTGTCTAACTGATGGGGAGGGCCCAGCCCATGGTGGGTGGGATTAGGCCCTGGATAAATCACAGAGACCTGGTTGAGAGAGTTGGCATCCTTCTGTATACTTGTCCAGACATGCTGGTCTGGCAAGTAAGGATTGTCCATCTCTCAGCCATTACATGGTGACGGTGTGGCCAATTCCCTCGGCCCTGGTGTTGGTGCGTGCTCTCCTGTCAAGCTGGACTGAGAATTGTAACTGGACTGTCGTAAAGAAAGTAAACTCCTTGTTCTCTTAAAACTGTGTGATGGTCATTTATCAGCAATGTTGCAGGCTGACTGCAACGTATGGCAAGCACTTTAACCACTGAACCATATCCCTGAACTGGAAAACTTTTTTTGTCGATACTCTTGTCCTGGGAGAAAGGGCAAACCATCTGGATATTCACTGGGCGTCAGCCCTCTACGTAATGGGTTTGTACCCCTTCAGGAGGGAAAAGGATGTGCCCACTCCCTCCTCCCAGAAGGACCTGGAGAGAAGAGGCCATGTGCCAGCTTACCGGTTGATCTTCCTCTTCTGCTGGGATTTAATCACCGTGCTCTCTTCATCTCTCTTCTTCAGCACCTGGAAGTTGTATTCTAGCTTCTCTTGGTTTAGCTGGTAGGTCGCCTTCATCTGCTGAAGCTGTTGCTCGAGAATCTGGTTTAGAAGAAAAAAAAAAATCACCAATTAGCCTTGGCTTAATGTGTTGTCCCTGAGGACCTGGAAGGCTTGTTCATCTTCGCAGAGGAGCCTCAGGGGACAGGTGTCTCCACCTGGATTCTTAGAAACTCTATCAGCAGAGCCAAGCTGAAGGCCAATTGTATAGAATGCAAATTGAAATCACAAGTCCTCAGAGAAAAAAGAGCGCTGTAAGTTTCCTGGTTCTTTTGCACCAGACACTTTAGAGATAGGAATCTGCATTAAAAACAATAAAAATACAATCAGGCAGTAATAATACAGTGTGAACTACAGGTGTAATCTCCCCACTTAAGTTTTCCACTTGCCAGTGTTGGTGCTAAGCAACTGAGCTCTTCCTTGTCAATTTCCATTAGCTCTGAGCAACCATTTACTGAGTGAGGAATCTAAGCCAGACATTATTCTAGATGCTGTTGGGGAAACACTGTTGGAGTCACCACCCCTGTCTGACAGGGAAGCAAGCGCCGTGATAAGAAGGGAGCCTGGGATCACTGGGGGGACATGATTCTTCTTAGAGCAGAAGACCTTGGCCTCCAGGGACTAGAGACCGACACCCGCCCCCCAGGGGAATGTCATTAGCCCCCTCCTGGAGACATAGATGAGCAGGAATTAATGAAAGACAGTCAATGAGAGAAGTGTCCAGGAGAGGAAAGGACATGCAAGAAGATCTGGAGACAAGCAAGAGGTGTGGGGAAAACCAGAGGCGGTTTGGGGTGTAAGGCACGAGGCAAGGAGAGTGAGAAACGAGGCTGGGGGTGCAGCAGCGCCTCACCAAGCATCATCCAGAATCAGCCGAGTGTCACGAAAGACGCTGAGCAGGAGGCAAACGCCAGCCCGGGCCCTGTGGAAAGGTGGCTCCGACACCTCGTGACCACATTATTAGAGAGGCAGGCTCCTGGCACACACCTGTAACCACGGCACTCAGGAGGCTGAGGCACGAGGAGTTGGAATTCTAGACCATCCCAAGCCATATAGTGAACCCTCAGAAATTATTCGTTTGCGTTTATTTATTATGTGCCCGCATGTATGTGCCGTGGGTGCATCCACAGGCGTGAAAGTGCAGGTGAGAAGACCACTTTATGTGCGCAGTCAGCTCTTCTTTCCACCATGTGGGTTTAGGGGATCAAACTCAGGCAGTCAGACTTGGCAGCAAGCACCTTGACCAGCTGAGCTATCTAGACAGACTGACTAATTAATTTTTAAAAAACTATTCATGTGTATGTGTGTGTGTGTGTGTGTGTGTGTGTAACAGAGGGCACTGTGTGTCCCTGTGGAGGCCCAAGAGTGACTTTGGGAATCATCCTGGATTGCTTCTACCTCCTTTGTGCTTTGCCCTGAGATTTCCCAGGCTCCACCCACCAGAGCAGGAAGTGCGAGCCGCTGCTGTTACTGCCTGGCGTTTTTTTACATGGGACCTGGGATCTGAACTCAGGACCTTCTGCTTAAGAGACAGAGGCTTAACCCCTAAGCCATCTCTCCAGCCCCAACTAATTAATTTTCTTTTTAAAGATCAGCGGGAAGGGGGCTGGAGAGGTGGCTCAGGGGTTACTCCTCTGTCTTGCAGGTGGAAGGTCCTGAGTTCAGATCCTAGACCCCACGTATAGATGCCAGGCAGAAGCGGGGGCGGCCTGCGCTTCTGGTCCTGGTAGGGCGGAGCCTGTGAATCCCGGGGCAGAGTAAATAAGGAGGAAGTGGAGGCGTCCATGATGGTTCCCGACTTCGCCTGTGGTTCTACACACACACATACACACACATACATACACACACACGCGCACACACACACAATTTAAAAAATAAAAAATAAACTTTTAAAGATCAGCGGGAAGACCAATAAAATAGCTCAGTGGATAAGGTACCTATTTGCCTATCTGGCAACCTAAGTTGAGGCGCTCGGTAGCCCACGTCCTGGAAGGAGAGGGCTGACTTCTGAAAGAAGCTCACCTCCGCCTCTTCACCAGGCCACATACGTGTTCTTTTGCTCTCGCTGGCTCTCACTCTCTCTAATAAACGAATACGTAAAATATCTTAAAAAGATTACAGAGAGAGAAGCCGGGATCCAGGGACACACACAGACCCGCCAGATCCCCCCACCATTTCTCTTCCGTGGAAGGTGACACACAAAAGGCAGAGGATTGAGCGAGTCTGAGGCTGGAGGGCCTACACAGCAAGACCTTGTCTCAAAAAAATTGTAACTGCCCATCTTAATAAAGTTTTATTACCATTATTTTAATGGTGCATAATACTTTTATATTGTTTTGTCATATATGAAATATTTAACATATAACACAATGTTTTACCATTTTTCTTTCGTTGTACAATTAAACTGTCTTGATATTTTCCACTATTGTAAAATAATAAAGTAATGCTCGTATAAATTACATGCGATACTCCAAGGGTGTTTTTTTTTTCTATTTTGAGACAGGGTTCACTGCCCAGCCCAGGCTGACTTCAAACTTACAGTTATCCCCTTGCCTCATCTTCCCAAGTGCTGGGATTATAGACATGAGCCACCAACCAGAAAATTACCGTTTCCCTCTCCTGAACTGTTGATGATTGAACCTAAGGCCCCTCACCTGCGAGGCAAACATCCCGCCTCTCAACGACATTCCTTCCCTGTTTATTTCTTAAGGCTCAGTTTCTTAGAAGTGAAATGACTTTCCAAAGAGCAATTTATGGTCTCTGCTCTCACTGGCCAAGTGTGGAGTCCCCACCATGCCACACCACATCTCACCACACCACACCATACCACATACCCTGCCAACACTGGGCACCTTGTGGTGCAGTGACTTAGAGTCCTGGGTGGGAGAAAGGTGGGGGGGACAGGGAGTTGCCAGGAACAACACTTTGCCTTGTGAGCCGTGTCTCACAGTTGAGGTTGCAATGGAGCCTAAAGAGTCTGTGGAGTTTGCTGACGGCAGAGTCCAGTCAAGAGCAATGACCAAGGTCCTGGCCTCTTCTAGGGATGAGCTGCTGTATCTCCTAGGCAACGGCATTCCCACAAGTCCCGTGTCCTCTGAAAGCAGCCATGCTGTTCTCAATGTGTCTCATTCAGGGCGTAGACAGGGGTGGGAATATGAATGAACCCAAGCCACTTGTGTGTACTTCGCTGCTGTAATAAACACCTGACTCAAACAATTTAGGGGAGCAAGGGGATTTTGCTGGCTCAGGATTCCAGGTCGTTGTGGCAGGAGACTTTCCAGCAGGCATCAAAGGAATTGGCCACACCATATCCAAAGTCAAGAGCAGAGCGGCAGAACTAATGCACAGCAGCTTGCTACCTGACAACTGGTTCTCTCTCTGTCATAGCTGGGCACGGGTGTCAACTTGACAGTTGAGGGTTTGAGCTCTGGGCACATTTGTAGAGAATTAGTGATTGAGTTAGGCCCAGAGCAGGCATATAGGACATTGTCTAGCTGATGGGGAAGGCCCAGCCCACGGCGAGTGGGATTAGGCCCTGGAATAAAATACAGACAGCTGGTTGAGAGAGAGAGTTGGCATCTTTCTGTACACTTGGCCAGACATGATGGTCTGGCAAGTAAGGATCGTCTCTCTTTCAGCCGTTATGCGGTGATGATGTGGCCAGTTCCCTCGGCCCTGGTGTTGGTGTGTGCTCTCCCGTCAACTGTAACCAGATAATGGTAAGTGAATAAACCCCTTGTTCCCTTAAGCCATTTTTGATGGTCATTTATCAGCAACCATGTAGGCGAACTGCAACTCTCTCTTTCTCTCCCTCCCTGGTGTGTGTCTCTGATTCAGTGTGTTTATCTGTCTCTGTCTCTCTAACTCTTCTGTCACTGTGTGTCTCTGTATGTATCTCTGTGTATTTTTCTCTCTCCATCTATCTATCTATCTATCTATCTATCTATCTATCTATCTATCTATCTATCTTCTTCCCTCTCCTCCTTTCCCCTCTGCCCCTGCTATCTTTATTCACCTGCCCAGGAACTGGTCACACCCATATGGGTTGGGTCTTCCTGCTTCAATTAAAGCAATTAAGACAAGGATCAGAGACCTGCTTTCACTAATTCCTCACAGGTGTGCTCAGAATCCCACCTCCCAGCTGTCAACCTGACAGCTGAAATCGACTATGGAGCATGGACAGCCAGGGACTTAGAAGGTGACTCATCCAAGAGGGAAAGTTAATGTCGAATGCAACAAGGTAGAAAACATGCACAGGGAGAGGGGCAGCGTCCCTACAGCTGCTCAGAACAGGAGGGGAGGGGAGGGGGCGACAGGCAGTGGCTTTTCCAGTTGTGCCTGAGACCCACCCAGGATGCCTGAGTGTCTGTTCTGGCGTTTTTCTGTTTTTTTTTTTTTTTTTATTCAATTGTGTGTGTATGTATGTGTGCGCGTGTGTATGTGTAGAACCACGGGTGAATTTGGGAACCACCATGGATGCCTCCACCTCCTCCTTGTTTACTCTGCCTCAGATTCACAGGCTCCGCCCTACCAGGACCAGAAACGCAGGCCGCCCCCGATTCTGCCCGGCTATACATGGGATCAAGGATCCGAGCTCAGGACCTTCCGCCTGCAAGGCTAAGGCTTAATCCCTGAGCCACCTCTTCGGGCCCTATTCTGGCGTTTTTCTAGACCCTTCTGCTTCTCAAAGCTTTGCAGTGAGCCCCTATGCCAAAACAGCATTTTCCAATCCAATTTAACCACAGGACTGTCTATATCAATCATAATACTGTAAGCACTTGACTCTTACATGCAAGTTATATAAACTCTCTTACAGATTCACTCTGTCTCTGTCACTGTGCGTGTGTCTCTGTATGTGTCTCTTGCTGCTCGGTGCTGGCAGGGTGTGGTGTGCTGGGGACTCTATATTTGGCCAGTGAGAACAGAGACCATAAATCACTCTCTAGAAAGTCATTTCCCTCAAGTCCTTCTGCTTGCAAGGCGAAGACTTTAACCCTGAGCCCTCTCTCCAGCCCGAGTGGCCATTTAAAACACACTTCTGCCTATGCAACTGACTCCAGAGATCCCTCCAGACCTATGCAGGCACTGTAGCCCCCCATTCTGGAACCAGAGATCCACAGTTCTCACCTGCACTCCTGGGTCTCCCAATCACACTGTCTCTGGAGCCGCCTTCCTTACTTAAAATGTTAAAGTCCTGAGGGCGCAAACTATATCTTAGCTCTGGGATCCGCATAATGTAAGTTAATATTTGTTCAATAAATAACTTTTTTGGGGGGGCTGGAGAGGTGGCTCAGGGGTTAAGCCTCTGCCTTGCAGGCGGGAGGTCCTGAGTTTGGATCCTAGACCCCAAGTATAGACGCCAGGCAGAAGTGGGGGCGGCCTGCGCTTCTGGTCCTGGTAGGGCGGAGCCTGTGAATCCCGGGGCAGAGTAAACAAGGAGGAAGTGGAGGCGTCCATGGTGGTTCCCGACTTCGCCTGTGGTTCTACACACACACAACACACACACACACACACACACACACACACGCGTGCGTACGCGCGTGTGCACGCGCGCATATACACCATATACACACAATTGAATAAATAATAAAAATTTTTTTAAAAAAATAACTTTTTTTTTAGGATCTCATTATGTGGCCCCAGATCAACCTACGACTCACTCTGTATTTCAGGCTGGCTTTGAACTCATGATCCTCCTGCCACAAGTGCTAATATTAGAAACATATGCCACCCTTGCCTGACACATACTTAATTTTTTTGGGGGGGATAATATTCTGGAGCTGAAGGCAGCAGCTCATCAAGCCTATGGATATATTCTTGTAATCCCAATACTTGGGAAGGTGGGAGGATCAGGGCCAGCCTGGGCTACATGGGACCTTATGCCTCACTGTCTCTCCTGCCCCTCTTCCCCTCTGTCTCTCCTACCATCACCTCCCGTATCCAGGATTTTCTACATTCAAGTATTCCAACACTGGGGTTTTTTTATTTTATTTTTTTTATTCAATTGTGCATGTATACGTGTGTGTGCGTGGGCGTAGAACCACGGACGAATTCGGGAACCACCATGGCCGCCTCCACCAACTCCTTGTTTCTGCCCCGGGATTCACAGGCTCCGCCCTACCAGAACCGGAAACGCAGGCCGCCCCTGCTTCCGCTGGCATCTATACGTGGGGTCTAGGATCCGAACTCAGAACCTTCTGCCTGCAAGGCAGAGGCTTAACCCCTGAGCCACCTCTCCAGCCCCAACACTGGGTTTTTATAAGCATAAGATTTCCTATTTAAGACCAACGACATGAATTTTTCTCACATAAATTATCATAGGACCGAGAGGTGTTTTGAAAGCATAGCAACCGCCATTGTCAGTAAAACGATCTCATGTATCGCAAGCCGTGCTGCCCCTCTGTACTTAGGTTTTGTTTGTTTCATTTTGCTTTTTGTTGATAACACTCATTCCGTGATCCCAATATGAGAAGGGCCCGGGAACATTCTCAAGAGGGGTCGAGGGGCCGAGGGGATGACTCAGGGTGCAAACCTGATGACCTGAGTTCAATCCCGAGAAGCCACGTAAAAACCCGGACACGGTGGCGTGCAACAGTCATCGAAGCGCTCCCATGGCAAGATAGGAATTGGAGACAGAAAGGATGGGCCAGAAGCTCAAGGGCCAGTTAAAACAGCGGACAAAGCACAAGGTCAGAAACAGAAGAGCCAGCCTCAAGCAGGGGAAGGCGAGAACTGACTCCCAAAGTCATCCTCTAACTTCCTTGTGCAGTCTATAGCATGCACGCACATACACACGCACAAAAATAAAATAAAATAAAATAAAATTTGGAAAACTGGCCAATATAGTTGTAGTTCAATTTTTTTTTGAATCTAACTTTCTGATGCAAAGCTATAGGGAAGAAAAAAAAGCGACATGGCACACTGGGCGGAAATGGTGGGGTCTGGAAAACCCAGAGCAAAGGCCTCAGGAGACTGCAAGCAGGAGAATCACAAATTTAAGGACAGCCTCAAAGGACACTGTCTCAAAGAGGAAAAAAAAAAAGATGGAAAGGATGTTCAAAAATATCTAGTACTGTGCACATGGAAGAACCTAGAAGGTTCCAAGAAGCGATCTCAACCCCAGACCATATAGGAAGCCCTGGCTGAGCCCAGCATGCACAAAGCAAAACACAAGGGCTTGAATGTGGAAGGAAGACTACAAACAATGTGCTGGGGGAAAGGACAGCAGAGAGGAGAGTCAATGGAAAAGTTTGTAGACACGGGTGATAATGTCAGTAAGCAGATGTCATCAACAAATGAAAGTAGGAAAAATCAAGTGAGCAGATAATTACTCCACAGAGAACTGCTGCCTCTGAGACACTGTGGATAGTGGCTAAGACGAGACGCTCAGAGACACTGGCCACTTGCCAGCCACCGCCTCGGGGTGGGCGCGGCACGCACCTGTACATCCCGCTCCAACTTGATCTTGATCATGTTGTACTCTTCGCAAGTCCCAGATCCGCTGCTTGTTCAGCTGCTTCTCATAGTCCTCCACTTTCTTCATGCGGCTGATGAGGTACTCCAGCTGTAGGCACCAGGAGAAGGGAGGTGAGGGACCCTCCCTGGCCAATTCAGTCCTTCAATTGTCCCAACTTCAGCTTCCCTGGGCAGGGAAGTCAGGTGACCCTCAAAGGCCAACGCTCCAAGGCTCTGTGCTCTTAGTCCATGGCTTATGTTAACAGGGTCTTAATTGCAGAAACCAAAGAGGAGGACCTCTGGATATGAAGGTAAGTATATGCCCTGCAATCTGACTTTTATATATACTGCTAAAAATAAATGAACACTTTGCCTGAGAGAAAACACTTCTTTGTTCTTTATACCTCTGAAATAAAGTAATAATCTGGCACCATTTTTAAAACGTCTCTTCAAATTGGGTGAGGTGGTCCACACCTGTAATCCAGCTCTCAAAAGGCAGAGGCAAGAGGATCTCCAAAAATTTGATGTCTATGTAGCCAGTGAAACCCTGTCTCAAAAAAGAATTAACTAATTAATGCAATGTGCCTTAAACCTCTTTCTTGGGCTGGTCAGCTAGTGATGTAATTCAGTCTGTGCAGTGTGTGCCTAGCATGCACAAAGCCCAGGCTGGAACCCAATGTGGGTGTTGCACATCTATAATTTCAGCACTCAGGAGGCTGGGAGTTCAAGGTCATCTTGGGTACTCAGCAAGTTCATGCCAGCCTAGGCTACGTGACATTCTGATTTTAAAAAAGCAAAACCTAGGGCTGGAGAGATGGCCCAGGGGTTAAGACTCTGCCTCACAAACAAAAAGACCTGAGTTCAGATCCCAGGTCCCATGTAAAAATATCACCAGGCAGAAATGGAGGTAGCCTGCACTTCTGGCCCTGGAAAGCGAGGTCTGGGAAACCCCAGAGCAAAGCAGTAAGAAGGTAGAGCAAGCCAGGATGATTCCTCCATAGGCACACACAACGCCCCCTGGTTCATGTGTGTGTGTGCGCTCACACACTCACACTCACTCACTCACTCACTCGCTCACATAAAAGAAACACTCTTGGGCCTCAACTCCCTTGACAGGATGAATACCCCAGGAGAAGGCAACAAGGGTTCACCCGTTGGAAACAGTCCATCTGCAAGGACATGCTAATTAACTTCCAAGCACAGGACATGTGCCACGGAAATCCTCCCCAACGTACAAGGGGCTCACAGCTTAGCCACAGTCGCCATCCCCCCAAATCCACACATCGCCCTCGACGCCCTCCCACCCCTTTACCTCTTTGGCATTGTGGGCCTGCAGCGCGCGCTCCCACTTCTTCTTATTGCTGTTCAGCAGCTCTTGCCGTTCCAACTCAAAGGCTTTCTACAGTGAGACAGGAAGACACTCTTGTGTCTGTTCGATTCCGCAAAAGAACTTTTAGGTGCCCACACAGGTACCTGGTCATACAACGGAGTCGCTAGATGAGATCATGTAGGCACGCTTGCCAAATGTCATGTGGCCAACCGGACATTTACCAAGTTGCACGGGAAGGAGCAACCTCCCACTTTCTCATCAATCCAAAGAGCAAGTGTGTCCACAGTCCGTGGCTTAGCGGGTATCAGGGAGCTCAGGGCAGACCTTGCCATATGCTTTGACTTCACTGTGGACGGGCTTTGCCGTGTGTGAGGTCTCAAAAGCTTGGGATTGCCGGAGTCAGTTTGTAATAATCCAGAGCGAGCCCTTCCCATCTCTCTTCCACTTTAGGAAGGCTTCTCCCAATCTCATGTATTCGCATCTGAAGTACTGATTCCTGGATCCTGCAGGGAGTTCTCTGTCCTCCCCCCCTCCAACTGCCACGTGCAAGCAAATAAATGGCTCACATTTGTCCATGGTTCTGGGCACTTGCCTTCCCCCTTCCCCCTCTGTGATGGTTTATACTGACCCTCAATTTGGTTGAATTGAGGGTACCTAGGACATTAGTCAAGCACACCTCTTGGTGTGTCTGACAGGGTGTTTCTAGAAAGGATTAACTGGGGGGGGGACCCTGCATGGAACAGCCTGGGGATGTGTTTGGAAGAAGGAAGGAGGGGGCTGCTAGCCCAGGAATACTCCTCTCCGCTTCTCGGCCTCCAAGATGTGAGGTGCTTTGCTCCCCTGCCGCTTCCCACGATGCTGGGCTGAATCCATGCGCCCAGCACGGACGGCCCGCCCTGTCCTTCTCCTCCTGTCTTTGCTTTGTTCTGCTGTTTGGCAGAGCAACAGGACGCGACCACCACACACTCCCTACCCAGTCTCTCCCTTGCCACACTCAGAAGCACCTGTCAAATTTTATATTTAAGCAGTTTGCATGTTTACTTCTAGCTCTCTCCTCCCAGAACGCAGGCTGCCATGGGGGCTTTGTTTAGTCCCTGGCCATCTCCCCTCCCCTGTAGACACGTGCTGGCTTCCTGTTGAATGAGTGAATGGGCAAATAAAGTACCTTAGATCAGAGACGGCGGTCAGAGCGGAGCCATCGGGAGGCCTCCTGCCAGGCCCCCCAAGAGCCGAGGGCAGGTCTCGCCACAGCCCTCACCTCGATCAGATAGAGCTCCTGGCGAAAGGTTTTCATCATACTCCTCACTTGCTCCTCCATCCTCTCCAGGAGCAGGGCGACGTCGTCCGACTGTTTCTTCAGATCCTTCACGTATTGGTCATCCTTTATTTTTAGCTCCTTCCAAAGAACACGGTCAGAGGGGGGTCAGAAACAGAGAATCAGGAGGTTCCCAGTACCCCCAGCCTGACCCGCTCCAATCGGAACCTGCAAACCCAAGCAGCTAGGGCGGACGGAACCACACAGGCCTGATGCGATTCCCACAATCTAGATGCTGAGAAGGGTGAAGTTGGGGCAGTGGAATGGAAGTGGGTTTTACCGTGAAAAACAATTACAGAAACGTGTTTATCACTTGACTTTCAGTGGGGTCGCGCTGTGTGGCCCCTCTGGCCTTGGATTTGTAATCCTCCTGCCTCCGCCTCCCAGGCATTGGGGTTATGGGTGTGGCCAGCCAGAGCTGGTTTAAATTGCGCCACACTCTAGATAATAAAACGAGCTGGAAAAATCAGTCCAGTTCAACACCCCCACACACACCCTCCCCCCTCCCACTCTCTTTTCTCCCTCCCTGGCAGGCCCCACCCGCCCCTGGGCCTGGCCGGGGGCTCAGCTTCCTGCCTGCTGCAACTCGTTGATCAGCTTGTTCTTGTCCTCTATGAGCCCTGCGCAGTGCAGCTGCTGACTGCTGAGCATCTCCCACAGTTCCTGCGGAATGCGCTTCTGCCGGCCCTCCTCCCACTTCCCGGCAATTTCATCAAATTTGTCCTGGCTGGTCTTGAGTTCGTTCTCTAGCTTCTCGAGTCTGCAAACAGAAACATGTGGCTGCTCTGGTGGCGCTCTGGTCGCTGCCGTCCAGGGTGCGGTCAGGGTTGCTGGAGTCCATCCATGATGCAGGCGCTTTCCTCAAACACCCAGAACCAAAGGAGTCACTGCAGAATTTCCTTGTCATCGAATTCTGGGCTATGAGTAACTTAGATCAAGCATGTGACATCAGCTGGAGATTCCCCAAACTTTGCTTTAAAAGCCAGATCAACATTGAGACCACATACACACAATACACATTATTAAGACAGACGGACAGACACACACACATCATCATCATCATCATCATCATCATATCACCTATATCAGTTAACTGATCAGGTTCTCAGTGAAATGATGACACTGGAGTTATGAGTTCAAATCCTGACCTCGCCACCAGTGAACTCAAGACAATTTGTCACTTTCCTCATCTGTGCGATGGACAGAATGAACGTCATCTAGCTCTGCTACCTTCCTGCAGCGCTAGTTGGACTAACAAGTGATTTGCACCCGACGATCTCTTCACAGTGTTAGTAAAGTTTTTGCTGTTGTTGAAAGAGTGTCACTTTCTAGCCTACAGCTCACCGTATCGTTCATGCTGCCTTACACTTGAAGCTATCTTCCTGCCCCGACCTTCTGAGTTATTGGAATTGCAGCATGAACCACTACACTCAGGTTTTTAATTCTTAATAGTTTTAATATTTTATTTGGTTTTGAGAGAGAAAAGGTGGGAGAGAGAGGGACTATGCATACTGGGGTACACAGGTGGAGGTCAGAGGTTGACTTTCTGAAGTTAGTTCTCTTCTTCCACCACGTGGTCACCAGGTTTGCTGACCCTGTGCTATCTCGCTGACCCCTAAATTCTTAATTTTTAATTAGCAGCCTAATCTTGCTGGCCGTTCTTCCTCTAATAGATTAGTGGAATGCAGATGTCAGGAAACTATCAAGAGTAATAGAAAACGGAGAACATTTCAGAAAAGCTAGGGATGAAGTGCACAGAGGCCAGCAGGGCTGGGCAGCCTGGTGAGTCTTAGCAGACCATGATTCTGTATGATCGTCAAGGACAGGAGCCATGCTTAAATATACCATGATCCCTTCATTTCCCCCCCCCCCATCTTCCAAGCTAGAGCACATGAGAGTTTATGCTGATGCACTTGCACCATAATGCCGAGGTGTCTGTGAGTCTGGTCATTCTTGGGGGATTTTCTTCAGCTATGTCTCTTCCCCTCAACAACCCTCAACTGTCTTCCTTACCATGCCGCACTTGAGACTAATACGCCTAATCCTAGCCACAGTAACTTCCGTCTTGTGGCTAGCCAGCATTTGTTGGTTACATATATATATAGACAAGGCATCCCACCAATGTCTGAACAGTGCTTACCACGACCATCAGAATCCCCGATAAGGCCAGGTGCACGGAGGAGTCATGAACAAGTAACTGTAAGAGAGACTTGGTGCTTTCCATGAGACGTTAGTCACCTCTGCAGAGCCAACACTAGGGGGCGCGCCAATCCCAGGTTTGCATCAATTCCGCCGCAGATAAATTTGGCTGTCAAGAGGTCAATAGACCTGTAGACTCAGCACCTGCTCTGTCAGCAGCTCCGGTCCAGCTCATCGCACCCATCTGACTCAGCGGCATATGCTCCTAGTCCCTCTGACTGAAAAAGTCAGCAGCGCAGGCCACTCTGCAGCACATCATGAGATCTGGAGCCGCCTCTGTCTATAATGGCTGCTCTCCAAGAGTTCAAACTCCTGCCTGTCCTTTATAGCCCAGCTCTATGCCTGGAAAATTTTCTTCTCTAATCTCTGCAGAGACCCAAAGGCCTCCTCCTGTTTCGGCAGCTCTCCACGCATCTTTGTTTTCAATCAAATTGTAGTTGGGCGTTTCTATGTTGAGCAGAGGCAGGAGACACATATTATTCCTCCCGTACACACAGACTGACACAGATAAGCAATGCAACACTTGAGGAAGGGAGAGAGGCAGGAAGAGGAGGGAGAAGGAAGAGGGTAAATTCATAAGGAGGGTCCCCACATCTGCTTTCCAGTGACTCAGGAGGATGGAGGGACCTTCGCATCTGCCAGAGGCAGAGTGGGGGTATCTCACCTCTGCCGCTTTATCTCCTCCTCTTCCACTCTCCTGTGGATCTCTCTGATATCTGTGGCCACCCGGATATTTGTCACCAACTCCCAGCCACAGAGCAGTAGTTTAGTCAATTTCTGAAAGACAAAGACAGAACTTAGAAAGCTACAGCATTGTGTAAAGAATTTAGAAAGGGGACATGGCTCAGTGGGCCGAGTGCTTGTGAGGTGTGCAAGAAGACCTGGGTTCATCTCCAGCACTGCATAAAACTGGGTATCATGGTGCACCCTGTAATGCTAGCATTCAGGAAGTAGGAGGGGGGATTCAAAATTTTAGGTCATCCTTAGTTACATAGAGAGTTCAGTGCCAGCCAGAGCTACTTGAGATCCTCTCTCTCTCTCTCTCTCTCTCTCACACACACACACACACACACACACACACACACACGTACGCATATGCACATGTAAAATTTCCCTTTTGTCTTACAGAGTTCAAGGCTAGCCTGAGCAGCATAGTAAGACAATGTTTCAAAAGTTAAAAAATAAATAAAAGAGGACATAGCTCAGTGGTAGAACTCTTGCCTAGTAGGAAAACGGGCCTAGGTTTAATCCTTAGGGGGGGAAAAGAAAAGAAAGAAATTAAAAAGAATGAAACTGGAGAGGTGGCTCAGGGGTTAAGCCTCTGCCTTGCAGGCAGAAGGTCCTGAGTTCGGATCCTAGACCCCACATATAGACACCGGGCAGAAGCAGGGGCAGCCTGCGTTTCTGGTTCTGGTAGGGCGGAGCCTGTGAATCCCGGGGCAGAGAAAACAAGAAGGAGGTAGAGGCATCCATGGTGGTTCCCGAATTCGTCCATGGTTCTACACACGCTCACACATGCATACACGCACAATTGAATAAATAATAAAAAAAATTTAAAAAAAAAGAATGAAACTTAAGCCCTACCTATACCACAATCAAAGATCAACTCCAAGGAGATTACAGACCAAAATATAGCTGGTAGAACAGTAAATCTTTTAGGAAAAAGAAAATCCTCACAAACTTGGTGAATCTGCAGAGATTGAACAGGGCACGACAGGAATTGTATTAAAGGGATGATTTCAGGTCAGGGAGGTGGCTGGCACTTGCCGTAGAAGCCTACCGACCTAAGTTCAATTCCCCAGAACCTACTGAAAGGGAGGGGTGCGTGCCTGTGGTGGTTACAGGACAATTTTCGGGAACCAGAGCTCTCCTTCCATGTGGGCACCGGGAACTGAACTCAGGACCCAAGGTTTACACACAGGTGTCTTGACCTGCTGAGCCAGCGCAGGAGCCCGAGAAGTCCTAAGAACAGAGAAGCGACATTGTGAATCACCTGCTCTGTGGCAGGCAATAGTTCTGGATCAGCCTCCACCAGCACAACGCTCTTTCCTCCACGGTATTAAAATAGCTTTTCCCCGCCACAGCACGGAATGAATTATTTAGTCATCTCTCACCACGCCTGTGCTCTTCAATAACACTTTAGTAACCCGATGAGTCTTTCTCCTGCTACGTACACTTATTATAGCTAGAACAACTGTGATCTCTCTTCTACACTTTTTTTTTAGTTTTATCTCATTTTTAAAATTCTGTCTGTCTTTTTAATTTAGTGTGTGTGTGTCTGTGTGTGTGTGTCTGTGTGTGTGTGTCTGTGTGTGTGTGTCTGTGTGTGTGTGTCTGTGTGTGTCTGTGTGTATGTGTCTGTGTGTGTCTCTGTGTGTGTGTGTGTGTCTGTGTGTCTGTGTGTGTGTGTGTCTGTGTGTATGTGTCTGTGTGTGTCTCTGTGTGTGTGTGTGTGTCTGTGTGTGTCTGTGTGTGTGTCTGTGTGTGTCTGTGTGTGTATGTATGTACTACTGGGGGGGGTCAGAAGACAGCTTTATGGAATCAGCTCTCTCCATCTACCTTCACATTGTATTGCAGTTTGCCTGCATATCGCTGATACAATTCATGACCAAACAGCTTGGTCTAGTTTGGCAGAAGAGCTCCCATGGACCCCAGGGGTCGAGGGAACTGGCCATGCCGTATCCACAGGACTCCTGAGAAAGCCAAACCTCACTTGCCAGACAAGCATGTCTGGCTCGGTACGCCAAAGAATGCCGACTCCCTGAACCAGCTAAAGTACAGCAGGGGGCTTCTCTCGTGGGGTTCACCGGTCTTACCAACTCAGATAAGGAGCTGAAAGCAGCAGTCCCAGTCGGGTGCGAAGGAAACGCTAGACTTTACTAAAGCAGCTTCTCCATCTCACCCACCTGCCAGGGCCCTGTCCCACTCACCATGGTCTCGGTGCTTCGCATCAGGTAGACGATCTCCTGCAGGCTGCTTAGGCCTCAACGCAATCGCTAAGTATTGACAAACAGGCCCAGAACTCAAGCCTTCAATTGGCAAGTTGACATTTGTATCTGGCTGTCACCCGCGGGCTCCGTGGATGGAACTGAGGGATATTAGGCTTGACAGCACCTGCTGACCCATCTCGGGGGCTCCAAAATCCCACCTATTGTTCCAGGGCTCAGCCCAGTTCCTCTAGACTGAGCTCCTACACTCAAGTGATCCTTCTGCTTCAGCTTGCTGACTGGCTGGAACTAGTCGTGACCACATCCTGTTATATGCACCTTCTATATGCACCACTGCACAGCCACGGAAAGAGGATCTATTCCAAAAGCTTACAGGCTCATCAGCATGCTGCACGCGCATGTATTTGAGAAGTTATTTGTCATAGTTAAGCACAGGTGTCAACTTGACTGTTGAGGGTTTGAGCTCTGGGCACATTTATGGAGAATTAGTGGTTGGATTAAGCCCAGAGCAACCTGCAGGGGATTGTCTAGCTGATGAGGAAGACCCAGCCTATGATGGGTGGGATTAGGCCCTGGAAGAAAATACAGACATCTGGTTGAGAGAGTTGGCATCCTTGTGTACACTTGGCCAGACATGCTGGTTTGACAAGTAAGAATCGCCCCTCTCTCAGCCGTTAGGTGGTGATGGTGTGGCCAGTTCCCTCGGCCCTGGTGTTGGTGCGTGCTCTCCTGTCAAGCTGGAATATGAACTGTAACCAGACTGTTGTAAGGAAGTAAACCCCTTGTTCCCTTAAGCTGTTTGATGGTCATTTATCAGCAACCATGTAGGTGAAGTGAAACATTATTCAAGGTTGAAAATGACCTAAAATGAAATGAATGGTACAGAGAAGAATTCGGTGTGTGGGTTTGGGTTGGGGTAAGCAAGAATCCAGGAGTACCTGGGATCTGAAATGGTATTAAAGTATCCTGGAATTTAAAAAAAGAAAGGACCTGGAGAGGTGGCTCAGGGGTTAAGCCTCTGCCTTGCAGGCGGAAGGTCCTGAGTTTGGATCCTGGACCCCATGAATAGACGCCGGGCGGAAGCGGGGGGGGGGGTGGCCTGCGTTTGCGGTCCTGGTAGGTCGGAGCCTGTGAATCCCAGGGCAGAGTAAACAAGGAGGAGGTGGAAGCGTCCATGCTGGTTCCCGAATTCGCCCGTGGTTCAGCACACACACACACACACACACACACACACACACACACACACACACCTCACACGCACAATTGTATAAATAATAAAAAAATTAAAAAAAAAAGAAATGGCATTAAAGGATGACAGAAAAAAAGAAGAAAGGAGACTTGGTGTCCCAGTGGTCAAAGACCCAGGGTAGGGAGGAGACAAGCCCCAACCTGGGAACGGTGGGAAGTGAGTTTGGAAAGTTGAAGAAAGAAGCAGAGAAGCTGGGCGTGGCGATATGTTCTGTATCCTAGCTGCTCTGGAAGCTGACTAGGACAAGTGAATGAGTCTGGGAGTTCAAGACCAGCCTCAGCAACACGGCAAGCCCCTGTCTCAAAAAGAAAAGAAAAGGAACAGAGCTAAGGAGATGGCTTCATCAGCAAAGGGCTTGCCACGCGAGCATGAGGGCCTTGGTTCCCTCCCCAGAACCCACAGAAAAAGATGGAGCGGTCACGGAAGCCTGTAGCCCCAGGGCTGGGGAAGTGGAAGCCCCGCCCAGGAAGCTCACTGAATCGATGGGCTTGGGATTCCGTGAGAGACCCCACCTCAAAAAATATTAAATTAAATTAAATTAAATTAAATTAAATTAAATTAAATTAAATTAAATTAAATCAAATCAAATCAAATCAAATCAGGCAGATGTGGGGCTGGGGATGTGGCTCAGTGGGTAAGGTGCTTGCCGAGTGCAATTTGAGTTCGATCCCTGGAACCCTGTGAGAGAACAGACTCTACAAAGTCGTCTCTGACCTCCACACACACACTAGAGCACGTGCATGTCCACATACACAAACATCACACACATGTATCATACACACATACACAATAATAATAAATTCAATTTGAAACAAAATAGGATGGAGAGTGACAGTCAAAGACACACATCTACTTTGGCCTCTGCACACAAACATGCACACACACCAGTGTGTACACATGTACACAACACACACACACACACATACCCCTTGAGCAGACGCTGCAAAGGCCTGGAATGTCAGGCTAAGATATTTGAACTCTACATTTGGACAGCGAGTGACCACTGACAGTCAATCAGCCGAGAGGAGGCAGTAGAGATATAAGAACCAATACACTTTTTTTTTTTCTTGAGGCGTCTCATACTGCAGCCTAGACTGGCCTTCAACTCATGGCAATCCTCCTGCCGCAGCCTCCCAAGTAGTGGCACTGCAGGCGTGTACCATTATGCCTGGCAGGAACCCATCATCTGAAGCTCAGTCCCAGACAACTCCCAAGTGGGATGGGCTTTCGGGTACAGTTAGTTCCTTCCTGCCTGACTGTCCCCCCCCCCAGCAAGGGGCCAGCTGCAGCCATACCAGCCTGCTCTCTTCTTTCTGCTTGTAGCTCTTGCTCTTCTCTTCTTCACTCTCCTTCTTCCCGTCTAAATACTCTCCAAGCGCTTCCCTGTGACAGAAAAAGTAGAAGCTATTTCAAGTGCTTAAATTCTGTATTTAAAGGTTCTACAGTACTTTGTACCACATAGCAAAACAAGTTCCGTTTATATTTAAAACGATTTTTTTTAGACAGGGCCTCAACTCTGTCACCCAGGTCGTCCTGAATTAATGGCAATCCTCTTGCCTCAGCCCACCAGTGCTGGAATTATGTGGCATATGGATTGAATAAAAATTCAGATGTTAAAAAACCCCAACAAACAAGAACTGGGGGTGCAGCTCAAGAGTAGAACATTGCCTAGCACAAGGAAGGCTCTGGGTTCAATTCCCAGCACCAAACAAGACTCAACACACACACCCCACAATAAAAGCACTGGAAGCAATTACAGAAGAATAATGCTTGTCAATTTTAGCATAGAGAACCATTTTTTAATGGTTCAGTCAGAGAAAGAGAAATGAGTCTGAGAAAGAAAATGAATGAGATCCACTTGAATTCCTGATGGGAACTGGGATAGGACGAAGGCTGCATCTCTGCATTTGCTGCATTACAGAGTCAGCAAATACCAGTGGCCGGCTCTTCTAACGTCCTGCTCCAGTCCCCGGTGCAGCTGCACTGCGGACGAAGCTCTTTCCCCGCCTTCGCCATAGCCCATCTCTGACTGGCTTTCTAGGACAAGTATCTGACAGAAGTCCAATTGTTCCTGGAGTTTTCAGTGTTTCCTGGAATGTTAAAGCCTTAACAAGCAAGCCTTGGCCATCCGTCCTTAATTAAAGAGACAAGTACAGCCAGAAACAAGAAAGAACTTGCTTCTACAAGACAGAAAGCCACGATTAGCTCCCGAAAATTGTCCTTTGGCCTCCAGTAGTCCACACACCCGCCGACACACACGTACACACACACACAGACATACACACATATATACATACACACACACACATACACGTACATATGCACACACGTACACACACACACAGACATACACACATATATACACACACACATATACATGTACCTACACGCACAGACATACACACACATATACATACACACATACACAGGTACATGTACACACGTGTACCCACACACACAGACACACACATATACATACACACACATACACAGGTACACACATATAAACTTATACACAGGTACACACACATATATAGACATATACACACATACATACATACATACATACACACGTACACACATGCATACAAATGTACACACACACACACACACGCACACAATGTTGGAATATGTTTCTGTGATGATCCAAAAGCTGTCCTTTCACTATTCCAGACCCCCTCCCCCTTTCTTCCCCTCCCCTGACCCCCAAGATAAACAAAGGCACCCAAATTGTAGTCATCTCGGTTTCTGGGACCAGGACTGATAAATTTGTTCACAGCAAGGAACCGAAACTATGCCCAGGCCACCACAACGAGGGCATTTCCTAAAGGCTGGTCGCCTGGAGCAATCTTGCGGGAACCAGATTGCTACCCTCAAGTCATATGGACTTCTTCCAACTGAAATAGCAACAGGGAGCTTCCAGAAGGCTCAGTGTAGCCAGGCGCTTGCAGGAAAAGCTGGCGGCCTGAGTTCAATCCCCAAAACGCAGATGAAGATGGAAGAAGAGAAGTGACTCCGTGAAGTTGTCCTCTGACCTCTCCTGTGCACTGTGGCACATGTAAGTAAAACACGACTTTAAATAGCAATAGAGAGGCTCCAGGCCAGCTCACAGCCTTAATCCACAGAGGCTTGCGACCCACACGCGGCTTCTCTGCCCCTTCGTGAACAGCTTGTGGGACTTGCCTGCCCGCATCATAAGGGAAAACCCAGCAGGCATGAGATAACATCAGGATGTCTCCAGGATGTCTCCAGGAGTTGTATACTGCATGGGGGGAGGGGGCTCCCCTTAAACCATGAAAAAGGGATTTTTTTTAAAGGTGCCATTCTCTTGGTGAACACTTCCAAGAAGCCAGTGAAAATGTCTGCTCCGCCTGTTTTCTTTCCCCACCCTATCAGCAACGCGGGTTTCCTCAAACCATTGCTCTTCCCGTTTCCTCATGCACAGTTTTTGCCTCAGCCAGGCGTGGTGGCCACACAGTAACCCCAGTGCTGCCAAGACTGAAGCCTGGGAGCTCCAAGCCAGCCTGAGCCACAACGTGAGGCCTTGATGGCTAAAGCAAGGACTCGGTATGTGCTTGGCCTGTTTTTGCTTTTACTCTTACAACTACTGAGACCAGGTTCTCGTGTCTAGTATGGAAACCACCTTGCAGAACCAGAACTGAGACAATAACGGGGGGGGGGGTCACTGGATGTCTCAACATGGTCCTCCTGAAATCTCCTTTCTCGGCTTTTCCAGATTAGTTGATCTGTCTTTAGCTGGTAAACCGGTTGTTGGGACTATTGGAATCAGGGTTTCTGTCCTGAAACTATAGTGTAATTAGAAATCAAGACTGCAGCTGGGCATAGCAGTGCACATCTGTCATCCTAGCCCTAGGGAGTTCAAGCGAGAGATGTGAGTACAAGGCCAGGCGAGCTCCTAGGTTACAAGGGGAAGGAGGGAGGGAAGCAGAGAGAAAAGGAAGGAGGGAGGGATGGAGAAAAGAAGGAAGGAGGGGAGGAGGGATGGAGGAAAGGAAGGAAGGAGGAGAGGAAAAGTGAAGGAAGGAAGGAAAGAAAAGTGAGGGAAGAAAGGAAGGAAAGAAGGAAGGAAGGAAGGAAGGAAGGAAGGAAGGAAGGAAGGAAGGAAAGGAGGGAGGGAGAGAGGGAGGGAAGGAGAAAGGAGAAGAAGGGAAGGAAGGAAGGAAGGAAGGAAAGAAGGAAGGAAGGAAGGGAAGGAGGGAAGGAGAAAGGAAGGAAGGGAAGGAGGGAAGGAGAAATGAAGGAAGGGAAGGAGGGAAGGAGAAAGGGAGGAAGGGAGGGAAGGAGGAAGGGAAGGAGGGAAGGAGGAAGGGAGGGAGGGAGGAAGGGAAGAGGGGGAGGGAGGAAGGGGACTCACTAAGGAGTCACATGCAAGGCCCACACTGCTTAGTTCCTGACACCCTTCCTCTCTCTTTGGCACATAGTGGTCGCCAGGACTCTATTACCCAGCATTCATTGTGAAGCAAGGGGATCCCTTTGGCTGCTTTTTCTTGACCTTTTCTAACCGTGAACTCCAGCTCCATCCACTCTGTTCAAAGACCCCCACAGGCCTCACAGCGCTACACCAGCTGGAGACAACTGAGTTAACACCCCAGCTTCCCAACCACCCAGAACCCTTCCTGCTCATTGTCTCTCTCGTCTCCTGGTCTGCATCCTGTGCCTCCTTTTCCCAGGGGAACACAGTTGGCACATTCTTTCTGGCTAACCCTGTTCCCACATCCATGCCAGCCCCTGCTCCCTTGACTTTCTACCTTGACCACCAAGTAATCAATCAAATAATTAATCATTCAATTAATTACTAACTATCTGAAAAAACCCTTCTAGCTACTTACTTGATAAAGGTCAGCATTTAGGAGAGAAAAGACACTTTGGTTTAGATCTGCAACAAACTTTCAAGTTTCAACTTAAATCTCTTTGCTGTCTATTTTATTTATTTATTTATTTATTTATTATTTGTCTATTTATTTATTTATTTATTTATTTATTTATTTATTTATTTATTTACTCTATCTGTGTGTGAAGGCACCGTGTGTCCCTGTGGAGGATCGAGGGTGACTTCCAGGCTCCGCCCACGAGGGCCGGATGTGCAGGCTGTAGCTGTTTGAACCTGGCATTTTAACATGGGACCTGGGATCTGAATTCAGTACCTTCTGCTTGGGAGACAGAGTCTTAACCCCTGAGCCATCCTCCCCCCCCCATCTTTTATCCTTCATTTAGGACTGCCTAGGCAGTATGTGCTATGTGATATGGTGGCTCCTGAGCACATGGAGCAAGCTGGGACTTGAGGTTGGGTTGGCCCAGCTGTGATGTGGTATATGACTTTAGAACACACACTAGATGGAATGTGACGACTTTAATCAGCAATGAAAATATGCAACGTGACTCACTGGCTTGACCACCATTGACGGCACAGAGAAATGATAATATTTTTATACTGGGCTCAGTAAATGATCAATTTGGTTTGTCTGATACAACCAGGAGCTCAGGTCAGTCACGCTGGTCTTCAGCTTGATATGTGGCTGAGGACCACTTGGAACTCCAGATCCCCTGCCCCCCACCTCCCAAGTGCTGGTATGACACGCCTTTGCCAGCACAATATAAATATGCATACATGTTTCGAGTTTTAGAAATATTGTGCTATTCGTTTGGGAAAGAAGGGAAGTGGAGAGAGCAAGCACATGAACACAGTGTGTTTACAGAGGTCAGAGAAAAACTTTCAGAAGTTGGTCCTCTTCTTACACCATGGGGGCTCCAGGACCAAAATAAATAAACATTTTTTAAAAAAGATATGTGGGGGCTGGAGAGGTGGCTCAGGAGTTAAGCCTCCGCCTTGCAGGCGGAAGGTCCTGAGTCCGGATCCTAGATCCCACGTATAGACGCCAGGCGGAAGCGGGGGCGGCCTGCGCTTCTGGTCCTGGTAGGGCGGAGCCTGGGAATCCCGGGGCAGAAGGAGGTGGAGGCCTCGTCCATGGTGGTTCGCGAATTCGTCCGTGGTTCTACACATACACAGGCACACACACACACACACACAAACACACACACACGTGCGAGCACATACACACACAGATGCGCACAGTTGAATAAATAATAATAATAATAATAAAATTAAAAAAAAAAGATATGTGGATTGTTTTTGTTCAATTTTGCTGTGATCCTATGAGTGCTCTAAAATAAGGTTTATTATTTTTTAATCAAAGAAGGCTTTTGTAATATAGGAATACTATATGACATTTAAACTTTAATGTCTATAAATAACATTTTATTGGGATATAGGCATGTCTAACTTAAGCAGTTAAGTTCAGAGGCCATATGACCTCAAACCTGAAATATTTACTGCATGATCCTTTACAGATGTCATCAAGGTGATGGAATTTGTGGGGTGTTCAAGAGGTAACTCAATTCAAAAGAGGTGCTGTGCTGAAGCCAGCCTGTGGCTTGGGGCACCCTACCATCCCAGATCAACCAGCCCAGCCATATTGGAATGCCATCTGCTTGAAGGCAATGTACTAAATTGTGGCGTGCCATCCTCCACACAATGCTGGGTGGAGCAGAGGCGACCGTCTGCCCGACTCTGTCCCAGCAGTTAAGCCAAGGAGAAGCGGAATGTCCCATAATCACCATTCCTCGTGAGCCACTGCGGATGTTGGGCTTCCAGCTTTCTCAACTCTTGCCTGTAAGAGCGCAAGTCTCACCTCACCTTGCCCCGGCTGGAGCAAGAATTCAGCTGCACAAGTTACAGCTGTCAACTGAGTCCCCCTTACGTCCCGTGACCCGCAGGCAAGGAGAGAAGCCACAATGTTAGCAGGGGAACGGAGCCTGCCTAGCAGGGGAAGACAGGCTGTTACAAAAGAAGATTGCAAGGAATTCAGGTCCTTCCTTAGTCCTGCGGACAACCAATGTGCGTGGCCAGCCAGTCCGCACCGCCCCGGCAGGACTTCACACCCTTTAGGGAGGGAGGGTTCTGCCACATGCCAGAGAAGCCCCCGAGAACAGCTGGAGATGACAGCTGAAGTCCACCGAAAGGACTGGAGGCAGGAGGGAGACCCCTGACGGCAGATCGCAGATTGCCCTGCCCTGCATGTCACGCTGTGCCGGCAGATCGCAGATTGTCCTGCATGTCACGCGGTGCCGGCAGATCGCAGATTGCCCTGCCCTGTATGTCATGCGGTCCCGGACGCTGTCTAAGCAACAGGTCCTGAACAAAGTGCCGGATGGATTGCTTCCGTTTTGAACTTTTATAGCCGTGTTTTAATATCCTGTGCTCCCCTTGAGCCTTCTGGAGGCAATGTTTTCCCGCTCATGATCAAGGCACGCCGACCCCTCAAAACCCACCTTGCCCCTGGTCCGCCGGGACCCCAACTCACCGCCTCCGGGCTTCCAGGCGCGCAGCGATGCGCAGGCGCCGGGCCTGGATCCGCTCCTGCGGGTTATCCGAATGGATCGAGGGCCCGTGAATCGGAGTGGATATTTGTTCTTCCTCATTTTGTTCCTGGCTTCCGAGAGTTGGAGGATTCATGGCAGGACCCTCCCCAACGGGTTGCTAGGAACAAAACCGTTGCCAGGGAGAAGCGGTCACCTGACCTGCCGCGGGCGTGGCTGCGCGCGCAGGCACATCTCTGCGCACCGGGACTCGGAGCTGTGTAACCCAGAAGTGGGCTGAAGTTAGGGTGTTGCAGTGAATGTAAGTCACCTTCGATTTAATGCAAAATAAAAGTAAACTCTGGGTGGCAGGAGGATTGCTATCTCAAGGACAGCCTGAGTTACATAGTGAGACTGTATTTTTAAAAAGTGTGCTTATTCATTTTGTTTTATTTTCTGGCCTTTCAAAATATTCTATTTAAGAAAGAAGGGAAAGGGGAGAGTGCGTGCGAATGCGCCGTGGCCCATGGACGGTCAGTGGGTCTCTCTCAGTCTGCCTTGTGGGTTTCTGGGGATACCCCGCAAGATGCCGGGATTGCAAGCAGACACTCTCTCACCGCCCTGATTTTTGTATGTTTTGTTTTGCTTTGATTTTATTTCCTTAATACAGAAGGTGACAGCAGATGCCAAAAAGATTAAGGCAGGCCAGAGAGGGGCTGTCAAGGTTGAAGGAATACAGGAAAGAGATTAGGGAGGTAGAGAGACTGTTTACCATGTTGACTGATCAGCATCTACAATTTGCAGTAGTACTCCGAGAACAGGTCTGTTGTAAGAACTAACATATCAATAAACCACAGGAGAAACAGACACAGATAATTTCCCAATTTAAGTAAGAAACTACCCACCACTCAGGGCAAGGGGCCTGCGACTAATTCATGTCTGGGCCAAGTTACAGAGGAAATCAAGTTCCGCCGGTGTGGAAGATTGAATGTGGTGAGTTCTGGAGCCCACAATGGGGATAAGTTGCCTCAATAGGGTGATAGCTATGAGCATACATGGACACACAAAATACCAGCTCTTAGATCTGTCCAACTTCAGATAAAAGGCTATCCTGTTTCAGCAAACCCAGGACCACAGAAGTCTGCTCTGTCACAGAAGGAACTGGAAAGTCAGATGAATGCTGGATCACACAGCTTAGGAAATGAATTCAAAGGTTAAAGGTTAAAGGGCTGGGGTCGTAGCTCAGTTGGTACACTACTCACACAACATGACATACAATTATAGTAATGGTAATATCATCTTATAGATGAGGAAGCTGAAGTTCAGGGGAAAAAATGAGTAACTTGTCTTAGATCAAAACTTGGGAAGTTGAACTTTCTAGACCAAAAACCATCAACAAAAACTCTTTTTTGGGGAAAAAAAGTCATAAGGAAACCTTTGTAAGCTAATTAAGAACTGTCATAGTTAGGCACAGGTATCAACTTACCTGTTGAGGGTTCGAGCTCTGGGTACATTTGTAGGGAGTTGATGGTTGAATTAAGCCCAGAGCAAACCTGCAGGAGATTGGCTGATGGGGAAGGTGGCTGGACTAGGCCCTGGAATAAATCATGGAGAGCTGGTTGAGAGAGTCGGTATCCTTGTGTATACTTGGCCAGACATGCTGGTCTGGCAAGTAAGGATTGTCCCTCTCAGCCATTATGTAGAGATGATGTGGCCAGTTTCCCTCCACCCTGATGTTGGTGCATGCTCTCCTGTCAAGCTGGACTGAGAACTGTAACTGGACTGTCGTAACAAACCCGTTCCCTTAAGCTGTTTGATGGTCATTTATCAGCAACCATGCAGGCAAACTGCAACAAGAACCAAATTTAAAATAGCTACTATGAGGGGATGAAGGTGCTTGAAGCGTCTAAAGATTGGCTGCTACTTGAATGAAAGTAGGCTACTACTATGAAAGTCCCACACCTTGGGTAGGCTACGTCCCTGGGAGCTGCTGGCCAGAGCCTCCGAGGCTCTCAAAAAAATACAGGCTATGGCCACTGCTCTTGGTCGTCCATTAGAACTAGAGGGGCAGGCTTGCTTTAAACACATGCTTCAGTTGCAGGATATCGAGAAATCGAGTTGGAACTGAGCTGGGAGTCTACTCTCTTGCAATTTTTCACAGTGCAGAAGGTACTATTATATTGCAGGCTGTCAGAAGAGAACAATCAAGTCTTAGCCATGGGTCCTTTGTACTACACCCTACCTTCCAGGCAAGATGCATCCACTAGTGCAATAGAGGAATGATGGTTATGGGGGTAACCAACTGCTTTCTGGGTCTGCTCCCTAGGAGGGAAGTCACTTGGTCAAAGGCGTGTGAAGGAAGGGTCAGAGGCACTAGCGGGGAAGCTACTACTGTTTTGCTAAACAAATTATTATGCCTGTCAACTTGGGTTCTAAGTATTTACACATAATAACCATTCATGAGTGCTACTGCCATCCTCGGTGAGATGCTTCTCTTGCAGTCGGCAACAGATCCAAGTGGAGCATGTAGGTCACCCCCTCCAAGGCCTGGAACATGGCAGAAAAAAATGTAAGTGTAAGGGAGGGGCAGAGAGCTCTGGAACGCGTCTTCTGGGCGTACATTCTAAGGAACTGCGTGAAACTGGGCATAAGGATGTACCAGAGACTCATGATGCGCTGCTCTTCCCTGAGGCAGTAACAGTTCTTGGGAGACATTTTCTTTAGTGGTAAAAAGGGGGAAAAATAGAGGAGAGGGGGAGAGGGGGAAGAGGAGGGTGAGGGAGGGAGGGGGGGAAGAGAAGGGGGAAGATGACTTGGAGGAGGGAGAGGATGGGGAAAGGGAGGGGAAGAGAAAGGAGGGGGAGGGGGAAGGAGGGGGGAGGGGAAAAGGAGGGGGAAGAGGAAAGGAGGGGGGAGGGAGAGAGAATATGAATATAGGAGAAAGAGACAAGAAGATAATGGATATGTGTGAATATGACCAAAAGACACTCAAATTGCATCGCATTCATTGTGATGTTAGTTCTGTTGGCCAGACACTGAGCAGGCAGACCTCCGGGCATACTGGACAGGAATTTTCTAGATCAAGGAAGGTCTTTAGGCACAGCAATAGATTATCTTGATTACCTTGAAGTGGGAAGACCCACCACTGTGGGTGGCAAGCTGAACCATCAACAGACAGACATCCATCCTCCGTTGCTTTCAGCTCTAGGCTGTGATACAGCAACAGTTGCTGTCACTTTCCTGCCACCCACACTTGGGTGCTTGATTTGTGAGCTTGGGTTAGGTATCGTTGCAACAACGTGTATAATGAAACTAATGCGTGTATCCGGGAAATGTTATAATGAAGCTCATACGATGTATAAATGATCAATGATACTAACATAAGTGCCTATATAGTGTTTCTTCCTTATCGCTCTCTCCTCCAGGAAGAACAAAAAAAGACAACTTGAAAACAAAGATTTAAAAATTATTTACTTTTACCTTTATTACAATAAATAGTTTGTCAATAAAAGTATTACACAATTTAAGACTACTGCATTTCTTTTGCATACACAACAGCAGAAATGAACACAAGTCAGCAGAATCCAGTGATAAGAGACTGTCAGGTCTCAGTTATAAAGCCTAGCAGCAGGGAACGGTAACACAAACAATGCAAAAACAAACAGAAAGAAATGCACGTAGTACCCACTGTACACAACAGCCTAAGCCAAGTGATTTAAGCAAGTTGCAAAGCTCTGCTTCTCCGTGGGTGAGTCCACAGGCCCAAGTGCGCCAAAGTCACCTTCCAACCACAATGGGTCCAGCAGCCTGCAGACCCAGAAGCCTCAACCCGAGTGAAAGCAGCCGCTGCTCTTGAAACCCCTCTTTTTGGCTCACAAGCTCCCTCGGTAAAGGGACATGGAATGTGGCTTTTTCAAGGCCTGTTTTTCACACAACGCAACAGTCTAACCACCTAACTGAAATTAAGAATGGATTCCATGTGGATACGATGTCACACATATGGACAATTAAACATGCATATATATAAACAACTAAATATGCATATATACATACACAGAGCACATGGAATCACCAGATAAAACAAATGCTACATCATTTATTATCAAGAGTGCCATTCAGATTTGCTACAAATATGTTCAATTAAAGTTCCTGAAAGGGAAAAGATTTCATACCCACTGTTTCTTCTTTTATACAGTCCTTGAAGCAAGTGCATCTCACCTGTCCCAGTTGTGGTTCTTAGGTACCTGAGAGAGTAACGGGGCCCAAGCTAAACAAGTCAGAAATTGACCACAATCCCTGCTCCCTATTCTTAGCACAGAGCATGAAACCTTACTCAGAAAAGCGGTAATTTCTTTTTCTACCACTGGCCACCACTTTGATTCACTAGGCTACATGGGAAGGGAAAGGGCAGACTTCCCCCACTTTGTGCTTTGGCAACTATTCATTATCTTTCCTGTCCAGAAAATTTTTTAAAAATTTGACTGGAATTTGGAGTTCAATATCAAATTCTGCTTTTTAAAGATTTTTAATTGATTTAGTGTGTGTATGTGTGTGTATGTGTGTGTGTGTGTGTGTGTGTAGAGGACTACGTGTCCCTGTGGAGGACCAAGGGTAGCTTCGGGAATCACCCTGGATTGCTTCTACCTCCTTTTTGCTTAGCTCTGGGACGTCCCAGGCTTTGTCCACCATGGCCGGAAGTGCAGGCCACTGCCGTTTCAGCCTGGCATTTTTATGTGGGACCTAGGATCCAAACTCAGGTCCTTCTGCTGCAAGGCAAAGTCTTAACCTGAGTCCTCTCTCCAGCTCCTTAAGATATTTTGAAATGAGCGAATCACTAGATAGAGCTGTTTGTCTCCTGAATGGCCAAATAATCTGTATACAAATGTTAGTAGCTCTAAGGCTCACAGACTTGCAGAAGTTAAACCAGGTTTCCCCTACAACCTGGATAGAAACATGAGGTTTCTAAGCAATTCCCAGGCTCAAGCATTTTTCACTTCAGATTTTAAAAAGTACTTACCAAGAATATCACAATCTAGAATTCATGGTGGATTGTGTACAGTTTATTAACACTCCATCACTGAATTAGTTCAGGTTTAACTGTTACCCACAGAGACTGCTTGAAAGACCTCAACCAACGTGACACAAGGCACCCAGAGCACTTAATCACTCCCTGGGTCTTCAATACTGTCTGATTTCCATGTTAGTGCTGCGGAAGTGGACACTGTCTTCTATGTAGCATTTGGGCTCCTTATGGCCAAGATCCAATCTGATGCTTTAAAAACAATACTACCCTGATTTAGCCCAGCTTTTTAGGAATGATTCTCTAAATAGGAAAACAATACGAATGGTCTATGGAAGCCCAGAACAATTCTTCTGTTGTCCTAAAGAGACAAGCATTCCAAAATCAGTGCGTGTGACACTTTTCAATTGTGGGAACCTAGCCTTCCTGGCCGAATGAATAAAACCTCCTTGCTCAGGCTGCCTGCGAGAGGTTCTGCAAAGAGCAAAACTCCACTTGCTACTCTAAATGTGAACTCATTTACGATGTGTAGGCACAGAATATAATCCTGCTTAAAAACAGACAAAACCCAACTGTATTACTATATCTTAAATATCTGTTTATTAAAGAGCAAAGCATACTACTAGCATGCAGGTTAAAAAATAAAGTTACATTTATTTTTACTGTAGAAATGTTGGAAATGAATCAGCAGACCAATTCAATTCCCATGGCTCCATGCAAGGATGAAACAAACACATCATCACTTTCTCTGGAAATGTTAGACAACCATGATTCACCATATGCCCTGAAGCCACTGTCTACTATTATGTCAGTCACTTGTACCAGTCAAGAAAACCAAATATACAAATCATATGGGTTACATAATTAATAAATGAAAATCAGAAATTTATGCAGGTGCCCTAAAATTCTCAGAGCATCACACATTCAAGTTTCACAGTGATTAATTTAACACGATTTTCTGTCACTTTAAATGTACACATCAAAGTGCTTCAATGCAGCATGTTAGCTTACATTCTTCCTGGAAGGTTGTAGTACTGGCAGCTAAGTTAGTAAGGTCACACACTCACAGGGTGTTCGAAAGGGGCATGCTGCCTCAAAAGATATCTGGCAGGACAAAGAAACCCTTCGTCTGACTTCCCAGATCTCTTAGAGAGCATTTGGTTAAGTCCAGAACCGGGTGTGCAGATAAGACAACTCTGAACACAGGCATTGCCACAACCAGAGATTTCTCTATCAGTTTTTCTTCTACTTAGAGACCTGGAAGTCTCAGCCCACAGCGGTCCCTTACTCCATCCTTCACCGGTCAAGAGATCTAAGGCAATCAAGGAGACATGAACATGGCAAGATCTAGAAGCAAAAGAGCAAGGCCTTCGAGGGCAGTCTGTGTCCTAGGTGGTGACTATTTAACAGGAAACCTGGAAGAACAAGAATTAACCAATTTCAAGTTAAAATTATAAAGTGGGGAGTAGTCTTTGATGTGAACACCTTCCAATTATCATTTTATTCTTACAGGTCAGAGACAGAAAGTCTGCTTCGGCAAGTCAGGTACCTTCCCCATGCTTTCTGACCACGAAATTACTCAGAAAATGGAGCAGCAGTTAGAGACTTCCAATCACAGAGCATCAAAGGTGGTCCCTTCTTCCTTAACAAAGGACACTATGCCTTTCCTATGAATATTCCCCAAATGTTTGACGTCTAAGTCACAATCAACACTCTTGATAGCTCCTTAGATTGTAACTCTAGATATATATCACTTTCTGTCAGTGCCTCTACATAAGAATAAATGGAATAGTAGAACCGTAACCCCCTAGACCGTGATCAATACTCAACTTTCTTCTCAAAATTAGAATTATTTCAATCATAATATTAAAATGCAAAAGAATATTTTTTATTTCAAAGTTACTCTGCTGCCCTTAAAACTAAGACCTATAAATTCTATCCATTGCTATTTATGAAGGAAAGATGCTAAGCTATGGAAATATCCAACCACACATTGCAGTAAGATCATAAATATTAAAAGATTACAAGCATCAGCATACTCCCTCCAGGTATTGCTAAATTTTTCAATCTCACACTCCCTCAAATGTGGAGAAATGACTTTCTGGCAGGTCTGAGAGGGAATTTTTCATACCATAACCTGAAAAGGCATTTTTCACAGGTACATTAACTTTGGCCAGCAGCAATGCAAACCTACAGCCTGGCTAAGGCACTCTATTCTGCAGCACAGAAAGCAAAAGCATGCATGTGATGTGTCTGACTACGGTGCAGCTTCCCAAAGGGAATCTTATCATAGGCTGGAAAGAAAGGATGGTGGGTGAACTCACCCAGAATAGCATGCATAAGCTCGCAGTGTCTCTTATATGCTGGAAAAGTTGTAGTGACTGGCATGACTGCACAGAGGTATGGCTATCCCTGGATCTGATGCTGTGGGGCTAAATGGGCTTCCAAGACACACTACCAAGACTGCAGACTAGAGACCCCAGCGGCTAGGAGGGAGTCACAAGTCCACAGGATGCTGCTTAATTGTGCAGTTTCACTTTCCCTTATCAACAGCCTTTAACGATGTCAGTAAAACTTACAATGGTTTAATTCTGTACCTCTGAAGAAATGTTAAAAAGAATAGATAAAAAACATTTCTTCGGTGCAACTAATGAAACAAAAAGACATACATTTTGAAGGAAAAGATTTTAAAAACTTCAGAATTAAAGGTTTGTGTAGCTATAGTCTACTAAACGATACAAGGGAAGAAAGAAAATCTGTGGTTCAAATTTGCTATTTTATAAACATCAGGTGTTTTCTTTTCACAAATTAACCTTATTCTTGTCTACAAGACCAAGAAAATAGTAAGATGATTAACTGAAAACCCTTAAAAAGAGGTTCTTTTCCCCTCTGCAAATGAACTCTCATCCAGTGCAATTTTACACACGACATTCAGCAAGGGATAAACAAAGTAGCAACTTCCACCTGACTGCTTCACACCTTGGCACCATGATGGTAACTGATGAAATAACACGGAATCACTATCCTCATCCCACATCGATTTCTCATCTACTGTCATTTTCTTTTCTGTCTCAGAGAAAATCACCAAACACCTAAAACATTAAGAATGACTTTTTAAACAGCATAGAACCATGAGATTAGCTTCTTGACTCACATCCAATATCCTGCATGACAATGATTAGATTTTAAAAATTGTTTGAATCAAGTATCAATTATAGTTATTTTCAACAAAGCACAGACAAACTCAGCAAAGGAACACACTGCAATATTTAACTATGGTTACATTCATAGATAAATAATGGTTATGAATTTAATTACATATCAACACAGTGGTGCCTATTTTATCCAAGTGCAACCTGTCCAAAATACAAAAGGGTTTAAGATACACTCTTCATTCAAGCACAAACTTCATTGAGTGGAAAACAAAATCAGCGAGTAAATTTCACCACCACCAAACTAAACGAAAGCAAAGTGAAAAAGAAAACATCCACACTCATGAAAAAGTAATTTATAAAACAACCACAATAGTTAATGAGATTGTTATATTGTCGATTAAAACCTCTAAAGTTATTCCGAGACATACTGAAGGAGTAAATACTCAGTAAGGCATATATAGCAACAGTTTGCTTCAAATGGGCAGGTGGGCAAGTTGGAGAGGAAAGAATAGAATGTCTCTCTGCTTTATCCTGTATTAAAACTAAAAATTACAGCACCTCACCCCAAAAAGGAGAGTGGGAGAAAGCAAGGAAAGACAGGTGGACATAATGAGTCAGTAAACTAATTTTGGTCATAGTGAGGTTGAAATTCCTAAGCACAACTTCAATTTCTGTGCATGAGGTACTTTATCTGCATTCCTCACAAGCAATTACCACAAGATTGGGACTATCACACACATTCTTAAAAACCATAGCTCGCAGACACCAAATTCCGGCAACCCACAGGTGAGGAAGGAAATGCCACAACTGAACACTGAATGTGCCAACTGATGAGCCACAATTTCTACCCATCCTCTACTAAGCAGCAATAGAATACTTCTCTTTAAAAGAAAACGAAACCATCTGTCGAGATTTATTCCATAATAAAGAGAATCCAGACACTAGGCAATCTCTTTCCGCAAGAGGGGATGAAAGGCATTTCCACAGGAAAGAGAAACCAGGATTTGGCAACTGTATATTGTTCTGTAGTTGTTGGCATCTCTGACTGAAGGTGACTTGGTTTTTACCTCTTCTACATTTTACATTTGGGCTGCTGCTAATTTCCACAGCTGAAAACCTATTATAAAATACCAAATAGTAAAACATATTGTAGTTATCTGAACATTACTAGTGTTCCTAAATCGATCTGGGAAATTTAAAAATAAAAATAAAGCATCTTTAACTCTGTATGAGCCAAAACATTATGGACTCATGAAGCTAAGAACATTTTGCCGGTTTAATGTACATCATGCTTAACCAAAATGTCACATGGTTTTATAAAATATAAAATAATCTGGGAGTTAGAAAGTCCAAAATTCTTCAAGTTCGGATCATGTTTCAGTCCTGCTTTCCAAGTACCACACATACTAAGATCCCACGACTGTCAAGCAGATGAGTTAATTCAACGGTGATGGATGAAATATTCACAAGCATCTATTTACAGTACTTCTGAAGATTACAGGCCAATATTCTTTTCTTCCATTCCTAGTCAATCCGAGTTTGGTTTCCTCAATGAGAAAGGATAAATCTGAAAATGGCTGCTCAACTGCTTCACCTGTGGAGAATCAGAAGACAGACCATGACGAGTATGCTCCCAACTCACTGCAGACAAATCCCTGACACAGCAAACCTGCCAGACTAAGAAAGGTCCTGCTGACCTAGAATAACTACATCCAAGAGGCAGAACTACCCAGGCAGAGGTACAACTGGAGCCTGGCTCTACTACCTCAAATCCAGCTCTTGGGAGCTCTTAAGACCAAGTAAGTTTATAGTCAAATTTACTGAAAACCCAAGTGATTAGCTGACCTAAAAGACCTAAAAGAGTGCAAAGACAGAAAAGAAAGATGGTCCTAGAATTTCTGTTTAATTTCTAAATTTTTAAGAATGAACTTGTCTTATCTTTAAAATTTAAAGAATATGTTTTGGCTTGGTTCATCTATAGTTTTCTAAAAATATGCTTATACAAGGTCATAATAAAACAGTTATAAAGGATATTAACTATTCATAGCATACACTACATCATTGCAATTCTCCAGATTTCTCAGTTTCCCCCACAGTAAATTCATTTATTTTATCCTAACACATGAGAGCTTATTCAGAGACAACATAAATGAAGGAAGCCTAAGTTTAGCAAATGTGTCAGATATAACTTTGTTACAAAGCACGACAGCTACCCCACATTTCATTATCTATTTATCTAGTGTGTGTGCGCGCATGTGCACGCGCGCGGGTGTGCACTGTATGTCTCTGTGGAGGGCCAAGGATGACTTCAGGAATCATCCTGAATTGCTTCTACCTCCTTTTTGCTTGGCTCTTGGATGTCCTGGGCTCCACTCACCAGGACTGGAAGAGGCTGATGCTGTTTCTGCCTGATGTTGCCATTTCCACCTGGTGTTTTTACATGGAACCTGGGATCTGAACTCAGGATCTTCTGCTTTTGAGGCAGAGTCTTAACCCCTGAGCCATCTCTCTAGCCTGTGTCCCCACATTTAAAAAATACAGAAGTAAAAAAAAATTTAAGCTCTATTTACAGCAGAGCTCTCTTCAAAACAAGCATACAAAACAGAAATATAAAGTCGCAAAATGTGAATCAAAGAAAGAAAATGTGAATACCCTTTTATATCTCCCTATTCCACAAAACTATCCTTTCAATATAAAAACCAATTTATAAAATAAAAAATTAAATCACCAAGCTATTAAAATAAATGAGTTATGGACTAGTAAATTAACTATTAAGTAATCTTGTTGGTGAAATAACTGTGTCATAATTAAAATTTAAATAATTATGAGATGGTACTAGAATGTATAAAGTAACTTGAAAGCGATATTAAAGTGGAAGAAAAAGGGCTGGAGAGGTGGCTCAGGGGTTAAGCCTCTGCCTTGCAGGCAGAAGGTCCTGAGTTCGGATCCCAGATCCCACGTATAGATGCCAGGCGGAAGCGGGGGCGGCCTGCATTTCTGGTCCTGGTAGGGCGGAGCCTGTGAATCCCCGGGCAGAAGGAGGTGGAGGCGTCCATGGTGGTTCCCGAATTCGTCCGTGGTTCTACACATACACAGACACACACACAGACATACACGCGCGCGCACATACACACGCATATGCACACAGTTGAATAAATAATAATAATAATAAAAAAAATTTTAAAAAAAAGTGGAAGAAAAAGCCCATACAGTTCTGACATGTCATTTCAGCCTATAACTATTCGTCCGTCCGTCCGTCTTGTGAACGCGCCTCCATGCATAGTGCAGGCGCATACATGGAGGTCAAAGGACAGCTTGAAGGACTGAACTCACTCAGGTCATCAGGCTTGGCAAGTGCCGTTATTTGCTGAGCCATCTTGCCTGCCCTACTCTCTTACTTCTGAAGACAATATTAAGATTTGTGAAATACCTGCTTATTTTTATTTAATTTTGTTGAGGCTGGGTCTTGCTATGCTGCCCTGACTGGCTTCAAACTACTAATTCTCCTTAGTGCTGAGATTACAGACATGCTCTACCATGCCCAAGAAAATACCGTTTCAAACTATTTTCTTCTATATTTCCTCATTATTTCTGTTGATTGAGGTTTATGAGGTAAAACTTCAAATATGTAAAAGCCTTCCCTCATCTGCAATTCCTACTTGTTTTACTACATTGCTTATAAGACTGAAGAGCAGAGAAGTACTACATTAAGTGATCTTTCTACATTGAGTGAGTGAGCAATAAAGGTGCCCTAGGACTAAAAAGAAGCAAGCAGAGAAATAGGTAATATAATAGGATTACCTGGTCCACATATTTTTGTGTCAAAGCACAAAACAGTTTTCAATTTTGCTTAACAAGAAAAAGGCGTTAACGTATACCCACTTAAAATGTGAACTCATGCTCCATTATCACTAATCAGACAAACTTATTTCTAGTTACTATGACACATGAACCTGAAATTACACACCGAATAATATCTAAAATGTAGGAATATCCAAAGAACTTCTAGTTATTACATCAAACAACTTTCTTTTGAAATTGTCCACTGCTTTCTTTTTACTACTTGTAAGAAACACATGGAACCTGCTTTGTTCACGATTACTTACCACTCGTACTCCATAATGGATGTGGGCCAGAGTGAAGGCAGCTGTTAACGTATGAAGGAGAACACTCTCAAGGTAAGAGGCTATTCCTAAGTTCACAGCTAGGACAACCAAGAAGAGAGGAAGCAGAAACCAATTCAAAGTTGGGCATCGTGTGCTGCTCATTTGACAAACAATCAGCTGACACTTGGAGAAGAAGGAGAGAGAGAAATATGAATTAGCAAAGCACTTCCAAAACCAGTCTTAACGCATTTAAAAAGCATTGGAGAACTTGAGCCAACATTTACATTACCTACTCGCAGCAGTCCTCACCTGCTCAGGCGCCCAGGTTGGACCCTAACCACACACATAAAGCCATAGATCCTGGGGATGTAAGCTGAAGAGACTCCACGACAATTTAGTAAGGGTGCAGTGATAAATAATCTCCACTGTGCATTTAATTGCATTTAGAAATCCTCAGAAACACTTGTGGGCATGTGTGTGAAGCAGCTTCCACAGAGGTAATTGAGAGAAGACCCACCCTGAATCGAAGTGAACTGGGCGTAGCACTCTACTCTCTGCTTTCTGTCTGTGATGGACATGACTGCCGCCTCACCTGTCACACACCTTCCCTGCCTGGATGGTCTCCTGGCCTGGCTGTAGCTTGAATGTGAGATGTTCCCTCGGGCTCACGATGAACCCTTAGTCCCCAGGTGATGGCACTGTTCGGAAGGTCGTGGTGCCTTAGAGACAGACCCTCGAGGGAGCAAGTGGACACTAGAGGCAGCAGCAGAGGCTTTAGAACCCATCCTAGTCCTGCTCTCCGCTTCCTGGGTGCAGCGGCACCTGACTAGCCAGCCTCCTGCTCCTACCATCCTTCCTTCCCACCAGGAGGGCTGTCCCTTCTTCACCTATCAGCCAAGATAAACTCTTCCTCCTTTAAGGTGCTTTTGTCAGAGTATTTTGTCACAGCAACAGAAAAGTAACTCGATAGCATCCCTCCTGAAGCTGTAAGCCCCAATAAACCCCTTCTGAAGGAGCTTTGGTCAGGTATTTTGTCACAGCAATAAGAAAAGCACTACACAGATGCTATGAAAGGTATTTTTTCACAGGGTAACAACGGTTTAGATAAAAAGAAATTTTCCTGATTTTAAGATTCTATATGTGGCGGGCTGGAGAGGTGGCTCAGGGATGAAGCCTCTGCCTTGCAGGCGGAAGGTCCTGAGTTCGGATCCTGGACCCCCGTATAGATGCCGGGTGGAAGCGGGGGCAGCTGCGCTTCTGGCCCTGGTGGGCGGGGCCTGTGAATCTCAGGGCAGAGTAAACAAGGAGGAGGTGGAGGCAGTCCATGGTGGTTCCCGACTTCACCCGTGGTTCTACACACACACATACACACACACACACACACACCACACATGAATAAAATAATTTAAAAAAAAAAAAAAAGATTCTCTATGTGGGAGAAAAAAATTCAACATAGCTTCTTATGCCCCCCCAATACACCTAAGTTTCTTCATGATAACAAAGAGGAAGCACCACCTCCAATCCAACGATACACCCAAAACTTAACACCTGAAAGCTTGTTTGGCCTGCCACCTTCGACCTTTTTTGAATTTCTGAGAGGGCCTCACGTGGCCATAGCAGCAGTGAACCTCAAGGACTGGTCTTGAACTCCTAGTTCTCTGGCCGCTACTTCCCAAGTATGAGCCATCTTCTGCCTTATGTGCTACGATTTCTAAAAGAAGAAGTTACTATGGGATTGAGGAGAAGGCCCAATATTTAAAGTGCTTGCTGCCCAAGCACAAGGACCCGAGTTCAGAGCTCTAGAATCCTCCTCAGGCTGTAATTCCAGCCTCAGAAGGCAGAGGTAGGAGATCCCCAGAGCAAGCTGACTGGCAAGTTCTGGGTTTGACCAATAGATTCTGCCTCAAGGAGTAAGGTGGAAGAGCAATCAAGTCGACATCCGACATCAGCCTTAGGCCTCCACATATCCACGCACACGTGCATGTGCACATGCATACACACAAGCATGCATATAACACATAAAAAAGAAAAAAACAAGAAAACACAAATCCAGCCTTACTGTGATGTTGGCAAACGCTGTTCCAACCATAAAGTAGAATACCCGAGGATGGATCTCTAAAATATCAGAAGGTGACCGGAGGATCCACACTGTAGACAAAACGAACAGCAAACACGGAGAAAAGAAGGGAACCATTGCTTCATAAACTGAATGGTGTTTCAAGGTGTTATTTTTATAACTTCTGAAAAAAATCAATACAAAGAAGAGCATTATATAAAAAACATACTGTATAGTGTTTATCACTTGCAAGGTACTTTCATGTTTCTTCTTATAAAAAGATATGGGGAGGGGCTGCGTGCACACATGGAGGCTAGAAAACACTGGAAGTTGTTCTTTCCTTCTGCGTGTGCTCCAGGGACTAAACTCAGGCCATCAGGTGCCTCTACTCACTGAGGCATTTTGCCATTCCTTGTGGCTATTTTTATTTCATATTCACAATAATTCTACGGCACAGACAAAACCAATTTTTATGGGTAAGTAAGGATGAAATACTCTACATTTATATAATTGCTACTAAGGAGGAGAGGAAGGATCACAACTGAAGTCTTTTAACTTCTGGTCCCCTTTTTCTTTCAACTGACCCACCAATTGGTGTGTTAGAAGCAGAAAGATGAATTAAACAAAGTGTCTTTGTTCCAGGACATGTGGTAGCAGACAAAAGAAACATAATATAGCAGCAGAGTTTCTCACTTTGACACAAAGTGATACAGAATTTGGAGTAAAGTATTTTTCACACAGACACCTCTGAAATGCTTCACCCCCTCCAACCCCCAACCTCATCCCCCCCACCCCCCACCCCCACCCGCCGCCGGCACCATCTCCGAGTGCACAGCACAAGCACAGCCGCGCTGGTTCGTCCTGACACTGCTCCTGATTCTAGTTCTGATCACATTCTCCTGGGCAGAATGTTGCCCCACAGAAGTCTCCTGTCTATAAGAGGGGGAAACACTCCAATGATCTCTGTGGCTTTCAAAATTTTAAATGCTATTATTTTAATTACTTGGCAACAGAGTCTGCTATGTGCCCAGAAGACCTTGTGCATACTGTCTCCCAAGCTGGCTTTGGGCTTGAGGCAATCCTCCTGCCTCGGTCTCCTGGGTGCTGAGACTGCAAGTATGCGCCACCACAACTGGCTTAAATTTTACTACTTTTAAATGGCCATCAGCGGGCTGGAGAGGTGGCTCAGGGGTTAAGCCTCCGCCTTGCAGGCGGAAGGTCCTGAGTTCGGATCCCAGATCCCACGTATAGATGCCGGGCGGAAGCGGGGGCGGCCTGCGTTTCTGGTCCTGGTAGGGCGGAGCCTGTGAATCCCGGGGCAGAAAGAGGTGGAGGAGTCCATGGTGGTTCGCGAATTCGCCCGTGGTTCTACACACACACACACACACACACACACACACACACACACACACACACAGACACGCGGGCACATACACACGCATATGCACACAGTTGAATAAATAATAATAAAAAAATTTAAAAAAAATGGCCATCAGCTACTACGGAGATGATCTAGAGACTGGCCTGACCTGGATAGGATTCTGAAAGGAAATTATGAGAGGCAACTGATTATGTGGAAGTACAAGACAGTGTTTCAACTAAAGCAAAGAGCCAACAGGAAGTCACTGAGAAGAGAAAAAGTAAACTACATTCCTACAAAACTAGTAAAATCAAGGAAGGTAAGCACAATCAAAAATGCAAAAGTAAGGGCTGGAGAGGTGAGTCAGGGAAGGCCTGAGTTCGGATCCCAGACCCCACGTATAGATGCCAGGCGGAAGTGGGGGCAGCTGCGCTTCTGGTCCTGGTAGGGCAGAGCCTGTGAATGCCGGGGCAGAGTAAACAAGGAGGAGGTGGAGGCGTCCATGGTGGTTCCCGAATTCGTCCCTGGTTCTACACACACACACATACATACATACACACACGCGCACACACACACGCATACACGTATAATTGAATTAAAAAAAGTGCAAAAGTCAGAGAAATGAAAGCCCACTTCTATCCCACCTTGGAAACCATTCCCCAAAGACAGACACTCCTGCACAGTTGCTATTTGAAAAAAAAAAATCAACATAAATCAATTTGATCCTAACTTTCACGTGACTCAACTTTTTATGAGCTTGTTAACTATACTTACAGACTTTATAAAACAGAATGGAAGCACCTCAACAGTCAACAAGAACACCCTCTCTTCTTATCAGTGTGTTCACTTATACCAGTGACAAACTTGAGGACTAGTGAGCCCCAGACTGTAACAAAACAGCAAGCAGTGTTGTCCTAGCATTGAAACGACTACACTGGCCCCAGAGATAACCTCAGCCATTCCACTTGGACTCTAGATCCAAACATGGGCTTCATAATCTTTTCAAAGTGTCCTGATTGAAAAGGTAAACATCCTTAAACTCTAACAATTACGCAAGATTTTCATACTTTTTGCACAACTAAAAATAAAAAATGCTTACCTGAAAAAGTTTAATAAACTCATTGGAAGAGTCACACATAGTGCACAACCTAAAAGGGAAGAACATTAAAATTATAAATTATTCACAAGTGATGGTATTACAATAATTGTGTCTTAGAACCGATAATTTTCAGGTTCAAGTTTATTTCTGCAACAAACATTTTTTTAAAAGCCAATGGTTTTAATTTTATTTAGTGTGTGTGTGTGTGTGTGTGTGTGTGTGTGTGTGTGTGTGTGTGTCAGAGGGCACTGTATGTCCCTGTGGAGGGCCAAGAGTGACTTCGGAAATCATCCTGGATTGCTTCTACCGCCTTCTTGCTTGGCTCTGGGATTTCCCAGGCTCTGCCCACCAGGACTGGAAGCATGGGCTGCCACCGGTTCTGCCATTTCTTTCTGGAGTTTTTTATGTGGGACCTGGGACCCAAACTCAGGACCTTCTGCTTGCAAGACAGAGTCTTAACTCCTGAGCCATCTCTCCAGCCCCCAAACTACTTTTGTACACCAAATTTCTAAATGTAAGGTGGCAGTACAGTTTGGCAAGTCAGAACAGACTGAAGAAACCAGTCTGAGCTTTGGTTTTGGTTGTACCATCAATCAGTCACAGGACCACGTGGCTTTATGCAATTTAACCTTTCAGTGTCTTTAAGAGAGAAGTAACACAGGGGGTCTTCAGCATGTGACTATTACATAGAAAGACATCTGGAACAGTGCCTGCTACATAGCAAACCAGGAAACAGGTGTGAGCAATTAGAAAGGGGAATGACAAATAGATCCTATTACTTCCTGTCTACATTGATTTTTTAATATCCCTAGAACATTTTGTTTCTTTCCTTCCCATCCTATGTAACTCAAGGTTCTTTGCCCTCAAACTGAAACCCATGTGTGCCCTTCCCAGAAAGCCAACCATTGATTCTGCTGCCCTGTGGACTGTTTACTCCGGTGCTTCCTATCACTTGTGAGCTTTCCATTGCTTTCAATTTCTTAGCATTCATTTGTCTCTCTTCCTGCCTTTGAAGAAATTGGTCTTAACCTCACAAGCAGAAGGTCCTGAATTTGGATCCCAGTTCCCACATAAAATGGCAGTATCCTGTACTAATGGCCCTGGCAGGTGGAGGTTGGGAAATCTCAGAGCCAAGCAAAAAGGTAGAGTAATCCAGGATGATTCCCTAAGTCACCCTTGATCCTCCACAGAGTCATACAGTACCCTCTGAGACACACACACACACACACACACACACACACACACACACACACACAAATAAAGTTTAAAAAGAAAGAAAAAGAACTACTTGAAAGCACTAGAAAATAGTCGAGGGCAGCAGAAACTTGAAAAGTATCTATAACCTTAAACTTCTAGGTTAAGACTTTCTGACCTCTCTCCCTCCAAGTCCAGGCCAGATGGTGGAAAGCCACAGCCTTTTCCACCAACTTCTTATAGAGACAAACAAACAAACAAACAACAAAACAAAACAAAAAGCCCACCAGAATTTAGAGAACCAGAAGTGTAAACAAAGGGTCACAGTGGAGTTGAAGCGAGAGCAAAATCTTACCCAGATCTGTGGCTGATTGCTAAACTAAGCAATCTAACAAGATCCCAAAGAAAGTGACGAAGAGGAGATGCTACAGAAGTACAGGTTGGAGACAGCAAAGTTACAAGAGCACTTGCCACACATGAACGAGATCCTGGATTTGACCTCTATCACTGCCAGAAAGAAAATCAAGAGGCTTTCGTGGTAACATCTGTGAGTCTATGGTGTCTTACAGAAAACGGGGAGTGTTCTGGGGATCAAACTATATATGCTAGGAAAGTGCTTCAGTGCTTAGTGATCTCCCATCACGCTGTGCCTTTCACTAAGTTCTAATCTCAAACTTGTCTTGGGGAGCGAAGGGGAAGAACACAGTTGCTGAATCAGCAGTTTAGGATCTGCAACAAAGAAAACAAACCTCAGCCCCAATCTTTAGCTGGCCACTAATGTACATGGACCCCCCCTCAATATATCAGGCACTGAGAACTGGGGAGATGGTCCAGAAGTTAAAGCCTTTGCCTTATAAGCAAAGGACCTGAGTTCAAATCCCACATAAGAACACCAGAAGGATACACTTTTGAGCCTGAAGCCTTAGAAACCCCAGAGCAAAGCAATAAGGAGGTAGAGAAATCCAGGACGATTACCGAAGTCACCTTGGACCTCCATAGGCAAACCCACTCAAGTGCCCTCTTCTACACACAAACCCACACATATCCACACATGCATGACAAAAAAAGATGGTAGAATGACAATCGATGCTAAGAGAAAACTTTGAAACAATGCAAAACATTTTCCTTCTTTTTTACTTATTAGTGTAAGGGAGAGCCAAGCGTGCATCATGGAGTATATGTGGATCAAAGGACAACTTTTAGAAGTCAATTTTTTCCTTCTACCACATGGGCTGCAGGGATGTACACAGTTACCTTTATCTAGAGCCATCTCACTGGTCTTCATATAAATTTCATACAAGTAAAAATGTATTGTTACTAGATCTGTACCACAGGAAATCCTCAAAGGATTCTACGGAAATCCAGGAAAGAACATCACATGCTAAGTCGCATGTTCAGAAAAGAATGAGGTACCCAGAAATGAGGGTGTATTGGGTAAGTACAACAGACTATAATATAAGGGTCAGAGATCAGTGGTACAGCTAACAAGATTAGCACTGACACCAAAAACTGTTGACACTAAGTGACTTATCATGTAAAGATGACAAGAAATATACATGCTCAGTTACTGTGTTTTTCATAATAAAATGAGGGTTGGAGTTAGAAGCTGATTTCTGCTTTCCTCCCCGTGGCATCCTGGCTGTTGTTCCCAAAGGAAATTGCTATGGTAAACAGAAGGCTATCCCCAACCTTGTGACATCACTCTGCTCCACTCAACCACCTCGGTCCCATCAATCCCCCCCGCCAAAAAAAAACAGGGCTTCATTTAGTCCAGGTTGGCCCTGAACTCTTCACACAGACAAAGACGATCCCAAACTCTTGATCCTACCTCTACCTCCTAAGTGCCGACATTCAGACAGACACCACACCTGGCTTTGGTGTCTATTAAAGCATGGCTAGAATTTAAAAACTCCTCTCATCAGCCAGACACTTAATCTGTGTCATCTTTAAACCCAACATTTAAATGTAAAGTGCAGTAAAACCTGCCATAGGACAAGCTGCTCAAACTGACAGACGTGCAAAGTAGGCGTGGCAGTGGATGTCCACAGTCCCAGATTTAGGAGGTCTGAAGATCAGAAGTTCAAGGTGATCCTCAGCTACAGCAAATCTTGAAGTCAGCTTTAAATACATGAGATCCAGTATCTCCCTCCCAAAAGAGATTTACCACGCGAGTCACCTTTTCAAACTTAAAAGAAGTTAACACAGATAAACATTTGGTGGACATAGCTAGTTTCTAAAACATGTAATTCAGGGGGGAAAAGTTCCAAACCACTCCTTTTCTAAATGTCAATTTTATTTAACAGTTTCTCATCCTTACCCCATTACCAAGGTTCCTGACAGGTTTTTTTGTTTGTTTGTTTGTTAAGAGAACAAAGCAATATTCTATATGGATACTTCTTAATACTACAAAGATACTGAGTGTCACTTTTGGACCCCAAAATTACAAAACCCAGATCTCTTTGCTTTTTACTGCTTTCTGGCCACAAGTATTTTTCTAACACTCAGTCACCTGTTCTACAGATATTCCTATTCTTTTGGCTAAAATCAAAGTTAGAAAGATGGCTCAGAGGTTAGGTATCTGCTTCACAAGCAGAAGGGCCTAAGCTGGGATCCGCCAGGCGGAAAAGCAAGGGTCTATACTTCAGTACTGGAAGGAGGAACCTGGGAAATCCCATAGAGAAGCAAAAAGGAGGTAAAGTAAGCCAGGATGATTCCCAAAACCACCCTTGGGCTTCCACAGGCACACGCACAGACACACATACACACGCACACAAAATCAAACCTTCAATGCAAACAAAAAGAAATCCAAGAGGAAGAGAGAATTGATTTTTTGAAGAAGACATTGTAAAATACTCTACACATTTCATCTATTGCTTTTTATTCAAACTAACAACCTTAAATTCTGGGATATAAAATTTACACTAAATGTCCCATCTAAATATGTATCCTTCAATATAGTCCAGATTAAATGGGACAGTTACTTTTATAAGACTCCGTGTGGTAATTTATTTTGATATTTCAACAAGCTTGGTGCTAGGACTGGGAGATGGGTTAGTAGTTCAAGCCCGTGCCTTTGTAAGCAAAAAGATCTGAGTTCAAATTCCCAGATCCCACATAAAAATGTCAGACAAGTATGGCAATCCCCTGCAAGTCTAGCCCTGGAAGGAATCTAGGAATCCCCATAGCAAGTTGGCTAGCCAGACCAGCCCTAATTGTGTGTTCCGGGTTTAATCAGAGATCGGATTCACAACAATAATAAGGTGGAAAAACAATCCAAGATGACTCCTGATATCATCCCTGGGCCACACATTCAAGTGCACTTATGTATATATTATCTGCCCACATACAGAACACACTTGCATGCATGTATGCACACACCCAATGCATACATATGTGAAAGTTTTTTTTTTAACTAGGTGCTCAACAACCATGACTATCCAAAACAAAAACAAAAGCAAAAACAAAAATCCCTATTTTTTTTAATGTTTGGGTAGAAATCCAGTATAGCTGCAAGATTGCTCTGCTTGCTAGAGAACAGGGGAGATGGTATTATTATGCGGTATAGTCAAACACTGGCTTTTGATAATAAAATGATGGTTAAAAACAGGCTTCGACATGGAGCTTCTTACCAATAATCATTGCAGTGAATAGGTCTCTATATAAGAAATTAAACAGGAAAGGTTCATACCAGGCCTCAACTCCCACAACGGCAGTTACTATGTAGACAAAAGAAATAGTCTGGAAGAGAAAAATACAGACAAAAGCAAAGAAAGGAATTAACATATGGGAAAACTAGAGTATCAATTGTACTTTATGAAATTTCAGGTCTAGTCAAATGTTTAGCAATAGCAACAACAACAACAGGAGATGCTTAACTCTGCCTATTTAAAAAAAAAAAGCGGGGCTGGAGAGGTGGCTCAGGGGTTAAGCCTCCGCCTGGTTCGGTTCTCAGGCGGAAGCGGGGGCGGCCTGCGCTTCTGGTCCTGGTAGGGCGGAGCCTGTGAATCCCGGCGCAGAAGGAGGTGGAGGCGTCCATGGTGGTTCGCGAATTCGTCCGTGGTTCTACACACACACACACACACACACACACACATGTGCACCGTTGAATAAATAATAATAATAAAAAAAATTAAAAAGAAAAAAGCCTGTTTGGCTAGTCATGCCATTAAATGACTACCTTGCAGACAATGCAAGCAACTGGCCATCTGAAGCACATCAAAGAACAATTCGATTTGTCCAAATGTAACAAATGCTCCTCAACAAATACTCCAGTTCCTGGTTTCATCATTGGGGAGCTTTCTGTAAATGGGGCAAATGAGAACACAGAACCTGGGCCTCAAAAGTAGGGTTAATTAATAACAAGTCTATCTTCTGCTCACTGAAAAGTTTGGGAAGAAGACAAAAAGCCAACAGTTTAACTACAAGTACAGACCTTCCTTCATAAAAATCAACTGTTAAAAGAACCCACATTTAAACTCATTAAGATGCCGAATCTTGATGGAAGTATGGTATTGTGACTGTATTTATCATACTTTAAATGAATTAGGAAGAGACAAAAGGGTCTATATGAAACCAGAGAAACCACATATTAATAACTGCTCAAGATGATTAATGGATGGATAAGGGTTATCATTACTGTATCTCTCCACTTCTGTAGGCATTTGAAATTTTCCATAAATAAGTGCAGTTTTCAAGACAGAACCCTCGGCTTTGTGTGCCTGGACAAACACTTTACCTACTACATCCCTAGTCATCCTTAATTTTTTTTTAAAACACACATCAATTCTAACCAAAAAAGTGTTAAGGGCAGTGAAGAAGGAAAAGCAAAACCTTTTTTTAAAATACTATGGTAATGGTAAAAGAATACATACTTACCACCTGGCTAATGTCATATCCCCATGGCAGGAAAAGAATCCCTGTGTTATACTTTTCCCAGTGGGACAGGATGAAAGAAAACAAAACTACCCATAGCAGGAGATAGAGAACAAAAACATTGACACCAGTCGCTCCCCGTCCAAAGATGGAGTACACCGTCACAACAAAGTAAACGCACGACCAGCTGTCCAGGCCGTGGTCAAACAGCTCCCCCAAAGGGGTGCTGGAATTGGTGCGACGGGCTTGCTTTCCATCCACGCCATCTGCAATGAAACACATGTAACAGGAAAAGATCAACGCCTGTATCAACATGGGGAAAGGAGACTTTAATAAGCAAGGGAGAAAAGCAAAACAAGCCAGTCTATCTCAGGAATGGTAGTGCAGACAGACATCAGCTGCGGTCATAAAAATCCAATCTTAAATTCCTACAATCTAAAGATTTTAGAAAACGTGATTTCTTTAAATTTAATCTAAAAATAAAAATATGCTACATCATATAGCTAGAAAGCTAAGAAGCTTTCTAGCTGCTCACAAATCATATTATTCTACTGGCCACCAAGTCTCAAAATCCTACAGATATTTAATAACTTGTTCACCACAGTTCATCTTCTTGCTCCAAGATCCAAAAGTACTTAAGCTATAATACCTATTTCACCCTCTGTGATAGTAATGTCTTTTCTTCATAGAGCTAATTCTTCCTCAATTGTGCTTTCAGAAAATGCACATGGTAGCTTGGTTGGTACATTAAGGATCAAATTTATTGAGCCCATACCATATACAATTCTTGGAGCTATAAAACTGCAAAAATCTTAGAATAAACTAAAATTGTGCCCTTGAAGTGCTAATAATCAAGAAAAGGGACATAACATAATTATTAGAGGCATAGTATGTCACAAATCACAAAAGAGTTCAGAACAGGGACATAACATGATCATTAGAGGGACAGTGTCTCATGAACCATGAAAGAGTTCAGAAAAGGCAAGGCTTCCCTTTAGACAATCTAGAACAGTTTCCAGGACAAGATGAAATCTGAGTGGGCACATAAAGAATGAATGGGATTTGAGTAGGTAAGCGATAAAGGAGTATGCCATTTCAGGAGGAGGGAGTGTGTACAGAATACACAGTGAGGTGGAAAACCACAGGCTCGCTTAGAAGCCCAGAGATGAGCATGCGCAGCATGTGTTCAGAAAACACAAGCAGTATAATTTGACTGGAAGAGAGTTTTTTTAAAAAAAAAAGGCTAATGGGTTGGGGATTTAGCTCAGTGGTAGAGCGCTTGCCTAGCAAGCGCGAGGCCCTGGGTTCGGTCCCCAGCACCGGAAAAAAAAAAAAAAAAAAGGCTAAAAAGAAGGTTAAGCCAATGTAAGAGTTTTAGGGACAAGAAGAAACTACGAAAAGACACGTGAACTGAGTAATGCCAAACGTAAAGGCAATTTGTGCTTTAGGAAGACCACTGACCTGCCGTCAGTGTAAACAACAGGCTAGACAGGTGAAGTACCAATGGTACCATGGTACTGAAAGGATGGGCACAGAGAACATTACAAAGTAAACCTGAAAGCTGGGAGGCAGGAGAGCTCAAGTTGGAGGTACTTTGGGCTACACAGTGAGACCCTCAAAGAAAAATATAAAAAGAGTGAAAATGAGAGAATGATAAAGAATGAAAGACAAGACCTAAAAGACAATTTCCAAAGTCTTTAGCCTGGGTTATCAAGAAAACAATGTTCACAGAAGAGAACAAAAATGGCAGGAAAAGGGGAAGTGGAGGACAAGGGTGAAAGAGAAGATGAAAAACAGGGTAGAGATAGAGCTCAACCAGCACTTGCCTCACAAGCATAAGGACCTGAGTTCAATCCCCAGAGCCCAGGTCAAAAGGTCGGCCTGGTGGCACGTGCTGTAGCCCCAACACTGGCAAGACAGAGGCAAGAGGACCCCTGAAGCTCGCGAGAATGATGCCCAGGATAGCTGCTGGCACTTGCAAGGATGATGCCCAGGATGGCTGACGGCATTCCCAAGGATGATGCCCAGGGTTAGCTGATGGCATTCCCAAGAATGATGCCCAGGGTTAGCTGACGGCATTCCCAAGGATGATGCCCAGGATAGCTGCTGGCACTTGCAAGGATGATGCCCAGGATGACTGACGGCATTCCCAAGGATGATGCCCAGGGTTAGCTGATGGCATTCGCAAGGATGATGCCCAGGTCAGCTGACGGCATTCGCAAGGATGATGCCCAGGATAGCTGCCGGCACTCGCAAGAATGATGCCCAGGGTAGCTGACGGCGCTCCCAAGAATGATGCCCAGGGTAGCTGACAGCACTCGCAAGGATGATGCCCAGGGGTGTCCTCTGGCTGCCGTGCACATGCACAATACACTCAGAGAAAAACAGAACAGAATTCTGATACTGCTATTAAGAGTCGGCAAGATATCCACACAGTAATATTGACGCAGTTCACTCCAAGGCAACTTACTAGCAACTCAGAAGATGAGAGCTAGATACACACAGGGAACTCTTCTGAAATATGGATGTTAAGAATCAGGATCACTATAGGAATGAGGAGAAAGAAAGCTACAGCTAAAATATGGTAGGATGCCTTCATTTAAGGCAGAAACAGGCTCCCCCCATAGAAGGAAGGACGGCCACCCAGTATAAAAGGCAGAGAAGGACTGGGATGCAGAGCGCAGTAGAGTAGCTGCTTTGCAAGTGCGAGGCCCTGATGGGCTTGATCGCTAACACTGGGGGATGGAGGAAAATAAACTGGGTGTGGTGGCTCATGCTGTAATCCCAGCAACTTGGGAGGCTAAGGCAACAAAGTGAATTCATGATCAGTCTGGTAATAGAGACCTTGTCTCAAAAGAGCAAAACACAAAACAAAACACAAAACACACAAACAAAAAGGATATAAAGAAAAACACCTGTCATTATCATGTTCTTTTGTTTTTATTCTCAACAAGGTATTACCCCAGTACCTAGATCAGTCAATGGCAAAGAGGGTCTTTTAAAGATACTACTAAAAAAACACACGTAAAGTCAAACCTTAAACTCTTCTCTAAACCCTGAAGATTCCTAGTACACAGGGGCTAAGAAATGTTCTTCCTTTATCTAACTGAAGTTTTTCTAGGACATCTTTTCTTATTATTCCATGGCTTAACAATTTTCTATTTTCTGTTCAACTCCTATTAGTTAGATCACATCAAACTCATGAAATATATGTATTAATTTTCTCGCTGATTCCTTCCAATCCCACAAGGTTATGTCTCAGAACTGAACTTCTGCTGGCTGGCAATAGCTCGGTGGGTAAGGCAGCTGCTCACAAACCTGGTGCTCGGGTTCAGTTCCTAGCAGCGTGCCTGGTTAAAGGGAGAAGTGGCTTTTGAAAGTTGTCATCTAACCTCACTCATGCACCATGACATGCATGAGTGCCCAGTTAAAAAAGTTATAAAAAAATTAACCTTTTGTCAGAAATGTGATTAAGGGCATGTCCCATTATTATGAAAGATATCCCCACAACCACAGGGTCTATAGGAGGCCCCTTATTTCCAAATAAACTAATGTTTCTATAATACTTGATCCTCACACTTAACAAAATAAACAGCCTCATGTTTAATTCCTGAGAGGCGTTGCAACAATAGTTAGGATTCTGCTAGAAAGCTGTAGACCTGAAACAACTGGCAGATAGCACCTCCTTCACAACCAATCTATAAGGAGCATTTAAAAGCACACTCACTTTCCATAATGAGTACAAAACCTCTACTTAATTATGCAATGCTTAACTTAAGTTCCCCCTAATTCTTACAGACTTCAGAGATCAATTGTACCTTCAAAATCTTATAGCTATGACCATCAACATGTCATCATTTCATGGATCAATTTATACTGATTTTAAGAGAACAAGTTATTTTGCTCAAAAAGATCTAAGCAACTTGGCATAAAGGTCTGTTATCTTACATGAGCTTAACAATTATGTACTGAGTGCCTACTGTGTACTAGATACTGGGGATATAAAGCAGTTCTCACTGTGAAGGAAGAAACTTAACACTTTAGGTAACATAGGCAGACAACACGGCTTACAGGCAAATGAAAAGACACTGTGCAGGGTTTTAAGAGCCACGGAAAAAAGCAAAGGGGAAAGAGAACCAAAGGGAAAGAGAACCAAAGAACACGGGATAAGCCACCTAGATAATCCTATCAGAAAACATTGCTGGCAGAGCAGACAGCACAGGCCTGACACAGGCTTCCTCTAGTGCGTGTGATCTGCTCACTTCCTTGTTTGTTTTCCCACTGCGATCTATTGCAGCACTCTTTTACCATCCTACAGTTACTTCACGTCAGCATCCCTTGACAAACTTACAGTAAAAATACCGTCTTGCTCTAAGAGTTGGCGAGTTTTGTGTTAAGGACCAGGTAATACATACTTAAGGCTTTGCTGGCTGTTCTTCGTGTAAGACTCTGCCACCCCTACTCAGCTGTGTCATTACTGCAGGGAAGCACCACAGACAACACACAAAGAAACCAGCCGAGCTGTGTTCCAGCGAAGCTTCCTCGCAATACTAGAGTGGGACACATTTGCCTTACAAGTTATCATTTGCCAACTCTCTTGTTTTGTCAATCTCTAAGCAGTAAGTGACAGTATACAGAAAGATTCAAAAATATAAATTTGTCAATCTGAATAAGACACTAATAAACCCTAGTTAAAATGAATCAAGCATAAGAGAAAATGTTAATTTGGTGGGTATCAATCTTATGGAATTACGAGCTACTGACTAAAACCAATGTTTACAAGTTTCTTACCTAGAGTATAGGCTACAAAGTTGAGGATGCCCACGACAATCCAAACCCAATCAGGTACGTGTTTGTGACCTGGTGCTGTGAATGAAAGAAACTAAGATTTTAATTCAGCCCGACTACAATAGTTCTTACCATAACATCTGTTGCCAGTGAGAAATGTTGCCATTTATTAATCAGGTTAAAGTACTTCAGCCTGGGACACACAGGAACACCTTGCCTCACAAAAGCAAAAGTAAACAACAGCAAAAAAATTTTTAAAATGTGTTTAATCTAAATCTTGTTTCATGATCTTAAAACATTATAAATAGTCTAAATAAATACACTTTGGGTATAAACACAGTACCTCAAACTGGATAGTCTGGACATCAGAATCACCTGTAATGCATGGATCTCACTGTTCCCACTATGATTAAACAAAAACCAATCAGGAATCTGGGTGACAGGCCTGGCCCTGTAATTGGCCGACAGCATGACTCTCACTGTGTGGCTTCTCAAATACACTGAACTAGACAGTTCACTTGGTCCTTTAGTGATTTCATCAAATGACTTTGGGAACTTAATGTTTACATATTTTTGCTTTTTATGACTAAATAATATTTTAACTTGTTTTCAAATAAAATCTCACTGAGTATCAGAGGTCTCCAACTCACTATGTAGCCCAGAGTAGCCTTGAAATTTCAATTATCTTGCCCTATGCCTCCTGAGTGCTGGAACTATAGGTGTGTGCTATTGTGCCCAGCTTAAATAATTTTCTTGAGAACAGTCCAAGAGAATGTTTCTAGTACATTTTGGGATGTGCCCAGCATTAAGATACAAAATAGAGAAGAGGCCTGCAACCCTGGTTATACAAGTATATTAACAAGGTACACAAATCAAACACTTAACTGTTAAGTCATAAAGAAATTTACCTTCAAACAACTTTTTGCATACATATAACTTTATTATCCATTAAAAACTAAAGGAAATTTGCATACTAATAACATGGATATGCTTGTTTACTTTTACAGAAAGAATACATCTTAGCTGACACTGCAAGATGCACAGCATCATCATTTTCAGGATTGATCAATGTTTTCATCTTGCAATCACCAGGGCTGAGAACATGACTTCACATAAATGAATAATACAAAACATTAGAAGCATATTTACGGCCATTTTAGAAACTTTGAAATTCTGTCCTAATCCTACTTCAAAATTTTTTTTATTTAGCAATATTTTAAAATAAAAGTTAAATCAGCAATTCTTAAAAATCAAACTGTGCAAGACAATATAATCTAGAAATATCAATCTGATACAAGCTAAGGAATGATGATAAGAAAACAGTTGAAGCCTTTGTTTTCCATAAATAAACCATAGTGTTTAAGAGCAGAAAATGTTCTGTGAGCAATGAAAACACACATTAAGCCGCAGTCTTGCATTTGAGCTTCAAAGTTCCAGGCAGTACTGGCAACACGTGGCATGACGGCGTGGACAGTGCACAGCACATGCTGAGTCTTCAGAACCGAGACTGAGGTGAAGTCACGTGACTCGACACAGTGAGTGCTCCAGAACATTTCAACTTCCCTTGCATTTGGGCTGAACTGAGGTTTTGGAGGCTAAGGGCTCAGAAAAGGAACTTTAATTGCCAGCACTTTTTGTACTCCCTACATTCAGTTGGTCATGTGGCCTCATATGGGGCTACAACCCAGAGATGAATAAACTGTGGCCTAAAACGAGGTCAGCTAAGATGGAATTCTTTATGTGAAAATAAACAAGTTTATCCACCCTGTTATTGGCATGCTAATTTCCTTTAGTTTTTAAGAGATGACAAAATTATACATAAGGAAAAAGCTGTTAGGGAACAGCTAGGTGTAGTCAGGCATGTAGTTCCATCCACTTAGGGGAACTAAGGTAAGATTAAAAGGGCAAGGCCAGTATGCACAACCCTATCTCAAAATAAAATGTTAAAAATGGTCTGTGTCTGTAGCTCAGAGACCCAGTGCATTCAACATTCTGGATCCAACTCCCACTAATGGGGGGGGGCCCAAGAACTGCTTTCAGAGGAAACCAGAGATCTTAAAAAACAAGCAGGAAATGAACAGGGGGAAAGAATGGAGTCACAGGTCTGAACCACACCAAACTTCTAATTACTCTTTATTTTCTAAAACCTCAGTGCTTTTTAGACAGCATTATCTAAATTATCAATAGGCAAGTTGCTATTATATTTCTGGAACTTAGGAAAATGTATAACATTGTACAGACACAAATTAGTTTTTATATATAATTCTAACATTTTCTGTAACATTTTAACATATAAAGCATTAAAAAATGTAAGCGTCTAATGGAACCAGAAATTAACTAACCACACTTTATATTTCTCTACTCAGATACTTAAAATTATATATTAAAGGAATATTCTTACCGGAAGCATAAAAATCAGGATCGAAGTATGTCATAAGTACAAAATTGAATACAACCAGCAGAAAGCCAGAAAAGGTTATAAGATTGGGAGCCAGCCAAGTAGGAAATACCTAGTTTTTCAAAATAATTATAAAATAATTAAATCTCTGTCCAATAAATACCACAACATACAAATTTAAGTCACAAAAAAGCTATCAACTTGAAAGATTATATGCAGGAGTTACACATATCAAAATGTTAATTATAAATTCCAGTTGATAGATAAGCATTTCTTTCTTCTTCCTTTCTATATTTTAAATAATTCTGTAATATACACTTTTATAATATAGCATTAAATTCATTCAGGAAGTTTCAAAAGGCATTTTACAAAAAATGATAAATTGCAGTACATAAATTTAGACTGTAACAGTGAGACAATGCAAAGGCGTGTGGCCTCAGGAAAAGCAGCATCCCTGTGTGTCTTATTAATCTGAGAGCTGGCTGGGCCCAACTGCACAGACCTGCAATACCAGCTACTTGGGAGACTGAGGCAGAAGGATTGCAAGTTCAAACTAACTTTGTGAGTTCCTCTCATAAAGTGAAAAAGAGTGAGGATGCGTTTTAGTAACAAACCCCTTGGCTAGAGTATATGAAGCCCTAGATTCAATCCTAGAATTATACAAAATAACCCCAGAGTGACATCAATAACACTCCACATAATAAGTTAAAGTACCTAAAGCTTATTAAAACAAAAGTGCATGCCTATGAATTACCTTACCTTCACTATAGTGTTCCAGAATGGATGCATGATATACAGGGAGAGTGGGTTGGTATCCAAAGCACTGTACTGTTAAGATATGAAACGTTCAGAGTTAGTCTTTAAACACTAAGAGTATTTCTTAAATGAAAATAGAAAATAACCTTGAAGTACATCTATTTATATGATATATTCTTTTGGATAACAAACTAGAATGTAATATGCAGTATAATATATATAAGTAGGGCAAGACTGTTACACATGGTCTTTATTACTTTTATGACGAGCGAAGGCTCACAGGGAAAGTTTAAAGACCAGAGCAGCAAAGCCTGAAGTTAAGTACACAATGGTTGCTTCGTAATATTAAAGTGCTTCAGTGAAGAAGCTTATCTTGTGGGCCAGGGACACAGCTCAGGGGTTAAGACTGTGCCTTGCAAACAGAAGGACCTGAGTTCCGATCCTAGATCCCATGTTTAAAAGCCAGGCGGAAATGGCAGCAGCCTTCACTTCCAGCGCTGGAAAGTGGAGCCTGGGAAATCCCATAGCAAAGCAAAAAGGAGGTAGAAGCAATCCAGGATGACTACTGAAGCTGCCCTCAGGCCTCCACAGGCACACATATAGTACACACAGAAACATACAATGAATGAATGACACAAACAAGCAAAAATATTTTTTAAAAAAAGAAAAAGAGAGCTGGAGAGAGGGCTCAGAGATTAAGACTCCGTCTCGCAAGCAGATGGTCCTGAGTTCGGATCCCAGGTCACACATAAAAAACGCCAGGCAGAAATGGTGGTGGCCTGCACTTCTGGCCCTGGTGAGCAGAGCCTGGAAAATCCCAGAGGGAAACAAGAAAGAGGTAGAAGCAATCCAGGGTGATTCCTAAAGTCACCCTTGCTCCTCCACAGGGACACACACACACACACTAAATAAAGAGAGAAAGAGAAAGAGAAAGAAAGACAGAAAGAAAGACAGAAAGAAAGACAGAAAGAAAGACGGAAGGAAGGAAGGAAGGAAGGAAGGAAGGAAGGAAGGAAGGAAGGAAGGAAGGAAGGAAGGAAGGAAGGAAGGAAGGAAGGAAGGAAAGAAAGAAAGAAAGAAAGAAAGAAAGCAAAGAAGAAAGAAAGAAAGACAGCAATCTGCACTTCTTGCTCTGGAAGGCAGAGCCTGGGAAATCCCCCAAAAATGAAATAAGGAGGTAGAACAATATAGGATGGTTCCAAAGTCACCCTTGGGCCTCCACAGGCAAATACTAAGTGTGCATGGAACATACATCCAGTATTAGCAGGGATATTATGTAATTTATCCATCTGACATTTAAATGAGACTAGTCAAATATATGAAAGACTTGGTTATGCTTGATACTTATGATTAGTGTATATATATAGAAGAAATAGTAAACAGCTACATATTTAATATTTTTCAAACCACAGCTAAGATTACAATGTCCTATGGAGCCAGTAAAATGAGTCAGAGAGTACAGACGTTGCCATGCATGCCTGATGAGCTGAGGCCTCGAGCTCTGAAATTCACAGAGTAGGAGAGAGTTGATGGACTCCACCAAACTGTCACCTGATCTTCACCATGCACCATGAACACACAATTATAATAAAGTTTTTTAAAAGAATGTTTTATGAATATGCAGGCAATACTTTCAATTATTTCAAAAATAAGTAGAAAATGATTAAAATACTGCTAGCAAAGAACCTTTAGTAACTCAAATGTCTAGTCAGATTTTATGTATGAGGTTTCTTTAACCCATTCTGACTACAATGGGACAAAAGGTTGAGGGGGAGAGAGGATTTGGGGAAAAAGAGGAAGGGGTGCAATTTGCTCCTACTGGACAACACTGGAGGTCATGGAGCTTATCAGATTCTAAGCAGCAGTCACTTTCAAGTAGTTTTAGTTCCTACAAAACCTTCATTGAACTTTCGCCTGCACGGTGAATATAAAGGATGTTACTATGCGGGAAGCTTCGCTTCTACGGAGCACTACATTTGACAGATGACCTGAATTTAAGTCTTCTGATCCGAGGATTTGGAAACCTAAGACTGCAGTGGAAGAGTCCTGGCCTCCCCTACTTCACTGGGAGCATGTAATGGAATCAGGAGGTCAGACAAAGCAGAATGTCACCCACTGCAAGTCACCACCTACTGCAAAGTACAAAAGCTTCAAATCTGAAGTTTAAATCTGAAGAAAGTAGTTTAAATCTCACATGGATATCAGAGTACACAAAGTTCTTCATTCAAATGCTTGCTCAATGAGTCTCACTCACCAGCTTTTCATACTTTATATTAGACTTACAAGGAAGTCTTTAACTAATGGTATCTCAACATGAAAAAAAGTTCTATTTAAATTCTGAGGTTTTAGCTGGGGATGTAGCTCAGTGGTAGAACATTTACCCACAACACTTAGGCCTTGAGTTCAGTCCCCAACACCAGAAGCAAAAAAAATTTTTTTTAAAAATTCTCAAGCTGGAGGACCGGTGTACCTGTTAAGTTTGTATGAGTGGGAAAAAAAAAAAAAATTCTCAAGCTTTAACTCTAAGTGTGCACTTCAGGAGCCCAATATAACTAAGAAAATATAAAACTAAACTCAAAAAAGCCATTGTCCTCTAGGATTTTATTTTTTGACATTGAATAGCTAAAGACCTCAAGTATAGCAAGAAAGAAGGATTAATATGAAATTACAAGGCAGTACATAACACACTGAATAACAAAACACTCTAACTTTGCATGCCTGAGGATTTCTTAAGGTCATGTACGACTTAAAGAACTCTTAAGGAAGACCAACATGAATAAGACAAAAAAAAAAACCCACAAACTTTGAATGCTGAGAAGTTGCCTAACTAATCCTCCTTCACATGTCTGACCCACAGTTGAGTCACATGGCTTTTTAAATACCTTTGGTTACCAAAAATGAACAAAACTCATTACCTTCCAGAAAAAAAAGCGAGTCTTCCCTTAGTAACAAATCCTCCCCAAGCCCTGTATTTTCTGTTTTTTCATCTTCTCTATAAAGTTAAGAAGAGACTCAATTTTTTCTTCTAAATAAGTCCTCCAAACAATTAAAGTTAGTTTCCCTGTCACACCTAATCTTCCCACACTCCTGTGGTCCCTTGTGGCCAGTTTCAGCTCGTCTACTTTGCCAGACAGAGAGCTGCAAGGCTTTTTCTGTAAATAAAACACAGTTGACACTTATTTCCTCCTGAATTCTTACTGGAGATTGTTCATGAATATTAACAATACTTCAGGCTTTGGTGACCAAATGACCTGTGCGACAAATGCACAGCACTACCAGTTAGACAGAACAGCAGTTGCTGAAAATACACAAACAAATAAGCGAGGCCTTGTTCACAAAAGCATTTAATTGGCTTGGAGTTCGTTTGCAGATTCCCTGCTACAGACAATATAATTCATTGTTAATCCAACACACTCATTGACCGAGGGCAAAAGAAAGTTTCACAAGTGGCGTGAGTGGGAAGGGAACTTGACATCAAGCTTCTTGGGCATGTTCTGTCCAAGAATTTAATTTTCTGCAGCAGCAAAGGCTACAGGCTTGTCACCTTCGTGGTCCTCTGGTTCCTTGGGCTGCTCACCTATGGACTGCTTCATCTGGACAGCCAGTGCAGATGCAGCTTCATGAGCAACACAGAATATCAATGAATGAGACTGGAGAGATGGCAGCCCCTAATGTCCAGGACACAGCGCCAGGACCACACTAAGCACAGGATCCTGCTTCATATTTTAAGTGAGTCACTCTGGTCACAGTGTGGAAAAGTGAATAAACAGAAACAAAATACAAATGGAAAAGGCCGTTAAACTGCTGCAGTTCCTCAGGCAAGAGAGAAATACGGGTTAGAAATTTAAGAAGCAGTACACTGACTTCTAAAAGATTTCAAAAATATAGTAGCATGAAAACTCACACCTATTAATCCAAACACTTAGCAGGAGGACCACAGTTCAAGGTCAACCATAGTGAGAGACCCTGCCTCAAAAATAAACAAAAAATACATATTAGGGATGGGAACCTATAAACTACTGCACTACTGTTGACCACCTCAGATGTAAACAAACTCAAAATAACATTTCTAATTTTCTTAAATTGTTTCCCAAACTCCAGAGTTCAAATTTTTTAGAAATACGAAACAACTGGATTCATTGCACAAATTATAATTTTACTCAAATCAAGTGTCCAGACATAATGAAATATTCATAGCAATCTCCAGAAAGAATTCAGGAGGAAACTAGCATCAACTGTGTTTTATTTTCCTCTTTTACAAGCATGGTGCTGGATGGATGAAGACCACGCACCTGCTGACAGCTCTCAGGGTCGGCTTAAGGCAGAAGCCACATGTTCAGTCCCTACACAATCAGAGTTCTTCACCAACCACTTTCCAGTCCTCTGGGTTCATTTTTCTTCCCTTTGGTTAACTTAAGTCACTTAAATATAAAACTCAACACATGAGGTTCCAATTGTTATTTCTCAAAAAAGGTGTTTCAAAAAGCTAAAAAGAACTTTCACATGCAAACATGGGGTTTAGGGTGCCCTGGATATACAGAGAAAGGTCCAAAGTGTGGAAAGCTGCCTGACTTCACCCTTTCTGCTTCTGCCACAAAGTGGGGGCCCAATAAACATACGAATGCACATGTGAACAAGTCAATGCATGAACTGCTTAGTACATTCACTGAAAGGCGCTAAGCTGGAGGTAGGAATTTGTTGACAAAGGGAGCTGTGGGTTATTATGTCAGCGACAGAGTAGAAACTTAGCCTGTGTGAGGCAGCATGAGCTAATCTGTCAGTGTTGAGAAGACAGTCAGTCCCCTCACAAAAACAAAACAAAACAAAACAAAACTATGCTCCCCTAGGAACTAATTCACATCAACGTTTAATTTCACCCTGGGAACTGGCTTCTATTAACAATACCATGTCACACCTGTACAATGTTTTATCATTTCCAAAGGATAATTTTTAATCTGTTCCCTCATTTTACATTATGAAGTAGATAAGGTACATTATCTGTTTTACAGATAAAGAGTCTATAAAATTCAGAGATTAACACAGCTAATAATAGAAAGACATTTAAATTACATTCCTTCTGAGTTCAATAAGATTAGGTCATCTCTCATCTCTGGAACAGTTCAGTGAAACCGATCACTTTGTTTCATGCCCGACTATTCTACCCTGAGTACAATCATGAACTCCCCAGATTTCTGTACTGAACTTAACATTGCCAAAAGATCTCCCAATACAGATTTTTCACTCCCAATCTGTGGCAGATGAATTCTGAAGTGAGTTATACCTCGTATAATCAACCTCCCAGATGGCTTATTCTGCTTCCAGAGAGTGGAGGAACCTTTGGCTTTTTGGTAATGGATGTCACTGTCTTTTGTGTTATAAGTATTATATATATACATACACATCTACATATATGCATTGTATCTACATTCACACTGATATATCTTAGATGTACTATAAAACCAAAGTGGTCAAGAAGTCACTTCCACAATTACATCTGGTCTTTGCTTTGGGCGAGAAGGATCCTGTTGATCCTGAAGAAGAAATGGCAATTATGTGAGCTTGTGGAACAGGACCCCAGGCTCCGAATGGTATTCTGTGGGACTCAGCCCAGGAGTCAACTGTGGACTTCTGACCCACGAAAAGTGAGGCAATAGATGTCTGATGAGTCTATGGTAATTTGTTACTCAGCAATAGAAAGCTCACACATGTCTAAAAGCAAGACATTATCTTCCAACAGGATATCTTTTCTAAGAATGCTAGGAATGGTGACTCACACCTGTGACCTCGGCACTGGGCTATCAAAAGGATCAGAAGTTCAAGGTCATCGTTGCTGTAGTAATGAACTCAAGGACAGCCTAGGTTTTGAGACATGCAACCATGTCTCAAAAGGCAAGCAAACAAAAGCATACTTGTGGCTGTATCATTCCACTCATGACAAACTACACACCAGTATTTCCTTTTCTTGTATGTGTGGGGGAGAGCGGTTGAGCCTGAGGATTGAACCCACGCCTCACACATGCCAATCATGCACCCTATCACTGAGCTGTGTATCACCACCTCCACCTCCCCTTTAGGAAAGGTACCTTGAAGCTCAAAACTCAAGACTGGGCACATGCCCATAATTCTAGCAATTGGAGGCAGAAGCAGAAGGCAGCCAAAGCTACATGGCAAGACTATGTCTCAAACAAACAAACAAACAAACAAGAGTTAAGGATGTAGCTCAGGGGCACATCACTTGTTTAGTATGCACAAGGTCCTGGATAGGTCCCATACCACAAAAAAAAAAAAAAAAGAAAGAAACCAATACCACTTATGTTTGAAAGTTAACATACCATAGAGACATACCTTCTCTTTCACATTCATTTAATGTGATAAAATATTGAATATGTCTCTGATGTGGTAGTTCTCAAAGTGCAGTAACCACACGAGACACCAGTGACTGATCCGAGCCAGGCTTGCAGCTTCAACATGTGGGAGGGTTCAGGAAACCTGACTTTCAGCAAACCTTCCAGGAGACTCTGAAGTCAGTGTACTGCTCTAGTGACAACACAAATGATATTCCCTCGATCCTGAGCTGAAGGGCAATGCATCAACAAGAGTTCAGTGCTAGCACTTCATGTCCTTGTGGAGCCTTCAAACTGCACTCAAGCAAAACACAAAGTATAATAAAAGACAGAGTACCAATTAAATGCCTACTAAATGCAAGGAAGCATCATGCTGCACTCTAATACATAAAACACACCTTGACATGCACTCAAATATATCAATATATACTCTAATAGATGAAATACACACTAATATATGAAAAGACCAACTCTTAAATTTAAAATACATTTTTTTAAAAAGTTTTGTTAACCTCAGAAAAGAAATAAAATGTTTCTTAGAATACTCTTATGAATATACGGCTTTAAGAACTACACCCACAGAGAACATGACTCAGTGAATAATGAGATCCCATTTCGGTGAATACTGTCATTTGTTTCCACTCACAAGCCAGAGAGAAAGAGGTGGTAAGAGAAGACTGGAGAATTAGAGCACAAGATAAAGACAAGTCGTGATGGCAAATTAGTCCACTTGTTGAACTTAAGTACGCTCCAACAAGGGAAGAAAATGAAGGGCAATTTAGTAAGGGAACTTGAAATACTTGGTGATCTGAATATCAAACATGATGAACACATGGGAAGTCACCACAGATTCTTAAACAGGAGAGTGGTATTTGTATTGTACAATTCACTAAAGGAAAGATGAGATCTGATGTCAAAGATTGGGACAAGCTGATCAAGAGTTCAAGGTTATCCTCAGCTACACAGAAAGTTCAAGGCCAGCCTGGACTATTAAACCCTACCTTCAAAAGAAAAAAAGATGCAACCAAAGCTAGACAAAAACCTCTCACTACTTTTCCATCTGTCTACTGAATTACCATTTAACTTCCTTCCTAAAACATACTTTCTCTTTATGTAACCTCACATATAGCACTACATACCATGTGCTTGGCAAATATTAACTCATTCGACGTTTATAATGGTCCCAAGTTTCACAGATGAGGAAACCTAAGAGTGAGATGAAAGTCCTGCTAATGATCAGTTAGCATGGGGATGTTTTTTAACTAAATATGCGCTCCCCTGCTATTTAGCCAAAAGTCTTTTCTCTTTCAATTAGTGATAGCTGTAGATGAAATGTTTTTTCCTGACCATGCAGGATGTGAATCATCTTTTTATTCAGTATATCCACACTCTACACACTACCACTCATTAGTTTTTTACTAGCTGTCTCATTTTTGGATCAACTACTATTTATTTAAAACTCATCATGAATTCCATGCCTAGGCACTGTGAGTTCTCGTGGGCTCCCTAGCCCCTCATGGCACTCTAATGCCATGAGCTCTGTTTTATTTCTGCTTCTCATGGAGGCTCCACATCTGGAATCCATGAGTTCCAACCTTTCTTTTCTCTAATAAACTCTACCTTAATCCTCTAAAAAAAAAAAAAAAAAAACTCACATAGTAGGGCTAGAGAGATGGCTCAGGGATTAAGCCTCTGCCTCTGAAGCAGAAGGTCCTGAGTTCTGACCGCAGATGGGGGAGGGGGGTGGAGATACCAGATGAAAATGGCAGGAGTCAGTACTTCCAGCCTTCGAAGGTGGAACCTGTGAAACTCCAGAATAAAGCAAAGAGGAGGTAATGCAACCCAGGATTCCAGAAGTCACACTTCCACAGGCACACAGTGCCCCCCCCTCGCCACACACCCCTACACAGACACAAATTTTTTAAAATTTAATTTACATTTTATTTATTTGTGTGTGTAGGTGTGTATGTGCATGTATGCACCAGATGACATTTCATTTCATTTAAAAAAACTCGCATAGGAACCGTAACTCTGTTTCACAATGCCAATGTCATTCACCTCACCACACAGACACGGTACCATCTCACAACAGCACAATGGTATGTATAGCAAATAACAGTTTGAGACCATATTCAAGAGCTTTAATTACAGTATTTGGTTACGATTTTTTTTTGTTTTATGATTATTAGCCTCTTGCTGTGTAGCTTACAAATTAAACTTTATCCTACTTTAGTTTGCATATTTAGGAAAATTACATAATATATAAAGTTTGGCATTTTATCCAAGGGTTGATGTAACCACTGAGAGTCTTGGAACATAACCCCTATAGATAAGGGGGCCAACTATACCCAACTAAGTACATGACTAACAACACAAACCTACCTTTCCTGCTTGTTTCCACTGTACATTTTCCTCATCTGCAAACACAGACCTATCAAATTAAGCATGTCACTGAAGGTGAATATTTTTTTCTTTTTTTCATTTTTATTTTATTTTAATTTTTTTATTATTATTTATTCAATTGTGCGTGTGTGCATATGTATGTGCGCGGGCGTGTGTGTGTGTGTGTGTGTGTGTGTGTGTGTGTGTGTGTGTGTGTAGAACTACAGACGAATTCAGGAACCACCATGGACGCCTCCACCTCCCATTCTGCCCCGGGATTCACAGGCTCCGCCCTACCAGGACCAGAAACGCAGGCCGCCCCCGCTTCCGCCTAGCGTCTATACATGGGATCTGGGATCCGAACTCAGGACCTTCTGCCTGCAAGGCAGAGGCGTAACCCCTGAGCCACCTCTCCAGCCCCCTGAAGGTGAATATTTAATTCTATATACCGTGAATAAAAATCAACTAGAACCTAAGAGGCACAGATTTAGACATTTAGATTTAAGAGGCAGCTCAGCATGAAGCACAGACTACAGACCAAACTGCCTAGGATCAAATATCAGTCTGGTGTGTGTGTGTGTGTGTGTGTGTGTGTGTGTGTGATATATGTTACTAAAACTTTGGGGAAATTACTGGACTCTCTGTGTTTAAGTAAAACAGGGAAAATTATAGTGCCTCCATCTCACAGGGCACTTGGGAATGTTAAATGACATATGACACTTCCAGCAGTGTCTGCAATGTATTATGTGTATCTAAATGCTTGCTATAATGCGTGGTGTCATATGCCTGCCATCATGGACTTTTTGGTATTTATGGTGATACTTCTCTGGCCAGACAATTGGCCTTCACAGAGCTCCCAGGGCTCACCTTAGTCTTGCCCACACTTTCAGTGCGTCTAACATATTGTGGTCTTCATCCATCCATTCTAAAGGTTCCTCTGGGGTTCGGGATATGACTCAGGGTTAGTTAAGCCTGTCTCACAGCAGAAGGACCTGAGTTTGGATCTATGCCAGGTAGAAATGGTGGTGGCCCTGGAAAGCAGAGCCTGGAAAACCACAGAGAAATGCAAAAAGGAGGTAGAGCAATCCAGGATGATTCCTGAAATCACCTTTTGGCCTCCACAAGGACACAAAATAAAATCTCCTCTATTATACACAGACACACACACATACGCACATGTAAATAAGAAGCCTCCCTGTAACATCTTTTCCATATATCTCCCTTATGCAATGAACAAACTTTTACCCAGTATACAATATGTAAATATTACAGCAGTTAGAGAAACAAGTCAGCATTAGTGAACTGGGATTTCAGAAAGCAGTAAAGATCTACTTAAGATGCTTCTTTTACACAGCACCTAAAGATATAGTAAACTCTTTTTCCCGTTAGATCACTCTTCACCATGTTTCAAAAACACTACCTTCTCTATTGACTGCAGAAAATTATTCTTCAGAAGACATTTTTTAAAAATTATTTACTTATCTTGTGTGTGTGGGGTGTGTGTGTGTGTGTGTGTGTGTCAGAGAGCACTGTGTGTCCCTGTGGAGGACCAAGAGTAACTTCAGCAGTCATCGCAGATGGCTTCTACCTCCTTTTTGCTTTGCTCTGGGATTTCCCAGGCTCCACCTACCAGAACCTGAAGTGCAGGCCACCATCATTTCTGCCTGGTGTTTTTTATGTGGAACCTGAGATCTGAACTCAGGACCTTCTGCTTGCAAGCAAAGTCTTAATCCTTGAGCCATCTTTCCAACTCCAGAAAACATTTTTAAGAGTGAGACACACAGAGAGAGAGAGAGAGAGAGAGAGAGAGAGAGAGAGAGAGAGAAACTTTTTTCACACAACCTACCTATGAAGCACAATGTAGCCTTGAATTCCAGTCTCAACCTACCAAGTGCTAGAATTACAGGTGTGCACTACTTTACTTGGCAATGGTAAACAGTATTCTAGGATCACTAGGATATTTTCCAAGCTTACTGATATACTTATTGAAAAGAATCAAGTCAACCAAGGCATTACTTAAGGTAGTTATTCTTGTATTAAGTGCTAACATCCAGGTACTGCCACAATTAGCATATTATATTTCAGGTAGTTTGCAGTCATAATGTTTAAAATTATTACAGAAAGTTTCTCCACATGGGAGTTGGCTTCAAACTTGCAACAAGAGGGCCAGAGAGATGGCATGCAAACCTGTAACTGGAGTTTGATTCCATGGTGGATTCTCACAGTGGAATCATCTTGGTACAGCTGTACTCGTGTATGTGTGTGTGTGCATGTGTGTGTGTGTGTGTGTGTGTGTGTGTGTGTGTCTCCTTCCCTTCCTCCCTCCTTCCCTCTCCAATCTGACACAATCCTGCCTCAGCCTCCAGTCAGATGGAATTAAGGGGGGGTGCACCGATACGCTCAAAAGTTCTTCAAAAGAAATTTTGTTTTGGGCTGGAGAGGTGGCTCAGGGGTTAAGCCTCCGCCTTGCAGGCAGAAGGTCCTGAGTTCGGATCCCAGATCCCACGTATAGACGCCAGGCGGAAGCGGGGGCGGCCTGCGCTTCTGGTCCTGGTAGGGCGGAGCCTGTGAATCCCGGGGCAGAAGGAGGTGGAGGCGTCCATGGTGGTTCGCGAATTCGTCCGTGGTTCTACACATACACACACACACAGACACGCACATGCACATACGCACAGTTGAATAAATAATAAAAAAATTAAAAAAAAGAAATTTTGTTTTAATTCTAAATCTACAAACCATACCTTCATGTGGTCTTATCCAACAAAAATACCAAATACCGGGGGAAAAAAAAAGAGAAGCCACACTGGTGGCGCATGCCCGTGATTCCAGCTCCTGGAAAGAAGGACAGGAGGATCAGATGCTCAAGTCACCCTCAGCCACACAGCGTTTAAGACCAACCTGGTCCCAAGAGACCCGTCTCAAAGTTTCCTTTTTTGGTTTTAAAGCATTACTACACGTTGCTTTACAAAACTCTGTCTCATGCACCAACTAACTCTGTCTACCCAGTCAACCTACCAGATCCAGAGTCATCCCAGGCTTTTCCTAACTTTACATGTGGGCCCAAAACCACCTTCAACTAGTTACTCAATCATGTTCTGTCAATCTTAAATCAAGAGCACAGGGATCAAGAAGGTCAATAAACACCACAGACCTACTGAGATCTATGGACCGACAGGGAAATAGCAACTAAAGTGCATGCCCTTCTATTTTATTATTTTTAGGTTTTGTGAGACCAAATCATGTAGTCCTAACAGACCAGGATCTTCTGTAACCTGAGGCTGTCCCTGATCCACCTGCCTCCACTTGCCCAACTGCTGCAGCTACAAGTGTGTGCCACCTCGCCCAGCCATATACCTTTTGAAAGAGGTCAAGCATGATTCAACCTCAGCTGATAGAAGAGAAAGTTCAAGACTTATGCCATCCAAAAATTTTTTTTCCTTAAGGGAATTTGGACTTCATGGGAAGATACTAATATTTGAAACAAACTGGCAAGTTAAACAAATCTCCAGGATAAATCTAGTGTGTTGTTACTGGTCTTGACCCTGCTTTTAGAATCTCCATTCCCTTGCTGGGAATAGTAGGTCACATTGTAACCCAGAACTGGGGAGACTAAGGCAGGAGGCTGAGGCCAGCTAGATTACATACAAGACAAAACTGTCTCAAAAAGTCAACAAAGCAAAGGGAAAGATGGAGAAGGGGAGACCCCACTCCTTTGCTGGGCATGGTGATATAGGCCTGTAATGCTGGCATTCCAAAGGCTGAGGCTGGGCTACAGGAATACAACAAAAAATACCACACATTTTTGGTCCCCACTGCTGTTATTCAATCATTAACATTCTCCACCTAGTTTTAATCCAAGTACATCTTAAGGTCTCCAACTTACTCCAACGCTCGTCTATCTACAAGCTGCCTGGAAGAGCCTCCCAAAATTCAAATCTGGTCCTGTTTAAAAGTCTCTGCTACTCCTCACCAACCTCATTTATTTATCGTGCCAATGAATCTCTCAAAGTGGACCTAGGAATCTGCTAAACACCCTCCCCCTTCCAGAGTGATTCTGAAGCCAATAGTTGTAGACCACAGACACACTGACCTACAGGGTAAGATGGAGAGGCAAGCATCCCTCTCTGCTAAGAGCCATCCTCCCTCTCCAGTCTCATCTGCCACTGTACTTAATGTTTCATGGCTGCAGGAGCACACTCTCGGGCCTACACTCGTTGATCTCATCTGGCAAGATGCATTTTCTCCCCCCTCACTTAAGTGAGGTAAAACACAGCCTCAGTCTTTTTAGAATGGCCTTGGCCTTCATCTCTATTGCCTCTGAAACTTTCTCAGCCCTAACCCTAATCCCACTAACTGGGTGCTGGCTCCTGTCTTCTTCCACAGGACCTGGAATTTACTAACTGCATTTACAATTTATAATTTTCCATTTACATGTCCATATGCCATCAAACTGGGTTCTCTGAAATCAGGAGTGTAGACTTAGCTTAATTTTGCAGCCCAGTGCTATGCTTGACAAGTGACCCTTCTATAAATGCTTGTTGACAAAACAAAATCAAACTGTATCAACCAGTAAGGTTGAATGCGAGTTTGAATTTCAGTTCATTCATACTGCTATCAAGATACAGTCTGTTTTCGCCTCTTAACTGTGACCCTAAAAAATTCATAATTATTGCAATCACTATAATCATGTTGCTACTGGCCAAGTTAATTAACCTAGCAAAATAGTAGAAACCAATTCAAGAAGTTGTACTCTTCAAACCAAACAAAGTATTTCTCAGCATAGGATACAATCTGATACTAGCTGCTACACTATACATTAAAACTGTATCTTCTCATAAACAAACCTCAGCAAGTAGGACAAGCAGGACGAATCTTTAACAAGAGTTATCTGTCCAATAGGAATAGCAAATAGGAATGATGGGTGGATGGGAGGAAAGTTAAGTTTCACAAAGATAACAACTGTTAAATCTTCACATTCCAAATGCAAGCAACCTTCCAACCCCCACATGAACAACTCTTTCCCCATCTTTGAATATTCATTTCTTCAGTACTTACTAACCCACCTCCTCAATTCATAGTAGTATAGAAACCCTGGTCATGTTAAACATGACAGCTCACAGTCCTGACCTAATGAGACTTGGGTCCTAATACAGAAAGCAGACACTCAACTAATTATTCAACTAACTATTTAGAACAGGATTGTATTAAGTTCCAACACAAGTAGAAAGAGAATATATAATACAGAATCTACCCCAGAATTTCTTCTGGACTGAAAACCAAGTGTCTTGCCCTTTCCAAGGACAGAAACCTCTGTATCAAAGTACCCACCCCTTTCAGTAGTCGCTCTGCCTAAGTGCCTGTCTTGCCCTTTCCTGTTACAGAGACCTAACTCCCTCTCTACATGTGTACCACTTTCAATAGTTACTCTGAAAGGGGTGCCAGGGTTCCAAAAGTGTAGCTCTCAGATGTACCTCCAGGGAAGGTAAAGAAATTAAACTTGATTCAAAAGTAAATTTTTCCCACCAGTTGTACTTACAGTATCAATTTTTCTCTACATTTTTCTATTATAAAAGGTCACACTAGGGAATAAAAACTTCTTTTGAGCATTATGACTCTTAATGCAGGGGGAAGAGTGGCTGCTGTAATCCAATAAGCACATACTATCTGAAGACCACGCAATGGAATGCAAACTCAAAGAAAAGATCTCTGTGTGCAATTCACATTCCAACAAAACTGACCAAACAGATTTTTCCTCTGGACACCTATGAATTCATACTTTTAAGATGAATGGAATATTAAATAAAGAACCCTTTATTAGAACAATGTTAAGACTGAATTTATGTGTGGCCTTTTTTAAATATCCTATTTATTTACTTCCGGGGGGCAGACGTGCATGTGGAGACCAAAGGACAACTCTCAGCAGTCAGTTCTCTTTTCTACAACGGGGGTTTTCATGCAGGCAACCTTACCTGCTGAGCCCTCTTTCTGCTGCCCCCTGAACCCTCTCTGCTGTCCCCCCCTAAAAAAAAAAAACTTTAAAGAAGTCTCCACATAACTAAAATAACACCAACAAACTATTTTAGTGAACACTGGATACTTGCTAAATTGGCCTTTGTTTTCCAGAATAGGAAAGTTTGTCAGAGACAGGAACTGAGTCAGATAAGGGAGGATAAGAGGGTGGGAGAGAAGATAGGAAGAGAAAAACCTCAGGGAAATTTTTGATAATGAAGACTCCTGTCAGGCTCAAAACATAAATCTAGATTAGACTGTAATGTACCCCTTAAGTTAGAGCCTAGGAAAGAAATGTTTTACATGTCAATATTTACTGTGCTGAACAAGGGGTTGGAACTGAAAGCACAACAGAAGGTATCTGGGCTAATAACCTGAAAAAAAGGTGTAAACCTGAGCTAAGCAAGCTCTAGAACTTTTTTCCACTTAGTTTTAAGATAAGTCATGGCCACCTTGATTCAAACGGATACCGCACAACACTGCTTGAGAGAAGAAAATTCTACGTGGCTGTCTCAAGACTTTTTCCCCTACTTTTCTTAAACCAAATCAATTATGCGTTTTCCCCCAGATATTCATTCATTTCCCGAAATGTCTTCTGAGCGCCTACTGTACAGCACAGCACTACGTCCAATCGAGCCACGCCATGCAGCTGTTAACAGGCGTCTCATCTCCCAGACAGTCCCGTTCTATTGGACAGACATACCAAGGAACACCTTCCATAAAGGGGCATGACACTTAGGAAAGTTTGTGGGTTTTTTTTTTTTTTGAGAAATATTTAAGATATAATGTGAAGGTAACTAGCTTAAAAAAAAAAAAAGACGGGGATTAAAACCTATCATTTCAAAAGAAGGTGACTGGATGGCTAGTAAAGAGATCAGAAAGGTGCATTCAGTACAGAGGCACTAAATTTGGGTTAAAGTTAATAACCCATGTTTTCTGGGCTTGGGGGCATCCTCACGTGCCAGGCGCTTCTCAAACCCTTACAATCGCTCTGCCCCGCAGGACTCCCTCATTCCGCTTATGAACACAGAACGGGGGGAGCTGAGCGAGTTTAAATGGTTTGCCTGCGGCCAAACGGAGAAACTTTGGCATCGCATTTCTAAGTACTCGAAAGCCCGCGCGCTCTCAGCGCTCTTCCAAGACACATGGATTTCAAGCCGTGGCCCCGGTGCCACCAGACACGGCCGGGAAAGCCTGCAGGATAAGGGGGTCTGCAGCGGCAGCCAGGCCTCGGGAAGTCACCCCCAATGCCCGCAGCCTCGCCTGCCAAACGACCGTCGACCATCTATCCATCTCCCGCTCCGAAGTTGTATGCAAGAAAGACAGGTGGAAAGTTCATTCAAACCAAGACCGGAAAAAAGGGACGCCGAAGGGAACCCCACCTTTCAGCAGCCAAGAAAAGAAAGACAGTAACAGTCAGTGGAAAGAGAAAGGAATGGTCTCCCCACTCTTGGGGCGCTGTCTCCCCGGAGGAGATGGAAATCTCCCGGGAGCGTGGCGAGGTGGGACGGCGGGCCTTAGGATGCTCCACGCTCCGCGGCCACGAGCCCCCCAAGGACTCGCAGGACCCCCGAAGCAACGCCCGCCAGCGCGCCGGGAGCCACGCGGCAGGCACAAGGTGACACGGACCGCGCCGGCCCCTCCGCCGCCCTGGGCGCGGCCGGGGCTGGGCAGGGCAGAGGGGCGTCCGCCGGCCCGCGCTTACCTTGTACTTATCGAAGCCGGCCAGCTGCTCGGGGCTCACGTATTCGTAGCCAGCCATGGCCGCCCGCAGCACCGCACGTCCGCTCCGCAGCCGCAGCGACTCTCCGCGTCCAGGCGCCGAAACACCAGCAAAACCGCACGGGCTGGGCAGGGATGGGAAGCGCCCGGGCTGGTGGAGAAGACAGAGGCGCGCTCCGCCCACCGCGCACGCGTAGCCGCCCCAGCGCGCAAGCGCAGCCCCCCTCCTCTGCCCCGCCCACTCGGGGCGGGGCGCTACTTCCCGCAGGCCCCGCCCCCTGGCGCCACCGCAACCCAATCGGCGCCGATCGGGCAACACGAAGTCCCGCCCTCCAGCTCTCCTCGGCCGCTTCATTTGCCAGAGTCAAAATTGGTGAGCTGAGGTAAGACGGGGGGAAGGTGAAAGGTCACCTTTCCCAGCGGCCTTTGCTCCTGTCGCCGGGTGAAAGGCGCGTCTGGCGAGCAGCGTCTGTGGGGTGCCCCCTTGATCTTGGGGTTAGGGTGAGTGCATGCGTGCCAGGTCAGGTGAAAGAGCATAGTTCCCTTGCAGCGGTGGAGGAAAAAAAAAAGAGCCAGCTACCGTGTGTACCGCAGCCAGCGTCCAGGTCCTGGGGCGCTGCGGGTAGTGGGCGCTCCGTGGGGCGGACCGAGCTGCGCCCCAAGCCGGTGAGACATCGGTCAGCGTTGCTTGTGAACCTTGGACTGCCTCGTCACCTTCCGCAAGTCGAACCGTTCCGAACTCAGATTGCTAAAGTCGCCCAGAACGGATAAAAACTGATCTGTGTCTGGACAGGTCTTAATTACGTTTGCATAGCCAGCACCCCAGTTTGTGGAATAAAGAACACGAGATCAGTGGCCACTCTGTGTCTAATAGATTTTAATAAACTTGCTACTTTTTATAAGTATCGTTGCCAAGCTTCTCGTCTTTGCTAGTTGAGCCTTATGTCTTCTGCCTCTCTCCCTCTCCGACTTCTGCTCTTTTTCTCTCCTCTCCATTTTTTGGGGGGGCGGGAAGCAGGTCTGGAGATTGAACCCAGGGAGTCACACATGCTAGGAAAATGTCTTTAATCTCTCATGCATTCAGTTGAAACATTTTTCTTCCAGAATGGTAATCACAGGAAGCATTAATACATGCTTAAAGTTAGTATCTTTGTAACCTGGAGAGAACTTCATTCATGCAATTCCTGTTTGATTTAGTCGGAAGAGAGAATGTGTTGTCAAATAAGTGGAGATAGCTAGAAAATTGTAAGTTAAGGAACTAACACAGTTAATAGCTCCAGTAAAGGTTATTAAAACCATAAAAATGGGGCTGGAGAGGTGGCTCAGGGGTTAAGCCTCCGCCTTGCAGGTGGAAGGTCCCGAGTTCGGATCCCAGATCCCACGTATAGACGCCAGACGGAAGCGGGGGCGGCTTGCGCTTCTGGTCCTGGTAGGGCGGAGCCTGTGAATCCCGGGGCTGAAGGAGGTGGAGGCGTCCATGGTGGTTCACGAATTCGTCCGTGGTTCTACACACACACACACACACACAGACACACGCGCGTGCACATACACACAGTTGAATAAATAATAATAATAATAAAAAAAAAACTTTAAAACCATAAAAATGAACAGTCTGTCCAAAGATGTTTGTAAAAGAAGAGGTAGTTTTATTCTTTTAAAGTGAAAATAAATCTAGGTGTGGTGACGCATGCTTATTAGCATTGGGAGGTTAAGACAGAAAACTCTTACTGCAAACTCAAGGCCAACACCAGCTACCATGTGAAACTATGTCTTGAAAAAAAAAAAGTGCACCTGTGTGTGTGTTTGCGTGTGAGTGGGTGTACAAGAGTGAACTTGAGTGCCTGTAGAGGCCCAAAGGTGACAATTGAGAATCATCCTGGTGGAGTTCCAGAGCCGTGGGTCAATAGTTGGAAAAGGGAAAGTCTGGGAGAAGGGAGGGGGCTGGTCTTATACCCTCGGGGTTGATAGGTGGGCTGAGTGTCTGTAGGTGATATCTAGGACCTTGCCTGTTCCTAAGAGTCAAATGAGCACCAGTGACCATCAAGCAGAGGCATGGGGATGGGAACCTATCACTGGATGGCTCTACCTCCTTATTGCTTTGCTCTGGAGTTTCCCAGGCTCCACACATTCCAGGGCCAGAATTACAGGCAACCAGCTTATCTTAGAATCTGGGGGCCAAACTCAAGTCCTTTTGCTTGAGAGGCAAAGGCCTTAACCCCTAAGCCACTTCCTCAGCCCCAAATAATATTTTTTTAAAAATGCCTTGCATGTTCTCTGATCCTTGGGCTAAGTAGGGTAGAGCATTTGCATATTATATTCAATCTCCAGTACCCCAGGACACAAAACACAGATAATGCCCTGATGTCAGTAAACTATTTTTGCCCCAGAACACCTAATTTGTTCACAGTAAAACCTCAACATTTATAATTGAAAACTTTTCCATGCTCTCACACATGTATACATTACTATGGTAAGGTTTTAAAAAAAAAAAAGGCTAGTTGTTTTGCAGAGGGGGCAATCAAACCTAGGACCTCACAGGCACCTAGTACTTACTGTTGACTTACGCAGGCACCAGGGTGTTTTTAGCCAGGGCTGAACCACACAGGGAAGAAGGAACAGGAAGAGTTGGACAGACATTGAGGTCTTTATTCTTTCTTAAATTCCTGGCTATTTCTGAAATTCACTGGCTATTGTAAACCTCAAGTGGAGTTTTGTCTGGCTGCTGCTTTTTTTCCTTCTTTCTTCCTTTTCAACTTCCTTCTTTTCTCTCTCTTTCTCTTTGTTTTCCTACATTTTTTATTTTTCAACAGCAATCCTCCTAGGCAAGAATGTATAGGAAACTTTGAGAGAGTCATAAATCATTCTCTATAGCAAAAAAAAAAAAAAAAAAATCTGCGTACAGGAATGAGCCCACATTTCGTCATGGAATGGGGAGGAGTCCTTACCTTTCCGTGAGGGACTAATGGTAGTTGAGGGTTGTGGGGAGGGGAGCTCATTTTCTTCATTGATAAGCTGCCCTGATTCAGGTAAAGCACTCCCCACCCTTGGGCAAGAAGCCAAAGTAGGCTGGGACTTGTTGGGAAGTAGGGTCTCATTCCGAAGGAGAGGGAATCACCATGATTAAAATCGTTGAGATAATGAATGAAACTGTTAAACCTGTGCAGCACACTTAGGTTCCGTGTATACTAACACCTGCTGTTTTTCTGTCAGTGGCCAAGAATGGAATTTGCTGTGACTTGTCATGCCTTCTAACTTTCTAACAACTTTAGGACCTTTTTTTTTTTTTTTTTTTTTGGCATGGGTAGGTGTGGGTGTGTGCAGAAGCAAGCACTGTGTGTGCCAGTAGAGATCCAAGGAAGACATTAGAATAATTCTGGATTGTTCACCTCCTTTTTGATTTGCTCTGAGGTTTCCCATACTTTACCTCCAAAGTGCAGGCCACTACCATTTCTGCCTAGCCTTTTGTTGTTTTGTTTTGTTTCGTTTTTAAGTGGGATCCTAACTCAAGTCCTTTCTCTTGGGAGGCAAAGGCTTAACCCCTGAGCCTCTCTTCAGCCCTGTCAGGGCTAATTTTGTGTCCTCAAACATCAAACACTGAACCAGTACTACACATACTCCTTTGAATCAAAGAGAAGTGGCATACAATTTCAGAAGGGCCCAAGGCCCACTGCGATATTATTTCCTATCAGACGACTGGGGTAGATGAGGAGAAGCTGGCATATGGCAGCATTTGGAACCCTCAGCTTGCAGGTAGCCTCCAGAAATGGCAGCAGACTGTGGCAGGCAGCTCCAAGTCCTTTGCATTACAACGTATGCTGAGTCCTGGGACCCTGGGCCTTACCATGGCAGATATTAAAAACTCGGGTGCAAGTCTACTAAGTTGGGATCCCCAGCCTTTAACAGTACCTATTTACAGCTTCCAGTCTTTGCAGGAATGGCTGCTATAGCTTTCACGCTAGGGTGTCTGAGACCCTTGGCCTATATATAAAATTTAGCAGCTCTCTGGAACTCTTGCAGTGACCAAGGTTTGTAGTTTCTCTTCTCTGGCTCTGAGTGTGTGTGGTGTGTGTGTGTGTGTATGTGTGGTGATCTTACCATATGGCTCAAGTTAACCTTGGATTTGCGAGGGTACCTCAAACTTACAAACACGTTCTCTGAGACTCCTAAGTGCCAGGAACTGCCAGCATGCTGCGCCGTGCCCAGCTAAGCTGTCCCTGTTTCTGCAGTCTTAGCTGCCAGTCCTCTCTAGCCTTCTCTTCTGCTATCGCTCAATGTTCCTGACCTACCTAACTCTCTCTGTACCTCTTTAGCTCCCTCTTGTCGCCACTGTCCCCGAACTCATAACCACCACTGCTTCACTTATCACTGCTGTGGCCGCCATCACCGTCTCTACCACCACCCATTTCCTGTTACGTTACCCACTCGAACCATTCCACAGGCGATGAAGATCAAAAGTAAAGCCAGAAAAGACCACCGGGGAGAAGGCTTTATTGGGCAGCTCGGGAAAGCAACTACTCCAGCCAGCTCACTATGTAACCCCAAACTACTTGCTTTCGTGGCCAGAGAAGGGGTCTCTGTCAAGGAAGAACTGTGTTCACACCACTCACCAACCTTGTACCAGTCACAGAGACGTCTCTGTGCTGTCCCCTCCCCAGACCCCCCCAAATCCCTAACCTGGGTAGATGTGGTTGCAGCATCATGTCGATTTCACCAAGACTTGCAAGGGCAAAAAGTCCAGTATAAGCCGTTTCAACAGCCGACCCTAGGCCTGTCTTCAGGACCTGGCAACAAGCAGCTATGTTGTCCATGTGCTTTCCCCAAGGCATCTGTGGGGTGTTCCAAGCAGCCAGTGGCAGCCTTAAGGCCGTCCAGTTGGCTGCTTGGCTGATAGACCCTCTCTCTATGCAGCCAGGGCAACAGAGAGGGGTTAAACTAATAGCTGTCAATTTGAGAGTCAAGCTGCCCCATCCCCTAAAGTTCTGACTTACAAGAAAAAAAAATCAGGATTTTAAACTATTTTTAACAATCTTTAATGCTTGAGGGCTGGAGAGGTGGCTCAGGGGTTAAGCCTCCGCCTTGCAGGCGGAAGGTCCCGAGTTTGGATCCCAGATCCCACGTATAGACGCCAGGCAGAAGCAGGGGTGGCCTGCGCTTCTGGTCCTGGTAGGGCGGAGCCTGTGAATCCCGGGGCAGAAGGAGATGGAGGCGTCCATGGTGGTTCGCGAATTCGTCCGTGGTTCTACGCATACACAGACACACACACACACACACAGACGCGCACGCGCACATACACACGCATATGCACACAGTTGAATAAATAATAATAAAAAAAAAAAAAAAACAATCTTTAATGCTTGACAACTGCTCAGAGCCCCGGGAGAGGTGGGTCCCCTGATCCAGAGAAAATAGAAAATTGAAAATCTAGTGATTCCCTTAGACCCACATATTGTCATTCTTGCTTCAAAGAGAAGCCACGTTTCTTATAATCACTCTGATAAGGATGGGGGCTAAATAAAAGAAATATTCAAAGCTGAGCTCTGGGGCCAAGGAGCTGGCTCTGAAGGCAAGGGGTGCCCGGGGACAAACGTGACTATCTGAATTCAGTCCCAGTGCCAACTTCTGAATATGGCCTCTGACCTCCACACACGTATCGTGGTTTGCATGTTTGTTCTCTCCTTTCCTCTTCTCCCCTCTCCTCTCTTCCCTTTCTTCTTCTTCTTCTTCTTCCTCCTCCTTCTCCTTTCTCTTTTTTTTTTTTTTTTTCTCCTTTTCTCTTTCTCTCTCTTAAGTTAAATTAAGGGCTGGAGACATGGTTCAAGGGTTAAGGCTCTGCTTCACAAGTAGAAGGTCCTGACTTCGGATCCCAGGTCACACATAAAAATCAACAGATGGCGACCTGCACTTCCGGCCCTGGAGGGCAAAGCCTGGGAAATCCCAGAGCTAAGCAAAAAGGGGATAGAAACAATCCAGGATGATTCCTGGTCACTCTTGGTCCTCCACGGGGACACATAGTACCCTCTGATACACACACACACACACACACACACACACACACACACACACGCAAATAAAAAGAATAAATAAATTAAAAAAAACTGATGTCAGGCAAAGTTTTATACAGGACAAGGTCTCATGTCCGTCATTGTTGATACTCTAGTGAAATGACAAGAGTAACCCCATTTTTCAACTACTTTGTGCTGCGTCTTGCTGTTCCCCGGCTCCCCTTCCCTTGCTAACCACATCTGCTCGTCAGAAAGACCTAACCCAGCCACCTGCAGGAAGCACGTCATGCTTACGATACTGTGAAATTATTATTTTTTGTGCCTCTCTGAATTTTTTGTCAAATTGATTTGTTTTCTGATATGATATAATTGTGGTTTTATTTCTTATACGCAATGCCTGCACTTCTTCCCCTGGTCTACAGTTCTTTCTGGCATGAGCCTGCTCTTGACCACTGGCAATGAAGGACTCTCAATTGGATGATCTTGTATGGACTTTACCTGTGACTTGCCGGGGTTCAGCGCAGTAGGCCATCATCTGGACGTTTCCCCTAGTCAAATGTAACCCGTATTGCTTTGTTTACTTCACTTTCCTTTCTAACCCCATGAACTTTTGAGGCTGGATCAATGGAATTTTGGCTGGGGGAAAAGACAAGGACACTAACAGGAAAATAACAAACAATCGCAAAACCTGAGTGGAGCCAGAGAGGAGAGACTATGCCCATGTCCATTTTTCCTATAGGAATCATTGGAAACTCAAAGCAAAAATTGAAACAACCAAAGTCACTGACACAGCTACTAAGTAAGGCTTTGAGATATTTTTTGACAGGCCTAAGGCTATGTATCTTGCTTAATCAAAACTCTAGTCTAAACCAAGAATCAGGAAAGGAAACAATAGGTAAAGATAACACTTTCCTTATCTCTTCCCGTGTCCTGGTGACAGCTACAAGTACCACTGGAGCCTCGGAGAGATACAAAGTGAAGTAGTAAGGCCCAGTAGTAAATTCCTGCTGGAAATTATTAAGAGCCAGTTCTATCCAAAGCCTTGGTGCCAGTTTCTCTTCTCCCTTTGGAAGTTGTCTTGAACAGAGAATTGACTTAAGGACAGGAAACAGGACCAGAACTTTAAAAAGAAGAAGAAGAAGAAGAAAGATCCTGGAAGTGCATGTGTGGGAGAGGGGAGGGCAGGCCAGAGTGCTCACCACACCACGACAACTGAGCCGGATCCCTGGAGCCCATGTTAAGAAAGAAAAAGAAAAGGAAGGCAGCTGGGTGCCTTGTAATGTCATCACACCAATTAGTAAAATAGAAGGCAGAAGCAAGAGAATCCCTGGAAGCTTTCATGTGCAACTCAGCAGTACAAACTAGAGAAAGACTTGCAAACAAAGTAGAACCCTCTTCTGGCTTACACACACACACACACACACACACACACAAAAAACACACACACAGGATCACACACACACACTACACACACACAGCACATGTGCACACACACAAATAATAATAGGAAAGACCTTAAGGAGCTTAATTTTAACGTTTTGATGCATAACTGGATATGGGTACACAGACAACTCTTCGGCTCACTGATGACACTTCATCCTTCATAGGGCCTGTCAATAGATACAAAGTACAGTAAAATATACTTTCAGCCACTCTAAGCCAGGCGTGGCGGTGCCTACCTGCAATCCCAACATTCTGGAGGCTGCGGCAGGAGAACTACAGATTCCAGGCCAGTCTGGGCTATTTAAAGAAACTCTGTCTCAAAACACACACGAAACATGACACTAAAAAATGCATACATCAGTATCGGGTGGGTATGTTGAAATTCACCTGTAATCCTCCCAGCGCTTGGGAAGCAGAAAGATCCCAAATCCAAGGGCAGTCGGGATTATGTAGTAAGGTTCAGGCCAACCTGTCTCAAAATTAAATAAATAAATATAAAGGTAAACAAATGTAAAAGTCATTTATTACCACATAAAACAATCATTCAAAACTCAGTAAGCTAAAATAACAACTACTGTATTCTTTCCTATGTCCATGGTTCAGTCATTAGACTGAGCTTAGCGGAGTGGTTCTGGTTTTATGGAATAGTGTGATGGTCGTTTCAAGTATACATACATCAAAGAACCATGTCGTACATCTTGACTACATACACTTTTATCTGTGGATCAAACCTCCATAAAACTGGCAGGGGGAGGAGAAGCTAGAATAAAGTTTTCGAAGGGTTTCCACTTAGAAGTCCCACGGTGGAAGGCCTGGCAATGTAGCTCAATGGCAGGAAACTTTCCTAGCAGGCACAAGAGTCTGGATTCAATTTCTAGCACTGGGGGTGGGGGTGAGGAAAACAACTTGAAGGAAAAAAAAAAAGCCACACACAAACTCATGTGCATTGGAGTGTGTGTGTGTGTGTGTGTGTATGTGTGTGTGTTCATGTGCGTGTATGTTATTGGGAGCAGGTAATGACCACAGCATACTTGTGGAGGTGAGAAAACTACTTTAGAGGTTAGTTCTCTGCTTCCACTTTTGCATAGGGATCAAACACAGGTCCTCAGGCAGGCACAGCAAGTGCTTTTACCTGCAGAGACATTTCCCCAGCTTGCTTTTCCTCCCTCCTTCTCTTCCTCCCTCCCTTCCTCCCTCTCTCCCTTCCTTCCTTCCTCCTTCCCTTCCTCCCTCCCTCCCTTTCTCCCTCCCTCCCTTCTTTCCTCCCTTCCTCCCTTTCTCCCTCCTTCCTTCCTTCCCTTTCTCCCTCCCTTCCTCCCTCTCTCCCTTCCTTCCTTCCTCCTTTCCTTCCTCCCTCCCTCCCTCTTCCCTTTCTCCTTCCCTCCCTCTTTCCTTCCTTCCTCCCTCCCTCCTTCCTTTCTCCCTCCCTTCCTCCTTCTTTCCTTCTTTCCTTCCTTCCTTCTTTCCTTCCTTCCTTCCTCCCTCCCTCTGTCCCTCCTCCCTTCCTCCCTCCCTCTGTCCCTCCTTCCTTTCTCCCTCCCTCCTTCCCTCCCTCCCTCCCTCCTTCCTTCCTTCCTTCTTTCCCCCTCCTTCCTTCTCCCCCTCCCTCCTTCCTTCTCCCCCTCCCTCCTTCCTTCTTCCCTCCTTCCTTCCTTCCCTCCCTCCCTCCTCCCTCCTTCCCCCCTCCCTTTCTCCCTCCTCTTTGCCGCCCTCCCTCCTCCTTCCCTCACTCCCTCCTTCCTTCCTTCCTTCTTCCTTCCTTCCTTCCTTTGTGACAAAACCTTATTCGGTAGCTCAGGCTTGCCTAGCACTGACTAAGTAGGCCACGCAGACCTGGAACTCTTGATGATCCCCCTGTTCCAACCTCTTGGGTTGCTGGCATTGTATCCACGGGCCACAAAGGTCTGAATAGATGCCTCTTCTTGTTGGATGGAATGGCAAGCTCATTTGTGAACCATCCATCACTTTGTGTTAGTACTAAAGCTAAAACACAAGATGGTAAACAAACCTCTTTAAAGAGAGATTTGGAGTAACCCAGTTGGTAGAGTAGTTGGCCTGGTATACACAAAGCACTGGGTTCAGTCTCTAGCAACAGGTTTACACCTGTAATTCAACCACTAGGGTGGTTGAATCGGGAGGGTCAGAAGTTCAAGACCCACCTGGACTTGGTGAAAAATTGTCTCCAAAAAAAAAAAAAAAACCCTGGGAAATCAAATGTGTGGCCCACACATGTTGGCAGGCGGAGGCAGGAGAATTACACTGAGTTTGGGACCAGCCTGGGTTACAGAATGAGACTCTTTCTCTATAAGGAGATAGAGAAATTTGTAATCCACAAGCTTACATTTGAATCGTTTTAAGATTTTTGCTTGTTTGTTCCCTTTTTGGAGACAGGGTCTTCTAGCCCCTACTTTTTTTTTTTCTTTAACCTCTAATGATAATGAATCTGAAAGGCTTTTCATATTTACTCTTTGTCATAACTAAGCAGACACCTGCTTGCAAACCTGGTGACCTAAGAGTTTGATCTCCAGAAGTCCTCAAGGTAGAAGTAGGGGACTGACGGCTGAAAGCTGTCCTTCGACCTCCACTCACGCACCATAATAACCACGACTTGCGTGTACATGCTCTGTCTTTCTCTCTCTTTCAAATAAACAAAGTATATATTTTTAAAAATCAAACTTGGGGTAGAGAGATAGCTCAGGGGTTAAGACTCACCTGGACTGAAGCAAAAGGTCCTGAATTCGGATTCCAGGTTTCACGTAAAAATGCCATGCAGAAATGGCTGGAGGCCTGCACTTCCAGCCCTCATGGACAGAGCCTGGGAAATCCCAGAGCTAAGCAAAAAGGAGATAGAAGCAATCCAGAGTGATTCTCAAAGTCACCCTTGGTCTTCCACAGGGACACACAGTGCCCTCTGACACACATATACACACATAAAATAAATGAATAGATAAAATAAAGTACAAAAAGAACTTTATGGGAGTGTCATAGTTAGGCACAGGTGTCAACTTGACAGTTGAGGGTTTGAGCTCTGGGCACATTTGTAGAGAATTAGTGCAAACCTGCAGGATATTGTCTAGCTAATGGGGAAGGCCCAGCCCATGGTGGGTGGGATTAGGCCTGGAATAAAATACAGACAGCTGGTTGAGAACGTTGTCATTCTTTTGTACACTTGGCCAGACATGCTGGTCTGGCAAGTAAGGATCGTCCCTCTCTCAGCCATTATGTAGAGATGATGTGGCCAGTTCCCTCGGCCCTGGTGTTGGCATGAGCTCTCCTGTCAAGCTGGACTGAGAACTGTAACTGGATTGTCTTAAAGAAATAACTCCCTTGTTCTCTTAAGCCGTTTGATGGTCATTTATCAGCAGCCATACAGGCGGACTACAACAGAGAATAAAGAAATACATGTTGCTGACATCGACTATAATACAAATATTCTTATTCATGTACACTCTCTGTGGAGAATCAACTTTCAGGAAATAATCTGAAAGAGGGGAAAAAAATACTTTGTTGCCAAGGTGATAGATGTCCTGCATGCTGATGAGAGTGGTCACAGAGGAATCCTAAATAGCTTTAGGGTGGGGCCACCCCCCTCAAGAAATGGAATTAGGCGGGATTGACAGATGGAACTCTCCGTGCCAGCCCCTGAACCAGGGAGGAGACAGGCTTCAGTGCAAGTTCACCACTAATGGCTGGTGGCTCGATGGATCACAGGTATGTAGTGAAACTTCCATCAAAGCCTAAAGGGCCTGGGTTTGGGAAACTTCCAGATTGTTGAACATGTGGAGGTGCCTAAGGTGCTGCCCACAGAGAGACAAGGAAAGCGCTGCAGCACTTGACATGACACTTGTCCACGCATCTCTTCCATCTGGCTGTTGGTGTATCTCATCCTATCCTTTGCTGGTAAACAAAGATAAAGTGCTTTTCCAATCCTGATGTATAGCCGGTTGGTCAGAAGCAGGAGCAAAAAAACCTGGGACTAGAGATTGACATGGGACGTGGGGACAGCCTTGTAGGACTGAGCCTGGTGGATCCTGATGCTGCTGCCTCCAGCCAGCCAGAACCAGAAGTAAATGAATTTAGAAAACGTCCTACTGGGGCGTGCTGAAGAAACTGTTGCAGAAATGTGTGTGTGTGTGTGTGTGTGTGTGTGTGTGTATACCAAATTGGGGTGGTACCAAGAACCCAAGAAGGATACATATAAGCCCAAGGTGATAAGTAGATTGATCTCATTAAGGGCTGCCTACAGAACATTGGACAACTAGTCATGCTGCAAGTCCATACCTCCCACCACACTTGTCCATTTTATGTGGTTATCAGGCTGTAGCAAAATAGATACAAACCTGAGCTAGGAGTGCCACCTAGCGGTAAGAAGCAGAGGTGGGGCCCGAGAGAAGGCTCAGTGGGTAAGAACACTTGACCTGCAAGCACGGGACCTAAGTTCGAATCTCAAACACTCCCGTAAAAAGCTGAGCATGGTTGAGTGTGTCCCTAACCCCAGTATTGGGGGAAGAGACAGGCACAGCCCAATCATTCACTGGCCAGTCAGCCTCACCAAAATGTCCAGTTCGATGAGAAATCCTGCATCAGATACCAGGCCCAGATAAATGAGAAATTTACTCTTTCCTGGTTCCTATCAAGGATTCTGCTGGGCTCAACAAGCACCGTCCATCCATGCAATGGATGGCTTTGGTTTGCTGTGTGGAGAGCAGCTAACTGGTGCCCCACGCAGGATGTAGTTTCCTCTGTCTGGGATTCAAAGGACTAGTCTCACCACACTAGGACGGGCAAGAATGCAGGAAAATTGGAATCCGTGCATTGTGGGTGAGACTATACAGTCTCTGTGGGAAATGTTTGCCAAATCCACAAAAGGTTAATCAGATTATTTCCATGGGATCCCCTCAATTCTACTTCTCAGTACATATTCCCAAAGTTACACACAAATATTGTTGCAGTTTAGAGAACAATCCAGAACTGGTGCTTTGACATCCAGGCCCCTCTCACTTTTGCCTGAATCTCACATCCCAGTGAGAGAGATGGTTTGTAAAGATACCTGACCAAAGTTGTCTCCCCCAAAGAAGCAGCAACTGCCTCTGTCCTTTGAGCTGTACCAGCTAAACTCACATCGCGGGAAGAAATGCTGAATTATTTTGACACAGCTGAATAAACTCTGCTCAAGTACTGTCCTCTGCTTCAGTCTCTGACTCATTCACAAGCCATCGTCCTTCCACCAGATCAAAAAGATTTCTGTCTCGGGCCACCGTATCTTCTACAAGCCCTAAATCGTGTGCTGTTCCCCTTACATTCCATATCTTCCTCTCCACTATAGAAAGATGGGTATATAGACTCAAGAGCACTTTGGCCTAGTGGATAATCATATTATAAATATGTTATAAATAAATATTTATTTGGTATCTTCTGAGTTTCCTGGTACCAGATCCTACAACTCTTGGAATATTTCTCCCATATAGCAATCATCTCTCTCTCTCTCTCTCTCTCTCTCTCTCTCTCTCTCTCTCCCTCCCTCTCTCTCCTTTCCTCTTTTAAAAACTTAAAATTTTTTTTCTCATGCTGGAGAGATGACTCAGGGGTTAAGACTCTGCCTCAAAAACAAAAGGGCCTGATTTCTGATCCCGCATAAAAATATCGACAGAAGTGGCAGCAGCCTATACTTCCAGTTCTGGAAGGCAGAGCCTGGGCTATCCCAGAGCGAAGCAAAAAGGGGTACAGCAATGTCCTTTGGGTGATTCCCAAACTCACCCGTGGACCTCAGAGTGTACACACAGTGTACACACACACACACACACACACACGCACACACACACACACACACATACACACACACTAAAATAAACATTTAAAATGCTTTTCTCTTTTTTAAATAAGAATTTTTATTTATTTACTTACTTCAGGTGAGAGAGAGAACAGGTACGCATGACACCTGGGTGGAGATCACGGGACAACTTCCAGAAGTCAGACCTCTCCTCCACAGTGTGGACTTCTGAGGAACAAACTCAGGCCACCAGATTTGCAAACAGGCACCTTATGGCTGAGCTCTTACCAGCCCCAACTTTTTTTTCCCTTAACCTCTGATGATAATGAATCTGAATGGCTTTTCCTATTTACTCTTTGTCAGTTTATGCCGGAAAACCAGAAGGCAAGACATAGTGGCACATGCCTGTAATCTAGGCTGACAGAGGAGGGTGATGAGTTCAAGGACAGCATGAGCCCCACAGAGCAAATGCAGAAAATAAACAAGTGAGCAAACAAAAAAAGTCACAGGAGTAATGAAGTAGAATCAAATTTTTTTTATTATATATTCAACTGTGCGTGTATGCGTGTGTGTGTGCACGTGTGTGTGTGTGTGTGTGTGTGTGTGTGTGTGTGTATGTGTGTGTGGGTATGTAGAACCACGGACGAATTCGGGAACCACCATGGACGCCTCCACCTCCTCCTTGTTTACTCTGCCCCAGGATTCACAGGCTCCGCCCTACCAGGACCAGAAACGCTGCTTCCGCCCGGCGTCTATACGTAGGGTCTGGGATCCGAACTCAGGACCTTCCGCCTGCAAGGCAGAGGCTTAACCCCTGAGCCACCTCTCCAGCCCCCGTGATCAAAATCTTAAGGCATCTTTATATAGGCATGGCCTTTGAAAAATTTGTAGTTCTGGCAGGGGACAGGTTTTCTTTTAGAAAAGGAAAAGACTGCATGTGTGTTGGAAGAAATTATTCTTTGGCCGAAGAAGACAGTGGCAGGCTGGGGGAGATGTGGCTCCGTGGGAAAGTGATCACTCGGTAAGCTTGAAGATGGGCGTTTGGACCCCCAGCACCCACTGGCACATCTGTAACCCCAAGGCAGTGGGGCTGGGGGACACAGGAGGGTCCCAGAGTCTTGCTGGCCGGCTAGTCTAGTCTAATGACGAGGTCTAGTTTCAGCGAGAGACTCTGTCTTAAGGTGAACAGCAACCCAGGAAGACGCATGTCAACTTCTGGCCTGAGTGCACATAGGCAGGTGGACCCTCACACATGTGCATGCGAACCCCTCCCAACACACATACCTACATCCCAAAGACAATATTTGTGGTCAGCGCTCCCTGTAGCCATGGCTACCACACTCCTGGCCTGTCTCTGGGATGTTCCTGTCCTTGGAGGAGTTGCTCCCTATGATATAATAAGATGTGTATATGCGACACGCATATATTCCCAGTGCACGTTTACCAAAACCCTGGGACTCTCCAAAGAATCAAGTGTCTTTTTAAATGCTATGAGATGACAGCTAAGCTAGAGGATCCCGGGCAGCTACAGTGAGCGAGCTTGGTTGCCGGGGGAACCAGCCGTTCAATCAGAAGCTTGGAAGTTTCACCTGTGCTGCCCACCCTCTCGAGACAGAAGAGAAGAGCTGGAGACATCATGCAAGTATCCAAGGCCCAGAGAAATTCAGTACTTCAGGTTGGTGACCCCGTGGCGCTAAGAGGGGGTGTGAGGAACTCAGACAAAGCAAGAAGCAGGCCCATCCTCACAAGCCTTGCCCTCCGATGGAATCTTTTTGAACATTATTTTATTTGGCCTGCAGGGATAGGTGGGCAGCTAGAGCACCCACTCGCAAAACCTGGCTATTTGAGTTCAATCCGCACAAACTCACATGATGGGAGGAGAGACTATTCATGCACCGTGGCGCGGGCCTCTTTCTCTGTCTCTCTGTCTCTCTCTCTGTCTCTGTTTGTCTCTCTCTCTCTCTCCTCTGTGCTCAGGTTTAGTCAGGCAGCCTTGCTGATTGAGACCAGTTCCTTTATGTTCCTCTGTCGCCTCTGGGACTGAAAAGTTACCAATGGATCCGTAACCACAGCAGGTGCATCTAGGCCTGAGCTGTGGAGAGTGCTACACACGCGCTGTCCGGATAGGGGGGCTTCAAATGCACTGCTCCTGTGCTTTGTGTTGAATTATTTTTCTCAGCAAAGGACGCACCAAACATATTTGTATTTATCTTTTTAAGCAAATGACAAAGACCCCCATTACCAGCGATTTTAAACCTGAGCTTAACATTACATATCTTTCAACAATGGTCAGAACCGACGCAATTGCCGGCATTCATGCACAACTAGAAAACATCCTCAGTTTGCACTAAACCAGAAATGTCTTACCATGAACACAGTAATTACCTTCCATTACTAAATACTGAAAAACCTTGAAACACTCTGCGTGCAGATGACTCATCCCGGCCGTGGCACTTGACAGCAGCTGGTACTACGCGATTCACGTCTCAGCGCACGGGAGAGCAGACCCATGCCGGCGCTGCAGCACAGTCTTATTCCAGTGCTGCTTAAGAGTCACGGGGCTCACCTTGGGTTACGTGTCATAAAAAAGCAAAGTGCATACAGAGATTACAACAGTTTTAAAGACAAAAAAGGTCCTAGTGTGTGGTCCCAATGAGCTCAAAAGTCTTGTGACAAATAGGAGCTCCCATGAGCTGTTTATAGATACTTTAGTTAGACTGAAAGTCGAGTTTGTTTGAAATCTTCAAAGAAATGTTCTGTTAATCCTCAAATGGTGCTCACTGGTGTGTATGTATCTGTGACGCACGTTGGTTGAATTACCTGTTTTCCAAGCGCAAGCAGCTCCTCCTTCCTGTTTATCGCCAAGGACTTTGACTGTTGTCTTCTTCAACCTTATCCTTTCTTTTTTTTAAAGTTTATTATTATTATTTATTCAATTGTGTGCACGTGTGTGTGTGTGTGTGTGTGTGTAGAACTACGGACTGAATTTGGGAACCACCACGGACCTCCTCCACCTCCTCCTTGTTTACTCTGCCCGGGGATCCACAGGCTCCGCCCTACCAGGACCTGAAACGCCACTTCCACCCAGCATCTATGCGTGGGATCTAGGGATCCAAACTCAGGACCTTCTGCCTGCAAGGCAGAGGCTTAACCCCTGAGCCACCTCTCCAACCCAACCTTATCCTTTCTTAACCATTCTCCGCCATTCTCTTTGCAGTGACTTTTCTGCCATTAACTATTTTGGTAGAAGTTGACATTGATTTGAAGTTGCCCATCCAGCTGCCACCAAAGGATGCTGAAGAGACCCCCATGACTTAGTGACCCAAATCATGTGATTCCTGTGTCAAACAAAGAAAAGCCACCTCCAAAAGACGGAAATCTGCTGAAGACAGAAAATATCGAGCCAGCACCTTGGTTTCTGCTTCCTCAGGAACCCCTCCAGGTATCAAAAATGCCATCCAATGGGTCTTCAAAGAGGTCGAGCGAAAATGGGTCCCTTCCACAAAAAAATCCCTCACGACGTCATCTGGGCTCTGGAATGTGAAACCAAATTCAAATGGACTGTCAGAATGACTTGCACCTCCTCCTCCTCCACCGTTCACTCCTCCTTTGCCATATTGGCCACAGATATCTCGTTTCCTAGCATCAGGTAACACTTCACGATTTTCACTCTGCTGCTTCTTTATTCTCAGGACTTTTATCTGGGTACCACTTCAGTGCCTGCTTTTTGATACGCTCGCTCGGGTGAGGCGCGTCTCTGCCTACCTAGGGCTCATAGTGATCCACATGTTTTTTTTTTCTTAAAAATTTAATTATACATTTAAAAATTTTTTACCAGTTCCCTCCCTCCCCCCTCCCCTTCCCCCAGTGCCTCCCCCCCAATTCCCAGAGAGTCCTTTATTGTGTACGCCTAACTCTCCACTGGGTCCTCCTCTCCGATGACATATAAGGACCCAGTGGCATTTCCATAAGCCCTTTCTCTTGTTCCCCTTAAGCATAAGATCACTACTATGGCTGTCAATCCCTTGCCTCCAGGGGTCTCGGTGCCCTTAACAGATGCTAGACTTTATGAGGGCAACAGTGCGCTGGACATTGCTGCAGGGCATGCAAAGTCCCATTATGATTGCTTTGGCCCCAACTATTGTTGAGAATCTTGCAAATCATTGCTCCTCCCATCCTTTTGCTCTTACAATCTTACCGCCCCCTCTTCCGCAAATGTCCCTGAGCTCCAGGATGGGGAGAGATTAGGCTGTCCTAGTTCTATGTGATTGATATAGAGTCTCTGAAGTTCTGGATTGTGGTTTGTTGATTTTCTTTTGCAGTTTTGCTGCTCCTGCAATTCCCTTCACTCCATTCTGCTGGGCACTGTATGTCACCCCCTGGCCAGAGACAAAAAGCTGTTAAACTGGAGTCTTGTTATAATAGCACATTCAAGGGTAGATGTAATAAGAGTAGGAAACCTCACTGAGGGAGGGGTCCATCACCCATTTGCAAAATGATTACTTTTTATCTGCTAGACTATATGCCCTCCCCTTCTGGTGAGATCAGGAAAGAACGTCTGTGAACTTAACCAGGTTTCTCATTACTTACTTGCAGACCTTGATGGAGGCCTATTTTCTCTGCTGTAACATGGTCTCCTCTCTCCTTGTTTCTGGTGTGGCTCTCCTAACCTATCTCTCTTGTTCATAATCCTTGCAATTACTGTGTTACATAGGTTTACTTTTGAGTGTCTCAATGTGGGCTGGGTGAGTTTGGTACTAGGAGCCACCTATTAGGGAGTACATACGGCGCTTAATTTTCTGGGTTTGGGATACTTCACTTAATATAATTCTTTCTAATGACATCCATTTCCCAGCAAATTCCAGTAATTCATCATTTTTGATGGCTGAGTAGTACTCCATTGTATAGATGTACCACTGTTTCCTTATCCACTCGTCAACTGTTGGACATTTAGGTTGATTCCATGACTTTGCTATTGTAAATAGTGCTGCTATGAACATGGTCGAGCTTGTGCTATCGAGGCGAACCTCTGCTGCATGGGGGGTTATTCCCAAAAGTGGAATAGCAGGGTCAAATGGCATTTCAATCTTTAATTTCTTTAAGAATCTCCAGACGGCTCGCCAGAGTGGCTGTATGAGCCTGCATTCCCACCAACAATGTAGGAGAGTTCCCCTCTCTCCACATCCTCTCCAGCATTTGTCGTTGTTTGTATTGGTGATCCACATGTTTTTAACAGACCATTGGAAGAGTCCCTGGCAGTGTTCCAGAGGTGACCGAGCTGGCCGGGACCGCTCCCTCCTACCCGGCTTCCCAGGGAGTGGGTGTGGATCTGTGGCCTGCGCCCAGTGACACTCAATGCTTGTGACTGTAGCTTATGTTGAATTATAAATAAATATGATATATATGATCAACATAAAGTGCAGGAGAATCTTCCCTCCTTTGTCTCCCAACTTCATCTGGCTCCTCCTTTCTTGTCCTCACCTGTCTGTACCTTCCACCCTTTATATTTTAGCTTTTCTCCTTTTGGTTCCCTCAGGTTTTTTTTTTTTTTTTTTATTCAATTGTGCGTGTATGCGTGTGTGTGTGTGTGTGTGTGTGTGTGTGTGTGTGTGTGTGTAGAACCACGGACGAATTCGGGAACCACCATGGACGCCTCCACCTCCTTCTGCCCCGGGATTCACAGGCTCCGCCCTACTGGACCAGAAGCGCAGGCCGCCCCCGCTTCTGCCTGGCATCTATACGTGGGATCTGGGATCCGAACTCAGGACCTTCTGCCTGCAAGGCAGAGGCTTAACTCCTGAGCCACCTCTCCAGCCCAGCAGCACAATAGTTTTAAGTGTTAACATTTTACCAATTAGCAGTCCGACCTTGCACCATTGTGACAATTGTCATTGTGACAATTAAATTTCAACATGAATTTTGGAGGTGACAAACATTCCAAGTGGAGTAGTAGTATATATTCTTTAGCTCAGAGACAAAATTAGCTTCAGACTAATATGATACTAGGCTTAAGGAGAGAGGTTTGTAGCTCTGCCAGTTAATTTCATCTTTCGACTCGACGCTTGAGAGATGAGCTTTTGGGCACACCTGTGAGGAATCATTTAGTGAAGGCAAACCTGTGAGGAAGCCTGCAGAAGACTGTGTCAACTGCATGGACAATGTGTGTGTCCAGCCCTTGGTGGGTGAAACTATTCCCTGGACGGAGAGTTGTGTTTTGACAAGCTGGCATGTTAGAAAGCAGTGTGCCTCACTGCTCTTTGCCCTCTGCCTTTACTGTGGACGTGGTGTGGTCAGTTCACTCCGTTCCTGCTGGAGGGAACCTCTCCCTCCACCATAGACCATAACCTGGAATTGTGAATTGAATAAAAATCCCTTGTTCCTAAATTGCTTGGGTCATGTGTTTATCATAGCAATGGCATATGAAGCTAAGACCGTGCCCGATCGCTTCCAGCGCTCTGCCAGCGAGCCACATCCCCAGGGCCCCCCCGATAGCATCTCCAGATGAGCCAGGTACTGGGTAGTCAGTACTCCTTCCTTCCTCACTTGTGTTCCTTCCCCACCACGTGGCCTCTGCCTGCCTCCCCAGACTAGTTGAGTTGAGGCTGGATTTTGTCCTGAAAGTAATATTTTACAAGGGAGCAACTTCAGTGTTCTGAGGAGGGAAGGAGGAAGAGAAGCATTTTGAGAACTAACTTGCGCACAGTAAGATGTGCCCAAAGTATACAGTGAATCATTGGAGTCAGTAAGTCTAGGAAGAATGTTATTGGTTAGATTAGGAAGGTGGAGGCCTGTAAGGAAAAATCCCTATACTTTTTAATCATTCAGATTTTTTTTTGAGACAGGCTACACTCTGTAGCCCAGGCTAGCCCATAGTTTACTATGTGGCTCAGGCTGGTGTCAAACTCACAGCAATCCTCTTGTTTAAGTCTCTCAAATACTGGTCTGGCTGGCATGAGCTACCATGCCCATGTTGGGATTTAATTATTTTAAAGGTAACCTTGGAGAAGCAAACAGCAAAGGTGTAATAGAAAATTGAACACTTTGGGGTTGGAGGCAGCTCGGTTGGTGAAGGGCTCCCCACACAAGCATGAGGAGCTGCTTTCAACCCCCAGAAGCTGATATAAAAAGCCAGGTGTGGCAGCCGCGCTCTTTGAACATACGTGCTGCCGAGTGAGTGAGCACTATGGTGGGCGTTTTTGAAGGCAGTGCTGCGGAGGTGGACCCAGGTGGACGCCTGGGGCTTGCTACTCAGCCCACCTCTCTGTTCAGTGAGCTCCGGGCCGAATCAAAGCCCCTCTGGCAGAAATCAAGGTGAATTGCTCCTGAGGAACATTACCCGAGGACGCCTCTCAGAAGGCAGCTTTCCTTCTACCATGTGGGTTTCCAGGGATCAAACTCAGGCCACAGGTTTGCACGCAGACATCTTAACTGCTGAGCTATCTTGCTAGCCCCAAATTCCTTTTCTCAATTAAGATTTTTTTAACGAACTCATTTTTAAATTTATTTTTGCATGCACATGGAGAGAGAGGGGAGGGAGAGAGAGAGAGAGAGAGAGAGAGAGAAAGGCATGCTATGACTCAACAGATAGAGGTCAGAGAATAAAAGGACTCCTCTCACACACCTGAACCCACATGTGCATCCACAGGAACAGGTGCCTACATAAGCCTGAACACACACACACACACACACACACACACACACACACACAGAGTTTTTCTTGGTATTCGCTTTGCGATAGTGAGACTCAAACCCAAGACCTTAAGAACGCTGAGCTCTACATGAACTACATGCCCAACTCTAATTCCTTACTCATTACCTCCTGTTTTTGATTATCTCTCTTCTAGTGGTTAGTCCCCAGTTTGTTAGCTTCCCATCCTGCTGTCATATATGTGTCATATATGATGTCATACACATCTTCATGATCTAACTCCACTTCCCTTATATCCATGTCTCTGGCAGCAACAGTCCCACAACCGAAGGAAATCCTGAGCTTAGTTCTCTGACAGCACAATATCTGGAGCACATTGCATCATTTGTCACCGTGGTTCCCAGCGCCTAAAATGTGTGGCATCCACTGACTGAAGCAGCCCTAAACACAGACCTGGGCCCTGTGCCACAGAGAAGCTAGAAGAAGGTCCTCGGTCTGGTTCAAAGCCTGGGACAGAGGCCGCTAACACAGAGCCTGGAGGAAACCCCTTGTCCTTTCATGTCTTCGATGCTCCTCTATATGCATGTCAGCAAGGGCAGTGAGAGAGAAGGGAAACCTCCATGGTCAGAATAGCGGCCAGGAGGGTAGAGCAAGATTCCACGGCTTTTCTCACGGTCTTCTTTCCTCTACATGAACTCCAAAGTGGGAAATACCTTGCAAAGGCATGGGTAGTACTCATATGTCATACATCTATGTACACACATTTTCCCCTTGGTGTTTTTATTTTTTTAATTGTGTGTGTGTGTGTGTGTGTGTGTGTGTGTGTGTGTGTGTCCCTGTGGAAGACCAAGGGCGACTGTGGGAATCATCCTGGATTATTTCTATTTTTGTTTTGTTTTGCTCTGGGATTTCCCAGGCTCCGCCCACCAGGGCCTGAAGTTCAGGCTGCTGCTGTTTCCGCCTGATGTGTTTCATGTGGGACTTAAGATCTGTACTCAGGACCTTCTGCTTGCAGAGGCAGAGTCTTAACCCCTGAGATATCTCTCCAGCCAGTTTTTTTGCTTGTCTGTTTATTTTTTGAAACAGAGTCTCAGGTAACCTGAGCCATACTTGAGCTCGAATTTCTGATTCCCCTGCCTCAGCCTTTTGAGTGTCAAGATTACAGGCATGAAAAACTGGGGACTTCTAGATTAGAGAAGATCTCAGCACGTGACTAGGAAGCATCCTTTCACAATGGAAGGTGTTTACTGTGGAAAACCACAACTGGCCAAAGAGCGGAGAATAAGGAGCTGTAGGTTTCTCAATCCTGAACAAGACATCAAATCACCCTCTCCAGCCCATCCCAAGGCTCAGGGAACCTTGTAGGAAAGGTGGGTAGTAAGAATGTAAGGGCCTGAGGGGGAGGGGGGCTACCATGCAAGACTCTCTAGTGAGGACAGGGCTAAGAACTCATTGCAGTAACGTTCACTTCCACAGGACCTGCACAATAGTTGATCTATCCACATTTCATCATGGATGAGGGACGATCTCAAGAAACACTTTACTCCATGATTATCCAAGGTTAACGGTGGACAGGAGAAGGAGCGCTTCTTTACGCAATGATTTACCCACTGATAAGTCATCCACACCCCAGCAAAGCACTCAGGTGCTTACCAGTACAGACGTCCCAGATGAAACCCACACATGCAGAAAAGATGAGATGAGAGTAGGAAGGAGACTGACTGGAAAGGAGAAAGTATGAAGTGAGACAGGAGGAGGAAATGGGGTTGGGTAGTAAGGGGTGAAAACATATTGATTCTATGGATGAAAGTGTCAAAGAATTTTATTTAAAAAGATCACAAGCTTGTGCTAACACACCTGGTATAAAGACCTAAGTATCTGACCAGAAATTCGAAAGGAGGAGTTCCAGAGAGCCAGAAAGTAACAGAACTGTCAGACAAGAAGAGTTCACCTTCCAATTGTACATATGTGGATCTGTTCCTAGAACGTACCACAGTTAAACACCAGATGGAGTATCAGGCAAGCCCGGAACCGGCCACCAGGTGGCGCACATCTACACTAGATCTGAACAGTAGCTCTGTAAAGAGCTTTGAAGAGACTTGATAACAGAAAACACAAGTCCACAACAGGTGGATCATAGTGGACCCAAATCAAATCAGACTGATTACTTGCTAAAACGAAAATATATCATTCTTCATATGGTTTAAACAAGATCTAGTCTTACAAAATGGGGTTTAGGTCCTCCAAGGAATGCAAGTAAGTAATGTGACACCTGGTTAAGTTCACAGACGTTCGTTCCTGATCATGTACAACTGAGGGGGTATGATCTCACCAGAAGGGGAGGGCATATAGTCTGGCAGATGAAAGGTGATCATTTTGCAAATGGGCGACTGACCCCTCCCTCACTGAGATTTCCTGCTTTTATTACATCTACCCTTGAATGTGCTATTATAACAAGACTCCAGTTTAACAGCTTTTTGTCTCTGACCAGGGGGTGACATACAGTGCCCATCAGGATGGAGTGAAGGGCATTGCAGGAGCAGCAAAACTGCAAAAGAAAATCAACAAACCACAATTCAGAACTTCAGAGACTCTATATCAACTACATAGAACTAGGCCAGCCTAATCTCTCCCCATCCTGAAGCTCAGGGACATTTGCGGAAGAGGGGGCGGTAAGATTGTAAGAGCAAAAGGATGGGAGGAGCAATGATTTGCAAGATTCTCCACACTAGTTAGGGCCGAAGTAATCATAATAGGACTTTGCATGCCCTGCGCAATGTCCAACACACTACTGACCTCACAAAGTCTAGCATCAGCTAAAGGCACCAAGATCCTTGGAGGCAAGGGATTGACAGCCACAGTAGTGTTCCTATGCTTAAGGGGAACACGAGAAAGGGTTCAGGGAAAAGCCACTGGGTCCTTGTATGTCATCAGAGAGGAGGACCAAGAGGAGAGTTAGGCATACACAATAAAGGACTCTCTGGGAATTGGGGGGGAGGCATTGGGGGAGGGGGAGGGAGGGAGAGAACTGGTCTACCTATTAAGTTTGTATGAGCAGAAATAATAAAAAATGTATTAAAAATGGGGTTTAAGGTGTCCAGTATTCAATTTCCCACTTCTGGTTTCTCAGTGACTTCTCTTCTAATAAAAAAAAAAAATCTTCTGAGTCCAGGAAGATGATTCAAGTGAGTACTTGAGTCAAATCTGGCACCAGAGTTCAATCCTCAGAGCTCACACGATGGAAGGAGAGGAATGATTTCCCAGAGTTGTCCTCTATCTACATGCATGCTGTTGTATATGTGTACCGATTCTCTCTCTGTCTCATAAATAAATAAATAATAAATATCTTCACACCTACAATCCTATCACATAGAAGACTAAGTACATAGTACAGGCCAACCAGGGTTTCATAAGATCTTGTCTAAGCAAGCAAATAAGCAAATTTTCTGAAGTCAACTGTGCTACCACACACTTATATCCCAGCACTTGGGAGGCTGAGATAGGAGGCTCAATATTGAGTTTAAAGCCATCCTTGGTCTCAAAACCAAACTAAGTAACTAACTAAAATAAATAGCAACTTTTCTCAATTTGACATACACATTAAGGGATGCTCCAGGGATGGGGGGAGGGGGCACTGGGAGAAAGGGAGGGAGGGGGGAAAGAGAGGGGAAAAGGGGGGAGGGAGTAGGGAGGTTCAGGGACGGTTGGAAGGAGGGAGGGGACTGAGGTACCTATTACGTGTGTATGGGGGGGAAATAAATACATTATTTATTTTAAAAAATAGTAACTTTTCTCATTTCAAAATTATTTTGTGAAATTCCTCAATGATGTATTCATGTATATTTTAGAGTATCTCATTTGGGTAAGGGTCTAGTCTATTTGAAAATTAGCTTAGCAGTCAGCTCTAATTTCTTGTTTTCTTTTTTAACCTTGATTTCTTTGACCAATGATTCAGCTTCCCAGAGGGGTTCTAGAACAGTCTGGGTTTCCTGCATTCCAGGGAACATGTTTGAACCTAGTTCTTTGATCTATCGCTGATTATGACCTCTGAGGGACTCTGGTGTCCTCTTCTACTCCCCGAATCCTTGATTTAGAGCCAAGAGGAACCTGGGCACAGTCACGTGGGCTCCAGGGGGCCCCAGGGACTTGACCTGATGCCCACAGACCTGATGGCCATTTGACTGAGTCATGGGCTGTGGCACTTCCTCTGGAAATTCAGCCCTGGCTCTGTCCACTTGTCCCTCCCTTACATTTGCATCCCGCGGCAGCTGGAGGGCTCCTAGGGACCGCTCAGGCACCATGGCCTCCCCGGCTGTCCGCCAGCTGCTCCTGGTTGCAACTCTTTCCCTGCTGGGGTCACCAGTTGCCCCTATATCCCAGCTCGTAAGTACTGGGGTGAGGACCATGGGAAGATCAGGAGGAAGAGACGACAAAGAATGAGGAAAGGGCAGGTGGAGGAGAAGGGTGACGGCTTGATGTAGGACAGAGTTCTCCATGTGTGGAGACGCTGCCATTTCTTCACCCAACTCCTGTGAATTCCGATGAGCCATGCTGGGCTTCGGGTAAAAGCTCTTCTAGTCATTTATTTACTTGTTTACAATGAGTTTATTTATTTAAAATGAATGGGGGGGGGAAGCTTTCCTTGTTGGGTTGCTACTGGCAGAGAGGATGAGAGAGAATCAGGAAAAACAGCATGAGCAAGATTCGTACCTTTCGTTTTTCTCCTATGAAGATAACACTATGTCTATGTCTCCAAATCCAAATCCTCGTCTGTATCTATTCCTAGACAAATCCATATCTTTGTCGGCATCTAAATCTATTTATATCGTATCCATATCTATACAGCCACCTGATTTTACTTTGTTTGTTAGTTTGCTTTTTTTTTCTTTTTCCTTTTTCTTTTTCTTTTTTTTTTTTCTTTTTAGTGAGCAGATCTGTTTTGTTGTTGCCCAAATTGAACTCCTGAACTCAAGCGATCCTCCTGCCTCAGTCTCTTGAGGGCTAGGAGTACAAGCATGAGCCACCATACCTGGCTTCCGCCTGATTTTTTATTTGTATTTTGGGTTTTTTTTTTTTTAAATGGTTGGTTTGCTTTTTTCATATAGGATCTTTGTACTCAGGCTGTTCTGGAACTTTCAGTGATCCTCCTATCTCAGCCTCCTGAGTGCTGGGATTGCAGGTTTGCATTTACCCCCTGGTTTTAGATAAATATGCACATGCCATTTTGAGAGAGGAGACATGGCTAATTCACAGGAATCCAAGATTAATGAAAGACACTACTCACTGTTCATGCTTACCTCAAATCTTGTGGAAAGAATAAGGTCCCCAAGACCCAGATGGCTGGGGTCCCCACTGCTGGAGCTGTGGACCAAGCCATTTTTATTAGCCTAGAGGCCCAGGGAAAGGTAAACTCAGGAAGGCGCTAAGCAAAGCATGTTGACTCCCGGGATGTGTGCCTGGTTCCTGGTTGCAGCTGGGACGCTTTCAGTCTCTGGAGCTACGTCTCCGTGCGTCCCTACTTAGAGCCCGCTCCTCTTCCCTGATGCATGCATTTGACTTTTTAGCCAAAGAAGTTCTTTTTCCAAGAGACCAAGCCATGCCAGAGTAGCCCTGCTGACCCAGGTTTCCCTTGAGAGGAACTTGGGACCAGCCTTTCCTCGCAAGTCACTCTTTGGTACTGTGTTCCAGGAACAGGCTAAAGAGGAACCAGGGCAGCAGCTGGATCAAGCAAATGGAGCAGGGGGTGAGTGGATGGATAGGGAAGGAGGTGGGAGCAGAAGGTGGGAAGGAGGGAACAGGGGCCCGGCACAGCGAGGCGAGGTACTGGGTGGGTGGGACAGAAACCCACGCCAGCTCCCCAGCTGTGGGACCTGGAGAAACACTGCATTTCGGGGGAATCTCCTCTGTGCGGTGGGGGTTGCTGGGAGGATGACGCAAGGCCGTGTGTCTGGTGTGTTCCCCCACTAGAGTGGGGATCCTCGATGTCCTGTGTGACGGCTGGGTGACAGGCCGTGGGAGAGGGCATGTGCTCCATGTCCCTGGAAATGGCCATCGAAGTGTGCGAGGCAAAGGGGAGTTATGATGCCGCTCCTCCAGCTGTTACCTCTGCTGCTGTAGATTCCATCTTGGTCTCCGGCTACCTACATGTGGAGTTCTCAGACAAGACCTGGCCGCAGGCACTCTCCCAGCGCCTGGAGCTGGCTGCCGCCTGGGTCTCTTCTGCCCCAGGATATCTTACTGGACTCAGCCTCACGACAGGTAGCGGTGGTGTGGAAAAAGGGCCCAAAGTAACTGGCAGTGGCCTTTGGGGCAGCCTCCCTGAGCCGCAGGGAGTGCTTCCTCTTTCCTGGGGGCCTGCTGGGGTCCTTTCTCCCTCCTCTCCTCCCTCTCTGACAGAACCTCCTCCCCTCTGGTCCACGTCCCAGTCTTCTAGCATGGGCAGAGGGTCCAGGGAACAGATAGTATGTGTATGCATATGTGTGGGGGGAGAGGGGGACATCACCAATCTCACAGGCCTTGCTTAGCATTACCTCTAAGCCCCTGGCTGCCGAAGTCCCGGGGGGTGGGTATCACTGACCCCTCTGAGAATTGGGGACTGGTGTCTGCCAGCCCTGAGGCTCTCAGGCATCCGGCAGTTGCTAGTCCTGCCTAGCTTTCTCAGCCTGTCCCTTCTCTCGGTCACAGAGTGTAGTGTCAAACACCAGGGGAAGAGCTACTGTACTTGCCTCTCTGGCTACCAGTGGAATGCCAAGGTCTGCTCCGGTTACCCTGCCTGTCACCACCACGAAGACGCAGAAACGGATGCTTGTGGCTGCCGCAGTCTTCCACCATCCTGTCCCCAGCTACTGCCAGTTGCTGCCACCTGGTGAGGAGGGTTAGCAACTTGGAAACCAGTGCCTTCCAGTGAAGGAAGCACTTTCTGGGTTGCTTTGTTTGTTTTCTGAACAGCTGATCCAAGTCTAGATGCTCTTCTGGCTGGGTAAAGAAAGCCAGCTGTCACAGCATGTCACTGGACTGAAGCTTGGGGACTTGAGACTCACGGGCCCCTGGAGACATGGGGGACACGGAGGAAGAGCCAGAGCAAAGCTGCCTGAAGCAGCTCCAGTGGCCCCCAAGTTCCCCTGGGAAATCATGACCCAGAAAGAGAATCCCCTTGGTTCTAAATGCCAGGGCCTGCAGCTGGCCAGGCTGCCACCCTCAGATGCCCACCGAGGGAAAAGAAGGGGAAGCTGACAAGAAGGGGTATGGGAGAACATGCTTCAGAAGATGGGGAGGGGTGAGTGTTTGCTGCCAAGGCGCCTTGCAGCCCCCATCTCCTATCTCCTTTGCAGTCCCAGCAAGCCTGAGCTTGGGCTCCCAGCTGCAGATGTCTGGAGACACACTGAACCTTATTCTCCGCATGAGCCAGGAGGCCACCAACCTGAGATGGTTCTTGATGCGCCCAGGAAGCTACAAACTCATCTCCCTCTGGCCAGGGATGCAGGTGTCCCTGACCTTCAGCCAGACTCAAGCTGGCCTTAGCATCACCCACATGTCTCGCCACTGGGCAGGTAGTTCTTTTCGTAGCCTGGGCATGTCCCGGTCTCTCAGCCATCCTCAGCCGCCTGCGACCCGGGGTTACAGGCACGAGCCACCATGCCTGGCTTCTCTCTTTTTCTCCTTTCTCCCCCCCCCCCTCTGCTTCTCTTCATTTCTCCCTCCTTTCCCTTTTCTTTCTTTATTTTTCTTTTCAACTCTTTTCTTACCCTTCTCATTTTTTCATTTATTGTGGAAAAAGCTAAGAGACCTATTTTTATGTGGAAAATGTCTTTAAAAGGGTCACCCGTTTTCATTGTTATGGGGGGGGGAATTCTGGGACCCTTTTAGAGCATCACAAAAACTCCATAGTGTCCTAAGTAGAAAAACATCAAAAAGAAAGATGCCATTTGCCTCTTTCTCAGGAGTAGGTAGTAGCATCTAGCTGTGCAGAGCACCTCCTTTAGACACTAAAGAGACTGTGCAGGGGTTGGGATGTGGCTCGGTGGGGAGAATCCTCGCCTCGCGTGCACGATGCCATGGGTTCAGTCCTCAGGACCACGCAAACTGGGCATGACGCTGCACACCTAGCACTGTGGAGGAGACAGGAGGATCAGAAGTTGGAGGTCATTCTCCACTTCGGAGAGTTTGGGAAACATGACACCTGTCTCAAGATTTTTTTTAAAGGACTGTGCAAAAATGTAAAACAATGTCACTCTTCTGACAATGTTCTGTATTCTTTTTTTTTTTTTTTTCATTAGAAATCATTTCTGGGGCTGGGGAGATGGATCTGGGTTTAAATCCTTTGCCTGGCAAGCAAAGGGACCTGAGTTTGGATTCCCAGAGCCCACATGAAACTGTCAGGTGCAAATGGCTGTGGCCTGTAATTCTGACCCTGGAAGGTAGAGCCTGGGGACCCCAAAGCAAAGCAGCAATGAGATAGAGCAATCCAGGGTGATTCCTGGTGTCACCCTTGGGTCTCCATAGGCACACACATTCAAGTGCCTGTTGTACACACACACACACACACACACACACACACACACACACACGCACATACATACACGCACAACCACAATTCCATTCAAAGAAATACACAGTACAGGGAATGCTAAAAATAGGTTCCAGTTTCAGCTAATTCGTTTAGATACCAAATGATAGTGAAGGAGTGTGCGGGCTGATGTAGGGAGAGACTTACTTCGGCACTCATGAGACCTGGCTAAGATGGGTCGGGAGCCACTCCTGCTGACCACTTCTTCTGGGGCAGGGGAGGTTTTGTGAAAGGGCCCTCCTGGAACCTTTCTTGCTGGGAGCAAGCTCTGAGTGCTGGGGATACAGCAAGAGGGTTTAGGCTGTGGCTTAGGAAGTGGAAGAGATCTGACATGGGGCAGGGCCTGGGGGAGCCCCCCCTGCCTCCCCCCCAGTGCAGCGAGTATGTGTCTGCAGGTGAGTACGTGAGCATCTTCGAGGCCCAGGGATTCAGGTGGAGGCTGCGCCAGGTGGTGCAGGTGCCCTTGGAGGAGAAAGAAGTGCTTCGACTTCCCGACCAGCTGTCCGTCTCCTGCGCCGCCTCGGCTGGCTTCCAGCTGAGCTGCTGCATCCCCAACACAGACATGACCTACACGGCCGCCTGGAGCCCCATGGAGGGCAGCCAAGGTAGGAGACGGTGAGGGTTGAATGGGCACAGCTAGTCCTTCTAGGTGGCTGAGTCTTCAGCTCACGAGCCTCACAGGCCACAGTTCGGGCTGGAAGGTGGGGGCTGGGAGTCCGAGTCTAATACTGTTTTCATCCCATTCAAGCAACCCCGGTTTGGTTGCAGCACATAGAATAGATAACTTCTTGCAAAATGCTTTCATGCAGACTGTAGTTTAACTCTTGCAATGAATCCCATGAGATGAGTTTGATAAGAATCTTCTTTTGGGGGCTGGAGAGATGGCTTAGACTCTGTCTCACAAGCAGAAGGTCCTGAGTTCAGATCCAAGGGCCATATAAAAACACCAGGCGGAAATGGCTGCGGCCTGTACTTCCTGCCTAGTGGGCAGAGCCTGGGAAATCCAGAGCGAAACAAGGAGGTAGAAGCAATCCAGAATGATTCCGAAATCATCCTTGGTCCTCATGGGCACAGTCAGTGCCCTCTGATATACACACACATCCATAAAACAAATAAATAATAATAGTAAAGAATCTCCTTTTTTATTATTATTATTATTTATTCAACTGTGTGCCTATGCGTGTGTATGTGCGCGCATGTGTGTATGTGTGTGTCTGTGTATGTGTAGAACCACGGACAAATTCGCGAACCACCATGGACGCCTCCACCTCCTTCTGCCCCGGGATTCACAGGCTCCGCCCTACCAGGACCAGAAGCACAGGCCACTCCCGCTTCCGCCTGGCGTCTATACGTGGGATCTGGGATCCGAACTCAGGACCTTCCGCCTGCAAGGCAGAGGCTTAACCCCCTGAGCCACCTCTCCAGCCCAAGAATCTCCTTTTTGTATGGGGAAACTATCAAAACTTGAGTGAACTAGGGACCTTGAGCAAAACTCACATTTTGCCCTCAGAAGTTGGACACCCACATTTCACTCAGCTCTTTCCTGCCACCTCATCCTCTTCTGAAATCGACAGATGTGTTTCCACTTGCTCCGGCCAGTGATGGTTTCATTCCTCTCTCTCACCCTCAGTCTCCATGAGCAGCACGTCGGACTCACAGTGCCTTGTACTGGATGTCCGGCACTGCCCGGCCGCCGACACCACATACACTTGTGTCCTGCAGAGCCAGGGCCTGGCTCCTGTGACGGCTCCTGTCGCTGTCACCATCGTTCAGGGTATGCGGGACTCGGGGTTCAGTGGGATGACTTCTTGGTAGCTCGCTCTCAGACATGCGCCTCCTCCCCTGGATGTGCCTCTGTCCTGGGTCATGGGCGGGGCAGGGGCACCAAGGCCGGCAGGGGTGAGGCCCAAGCAAAACTAGCCGGACTGGGAGCGCTGACTTCTTTCTGACCACTTCTTCAGATGGAGACACTACCTGTCCCGAGGACTTCTCAGTGGTTGCCTGGGATGTCACCAAGGCTGACCACGTGGCACAGGCCCCATGTCCTATGGATAAAAGGGGCGTGGTGAGGAGGCCCTGTGGGTCTGACGGGGTCTGGGGACCCGTCCAGAGCAACTGCACGGAGGCTGAGATCCTGAACTTGTGTTTTAAAGCCAAGGTGAATCCACAGCTTCTTCCTCTTGCCGTTCCTTGCTTCCTCCTCTCCAGTCATAAATTAAGAGCCTTTCTTGAGAAAGAAGCCGGGAAGAAGGCAGAAGGCCTCCAGGGACAGGGACCCTTCATTGGATGGGGGTGGAATGCTTGTCACAAACCATCAAGTGTCTGCCTTTCTATGCCACAGTCACTTCCATCTGACCCGCTCTGCTCCCTGCTCCCCCTGATGGGGTGTGGAGTGGAGGGGCGAGAAGCTGGGCAGGAGCTGGTCCTTTCCTGGTGAGGAGTCTCCCCTCACCCCATTTTCCACTGTCTTGTCTGGCAGCTGCTGTTGGCAGGCCAGGGAAAGCCTGGCGAGGAGGTTCCGTGCATCCTGAAGCAGCTGAAAGGGCAAGTAGAAATGGTCGGCACTCCCTCCGACCTGTCAGAACTGCTGGACACCGTGACATTCCTGGCTGAGGTGGTGGAAGAGAACAGAACGCAGCTCGAAGACAGTGCCCTGAAGGTAAGCTCTCTGAGCCACTGCGGGGATCAGCCCGAGAATAGGGGTGACGCTCTTCTTTTATGATCTTCCCTTCTGATGCTTCACGGACAGTCCGACAGGAACCTTTCTAGAATCCAGATATGTGCTTCTGGTCACTCTCTGCTCTGAGACGCCAGTTTCCAAAGCCATGGCGTGTGGAGAGGTCCTGATACTGGGGACACAGGAGGCTGGAAGGCAGGAAGAGGTGTGAGTACAGAGACATCCGTGAGCAGACAGGCATGTGACTATCACACACACACACATACACACACACACACACACACACACACACACACGCACGCACGCGCATGCACATGCACGCACGCACGCCCACATACAAACACGCCCACATGTATATATGCATTACCCACATGGAGATACTCAAACACACTTGACATTGCTGGGCCCACTGAATTGAGACTATCAAGACCACACAACCCTTCCTGTGTAGGATTATGTGGCAAATATGGCTGTACAGAACGCATGTGGCCCTTGGCTTCAGAATATGGTGCTCCTCTGCCACTGTCACTATTCCTAGCCTTGCAGAATGGGAATGGTTAAGTCAGTGCAGAAGGGTCCTCGAGCAACCGCGAAGGGGAGTCATCAGGTGTCTGGGTGTGGATCAGATTGCATACCTGAGATGGCGCAGGTAGAGCTGAATAGCACGCCATCCTTCCCATCCAGAAAGTAGCCTTCCTGTCCCTTCTCTTTCCAGCCTGGGTCTTGGCTTAGTCTAAGAAGGACAACGGTAGAGTCTGTGGGTCTAAGAATCTCTGTAGTTGGCAGATCACAATCTCTCTCTCTGTCTCTCTCTCTCTCTCTCTCTCTCTGTCTCTCTCTCTCTCCCATCCTTCAGGATCTCCTGATAACCACAGATAAGATCCTGGACCTGGACACCAGCACCCTGTGGACTCTGGCCCAGGTCCAGAAGCCCTCGATGGTCTCAGATTTCCTGAAGGCTGTGGAGACCCTGATACGCAGCCTGAGCCCACGCCATCACCCCTTCTCCTTCAACTCGTCCAATGTGCTGCTGCAGAGCCAGCTCTTCGGACCCGTCTTCCCGCCTGGCTACCAAATGTCCTTCTCCATCTGGCCCCTCCTGCAGGCACAGATCCCCTGGTACTCACTGGCCCCACTGGTCCACAATGGAACCAACATCAGTATTGCTAGCCTCGTGCTGCAAAAGCTGGACCACCTCCTGCCCTCAAACTATGGACGCGGGCTGAGGAACGCCCCGTACGGCTCTCCTGGTCTGGTCCTGGTTATCTCCATCACGGCAGACAGCCAGGCCTTCACCCAGGCGGAGGTCATCATGGACTTTGAGCGCATGGACGGCACCATGCACTGCGTCTTCTGGGACCACAGTCTCTTCCAGGGCCAGGGGGGCTGGTCAGAGGAAGGGTGCCAGGCGCAGGCGGCCAATGCCAGCGCCGCAGCCCAGTGCATTTGCCAGCATCTCACTGCCTTCTCCATACTCATGTCCCAACACACAGTCCCCGAAAGTCCTGTGCTGGAGCTGCTGAGCTATGTGGGTGTGGGGGCGTCCGTGCTGGCACTGCTCGTGTGCCTGGGGGTGTACAGGCTGGTGTGGAGAGTCGTGGTGCGGAACAAAGTTGCCTTCTTCCGACACACGGCCCTGTTCAACATGGTGATCTGTCTGCTGGTGGCAGACGCGTGCTTCCTGGGAATCCCGCTGCTTCCCTCGGGACACCACAGCCCGCTCTGCCTGGCCGCTGTCTTCCTGTGCCATTTTTTCTACCTGGCCACTTTTTTCTGGATGCTGGCCCAGGCCCTGGTGTTGGCCCATCAGCTGCTTTTTGTCTTCCACCAGCTGTCCAAGCACTTAGTCCTCGTCCTCATGGTCATCCTGGGTTACCTGTGTCCGCTGGGACTTGCAGGTGTCACCCTGGGCCTCTACCTGCCTCCGAGGACGTACCTAAGGAAGGGGAAGTGCTGGTTGAACGGAAACGGGGTGTTGCTTCACACCTTCAGCGGGCCAGTGCTGGCCATCGTCGGTGTGAATGCACTGGTACTCACCATCGTTGTGCTGAAGTTGCTGAGACCCTCGCTGTCAGAGGGGCCCCCGGTGGAGAAGCGTCAAGCTCTTCTGGGGGTGCTCAAAGCCCTGCTCCTTCTCACACCTGTCTTTGGCCTCACCTGGGGACTGGGCGTGGCCACTCTGTTTGAGCAAGTCTCCATAATCCCTCATTACATCTTTACCGTTCTCAACAGCCTTCAGGTAGGTCGTGGTGGTGGTGGGATGTTGGGGGGGGAGGGGTGTCTATGCTTTCCAGATGGTCTAAGTCACTTCCAGTCACTAGGTTCAGGAATTTTAGAAGGTTTGGTAGGCATGGACCCAAGTTTCTCCATCGCCTGTCTCGATAACTTTGTGGACAGATTATATAACAGCCCTGAGCTTTGGTGTTCATATCTGCAAGATCATATCTGATTTTGTCAGAGAAGTCAGGAACTTGTAAGGACCAGTCTTTTTCGTTTTGTTTATTTATTTACTTGAGATAGAGAAGAGGCGCGTGTGTGCCGCAGTGTACATGAGAAGTCAGAAGACAACGTTTGAAAGTCACATTTCTTCTTCCACCATGTGGGCTCTGGAGATACTACTCAGGTCACCTGACTTGTGGGCAAGTGCCTTCACCTGCTGAACCTTATTACTGGCTCTAGTACCCAATCTTTCCATGTCCCTTTGTAACCATAACAAGATAGGCACCAAATGGCTCCTGTGTACCAAGGGGTATCAATATGTAGAAAACCTGAGACCGGCAGCTTCAAGACACGTGTAGCCCAAAGCTCTGTGACTGCAGGAAGAGGAGGGAATGAGTGACGCGATCAGTCCCCTCATCTCTGACCAGCTTACCTGTGTCCCCTCCTTCAGGGTGTCTTCATCTTAGTGTTCGGTTGTCTCACAGACAAGAAGGTAAGTCTGACCGGCCAGCTCCCCTCCATCCCAGCCGTCTAGAGACCAAGATGTAGTTGGCATAACCCGAGGCATTTACCTTCCCTTCAGGTACGAGAGGCTTTACGCAAACGCTTCTGCCGCGCCCAGCCCTCCAACTCTACCATCTGCCTGGTGAGTTGCTGGTTTCAAAGCCTCCTGTCGAGGGGAGCAGGCAGCTGTTCCCTAGCCTTGCGCTGCAGGGATGGGTGCAGCTAGGCACAGTGGAAGGCACTTTTCCAGGTCCACTGTCTGCAGTCAGGCAGTCTGATTGCCTGGTGACGCCTGTGACCCTGGTTCCCCGTCTATCTCTGCCTCGGGTTGGCATTGGGGGGTAGGACGGGGACCAGTGCATATGGTCCATGGGACAAAGGTAGCTGACAGCCAAGTTCCTGGGGTGGGCAGGTGAAAATGTCAGGGTGGATGCCCCCTTTCACAGGCAGGGGACTATAGTCATGGTTGCTACCACGGGGCCTTTCACCTCCCCCTAGGCCACAAACGAAACATACATCTCGGATCACAGCAAAGGAAGAAGCGAAGACGCCAGGTGAGAGCCAGTTTTCTCGGGAGCAGGGTGTGAGCAGGTGGAGGGGGGCCAGGCATTGCAGAGGGCCTCCGAGTGGTGTGTGTGTGTGTGTGTGTGTGTGTGTGTGTGTGTTTGTGTGTGTGTGTGTGTGTGGGGCTCAAACCCAGGGTCTTGCTACCACTGAGCTATATCCACTATGTATCCCTGTGTCTGCAGCCCCAGTTTTTTCTTTCTTTCTTCCTTGTAAACATTTGAGACAGGGTCTTGCTAAGTTGCGAAGGCTGGTTTTGAACTCGAGATCCTCTTGCCTCAGCCTCTTGAAGGTCTGGGCGACAGGCACATGCCATCCTGTCTGGCTCTGATAGAGTTCTTGATAAGTAGCTCTTCCTCAGAGGCCTACCCTAGCTCAGAGTGAGGTCAGCAATGAACCGGAACACACTTCACTCTGAAATCCCCTTTCACAGTACCAACTCTGACGTTACTCTGACGACCCTCGCCTTAGCCTAGTGTGCATGTGCATGCCTGTAATCCCAGGTCTCAGGAAGCTGAGGTAAAAGGATCGAGAATTTGAGTTCAGCTTGGACTATGTAGCAAGACCCTATCCAAGGGAACATGCATAAAACCAGTTAGCCGATCTTCCCTTAAGTGAATTGCCATTATAGGTTCCACACCCAAAGGGGAGAACAGTGCTCACAGGTCACACAAGGTGTCCTGTCCCCAGCCTTGAGCTTCATTACAGGCAAAGACACACTCCAGGAAAACCACACGGGAACCCATATTCCTGCAAGGAAGACGATGACGGTATGTGCTAGAATCTCCAAGAAGAATCCTGGCCAACACTCTGAATCTTTCTCCCTTCCTAGAGCTCAGTCCTTTGAAAAGGGAGGCAAAGCCAAGTCTCCATCAGTCACACCCAGTCCTCTTGCAGCTCACCCAGGACCACCCTTAAAGGATCTGGGCAAGGACAACATGAGACAGGTGATCTGATGGAAAAAGCATTTGCTGCAACAATCATTAATCGATAATTAATGTTCCGAAGAGGTCAAGGAAAAGTATGCTAGCCCTAACAAAATATAAAGAAGAAAACAAATTCCTAAGAAAGCTGTCTTCTGACCTTCATATACATGTGCATGTACACACACACGCACGCACACACACACACACACACACTCTCTCTCTCTCTCTCTCTCTCTCTCTCTCTAAATAAAAAGTGAAAAATTTTACTAGCTACTTTGTGTGTGTGTGTGTGTGTGTGTGTGTGTGTGTGTGTGTGTGTGAGAGAGAGGGCATTGTGTATGCCTGTGGAGTCCCAAGGATGACTTGCAGAATATCTTGGTTTGTTGCTTCTACCTCCCGTTTGCCTTTCTCTGGGTTTCCCAGGCTCTGCCTCCCAGGGCCATTTCTGCCATTTCTGCCTAGCATTTATTATGTGGGATCTGGGATCCAAACTCAGGTCCTTTTGCTTTTGAGGTGGAGGTGTAACCTTTGAGCCACCTTTCTAGCCTGCTAGTAACTTCTTAAGTAGCCAAAAGTATGTCCCAATGGTTTTATTGTAACTACTTAGTGATTTCTTTTCTGGTTATTTCTTTTTAACAGTTATGAAGAAAGGACACCTAATTGACAGGAACTTCTGATCTACTAAACATTGAGGATAAAGAGCAGAATTTTCTTTCTTTTTAAGGTTTAGGGAAAAGGTTAAATTCCTCTTTCCTTAAGAAATCAATTTAAAACATAAGTTTTCAAGTGTTGGGAAAGGTTTCACTGACAAGATATAAGAAGAGATCAGAAGTTGTAAGTGACAGGGTCAAGCTCAGATGAGATGTTGAGTACAGTTAAAGACAGAGAACACCAAGACAATCAACTGAACTCATGGACTTCACCAGAGGAGACGATGGGCTCTTGGGAAAATGTTAAACTACAGCAATGAAAAATTGATGAGTCAGCCTTTTAAAATTATACAGTCGTAGATATTTCCAGGAAATGGGATGAGAACATGTTCTGTTAAAATAAAAATGGGCATGCTACACGAGCCATGGGGAATATTCTTCTTAAAACGCTATGTTTTTCTGTCTTGGTTTCCTGGGGTGTGGACTCAGCGTTCTCCACCTCCCCTCAGTTGAGCCTAGAGCAGAGAGGCCAGGCGTCTGCCGGTGTGGGAGAGGCAGTTCGTCAGGAGCCTTGCCTGACTGTCCTAGCCACACACTGAAAAAACAAAAACAAAACAAAATGCTGTGTTTTCATTTGATGATTTGTGTGCATACTTTAACTGTGGATAAGCTGGCCTAAATATTTCTATAAATGTATTCAACCACCCTTTCAAGTAGACAACAGTAAGTTGGCAGGACCACTGCCATCTTTCGATGCCTTGTCTTGGCCCCAGTCTGTGACAGGTCGCAGTGACTCGGAGCTCTGCCTTGCTTAGGACATGTCTCAGTTCCACAGCATTTGCTGTCACTGCATTAGAATTTTATAGTCTACTGTAAAATACCAACTCCTTGTAGAGTTGGTATTTCTTAAAGTATGGAAAAGTGTGGAAGTGTTTTTGGCTATAAATTCAGGCAATACACTCCCTTGCTTTGGAAGCAGCGGAGGCTCCCTCAGTGTGATACAGTAGATCAAGCTTTGTTTTCCTTCTCAGGTGACTGTACATATCAGTGCATACTTTGCTGGTAAGAATCTATGTTAGAAACGACAGAGGAAATGACATTAGATCTTTGCCTCTCGCCAAAACACAAAAGACTATACAGGAAAGCTCTGGAGACAAATGTAAGACAATGTGTTTAGAGGCAATTCCATTTCTAAGATGGCTTGAAAAGTAGATGGTAAATACAGGCGAACACGCCTATTCCTCTTAAAAGGCATCTGGTAAAATAAGCTAAGATGCATTCACATGCAGGAACACTATGTAGTCAATGAAAAGGATGATGTGCCGCTTTACTATTGGATCAGGACAATGCTTAGGCAACAAAGTTAAGCAAACAAAAGACTCCTAGGTAGCATTATACTATGCTATTTTGGTCTGCACAAGAATGCCTTGAAAAGAGGAAAAATCAAAACGTTGAATACTTGATTTTTAATTTTCTTCTTACTTAGGTTGCTTGAAAATAACACTTTTTCATATATGTATACACACACACACATATATATAAGGGTATACATGATACCTTGATACATACATAACATTGCTGAAGTCAAGCCAATTAATATATCCATATCACATACCTAGAGTGTGTGTGTGTGTAGCGCATAAAAACTGTTCTGTTAGTAAATCTGCAGTATACAATGCAACATCAACTCTAACCTCAAGCTGCATGTTTGAGCTCTGGACTTGTTCATCCGTAGCAGCACAATGAATCTATACCTTTTTATATTGGAAATAAAATAGTTTTGAAAAAAACTCTGAACATTTTACACATTAAGGGTGATTTCGGGAATCATCCTGGATTGCTTCTACCTCCTTTTGGCTGTGCTCAGGGATTTCTTAGGTTCCACCTGCAAATGCAGGCTGCTGCCATTTCCACTGGTGTTTTTTTATGTGTGACCTGGGATCTGAACTCAGGACCTTCTGCTTACAAGGCTGAGTCTTAACGCCTGAGCCATTTCTCCAGTCCAAGAAATCTTTTTTTTTATTCAATTGTGTGCGTATGCGTGCATGCGTGCGTGCGTGCGTGCGTGTGTGTGTGTGTGTGTGTGTGTGTAGAACCACGGACGAATTCAGGAACCACCATGGACGCCTCCACCTCCTCCTTGTTTACTCTGCCCGGGGATTCACAGGCTCTGTTCTACCAGGACCAGAAACACAGGCCGCCCCTGCTCCTGCCCCAGTCTATACGTGGGGTTTAGGATCCGAACTCAGGACCGTCCATCTGCAAGGCAGAGGCTTAACGCCTGAGCCACCTCTCCAGCCCCCAGTCCAAGAAATCTTAATCCTCTCTTTTCAGAGTTCCATCTGGGGAGTCAATGGTTTGATCTCAGTCCTTTAATTACACACAAAAAAAGTGAGCTTCTCAGGCAAGTTCAATGCAGTTACAACCATTGCCAATATGTCTAAATGCCTCTTCTCTCTCTCGCAGCATGTATGTACCCTCTGAAAACAGGATCACTGCCTGCTATTTATGTCCTTGCATTGCAGGACACTAAGATACTGCAATGTATCACTCCCAACCTTTGTCTTCATTGAAAAAGGAGAGGAGGGCTGGGGCGATGGTTTGGCAGGTAAGGCACCTGCTTGCAGATCTGAAGACCTGGATTCAATTTTCAGATGCCTACATGGTTGAGAGACAGAACTGATTTCTAAGTTGTCTTCTATTTCCACTGCGCCACGGCACGCACACGTGCGCTTGCTCACGTGCGCACTTTCTACCTCTTACTTTCATGAATAACAAAATTTTAAAAAAGAGAAAAGACTGAGTATACTCATGTCATATAAGCCAGGGGCAGATTATGTTGGAACTATCACTTTTGCAGGAGACTGAGAACGCAATCACTGCTTTTTGTTTCTTAAGAGCACAACTTGAGAAAGGGCTTGGTGTGGTGGCACGTCTCAGCACCCAGGGGAACGAGGCAGGAAGATGAAGTTCAAGGTCATCCTGGACTATAGAATGAGATTATGTCTTAAAAAGTGCAAACTGAGGACTGGGGTGATGGGACTCAGGGGTTAAAGCCTTTGTCCCAAGCTAAAGGACCTGAGTTCAGATCCCTATATCTCATGTTAAAATGCTGGGCAGATATGACAATCCCAGACTGCAATCCCAGTCCTGAAGGCAGAGAGACCCTGGGAAACCCCACAGCAAAGCAATAAGGAGGTAAAGCAACCCCAGATGATTCCAATTATCATCCTTCAGCATCCAATAGTTGATCAAAATAAAATATCTTTACACTTCATTTATCCTGGCAAACAGAAGCACGTCCAAACAATGAGTAAATTTGCTTCAATCAATAGGGGAAAGAGCTATTATTAAAAAACACGACATTATTTGACCACCCAGGCCCCGGGGAGACAGGCGAGAAGCAGCAGGCAGAGGACCAGCTGGCTGCAGACTCATTTATTCAGGAAGTGCTTGAGTTTATATAAGGTCAGGGGTCCAATCAGGTCTGGCCACCTCTCTACTGGGGGGGAGGGGGAGCAGCCACCAATCATTTAGCTGTTTACTAGGTGTCCATTACAGAGGTGGGTTACATGGCCGCTTCCCATTGGTTGTTCATCCCTTTTTTCCATTGGCTGTTCATCCCTCCTTCTCACTGGCTGCTCATCCCTCCTTCCCACTGGTTGTTCATCCCTCCTTCCCATTGGCTGTTCATCCCTCCTTCCCATTGGCTGCTCATCCCTCCTTCCCATTGGCTGTTCATCCCTCCGTCTGTATGGTTCCTCTATTGGGACATGTCCAGGGCATGTTCGTACTTGTCTGGGCTTATCTATAACCAGACCTCCTGGGAGCCGGGCTAGGGCCTCCCTGAATCAACAGTTCCAAGTGGATAGTTACAGGAATGATCTGCCATTAAGAACCACTTTCTACCACTAATAAAAACAAAGCAAACAGTTCTCTTAATAGTTCACTACTTTATTAAGGTTGACTAACCTGGTATTCATGTATTCAAATACCTCAATTTTCAATGAAATTATTTTATGAATTATTTTTCCATAATGAGTTAGTTTAGGCACATTGGTTTGTATTTTAGAGAAAATAATTATCTTTATGACAGATAGGAACAAATATAGTTTGCAAATATTACAAAGATGATTCCAAATTTCAGCTAACTTCTTTACAAACTGTACCCACTAATTTAGTTTTTAATGACAAGATCAAAAACAATGGTTTACACTTAATCTGTGAGACAGTCTGTAATTTACAGATCCCTGAAAGAGCAGGTAAGCTGTGATTACTGAAAAGCTCAAAACACTGGCAAGGCTTAATTGCAAAGTATTTAACAGAAGGCCACGAATGTCTTCCTAAGAGGAGCTAGGAACTACAGGTGTCACTTAGAAGTGCATTGAAATGGCATTGCCCAGTGCGAGTGCAGCACAGAATCAGGTCACCTTCTCTGTAGCAATCATTTTGGGTAAGCTTCCACGATCATAGCATGGCCCTGTAAAAGGAAAAAAACAAAATAACAACAAAAAACCCCACAGTCAGAGCAGCAAGGTGAGGAATCCAGTGAGTGTGGATGCGAGAGAACAGTGTTTAAAAGCACAGGCTTTGAAATTTGATTCTGGTTCTGCCATTCAATCCTTGAGTGATCATGTGGACTCACACATGCTTGTGCACACCATATACACATACACATGGACACACACATGTATGTGTATGCCATATACGTATGCACGTGCACACCAGACTTGAGCTAATATAAACTGAGTCTTGGTAGATGCACTAAATGATGGTTTTTATTTAGTCTCTGTGGTGCTGGGGATAGAACCCAGGGCCTCAGGCTGTTCCACAAGTACCACTGAGCCACATCCTTTGCTTATTTTGGCTATAAAAGGTTAAATGACTCGTTCAATTCAGGAAACTACTAAATCACAAGGCCAGGATTTGAAACCAGGTCTAGATGATTCCAAAGTCTGGACTCTGCCCTTCTTTACTGCTCTCTGGTTAAGAAGAAGAATGTTCTTTCTGCAGCACTGTGAACAGTGGTAGGTACTAGTTATGACTCACGTTTAAAGTCTGGCATTAGCATTTATGATTTCCTGAGTCTAATCTGGTAACAGTCCTTCTGACCTTTAGACTGCCATCAAATCATAAATAGGTGGAAACTCTCAGCTTCTATATTCAGTTCAAGTCTCAAAAATAAATATCAAAAACTATTTCTAAGACACCAAAAGTTGAACACTATGTGGGTTTAAAGATTTACTGTAAGGTTCTCATCCTCAATATAGTACACGATGTAATTCAAAAAACAGCAGTTAACTTAAGATAATGCATAGGCAAACAAGGAGCAGATATGGGATATTATCTAAGGACCCACAGTAGTAGAACATGCCTCTATCTTTACTTAAAATATATTGTTTTTTCTTGCTCCAACATGAACAGTAGTTCTTCTCAACTAAGAGAAATTTTTGCTTCCCGCTCTCTCCAGAGGACATTTTTCAGTGTCTTAAGATATTTCTGGTTGCTTCATCCGTGTGTGTTTATGTTGGGTAAGAGTGAGGAGGAATTTGTTGCTACTGGAACCTAGTGGGTAAAACTATATATCCTCCAGAGCACAGTATGCAAAATTATCTAACTCAAAACATCAATAATGCCAGTGCTGAGAAACCCTGGCTGTGTTCAATCCCTAGCATCACCAAAATATTTCTGATCACAAAACTAAAGTGCTTTAATTTATATATAACTGGCCCCTTAATATTTTCAGCCTCTAAGGAAAAGCCATATATTAATACTTTTAGAAGCCAGGGATGTTCAGGGTAGATACGATTTGATGCATCTTATCTACCTTGACCAGTAGCAGAAAATGTTTATAATCTTTTTTATTTATGGTAGTACTGAGAATTGAACCCAGGGTCAGGTAAGTGTTCCACCACCAAGCAATAATGTATTATACTGATTGGATAAATAAAAAAGCTTATCATTAAAAAAGAAAATATATTGGGGCTGGAGAGGTGGCTCAGGGGTTAAGCCTCTGACTTGCAGGCAGAAGGTCCTGAGTTTGGATCCTAGACCTCACGTATAGACGCCGGGTGGAAGCGGGGGCGGCCTGCGTTTCTAGTCCTGGTAGGGCGGAGCCTGTGAATCCCTGGGCAGAGTAAACAAGGAGGAGGTGGAGATGGTACATGGTAGTTCCCGAATTCGCCCGTGGTTCTACACACACACACATACACACACACGCACACACATGCACAATAAATAAAAAAAAAGAAAAAGAAAATATACTGAAACACAATGCTATTTTTTTCTATTTTCCATACAAAATAATGAGCATATATTAAATATATACAAAAATGTAAACATGAACTGGAAAGATGGCTCAGAGGTTAACTCTGTCTTGCAAGCAAAAGGTCCTGAGTTTGGATCTCAGGTCTCATGTAAAAATGGCAGAAATGGCTAAGGCCTGCACTTCCAATCCTGTTGGGCAGAGCCTGGAAATGCCAGAGTGAAACAAAAAAGGAGGTAGAAGCAATCCAGGATGATTCCCCAAGTCATCCTTGGGGCTACACACACACACACACACACACACACACACACACACACACACACACACGTAAACATTATTTTAGGAAGAAAAACAGCTTGGTTTAAATAGCATCTTCCTTTCAATGTATTATCAGAGCTGAAGTTGATAAACTTCCTACCTCTCAATGTAAATGTCTTTCATTCTATTGTCAGTGAACAGAAATAATGTTCCACAACTATTTTAAACTACTCCAAACCAAACATTTTTGGGATGTGGGACGTACCTGCCCTCCAGCTGCACAAGCGGCCACCAAGGCATACTGGCCTCCTTCCTTCTGCAGTCTGTTGGCAGCTGCCATGACCAACCGACAGCCAGTGGCTCCAAAAGGGTGTCCCAGAGACAATGATCCACCCCAAATATTAAACTTCTCCAGAGGAGGTGCCCCAACCTGGTTCCCACAAAAAAAAAAATCATTGCAGAGGTAAATTTAACAACATATAAATTAAGCCAGGCTCTTTATATAGGAAGGAACCATCATAGAGAGAAATAACTAATGTCAGACACATTACAAATAAATGTACACAAAAGAAAGTCTAGGTCAGTATTACATAACTAAGAGTTGACTGACTTTTCATCTAATACCCAAATGGGATGAATCAACACAAAATATAAAATTTTACCATTTCCCTTGAAGAAATTTCCAGGAATTATTTATGAACTAAGAAATAAATGCATTCAATTAAATACAAGGTTCTTTAAGGCAAATGAGAAAGCTCAGCCAGTGAAGGTGCTTGTTGCAAAATGCTCACAACCTGAGTTTGATTTCCAGAACCCACATGATGAAAGAACCAACTCCTACAAGTTGTCCTCTGACCTCCACAATCGACCCGGCATATATATGGATCCATATGCATAAATACTTACATGAGATAAATAAATGAAAAATATTTCAAAAAGATTCTTCGTGAAAGTAAGTTTTTCTCAGGTTTGAAGATTTAATTCAGGGGCAGAATATTGTAGCAAGCACATGGACCAGGGTTTGGTCCTTAGTCCCAATAAAGACAGAAAAGGAGTAAGCTTTCCCCTTTACATTCTTTTTTTTATTTTAAATATTTTACTTATTTATTTGTTTGTCTATTTATTTAGTGTGTGTGTGCATGTGTATATCAGAAAGCGGTGTGTGTGATCAAAGGTGACTTTGGGAATCATCCTGGATTGCTTCTACCTCCTTTTTGCTTTGCTCTGGGATTTCCAAGGCACTACCCACCAGGCCCGGAAGTGCAGGCCACCGTTTCTGCCTGACATTTTTATGTGGGATCTGGGATTGGAACTCAGGGACTTCTGCTTGCAAAACAGTCTTAACCTCTGAACCATCTCTCCAGCCCTCTTTTACATTCTGATTAGCAGGTAACTAAGTTCAAAATATGAATGTGCTTTAGAAATTAATTCAAATGCATTTTCAATCAGAAACTTACCCTGGATTTCCTACCCATGTAGTTTTGTGCAAACCAATCAGAATCCATGGCTTTAAAATTTGCCAAAATCTGACCCTAGGAGAGAAGATGATTCAAGAAAGACTTTGTTATTAATGCTCTTCTAGGCTTTCTGTACCCATGGATTTGTGTAACTTTAAAGGTAGGCAAATTTCAAGCCAGCTTTCAGTAAAAATGTCTTACAGGAATAACTGAATACTTCTGACAGGCCTCTAAGAAGAGCCTCCAAAAGGATTTTTGGCCATAGCTTGGCCTTTGATTCTTTAATCTATGAGCCCTCCCCAAAATAAAATTCAGTACTTAAAACCAAGTCCCACTTCCTGCAAACATGGACTGAATTTTTAATGACTATTGACCTTTCAAATGCATCGGGTAAATAACTTACTGAGAAGGCTTCATGAAATTCAAAAGCATCGATATCATTCATAGTTAATCCTGCCTTTTCTAGAACTTTTGGAGTAGCATATGTTGGTCTAAAAAGGAAATAAAAATTTAACTTAAGCATTTTTTCATATTTTGCAAATTGAATTTATATTTACTCATTGATTCTAATGTACAAATACCAATAAAGTGTTGGGGATACCATGGCAACTGTTCTTGTTATATTGTGGAATTGGAGAAATAGATAATAAACAAGTATATGATGAAGGATAAACTCAATGTAAAGAGAGAAGGAACAGAATTCAAAAGTGAAAGACTGGGAAAGGGTTTGGCAAGTCTCGGGATCATAATGGAAGCCACTGAGGGGATAAAAAACCTAGTATCAGAAGGCTTTCTTGAAGGGCTATCATGCGGGTTAGGGATGTAGCTCAGTGGTACACCCTTGTCTAGTACAATGAAGCCCTGGATTCGATACTCAACACCATAAAATTTAAAAAAGAGAAGATGATTAAGTAGCAATATAAAAAATTTTTATGACAGCTTAATACACATAGCAATTATGAGTGAAAAATATATAGAAAGAAAATGGAAATTAGTCCAAAACTGTCAAATGACACACTAACAAGAATACTATTTTTAAAATAACAACAACAACAAAACCAATATAAACCAATTTGAACTGAGGCATAAACATACTTTCGAGTCTGTAAAAAAAAAAACCTGGGTAATCAAAGACTTTTGACTGAAGTGCAGAGAGATATACAGTTACCTACCCAAGTAAAAGCTGATCTTTTGGATCCTGGGACACATATGTAAAATCCCTAGTAAAAAGCAGAAGCAGAAACAAGGGGTTATCTCCAGTAACAAAGAAAGCAGAGGCCACGGACCAGAGCACTTCTTTACCTCAAATATGCTCTTGGCTTGTAACCCATGGCCAGAGCTTTGTCCTCAGACATGATCAGCATTGCGGATGCACCGTCAGTCTGAAATGTTAACCAAAGACAACATTAGCTTCTCCAGCCTGGCCCAGGCCTCCCTACAGCCATCTTCTAAGTCTACCACGAACTCATTTTACCACATCCACCACCAAATCACGATTCGATTAAGGACTACAATAGTTGAGACTATAAAATAATGATCAAACTGCATAAATCACTTTAGAAATATCCATAGTAAACTTAAGCCAAAAATTTTCACTTGTGGGTCAGGAAATAAAAGGTTTTATAAATAAAAAATGTTCTTATTTAACTTACTTATTTTTGTATTTCCTGTTATTTCTCAGCTGCTTTCTGCCCATGACTTCCAGCTGATCTTATTTCACAGACAAACCATTTGGGCAAATGAGACAAACAACTGGGCAAATGAGGACAGTGGAATTCTGGCTTTAAAAACTTAGGAAATATCTCATACATTTTTATCCCAAGTAACAACCAAGACGATGCAGGACAAAAAGGTACCATTGATTAAGAAAAAAAAAAAGTGGAAGTCTGGAGAGATGGTTCAGTTGATAAAATGGTTGACATGCAAACATGAGGAAGAAAGGAAGGAAAAGAGAAAGGGATGGAGGAAAGGAGGGAGGAGGAGGGAGGAAGGGAAGGAGGGAGAAGGAAAGGAGGAATGAGAGAGGGAGGGAAGGAAGGAAAGGAAAGAAGGAAAGAAGAAAGGGAAGAGGGAAAAGTAGGAGGGGAGAGCAGGAGGGAGAGAAAAGAAGAGATGGAGGAAATGAGAGGAGGATAGGGAAATGGAGAGGAGAAGGGAGAAGCTGTTGAAGGGAAGAGAGGAGAGGAGAGGGAAGACAAGGTATGGGAAGGGAAGGAGAGGAGAGGAGAAAAGAAAAGAATGGTTGAACAGGCGACATCGAACAACCTAACACCTTCAAACTATGATTTCAAGCTTGGTGTCATGGCCAGGCCTGTAATTCTAGCACTCAGGAGTAGAGGCAGAAGGAAATGAGTTTGAAGTTGTCTAGGCTACATAAGGAAATATTATCTCAAAGCAAAACTTTAACTTATTTATTTGCTTGCTTGGTTTTGAAATATGGTCTTGCTATGCAGCAGAGGTCTGCCTTAAACTCTTGATCTTCCTGTCTCTACCTCAAGTGGAGATTGCAAGCATATTACATCACATCTGACTCAGTTTTATTTATTTTTTTAACAACTCTAACATTTTCTTTAAAATGAACAGTTAGATTTCAATAAATGTTTTAGACCTTTCTGTTGACAGCACAGAAACAGAAATGTCATGACTAAGCACAGACAGCAGCAACACTTACTAGGAAGGAAGAATTTGCAGCGGTCACCGTGCCATAGGGCTTGATGAAGGCGGGCTTCAGCTTGGCCATCTGCTCCAGCGAGGACGGACGGATGCCGTTATCTTTGGTAACAGTGTCTTTTCCTAGAGAAACGAGAACTTTTTTTTAACTCTAAGAAGTTATAAGCATTATAATCTTCTCTGGAGAATTATGTTCTAAAACTACAGGTTCAAATGAAATATAAATGCATGCATTTACTACATACATTTTTTTCTAGTTCTGGAGATCAAATCCAGGTCCCTGAGCAAGAACTCTACCACTGAGCTCATCCCCATGCGCAATGAAAATCTTTCACAGCTATCAAGGAATGGTCCTGTTTTATTTTGTCTTACGTGTTGGTTGAGACAGATTTCTCTTTGTAGTTTAGACTGGCCTCAAACTCAGGATCCTCCTGTCTCGGTCTCCCGAGTGTGGGGACCACAAGCATGTGCCACCACATGCTGCTCGCCATCAAACTGTAAACGAAGTTCTGGAGACACTGGGTCATCCACAGTGGTTCTTACAGATGCAACGCAGCACATTCAGCACGTAGGAGGCTGAGGCTCTACAAGTCTGAGGGCAGCCTCCCACATTGACATGGCATCCAAAAATGCAAAAACAGAAACCAAAACCCCATTCTACTTTCTTAAAACATTCATTGATATTTAGTTATATTTAGTTATCCATATGAACCAGGAATTTTTTTTTATTCAATTGTGTGTGTGTGTGTGTGTGTGTGTGTGTGTGTGCGCGCATGTGCATGTGCAGAACCATGGAAGAATTCAGGAACCACCATGGACGCCTCCACCTCCTCCTTGTTTACTCTGCCCCGGGATTCACAGGCTCTGCCCAACTAGGACCAGAAATACAGGCCACCCCTGCTTCCGCCCGGCGTCTATACATGGGGTCTAGGATCTGAACTCAGGACCTTCCACCTGTAAGGCAAACCCCTGAGCCACCTCTCCAGCCCCATCTATCAGGAATTTTAAATAGGCATGAGCCAGAGGACGGTTGCAACAGGCTAGTCCGGGCTACATGACAAGATATTATCTAAGGGACTGGAGAGGTGGCTCAGGGGTTAAGCCTCTGCCTTGCAGGCGGAAGGTCCTGAGTTCGGATCCCAGATCCCACGTATAGACGCCGGGCGGAAGCGGGGGCAGCCTGCGCTTCTGGTCCTGGTAGGGCGGAGCCTATGAATCCCGGGGCAGAAGGAGGTGGAGGCGTCCATGGTGGTTCCCGAATTCGTCCATGGTTCTACACACACACAGACACACACACACACACACACATACACACACACATGCGCGCGCACACATACATATGCACAATTGAATAAATAATAATAATAATAAAAAAGATATTATGTAAAAAACAAACATATGGGCTGGGGGGATGGCCCAAGGGTTAAAACTCTCTCACAAACAGAAGGTCCTGAGTTCAGAGCCCAGGTCCCACACAAAGACACCAGGTGGAAACGGCAGTGGCCTGGTCATCTAGCCCTAGTGAGTGGAGTCTGGGAAATCTCAGAGCAAAGCAAAAAAGGAGGTAGAAACAATCCAGGATTAAGCCCAAAATCACCCTTGGCCCTCCACAGGGACACATAGTGCCCTCTGACACACATGCCACACACACACAGGCTTGGATAGATGACATCCTATTACAAACGAACAAAAGTTTACCCATGCACAGCATAAACCTCAGCTTGAGTCCACCTTTAAGAATGGAGAATGAGTTTTTGGAAACAGAATCATTACACTTACCAAACAGTCACTAAAGATAACTCCCTAATAAGTATCATCGACTGCTACCGTTTTACCTGGCACTTTGAAGGGTACAACATCAGAAAGAAGTCCTTCATCCTGGGCCTTCTTGGCGAGACTGTGAGAGCGCAGTGCATACTCATCCTGCTCCAGTCGAGAAACTGCAAAGGCAGCTGCCAGTCGGTCTGCAGAGTGGCCCATGGTCTCACTGGTGGAGAATTCTGCCACGGCAGGGAGCTAGGAAAGAGGACATCAAAGAACAGGTAGACTCTTAAGAGAGCTTATGTGACACGTAGAACTGTTCGGTGTTATTTGGAAAAGTTAAAAACTATCAGCTGGGACTAGTGGCACATCTTGCAATCCCAGCACTCAGAGGCTCAAACAGGAGGCCTGACTGAGTTCATGGCTGCCTCGTCTAGGAAGCAAGATCCTGGTTCAAAGAAGGAAAACAAAACCCTACCTGTTTACCATCTGCCAATTATAATAGAAACAAGGGAAGTTCTTTGTGAGCAAAGCATATCTAGACAGGGCTCACAAATTTAGTTTTTCTAACCACAACCCCCTTCTTCCCCCATCTTAACCAAACAATGACTCTTCCCTGTAACCAAAAGAAGATACAATTATAGAAACATGCACAAGATCACACGCTCTATCTAACTGTAATCTGTGTCTTGAGCAGGAAACTCAAATCCTTATTTTCATAAGTTCCCAAATCTTACCTCTGGTGCTAGAAAATTCAGTCTGAATTTAGAAATTAAAGACAGTCGCTGGCTCAAAGTTTTGGCTTTATTGAGATCAAGCATCATTTTCCTCATTTTCCTTGAATGACGAATAGGGACATCGGACATTAGCTCAACACCACCAGCCACGACCACATCACACTGGCCAGAAGCAATCAGGCCAACAGCTACAGAGAACAAAAATAGAAGCACATGAACATTTTTTCAGAAAATAACAAACTTGAAATTTCTTGATTAAGAAGTTGTGTAACAGTTATCAGCTTCGTACATCTGTAACTAAAGTTTTCATCATTTAAATAGGATTATCATTAGTAGTAAGGTACTGGGGACTGAAGTCAGGGCTTTGCACATAGTGCACAAGTACAAGATAACATTATTCTAAATCAAAATATCTTGCGTATTTTATGTGCTCTCAGCTTTACTTTTCAGAAAAGTTTTCTTTCCTTTGTACAGAATACTAACTTCTACTCTGCACCAGAGATAACTGGCTTCTGAAAAGGAAGCCAGTATCTTTATGGCCAAGTATTCTGCTGCTCTGACAAGCTGTAGAGAGTGAAGAAGCCCCAGTCACTGCCTGGTATCATTCTCTGCCACCCATGAACTGTACTAAACCTTTCAAGTTTCTTCTTTCATGCCAAGGGCTGAAGGTGCACAAAGGCAAAGTTGAGATGACCCACACAGAATATCAAGGAGGCAGTGCCATCTAAAGCAGGAACTGACAACTATGGTGTGGGGGGAGGTGAGACCTTATGACAGGGGAGGAGTCCCTAGTGATGACTGATGATTGGAGTCAACGACAGCAAACTGCTTTTTTTACTCAGGCAGAGACTGGAACAACCAGCCAGGAGCAGACAACAATCCTAGGAAGTGAGGGACAAATATGTCTACTTCCCGACAACTGCCATTGTGGCAGAGAAAATGGAGGCCCAACCTGACTGGGCAGCCTTTCGGCAAGTTCTCTTTCTCTTCTCAGAGTTTGACGGATTCTCTCCTGATTGGTCCTTATTCTTCACCTCATTTGCAACTACACACCCACCAATACAGTCCTGCCACACAGCGTTTCTCCAGGTAGTCAGACTTATGGCCACTGGAGAGCAGAGGGAAGATTACTTCTGCTCTTGAGACCCACCAGATCCAAGACCTGCTGTAGGCAGAACCCATTCCTGACCTGGCCTCTGAGACCCACTGCTCTACCCCTTGTCTGTGACCTGCTCTCTACAGACGTCATCTGCAAAGAACTGCTCTCAGTGGCATTCTGGTGACACTTGCTGCCAGCTCTCGGTCGCCATCTTGCTGTCACTGTCCAGACCTTCTATCCTTCTGTTTAGTTCTCCCCTGTGAATAAAGTCTTCCTCTTCCCTGCCTACCTGCTTCGCTCCTGGAAAGGTTATACTAAGCACCTTTCTAAAAAGAAGCTCTTCCTACTGACAGTCCTTGCTGCTAACAACCCAGCACAGAACTGCAGCAGTGCTGATAGAGTGAAAAAAAAAAGGCTGAAAACTACTCAAAAACTTCAACATTTAATGAGCTCTTACTTTCATAGGAACACACAAATGAAGGGCTGGGGAGACGACTCAGGAGTTAAAACCTTTGCCTTGAAAGCAAAAGGACCTGAGTTCAGATTCCCAGATCCCATGAAACAAATGCTGGGCAGATGAGGCAGCAGCTTGCAATTCTGGCCCTGAAAAGTGGAACATAGGAAGGCCCACAGCAAAGTAAATAGGAGGTAGAGCAACCAAGGATGATTTGAAATGTCACCTCTGGACTTCCACAGACACACACATTCAAGTGGCCTTTTGTACACACACACACACACACACACACACACACACACACAAATGAAGAGAACTTATTTCTGCTTAGTTACTTTGACATTATTCAGAAGGTAGAGAGAAGACTAACATGTGCCTCCAGCTTCATTTGAACATACCTGTGGTCATGGCCTGGTTTGAAGAAATGCAAGCCATGGTGACGGTGTGAGCAGGAGTCTTGTCTGAGAACCCAGCTCCCAGAGCAGCCTTTAGGAAACACGGCGAAGCAGCGTTACTTATGAGGGGATATGTGTGTAAGTGGTGTTCTGAGCATGCTTCCCTGCTGGTGAATCAGGAAGCGGTTTATTTAAATATTCCACAAAGCAGTGTTCAAAATAAAATAAAGCTCATAACAGAAATGATTTACTAAGTTTTCATCTAGCTATTAATTGCCAGGAATTATGCCGAAGTCCTGGTAGCCTCTCCCCCCAAAGACTTTTACCAGTTATTCCCTGTCCCCTCTCACTTTGAGACAGGATCTCATGAGCTGCCCAGACGGCCCTCCGCAGCCAGGGTGGGTCATAAACTTGAGTTCTTCCTGCCCTCAGTCTCTCGAGTACCTGGGCACATAATCGAGGACCAGATCCAGCCGCTGGGTGGCTGGCTTCTAGTGCCATGCACAAGGGTACGACCCTATTCTAACTCTCCTAACTAGTTTTTTTTTTCTTTTCTTCCTTCCTTCCTTCCTTCCTTCCTTCCTTCCTTCCTTCCTTCCTTCCTTCCTTCCTTCCTTCCTTCCTTCCTTCCTTCCTTCTTCTTCCTTCCTTCCTTTCCCTCCTTCCTCCTTCTCTCTCTCTCTCTCTCTCTCTCTCTCTCTCTCTCTCTCTCTCTCCTTGTGTCAAGGCATTTTATTACAGTGACAGGAGAAAAAAACTAAGACACAGTTTAACTATGAAGTGCCAGGGAGTATTTTTTTTTATGGTTTTGACTTATTATGTTATTTTAATTATGAAAGTATATATAAACTTAACTTTGCCATTTTAACCAGTTTAGACGTACAATTTGGTGGCACTGATTACATCCATCATGTCACACAACCATTTCACTTAATTTCTTAATAGTGCTTTGTTCAGAGCCTTTAAAGGATATCATTTTTACTTAAATTACTTAAAATGCCATATACAGCTGAAAGAACGATAAAATGCATTAGTATTACAGGGTGGGATTTTCATGATGTATTCCTGTGGTCATAAAGCCTATCAGCGAAACAAAAGCATGAAAATGTTTCTAAAGAACGTGCCATTTAAAAAATAAAACTAAGCATGTATAAAGAGTTCCCACTCAGGTCCTCACCTACTTTATACCTGCTCTCTCCTCTGCCAGCTCTCTCTCCCCCCAGCACATTGTGGACTCAAGGCAAAGCAGAATTAAAAATTTGCTAAATAGAAGTTCAATTTCATAAAAGAAAACTTGGAAACTGAGTACAGGTAAGTCAGATGAAGCTCAGAAATCTACATATGCCAAAAACTTGAAAGTAGGAAGGAGACTAGTTGGGATTGGGTAAGAAGGGATGAAAATGATATAAATTCACTATACTCATGAGTGAAACTCTAAAATAAAAATAAAATTTAAAATATCCTATAATGTGATGACACAGTAAAAGTCAACATGAAGTAAGGACTGCTACGGCTGTGTTATACGACTTGTGTAGAACTTTATATTGCCTAAATGGTCTAGTTTTGGTTATGTAAGAATTTGATGCAGAGGTACAATTAATGAATCTTTTGAAAAATTTTAAAGCTTTGTTTTGAAAACAAAGCTGCAGGGATCAAGGTGTGATTTAAGTCATAGAACTCTGGGTTCAACCTCAAGTGTTGTCCCCTTCCCAAAATTTCTCAACTTTCTCCACTCTCTATTATAAAGTTTTGAATCCTATTACAAGGAATTTATTTTTAGTGGTCTTTTCTGAAATTTTATCTTAAAATACAAATTTTCCTATTTGGTGAAATAAACGCTTCCAAAGTCTAGATTTAAAAGCTCTGAGTGTCTGAGCTGATTCTTACTTATTTGAGGAAAGGGAGAGAGCACAAGCATGCACGCCATGGTGCAGTTGGAAGGTCAGAGGACAACGACGACAACTTTCAGAAGGAAGTGCTCTCTAGAGCTGGAGAGATGGCTCAGGGCTAAGACTCTGTCTCGAAAACAGAAGGTTCCGAATTCAAATCCCAGGTCGCATGTAAAAAAAAAAACACCAGGTAAAAACAGCAGACAGCCTAGACTTCCAGTCCTAGTGGGCAGAGCCCGGGAAATCCCAGAGTGAAGCAAAAAGAAGGTAGAAGCAATTCAGGAAGATCCTCAAAGTCACCCTTGGCCTCCACAAGGACACACAGTGCCCCTCTGGTAAGTAAGTAAATAAGTAATAAACAAACAAACAAATATTTTTTAAAAAATCACTTCTCTCCTTCCACAATGTGGGCTTCCGGGGATTGAATTCAAGTCACCGAGTTTGTAGGCAGGCACCTTACCCACTGAGTTATCTCGCTGGCCCCTCTGAACTGCTCTTTTGGCTTTATGCTTACACTCTACTTTGATACTCCTTAGGATCTGGAGGAATGGAATTGTGTCACAGTAGGTACCTATCAATAAGACCTTGTTCTGTTCTTAAGTAGGTCTGACATTGGGGTCACAAATGACTTTGCTAAAAACTACTGCCTGGTAGCTTCACATCAACTTCTCAGTCCAAACCAGTTTGAAGGAAGTCAGAAACAGGTGTCTCGGGGCAAAAAGAGGTCCGCAGTAGGACAAGCGTAAGGGCACTCAGAGCAGGACAGTGTGATCCTCACGAGGGCCACTCCAGCACGTATTACCCTTGGCCCAGTTGGCCCTCAGGACCGAAGGAACTTTAAATAGAAGTGGTGGTTGCCATCCCTTGCCTACATGCTATTTAAAGTTTGAATAGTTTCCAAGGCACCAAGGAGAAAGGAGAAAGAAGAAAGAAGCCACTTAAAAAGTAACTTAGAGGAGAATATGCTAAGGCCTTTCAGAGAAATGAGGTTTACAGAAACACTCGAAGCTTTTTAGCATTTTGTGTTAATGTCAACACAAATCCTAAAGAAACACTTTAGCTAGACACTGTCAGGTTTTAGGTTCTAGCACTTTAAGTGTCCCCTCAACTCCACCTTTCCCTGTAGTCACTGCAAAAATGACCTTGGTTATAAGGTAACTGATGTTAGTGAAAGCAGAGAGGGCGACTATCTCACACGAATCAATGGTCGGGATGTGCAGAAACAAGTGAAACTACTAGAAAAAAGAATCACAAGAAAATGCCACGTTTTGGTTTGAGAAAGAATATATAGAGAAAACTGAAACATATTTATGTGTTCTTATAAAATTTACTTTATATTCATGACACAAACTGAAAACGTAACTAGCTTGATAACTTTATGTAAGCATGAAATTCTTGATACATTAAAAAAAGTGACAATATGGAGGAAAACCAAACATTCTAAAAAGGGAGAAGGAAGCTTCCTTCTCTCAATTCTTTTTGGCCCCTTGACATACAATTGATTTTTGTGGACTTTGTGGTGCTGGGACTTCAGCAGTCCAAAATCATTGACAGGTAAATTAATGAAGAAGAATAAATGCTCATTTGCCCTTCTATCTTAGCTGACAACGATGGAAGTTATCCTACAACTATATTAACAACAAACAGAACCACTGACTAGACCATGCAGTGTCATAATCTTCATTTCCCTAACGTAAGACACAAATAAAGTAAGGAAATAAGGTAACATTTACCACAGACTTCACACACTCTGGAGACAACTTTATAACCACCTTCAAACTGAAACAAAGCCCAGAAGATTATTTGAACTATTCACTGTAAAACGCCCACAGGACAGAGACGTCACATGAGATTCAAGGCCTGCCATTATCTCCATTGCCCAACAAGTACTACAGGGATGCGTGCCAACTAGGGTAAGGGTAAATCCCTGTGAAATAGTCATAAAAACCAAAAGCCTGCCTACGTGTCATCTAGTCAGACGGAACACATGCATGAGACTGCCTCCACCTACAACAACCAAGTTACACAAAAGAAAAGAAAAAAAAAGAAGAAAAGAAAAAAAAAAGTGAAATTGGCTATAAGATGCTAAAGTTTTAGTTTAATTAGAAGCCACAATGTTTAGTATTACTAAAAGTAACATGAACTCCACATTGTCATAATCTTTATTTCCTTAACTAACATTTCCTAAACCAGTTCCAATAACTGATCTTATTTATGTAACTATATACTAATAGTATACATTGTTTGCTTTTAGTATAATTCTTTTCAATACTAAGTAACATTATTTAAGATGCAAAATCATATTTTAAGGCAAATATAAGTTAGTTAATGGATTTTAAAAAGATTGTAATGACTTTAAAACAGTAAATATAGGTCGACTATATGGCTCAGCAGGTAGAGGTGACTGATCACAAACTAGTGACAGGAGTTCAATCAGCGGAGCCGTATGGTGGGAGGAGAGAACTGATCTCTAAAAATTATCCTCTGAGCTCCACACACACACCATGACCTCTGAGCTCCCAACCCCTTCTTCACATAAATAAATACAATTTTTTAAAAATTGGGTAAATTTGGGGCTGAGGATGTATCTTAGTGGTAGAACACTTGCCTAGAATGTGCGAAGCTATGGTTTAGATCTTCAGTACTACACACACATAAAATAAATAAAATCCTATTATTGGAAATTTAAATTTTTCTCCCTAGTTTTTGTCATTGCATCCCAGGCTGGTCTTTTTTTTTTTCTTATATATATATATATATATATATATTTTTTTTTTTTTCCCCCAATCAAACAAACTTAATAGGTCCCCTGGTCCCTTCCCTTCCTCCACCCCTCCCCAGTCCTCCTTGCACCCACCCCCCATTCCCCTTCTTTTCACCCCCCTCCCTACCTTTCTCCCAGTGTCCCCCTCTGCCCATTCCCTGAAGCATCCTTTAGTGTGAAGGTCAAACTTCGGTCTGCGTCCTCCAGTCTAATGAGGTGTAAGGACCCAGGCTAGTCTTGAACTCATGGCAATCCTCCTATCTCAGTCTCCCAAGCACTGTACTATAGGTATGAGCCACTATGCCCAGTTTCTATTAATCCCTTTAAACAATGTGAGTTTGTCTTACTTACCTCTCTAGCTACATTGCTGGTTTTCACTTCCTGAATAACTGTACCAAAGATGATATAATCAACAACATCCTTTGGAACATTGGTCCGATGCAACAATCCTCTGAAAGTAAAAATCCAAAGCAAAGAAACTTGTCACATGTTAAGTGAGTGGCAGAAATCACCACATGAGACACTGCACTGCTTTATACAAATAAACCCTGAGTGGAGATAGAGGCCAGAGTGCTTGCTTAATACACACAAGACCTTGGGTTCAATTCTCATTACCACAAAAATAAAATTAAAAACTAAACATTGAATTTAAAAGGGCAGGGGCAAGTATCTGACTACTTCACCAAAAAAAAAAAAAGAATAATAGAATGATTTGAAAAGTCAACATTTGGTGATTAACTGGCAATGAGAAACTAGAAAGGAACAATCAAAAATAATTTTGAACAGTATAGAAAAGAAGTAGACATAGTAATGTCAGTAATATTACCAAAAACCAATGTGTTCAGTAAAAACAGAAATTTAGAGATCAAGTAAAATCACAGGAATGTTCAACTTAAATTCTCAATGTCAATATAAATGCATGATAGATACATAAACAGCTATAGAGAGAGAGAGTAGAAGTAACTTTCCAGTAGGAATGAATATATTAGAAATGCAGACTCAGTATCTAAATGCCATTCCCTTGGGCTGGGTGTGGTGGCACATGCCTATGACCCCAGCATTCACGATGCCAAGAGTTTAAGGTTAGCCAGTGTTATATAGCAAGACTGTCTCAAAACAACAAAACAAAAATAACAATACAGTAAATGCTATTCTCCACTGTAGGGACAAAAACTAGAAAAAATGACTAATGGGAGCTGTGAAGCAAAGTTGTCAGAGGTAAACACATTTTAAAACTTAAGAGTATATGCTTAAAATCTGTGCACCTTATCATATGCAAATTATAACTAAAAAATAGCATTACACTAAAAACCAAAAGGGATATAGGAACTGATTTGGAAAAACTTCCACAAGTAAAATGTGTAATAATTAAAAATTCAAACAACAATGCTTAAACTTCACCATACATAAATAAAAAAAACTATAAATCCACATCAATTTGCTTAAAAAAAAAAACAAAAAAACAAGGGCAGGGGAGATGGCCAAGTGACTGAAATGGTTGCCATGCAAGCCCAAGGAACCAGAGGGCAGCCCCAGATCCCACGTGAAATGCTGCGGTAGGAGCCGTGAGATGGACAGTTCATCAGTTAAGGCGCCTGCTCTCAAGTCTGTCTACCTGAGTTCAATCCCCAGAAGACCAAATGGTAGAGAGAGAGGACTTCTGACTTCCTCCTGAAATTTTCCCTCTTCTTCCTCTCAAATAAAATAATTTTTTAGAGGATTAAGGTAGAGTTTATTAGAGTACTCCAGGCATGGAATCCATGAGAGGCATGGAGCTGAAAATGAACTCATAGACTCCACACATAGAGTGCCACGAGGGGCAGGTGCCCACAAATAAAATAAACATTTAAAATTTTCAAGTGAGTGTAGCAGTTCTGGCCTATTTTCAACTCCATCCCAGGAATAGAGAGGAGCCTTGGAATCTCGAGTCAGTTAGCAGTTAGACTAGCTGTATAGGCAACTCTGGGCTTAATGAAGGGTCTTAGCCTCAAAAGAATAAGGTAAAGAGTGACTGAGAATGGTTCCTGATAATCTTGGGCTTCCACCTACACAATGAGTCCACCCACACAAATGCAAACATGCAAACGCACCACACATACATACATATACATGAGAAAAAAACATTCATGATCTCTAATAACCAATTCAGGCAAAAATCACCAATTAATGCTAAACACGCTTTGACAATCTGGCAGCCTAACCAAATTATAAGAGCTACCATTACATACGTATTATGCCCCTTGATGTACACAACGCACTGCTTTGTCCCCTTCCCCCACCAAATCGATGTAGTCCTGCCAAGATGCTGTTTCAAGCCTGCAAAGGACAATCTGCTCACATGCTTAACTGCTCGAATGTGTGCAACGCATATGGTAACATAATTAATTTTATAAGCTCTGACTGGTGTTCTTCTTGTATTATAAAAATTAATATATGATAAATATGAAAATTCTACAGAACATGCTGCTCCAAGTGCAAAAACTAGAAAGTGTCTCCAATAAAATAAGAACAAGAAACTTCATTCACTTACGTAAGTGCAGCTCTAGCCAAATCATGTGGCATTAGGTCTTTATACCTAGGAAAAGAAAACAAATAATTTAAACCAATGACTTAAGGCGAGTTTCAGTAAAATTCTTTACTATTCTTTTTGAAACGCATACAGATTATCTAACATATGCAGCTGGAAATGTACTTTATTACCTAAGTCTGTCAGTTCAATCATGTTTGTCATTTATCATCTTTAAAAATCTGACAAGCCCTAAGCTCCTACAGAACTTGCTAAGTTATGTTACAAAAAACGAAGCCCTAAGTCAGGCTTGGTTGCACTTGGGAGAGTGAGGCAGGCATGACATGTTATATACCCTCTAACGTTTTCTTGAAGGCCTTTTTTCATTAAATTTGAAAAGTACATTATTATTTTGCATAATGCCTAAAAGAATGTCCCAGTACTTGAGCTTTTTTTAACTTATCGCTGTGTATGTGAGTGTGGATGTGTAGTGCCATGGTATGCCTGTGGAGGTGAGAGGACAACTCTGTGGAGTTGGATCTCTTCACCCACTTTTTCTTGGGTTTCGAGGATCAAACTCAGGTCACTGGGTTCGTACAGCAAGTCCCTTTATCTGCTGAGATTCACCAAAGAACACCCCTTCCTTGCACCCTTACTTAGCTTCTTCTGGCAGGAACAACTCCTGTAACACTATGTGCTTATTAAAACTAAGAATCAGTATTGGCGCAGTATAACTCATTAAGCTACTAACTTTATGGATTTAACGAGTTTTTCCAATTGATGTTTCTTTCTTTCCCAACGTCTAACCCTTGCTGCATTCTCTACACACAGGAGTGTGTTTCAATTGTTCCTTATCTTTCAGGACACTGACAATTACGTAGCCCAGGGCTACAGATTTGTGGAACAGCATCTAAGAGAGAAAGTGCTGATCTCACTGATTCCTACAGAGTACATGACATTAAAATGACTTATTAATGGTGCTGTTAACTTGACCATTTGGTCCAGACGGTGCCTGTCAATTTTCTCCATTATAAACCTACTGTTTACTCCCTTCTGGTAAACTCAGTCTATTAGAAGTTAAGTCCAGGTTTTCTGCTCTTCCTTCCACATTAAATAAAGGATATATAAAGGATATATATATCCTTGATTTTTATAGTTAATGTATCTTCAAGACTTCAAATCCTCCAGATCAATACATAAAAGAGGCCACATTATTTTTAATAGGTGCCTAATATTCCTCAGTAAGTTAAGGAATAACAACACAACCTAAATATAATAGAACTTATTGTTTCGACCTAATTAGCAAAATCCCTTATCAGCTTTTGGACAAACTAAACCTTATCTGGTGGCAGTAAAGTGTGAGGAAAAGAGCTACTTGGTTCTGAGAAATGTTCTGGCTGGTCTAGATCATTTGGTCAGACATGCTGGGGTTGAACCATGCCAGGGGTTTAGACCACTTCTGTCAATGTCACATTTAATAATTTTCAGGAGAACAAAGCAGTGAGTTCCAGGCTCTCAGTATATCCATGGGCCTGTTCACACCATTCAATCTGAGGAGATATAGAAGCAATGTCTCTGGAAAAGAAAGGACTGCCTTGCTGGAAACGGGCTATCTTTGAGCTGTTCTGAGCTGATATCATGCCAGGCTTGTCTACGATAGCATAAAAAGAGCTCCTATTTTATCACCACTGACTTGACTTATTCTGTACTAATCTGAGAGAGATATTCTTCCTATGCCACCCTAGTAATGGCATAGTAATTACTTCAATCACAAAGACAAAACCTTACAACGGGAACAACTAACATGATCACTTCATACTTACGAAGTGCCTGACAGCAAAAATGGAATGCGGACACCTTCTACCACCACGATATTCCTTAAGTTGGGTTTGGCTAAGGTCTTCTTTGATTTGGTCTGGGCGGCTTAAAGACAAAGTAAAAAGAACTATTAATTCAAATATATGATGTCAGGGATATGGAGTTATCTCAATAGTGGAGCACTTGCCTAGACACATTTCACTATGTCTGCTCTCTTACAGTCACCTCTAAAAAGAACTGTCTAGCTTAAAGGTCCTGACAAAAAGGAAGATACAGATGTCTGGTCATGACTCTAAACCCAAGGCAAAAGCTAATCAGATTCAGAATGGGTATGTCAATCAACAGAGCATATGACCAGTATATTAGTACATTTTTAGTCATGACAAAATACCTAAGGCTGTATACTTTAAGGAAAGAGGATGATTTGGCTCACAATTTTGGTGTCTAGAGGGTTGAAACTACCTGTCCAGGCAAAAGTTCACCTGGTTTTGTCACATGCGGCAGAGGAGCAAGAAAGGAAATGGCTATGTGCAGAAGGAGTCAAACACACAGATAACCATACTCAGGGTAACTATGCAGGATCTCAGGAGGATAATACCCTCAAAGTGACTTATTTGTTTCCTTTTGGTTCTACTTTTTCCTTTTTTCTGACCTAGAGTCTTGCTATATATCCCAGGTTGGCTTCAAACTAACAATGTAGCCTAGGCCTCAATCTCTTAATCTTTCCACTTGAGCTTCCCCAAAGCTGGAACTGCAGATACGTGTCACTATAACCAGCCTAGTTATCACTTCTTAAAGGACTCTCTCAATACCACCAGTTCATGAAACTTTGAGGGACACACTTGGATACAGTAAGTCATAGTAACTAGCTATCCATGTCTTCTTCATATAGGTGGCAAACTTCCAAACCAGATTTTCTTTTATAGGAACCCAAGTGCAGAAACATGGAAAGAAACACTCCATTAGTGGAGCTTGAAAAGATGCCATGAGCAATAACCAAAGCAATGGCAAACAAAAGTCATCTGTAAGTTACTATGCAATAAGTAAATAAATAAGTAAATTTTTATGAGCAAAGAAACCAGCAGAAAGAGTGAAGATATACAAAGAAAAATGGAAAGGCCAGGAAAGGACACACCCAGAGTGCATGAGAGACAAAAGCAGCTGACCACCAGAGTGGCTGTTTGGTTCCTAACACAAGTCCTCTCACCTTTAACTTAGGATTCATCACCCACAATAAAAATATGTTTAGCTTTGTAATTTTCCTACATTGGCAGGGCAGAGAAGATGTGACACAGAACATAAATTTGAGAGACAGTAGGAGAATCAGGAGATAGTGGAAACAGGGAAAGGAAGATGTTTCAATACTTAAGGAAAAAAGAATGAACAGAGGCTACCAAATTTGCTGATGAGAAAAAATAAAAATAGCTCATATTTTATCAAATACTAAATTTTGTAAGAATAAAGCACTGTGAGGAAAAGTCAGATAACATATCACCATGTCACTGTACTTTTTAAGAACTGAACACTTGTTTTTTATACATCTCCAAACAAAATTAAAGTTCTTCACACCTCTAATTTCCTGTTTTACCAGATTCCATCTTGTTTATCCAAAAGTATTTACCACTACTCTTCCAAATATAAAAAATGAGCAAGTCCCTTATGTCCTTGCATACTTTGATCTTGTCTCATTTGCATGGCCCCTTTTCATCCACTTGTCTCTGTCTTGAGCATACTTCACATTCTACTCCTGGAAGAGCGTTGCCTGAGAACAGTTACCTGCAGTCCCTGCCTGCCTAATTTGAATTAGGGAAGAGGTGACACAAAGCAGAAAGGAATTCTTCATTATTTTTTGTGGAGCCAACAGAACTCTATATACTGGTCAAATTATAGGGTAACAGTGGCCAGTCCAAACAATTTAACTTATTATAAAATAATTAAATTAATTCTGTAAGTCATATTTTAAAAACAATATTTGTTATTTAACTTTCACATTCTGTTCATGTTTCATTGGCTCCTAGCCAACATCAGAACTTTCTCAAGATCAAATAATACAGCTCATATATGAATCTGAATTGGAAGTTAAAATACCTGGTATCACATGCCTGCTCTGCCAAAATGCTCTTACTTGCAAAGGTGAAAGCTAGACTAGATAACAACAAAACTTAGACGTCTATTATTGGCTGATACATATTCTATACTCTATATGCAACTAAAATCAAAGGGTAAAAGATGAGGCAGTGCATTATATAATTCCTGTGTGTGTATGTGTGTGTGTGTTATGTGCGGGTATACAGAGAGGTAGATATAGAAAGAGAAAGGAGTGAGAGATACAATCATCAATCAGTCAAAATTTCCATCATATGCAGTTCATGAGATGACTGAAAATGCTGATAAATCTGTCTCACTCCTTTGTAACGGTTGTGTAAGCAGTGATATTCACATGGGTTTCAAGAGGAATTATGTAGTCATGAAATTACTGCAACCTAAAACCTCTTGGGCACAGGAACATAACCCTTCTTTGCCTTCAATCAGCTGGTCACATTCCTTTGCTTATCAGATGCCTTCTTGCACCATTATCATCATCAGTATTAACATAACCACTTGTAGGACATTGTAAGACTGAAGACACAAAGCTAAAGCGTCACAAGAGCTTGCCAACATAATTAGGGAGAGAAAAACATCAAAAGTGGTTACAGGATAACAAAGAACAGAGTTAATGCCAGAGAAATGCCTTCCCTGTTGGCATTCAGAATGACCTACCACTTGGCAAGGATATCTATCTGCGTGACTGTACAAAGCAAAAGCCCTTGGTGAACATTTGAATTAGGGAAGAGGTGACACAAAGAAGAAAGGAATTCTTCATTATTTTTTGTGGAGCCAACAGAACTCTATATACTGGTCAGAATAGATATCAAGCAACAGATATTCTAAGAATCTAAACAATACAATAATATCACTATGTCCCTATACTGACTTTAAGAGTTTTAAGGAATTATTTTAAAATCTGTTTTTTTTTTTGTCTGTTTTGTGTGTGTTATGTGCGTGTATACAGAGAGGTAGATATAGAAAGAGAAAGGAGTGATCTGAACGCAGGTCAGTATCTCAAGCCCACTTAATATTATTGATCAAACCTATACATTTTAAATGTAAAGGCAATAATGATATTCACATTGATATTAAAAGGGGGAGAGTGAACAAATTAGTTTTGGCTTTTATTCATAATTCAAATGTAGAATTCTAACACTTGAAAAGGAAATGCTTGTATTGTACCTGGTGCAGTCCACAACTGAGAGGAACAGCTCAGAGGCCTTATAGCTGGAAGACAAAATAAACGGTTTACAAAAAAAAGCAGTATCAATGTCTATGTAAAATGTTTATAAATCTAAATCTTAAAAAAAGAAAGAAAATTACACTTACAAAATTGGAGGGCCCATTTTGATGTAGTAGAAAGGTTTTTAAAAGAGTAAGTCAAAATGGAAGTCATTCTGAAATATACAAAGAGAATAACAAAGTATATTTTAGGTTACCTGAGCAATTTGTAGCTTATTTATAGTCTGTCACCTCTGATAATTTCATCCATGGCAACCATAAAATATCATTATCAGCTATCATTCACTCTTTTAACAGTGATAATGCATAGTTACACTGACAGAACTTTCACATTGTAGTAACTGTTATTCTAAACATTTGCCATTTAATCCTCACAATGTCTTATCAAATAGGCACAATTACTATACCTTTCTTTTTTCTTTCTTTCATATATGTATATGTGTATGGGGTACGTGTGTGTGTGTGTGTGTGTGTGTGTGTGTGTGTGTGCATAAGTAGAGTCCCAAAAGTAATACCCAGAAATCATCCTCAATCCCTCTTCCACTTTACTGTTGGGAGTCTAGGTCTCTAATCAAACCCAGCGCTCTCCAATAAGCCTGGTCTGGCTAGCCAGCTTGCTCTGGGGATTCCTAGGCCCCACCTTTTATAATTAAAGGTGGGCTGCCACATTCTTCTGACAGTCACAGACACAGACTTTAACCACTAAGCCATATTCCCAACGCTACCATACCCTTTCTAAGAAAGAAGGAAATGAGACAGATGATTCATAAAAGACCCACTGCAGAACTGAGGTCGGAACCTAGGCAGTCTAGCTCTGGGATCTGTGCTCTTTTCCACTCGAGAAGCAGAAAGACTACAGGGCATGACCATGAAGTCACTAGTGTTAGCTTAATGAAGGTATACTGTGAATACTTAAAAGGCTTTGTAGAATGTTTAAATTTGAAGGGACACACACTGAAGACAAAGAAATATCACATCAGTAACTTACTTTCAATTGCTACTAGTAAATAGTTTGTAATACTGTACTCACAACAAAATAAAAATTTACATTACAGGCTGACTCAGCAGATGTTTGTTATAAAGCCTGACAACTTGAGCTCAATCCCTGGAACCACCGTATAAAGGTGGAAGGACGTACCAGGCCGCCCCACCCTGACCTAGAGTAAATTCCCAGCGGAAGTCTTCCCTGGGTTTGGATTTGCAGTAACAGGTGTGAACATCCTAGCAGCAGTTTGATGATCATGTATGATACTGCAAACATGACAAAAAAAAAAAAAAAAAAAAAAAGGTGGAAGAACTAACTCCACAAACTTTTCCTATGACCTCGACACACATGGTACAGCACACACACCCCTACACAAGTATCATAAACATACAATGAATACAAATATTTAAAATATATTAACCATTTCTCCAAAAAAAGAATAACATGGAGAAAATAGGAAATAAATGGACACAGGATATGAACAGACTTCTCACAGTAAAGGAAATATAAAGAACTCTTAGATACATGAAAAGATCTCCAATTTCATTAATAACAAGAATTTGAATTAAAATCACACAAATAAACTTCCAAATTAGCAAAAACTCAAATGATACACACTGTGTGAGCAAGAATATCCACAGATATAGTCATAAGCTGGGCCAAAGGTGTGCAAGGGCAATTGGGAATTACCTGTCAGTACAGTAACTTCACCTCATTTTTGACCCAACAACTCTACTTCCATGAATTTACATTACAGATATTGTTCATAAGACCAATGGTGTCACTATAGTAGCAAAAGTGAGAATATTCAAGAAACAGAGAGTTGGTCAATAAGCCAGGCTGTAACAACCAGTGAAATACTGTAAAGCAAGCATGTTATCACGCATTACAAGAGGAAAATCAACGTGTACATTTCCTTGTATCAATACAAAATATCACTAGAAATACAACGCCTAAAACAACTGTTGTCTGAAAGAAAACAGAACTAGGAGGCAAAAGTAGAAGGAATGTTTATCACTGTACATTTTTTACAATTTATTAATTTTTAAACATGTTTTATTCAAAAAGCAAAGAAATCCAAGATTTGCAAGCAATAGTCATATTAGCCAGCCTCTTATATTCCTCTTCCCCTCCCCTCATATTCATACCTTTGTAGGATCACCTCCACACTGAATCGCAGTTGGTTTGTTTAAACAAAAGAATATGTCAGAAGTGATAGCATGTTACTTCTGAGATCAGGCTAAGAAAAATCCTGTACTTTCTGTCTTAAGTCTCTCAGATTCCTCAGAAAAGCCAGCTGGCAAGCCACTGGCCTTTGGAAGAGGCATGTCACTGAGGAACTTACAATTCCTGCCAATGGTCATGTGAGCGAGCTTGGAACCCGATCCTCTGGGGTAGTCAGGCCTTCAGATGACTGCAGCCTGTCCCACATGCTGACTGCAGCCTCCTGAAAAACTTGAAGTCACAAGGACGCAGCAAGCAGACCCGGATTCCTGACCCTCAGAAACTGTATTAGATGACGATGGATGTAGCAAGTTTACAAGCACATCTATGTATGGACAAATTTAGTATATAATAAATGGTATTTAAAATAAATGGAGAAAGGTAAGACTAATCAAATGGATAACTACTTAAGGAAAAAAACTAGGCCCATAGCTCATACTTTAATTTCAAAGAAATGTCATTTGGATTAAAGATCTAGAAGCATATTTTTAACTATGAAAGTACCAGAAAAAATCAGAATATCTGACTTATACATTGTTCATATGCAGGTACATATGTGTACATGCAAGCAAAAGGGATTAACAATAAATGCCTCCCTCAATTATTTCTCTGCCTTATTTTTTTAGATGGGGCCTCTCACTGAGCCTGCAGTTTGATGACCTCCTATACTGGCTAGTCAGCAAGTCTGAGGAACCTGAACTCAAGTTCTAATGCTTGTGAAGCAGACTTTACACAGCTGAGCCATCTCCTCAGCACCAGAGATTATCTTTATGATCTTAAAGGAGGATTTAGAAGCCATATGGAAGAGAACACTGACAGATCTGATTACATAAACATTTTAAATATACATGCATCAAAAAAGCCACTAAATTCAAATTAAAAAGCCAATAGATTCAGAAAAAAATTTGCAATAAATAAAGCTAAAAAGTCAATACCCATAAAAGCTTGTTTCAAATTATATGAAAAAAACCCAGAAAACTTGTAACTGAATCTGCATGTAGATTTTATTCTAGTATGCATTTCATCCACTATGTAGGTGTCAATAAGGTTTACATGGGATTAAATCCAGCACAACTCCAGGTCTAATCAGAATAATCTCATTTGCTAGATCTAAAACAACTGCATGGTCCCATCTTCACTACCGGTACTGATGTAGGATTAGTTTAGTCAAACTAAACTTTTCTTCTGATATTTGACATCAGCTTTCAAACTTGAACGAAACCAGACTATAGACAAAACTGATTCAGAAAAAAAAAAAAAAAAGGACAGTTGAAAATTTTAAGTAAAAATAAAAACTGAGAAGCTAGGGTCCTTCCCAGATCCTATGTGAAATCTACCCTCTACTGGACTAGAAGCCAACAAATCTCCTTTAATAAATCAAATGAATTTTAACTGTCTATAATTTGCAACTAAATAGCAAAATGAAGCAAATGAAACACCATATAAGAAATTCAAATGCCAGGAGCTGAGAATGCAGCTCAATGGTACAGCACTTGCCTAGCAGGCATGAGTCTTTGGCTTTAGTTCCCAACATAAAAAAGTGCCAAATTAAAAATAGTTCAATAATAATTACAAGAAAAATTTTGTAAACATTAAGCCAAGCAAAGGGTTAGGGATGTAGCTCAATAGAAGAGTTCTTTCCTAGAATGTACAGGCTCAGATTTCAATCTTCAGCTCTGGGAGAAAAAAAATTAAAATCAGTCAGGTGGCACATGTCTGTCACACTAGCACTTAGGAAGCTAAGGCAGAAATGATTGCAAGTTTGAGGTGGTTTTGGGCTATATGACAAGTTCCTGACAAATACATAAATGAATAAATAGATATATAAATAAATAAGTCATAATTAGTATATACAATAATTAACTTACCACAATTATTAGTTGTATGTTTAACATTTGCCTAATCCAAATTATTGTATATACTAATGAACAGAAGTATAAATTTCTAACGGCTTTTTGTATTTATCAAAATACAAACTGTAACTTTAAAAAATATTTCATTTATTTATTTGAGGAGAGAGAGAGACTATGCACATACATGCCAAGGCATTGGTGGGGAGAGGTCAGAGAACAACTTTGGAAAGTTAGTTCTTTCTAATATGTGGGCTTTCTGAAAGTTAGTTCTCTCTTTCTACCATGTGTACTTCTGAGAATTGAAAGCAGGTTGCCTTACCTGCTCAGCTATCTTGCTGGCCCCCACAAATTGTAATTTTTAAATTATTTTATTTTAGTTTATTAAGACAGAGTGGCCTAAAACTCTTGATCCGCCTGCCTCAGCCTCCAAGTGCTAGGATCACTGGTCTGTGTCATCAGACCAAGTCACAAATCATCAATATTCTTCTTATATTTATTTTTCTGAAGCAGGGGCTGGCTGTGCACACGGGGCTGGCCTGGTGCTCGCTATATCTCTAAGTCACTTTAAATTCTCGGCAACCCTGTTGCCTCACTGCTAGAAAAAAAGGCACGCTTTACCACATCTGTCTCCAAACTGTCAATTCCTAAAACCAATAATTCCTCTAACTGGCTTATTATATACAGGGATACTCAAGATGCTCATTGTAGCACTATTTGTATTTGGAATTAACTGAATACACATTAACAGAAATGGTGAAGATTACGAACATACCAGGGAACAACATTCAGCAGTTAGGAAAGAAAAATGAAACAACATAAACATGTGTGTTCTGGAAAAGTATAACACATATTAAATGAAAACTCAAACTGCAGCACTAAAAACTATACATTTCTTTGGTAATTGATAAGAATTGAGATTTTAAAATCAAGAGACAGGGCTGAGGAGACGGTTCAGTGAGTAAAGTGCTTATTGTACAAGCATGAAAACTTGAGTCCTAACACCCATGCAAATGCCTGTGAAGCATGAGTCTATAGCCCAGGTACTAGGAGGTACGGGAGATCCTGGGGCCAATCAGTTTCGTCTAAACAGCTAGTTCTAGCTTAAGTAACAGGGCTTGTCAAAAAATAAAAATTAAAAAAAAAAAGGCTGAAGAGCAATAGAGGAAGACATCTGTTAAAAAAAAAAAAAAGCTGGAGAGCAATAGAGGAAGACGACCTAATCTCAACACAAGCATGCTCCAGCATGTGGAGCCATGTGTACACACATCACAGAGGAAGAGAGACTAAGTACTAAGTAAATTATTCTATAGGAAGAGGGACTTTTACTGTCTGTCATATTCGGGCACAAGTGTCAACTTGACAGTTGAGGGTTTCAGCTCTGGGCACATTTGTAGAGGATTAGTGGTTAAGCCCAAAGCAAACCTGTAGGAGATTGTCTAGCTGATGGAGAAGGCCCAGCCCATAGTGGGTGGGACTAGGCCATGGAATAAATACAGAGAACTGATTGAGAAAGTTGGCATCCTTGTGTATACTTGGCCAGACCGGCCTGTCTGGCAAGTAAGGCTCGTCCCTCTCTCAGCTGCTATGTGGTGATGGTAAAGCCAGTTCCCTCAGCCCTGGTGTTGGTGTGAGGTCTCCTGCAAAGTTGGAGGAGGAACTGTAACCAGTCTATTGTAAAAGAATAAGCCCAAATGTTGTACATCTATACAATGGAGTACTACTCAGGCATCAAAAATGATGAATTAATGGAATTTGCCGGGAAATGGATGTTATTAGAAACAATTATATTAAGTGAAGTATCCCAGACCCAGAAAATTAAGCGCCATATGTACTCCCTAATAGGTGGCTCCTAGTACCAAACCCACCTAGAGACACTCAAGGATAAATCTCTGTAATACCTACAGTAATTGCAAGGATTATGAACAGGAGGGATGGGGTAGGAGGGCCACACCAGAAACAAGGAGAGAGGGGACCATGTTACAGCAGAGAAAATAGGCCACCATCAAGGACTGCAAGTAAGTAATGAGACATCTGGTTAAGTTCACAGACTTTCGTTCCTGATCATTTACAACTGGAGTATGATCTCACCAGAAGTGGAGGGCATATAGTCTGGCAGATAAAAAGTAACCATTTTGCAAATGGGTGACTGACCCCTCCCTTACTGCGGTTTCCTACCTTTATTACATCTACCTTTGAATATACTCTTATAACAAGACTCTAGTTTAACAGCTTTTTATCTCTGGCCAGGGGGTGACATCCAATACCCATCAGGATGGAGTGAAGGGCATTGCAAGGGGCAGCAAAACTGGAAAAAAAAATCAACAAACCATAATCCAGAACATCAGAGACTCTATATCAACTACCTGGAATTAGGTCAGCCTAATCTCTCCCCATCCAGAGGCTTAGGGAAATTTGCGGAAGAGGGGGTGGTAAGATTGTAAGAGCACAAGGATGGGAGGAGCAATGATATGCAAGATACTCCACACAAGTTAGGGCCGAAGCAACCATAATTGGAATTTGCATGCCCTACGCAATGTCCAACACACTATTGACCCCTCAAATTCTAGCATTTGCTAAAGGCACTAAGATCCTTGGAGACAAGGGATTGACAGCCACAGTAGTGTTCCTATGCTTAAGGGGAACACAGGAAAGGGTTCTGAGAAATGCCACTGGGTCCTTGCACCTCATCAGAGAGGAGGACCTAAAGGAGAGTTTGGCATGCACATTAAAGGATGCTCAGGGGATGGGAGGGGGAGGCACTGGGGGATAGGGAGGAAGAGGGAGGGGAGGGGGGCATAGGGCAGTGGGAAGTTGGAGGGAGGGAGGGGACCGGTGTACCTGTTAAAAGTTGTATGAGTAGAAACATTTGATAAATCACCATTTATCAGCAACAATGCAAGCTAACTGCTACACTGTCATTTACCAAGCTTCAGGAAAATAGAAATTCAGACAAAGCTATTCAAAGCATTGAATCAAGATAGTAAAGCAAGATATAGCGGCTCTAATATTACAATGTCATGATTAAGAGAACTGATTCTAAACCTAAGTCCAAATCTTGGCTTTACCCGATCTGTAGAACTTTAAATAAGTTGCTTTTCTGCTTCAGGATCTTCAATAACATGTAGAGCATTACATTACAGAGTTGATAAGAATTAAATATATACCTAGATACAGATACCTGGTACTTGACAACCCTAGTGAAAGATATGTATCTAGTAAAGGCTATTTATGTTTTTGCTATTAGGGGGTGATGGTATAAATTAGTTCCTCTATCTTTAAAAAGCACTGAGGATTAATGAAAACTTTTCTTACCTGATAGAACTTACGATTTTGTTGAGAATACAGAGCACAAAAACATGGAGCCAAAAGGTTGCCTAACATCAGGTGTCAGCAAACTACAACCCAAGTGCCTCAATAAGATATTGCTCATTTACTGCTTCGTTTTCTTTTGTGGCGCTGAGAACTGAACCAGGCACCCATACTACCACTGAGCTACACTCTTAGCCTCGGTTTTATACATTTTTAAAGAATTGTAAAGTTTGGGATGTAGTTCGGTGCTTGAGCCAGTATTTAACACAAGCAAGGACCTAGATTCAATTCCCAATACAGCAAGAAATAGAACTGAAAAGCAACAGAGACCAAAGTGGGCTCATTAAAGCCAAAGACTTCTTATCTGACCCTTTACAAAAATAGTTTCACATCCCTGATTTAATAATAAATGCTACATGTAGTTAGGTGCACAAGAGAGATCATTATATGGGTAGAAGACTTTGAACTGTAAAGTTTTTGTAATTTATTGGTTTTAGCTTAAGGCATTCTCTGAGATGGGCTAAAAACAGAAGGGAAGCTCCCTTCTTTCCATACTCATTTCTGTTCCAGCTTTTCCTGTCATTTCTTTCCTTTCATGCACAACATTCTGTTAAACAGTGGTGCAACTTATGTTTAAATCGTAGCTTTGCTACAAAGAAGAAATTTTACATCATCTTTCTGAGCCTCTCAAAAAACCTCATATTTCACTTTAGGAAAATGGTGGCGGCGTGCCCGGCAGGCCCCGATGCTACTTTCTTTTGAAACCAATCCGTTTATTCCAGGCCTCGAACACATTTTTCCAACACACACACACAAACGGCTTATCACGAAATATACAGCTTTCAGTGCGACCCAGACGCAGGTTCCGTCCTAGCCCCACAGCCGAGACCACCAGTTAACTGCCCTCGGATGCACACGACAAGGTGGGGGCGGGGAGCAGGGGAGCCCAGATGGCCACGGGGTCCCTTCTAGGTTCACTGGCTCAAGAAGCGGGTGGCAGGAATGTCTCGGTGTCTTCCACCAACCCCCCCCCCCGTGCCACCCCGAATAGCAGAAAACAGGGGTCACCCGGGGCGCGGTCGCAAATCAAAGCTACACGAGGAAAGGCAGGTGAAACAACGCGCGCACCCACGCAACACGACCCGCTGACCTAAAGGGGACGGCAGAGGTGGCACCGCTGCTGCGAGCTGCAGCTGGAACGCCGGTGCCACCGCCTGCCCGAGGCGCGGGTGGCAGCCGAGGCCTGGGCCACCCAGCGCCCTTCGGCTCTCGCCACTTCGATCCTCGGAGACAAGGCGGCGGCCGCGGGCATCGGCCCTCGAAGTCGGGGAGGAAGTGGCACCCGCCTGCGGGAAGGTCAGGCGGAAAGCCGCGCGCGCACCGCCTCACCTCGCCCGGCGCCCGCACAGCCTCCGGCTCCCAGCACGGTTAGGTCGCGAGTGACAAGCTGCGGCCGCACCGAGGGGCGGTTCCTGCCCGGGAAGGACCCCCGTCCCTGAGCTCCCGCCCCGCGGGCGCCCGCCTCGAGGGCTGTCCGCCAACCGCCTGACTGGAAGATCGGAAGTCCCGCCCCCCCTCCTGTAGGCCCCCGTCTTCCCGCGGAGAAAGCATCGTTTCGGCTCGTTAGGGAAGGGCGAGGGGCAGGACGAAAGAGTCGGCGACGGTTCGGGGCTTGGGTTTTATGTCAGGCAGTACGTCGGGCACCCGGCCTGCCAACCGCAAAAGGGAAAAGTCCTCGGCCGCGTCGCCCCCGCTCGAAGCGCTCCCCACTTTCGTCCTCTCCTGTCAAGATGGTGGCCTCGCGGGCGATTGGCAGCCTCAGCCGCTTCTCCGCCGTCAGGACCCTCCGCTCCCGAGGTGAGCCTGGCCGGGGGCGCCTCGGAGTCTTGGGGAATGCCTGCAGGAGGGGGGCGACGGGGACCAGCGCCTGTCACTCGCTGTTGCGTCCCCCAACTCCCGTCCCGAGACCTTGGGGCGGGGAGGGGGGGTCACTGTCCTGGGACCCCATTTCCAGTGTCCTTGCGAAGTAACTGTCAGGTCCTCTCGCTGCTGTGCGCCTGCGGCTTTGAGGCTTGTTAACCCTCAAGGTTCCGAACCCCGTCCGCGCGTTCCGGCGCGTGCGGGCCCGGGGCGCGGTTCCGCCCCGGCTGGACTCGGGCGCTCACGCCCCTCGGGTTTCCTGCGACGACGGCCTTGGCCTTGACCCTGCTGCGGGGGGCCCAGACCTTTCCTCGGGCGTGTCTGAGGTCCGTCTCCCCTCGCGCCAAGCAAAGCTTCCGCGGACGAGCCTGTCGGGCGCGGTTCGCCAGCCCTGCAGAGCCGCTGCGCCCGCGGTTCTGGACCCTGCGCCGCGTTCTCGTGCAGCGGCGGAGAGTCGCCTCGTGCAGCTCGGGTCACAGCGCAATGTTCGCAGTGTGTGGAAACGGAGGTTCCACAGTCAATCACGGCAATTGATTTAAAATAAGAGGGGAAAAGTTGGTTCTTAAGAAATAAATTCTGCAGTAGTTTTAAGAGCTATTTCTAATCTTGTTTCTGCCGACTCCTCATCAGACTATAAGAGCGCTAGTGTCTTTTTTTTTCTTTTTCCTTTGCAAACTAAAGTGAAAGGGTTGAAGAGAATTGTGGTAGAAAACTATTTTTCCTGCGCATCCCTAACCTGTAAGGTCAAATTGACTTTTAAACCTATTGCATGTTGCACTTAATATCAATTACTTGATTAAAAACTTTAATTTCTGGTACAAATTAGTTTTCACTGAAAAGGGGGACATAGATTTATATATATATTTATATATACACATACATATATGTATATATATGTAGCTGGAGTCTCTTTTTACTATGGGAATTGACTTAGAGATTGAATCTACTTTTTACTCATTCTTTTTTTTTTTTTTTTGAGCCTCCACAGGAGTATTGTATGTAACTAATCATGGTCACATTATAGAAAAGCGAAATGCTATAAAGATTAGGGAAGGGTTTAAAAAGCAAGAATCTTCCATTGCTTTACTACTTAAATAGGGACTGTTTACCATTGGTTGTGTTTCCTTGTAGTTTCTATTCCTTTTCTGAATTTGTTGTGAAGCCTTTTGAAAAGTCGTGTGTACAGTGTGTGTATCAATGTTGGTTCTACATTGATCCCAAGGTATTTTGCGCGCGCATGTGTGTGTGTGTGTGTGTGTGTGTGTGTGTGTGTGTGACCTAGCAGCTGATTTAACACTTAAGTGGTGATCAGGTCAAATACTTCCTAGCTGTGTGACTTTGGATGGGCATCTTTATCTAAATGGACCTTGTTCTTGCATCTAAAAAATGAATGAGACTGAGTTTTCTTTGTCAGGAGAGGTAGCATGACCAAGCAATTAGAAGCATTAAAGAGGAACTTTAATGCTTGGTTTGACTCTGTCTTTTACCTTCTGGTGACCTTGGGCAGTTAGTTAATCTCAATTATTTCTCATTGACGAAATGGAGATTATCATTTTGTTAGGTCTCAAGAAGTTACATTAAGTAGAAAGCAATTTGACATGGAGTAAGTTTAGTAAATGTTATTGATCTTGCAGCTCTGAAAAATGATTCTGCATATCTGAAAATTTTGAATCTGCTTTGTATATATATGTAGTAAGCTGGCAGCTGGATATTTCTATATTTCAACGTAGAAATATATATACATATTTTATGTCATGTTTTCATTAAGAAAATAGAGCTCATTATAATTACTTTTTTTTTTTAAATAACAGTTTATATATCTTGAAAAAAATATATAGGAAAGTGAACTGAAAATTACCTATACAACAATTAGCTAACCATTAAGAGTCTGGAATCAACAGATTGATCCTTTACCCTGAAAGTGTGCACTAAGGCATTGCCAAACACATACTGAAACTATTATTAAATCTCTTGAAACTAACTTGTAGTTATTTACATTTTTGAGCACACCTGCTATACAAGGGCTATAATTCTGCACGTAATTGTCAAGTCAAAAATCACATCTTAACCATAATATTTATTTACTTCCCAACTCAGTAAATGAATTGAAGGCAATTATTAGATGATATAGTATTTTTAAGTTTGACACTCACTTCCTTAATTCCACCCTCTCTCTGAGGGCTGGATTTGGAAGAAGCTGTCAATTACTACAACTAAAGTAATATTTTCAAACTTGTAATTTGTGTCAAATAACTCAACTTTTCCCACTAACTTTAGTTTTATGTGGTCTTGTAGGTATTTTCTTGAGCTCCATACAAAGATGATTGAAAAGTAGGACAAAGGTTTTTCTTTTGCTGGCACAGGAGATGTAGGCTAAAGTTCATGCAGCTGCCATAGAGTAAGCTTTGCCCTTAGGCATTGGGCAAGGCTGGATTCAAGAGCAAAGTTACCTTGTACTTCAACTTGATTTAGTTTGACTGTGTTTATTTAGAATTCTTTTTCTAATATGTTTGCTAATTTTTTTCTTTGATTTTTGTTTGCTATTGATTTAGTAAAGGTTTTGTGTACATGTGTGGGAGTGTGTTTGCAGCAAAGGGAGGTTAGTGGGGAAGAGTTTAAATGACTTTTCACATTAAACATCAACCTTTAAAAATTCAAATATTTGATCTTTAAAATCACAACCCTGGCATGGACTGTGACTCATACCTATGATTCTGGTATATCATCCCAGCTACATAGAGCACTGGAGATTGAGGCCACTAACTGCATCTTCTATCTAAAATTAGTGAAATTCACCAAGAGAACTTGCTCATGGTCACATTGATACCAAATAAACCCGACAATTTACTCTCAGCCTCTCTGTCTTTGCACTAACTGATTTAAACTGCTTAAAAATCAAATACAGACAAACTCAAAAGTCACCATAGCTGTGGTTCTGGTGCTATCCACTTCTGTTGTTTAGTTTGATTTGGGTGTTGGTTGGTTGGTTAGTTAGGTTTTTGTTTTGATTTGTCTTTGAGACACAGTCTTACTGTGCAACCCAGCCAGATTAGTCTTGAACTTGATGTCCATTTGTCTCTGTCTCCCAGTGCTATAATGACGACTGCTGCTGCTTCCTGTCTTGGCTAATTCTTGAGGGTTCACCCCATTCCACCACCATTGGGATCTGTGAATCAGTGGGCCTTACACATCCATTGTGCTGTCTACTTCACATCACCTTTTCACAATACAGTTTGCTTAGGCCTAAAATTCTGATTTTGTGGTTCTAGCTTGAGGCCAATGAATTTGCAAATGTATTTGAGTCTCCTCACTTGTTTCTAATGCCTAGCATGGTTCTAGAGTCACTTCTCACTGCTATGGAATATGGTGGATAGTCTGTTGGTTTCTACTTTGGTTATAAGTAATTCTTTCTAGCTTCTACCCTATTTTAGACCATCCACCACTTGGAAGTAGGTATGATTCTAAGTTGTTTCTAAATCATGCATAGTGGTTTCGGTAGAGTTGATACTTAAAATTGCATTTAAAATACATATCGTGTGGAGCTGGAGAGATGGCTTAGGGGTTAAAGACTTTGCCTCATAAGTAAAAGAACTTGAGTTTGGATCCCAGATCCCTGGCTAAAAATGCCAGGCACAACTGAACTTCCAGCCCTGAAAGGTGGAGCAAAGCAATAAGGAGGTACAGCAATCCAGGATGATTCCCACACACAAGTGCCCTCTGATAGACACACATACATGCATAAAAAATAAAATACATACCACGAGTTATTGTAAGACAGGAAAAAGACCTTGACAGTTATTTAAACTAGAGAAAGGAAATTTGGAGAATAGAAGAATAGTCACAGAGGAAGGTAGTCAGATGTGAAAAGATACAGTCCCTGAGAAGTAAGGACTTCGATTTTTTGGTTTTGTTTTGTGGTTTATTGTTGAAACGAGGTCTTATAAGATCCTCCTGACTAGCCTAGAACTTGTTTTGTAGACCAGGGTGGCTTTGAACTTGTTGTGATCCTCCTGTTTCAGACTCTAAATGCTGAAATTACAATATGTTGTACCATACTTGAACTAAATTTATTTTTTAAGATTATGTAGGTTCTTTATACTTTACTAAATTGTGTTTGTGGGTCCAAAACCATAGTAACCACCAATGTAGCCACTGTGCTGATAATTGGAAATAAAAGTTTTAATAGTAATTATTAAGAATTGAATAACTACTACTTGGGGAAAGCTAATGTAATTAGAAAACGTGTGAAGGAAACCACTGGACAACATTTCAGCATTTGTTTTTATATTTCCTGTTACTTTAAGATTTCTGCCTGGGTATAAGTGTTGTGTGTGTATAGCTCCCAGTCAATTAATAATGATTTGTTTTTAGTTCTAGAATTAACAAAGGAAAATCTTTCCTAAGGTAGTTGGGCAGGTTTGGGATGATGTCAGGAAAAACGGTAGTAAGGAAAAATGGTAAAGAATTAAAGAGATGCTTGGGAGAAATAGTTTGAGGTGAACCAGAGGGAAAGATAAAGGAAGATAAATAGGATGTTTTGTAGAAACTTGGAAGTTACATTTAGGGATATTGACTCTGGATTACCTCCAGAACAACTTGGTTACCAACTAGACAAGATAGATAGTAGAGTAGAAGTGAGCCTTTGCAGATGGGAGTAAAGGGGATAAAATAACACCCCAAACAAATTTGGAATGCTTTGTTTCTTACCTTCTGTCTTACCTTTCAGTTTTGATGGAAAGATCCTCTACTAGTATTTTCTCATTGTGGCTTCTACTCAGAAGTTCATACCATTAATGTTATTGAAAAATTGGTCCTAAGGTGTAAAAACTGGTTACAACAGAAAAATAAGCCATAAGATTGAAAGAAAGAAAACACAAGTCCAAGATTGCATAGAATGTGCAACTCAAGGAACTTTAGGAATTTCAGAGACAGAAGAATGCTTGGCAGCAAGGCAGGCAGATTCCCTCTACTCCAAGACAGTTATATGATAAGCTAAAGTTGAATCCCAGACAAACAGAATATACTTGGCCTTCCTCAAAAGGGTCAGTTATCCAGGGTCAGTTAAGGAACAGTTTGGAACTGGCAAGATGACTCATTGTGTGAAAGCACTTGCTGTGCAAGCTTGATGAACTGGATTTGATTCCTGCAACCCACATAAAGGTGAATGGAGAGAACCACATACTCCCAAGTTGTCCTCTGACCTTCACACATGTACTGCAATGTGTGCATTCACACACACGCATGCATACATCCCTCTAATAATAAAAAAAAAAGAAAGAAAATTTTAAGAAAAGAAACAATCTGGGATCCAGGCATGGTAGCATGTGTCTCTCAGCATTTGGGAGTGACAGGCAGTGGATCATGGATTTGATAGCAACCTGGGCTACAGTAGTGAACCTTGTCAGAAAGAGGAGAGAGAGATAGAGAACACAAAGAATGCAAAACAGTCCAACACTGATCATGATTCTCTTGAGCCAGCCTCGCAGATACTGGATTAACAGATGTGCAGCTCCATACAGTTCAGCTGACTGTCTCAGTGACTTTGTTTTGTAGGGTTTGGAGTACTTACCAGGTTCTAGTGAGCTAAGTGATGTTACAACTATGTGGCTGTGGCCATGTGAACCTGATTTCTGTCATCATGCTGAAGAATCTAAACAAGCGAGGGCAATTGAAAAAGGGCAAAGAAAGAATCTTGTCTTCATTGTCCAAAGAACAGGAGTATATTATTGACAGCGCACAGGATAGAAACGTTTTCAGCTAGAAATGTGTAAAGAAGGTGTAATAGAGAATGTTTCATCCACAGTGGCCACTATTGCCCCTTGTTTGTCTTTTGACAACACCAGGAAGTGCTACCTCTTTAGAAAGAATAAGAGGTCATGGGTGGAAAACGTAAGTGGAATATTTTTGAAATACATTCGGAACTGATATGATGGATTACTTTGTAGTTATTGGTTGCTTGTCATATTCATTTCTTTTTTTTAATTTTTTTAATTCAATTGTGCGTATGTATGTGCGCGCATGTGTGTGTGTGTGTATGTAGAGCCACGGACGAATTCAGAAACCACCATGGAACACTTCCACCTCCTTCTGCCCCGGGATTCACAGGCTCCGCCCTACCAGGACCAAAAATGAAGGCCACCCCCGCTTCCGCCCGGCGTCTATATGTGGGATCTGGGATCCGAACTCAGGACCTTCCGCCTGCAAGGCAGAGGACTTAACCCCTGAGCCACCTCTCCAGCCCTTGTCATATTCATTTCTTATTGTTGCTACAACAAATACCAGTTTAGTGTAGGAATTGTTGGTATTCAAATTTTCACCAAAATACAGGCATTTGACTGTATGATTTTGGCACCTAAAAACATAATTTAGGCAAGTACAGAGTGCCTACCTAATTTAAGATTGCTATTTAAAAATAAAAATTTGGGGGCTGGAGAGATGGCATGGGGGTTAAGACTCTGCCTCATAAGCAGAAGGTCCTGAGCTCAGATCCCAAGTTCCATATAAAAATGCCAGGCGGAAACAGAAGCTGCTTGCACTTCTGGCCCTGGAGGGCGGAGCCTGGGAAATCCCAGAGGGAAGCAAGAAGGAGGTAGAAGCAATCCAGGATGATTCCTGAAGTCACCCTTGGTCCTCCACAGGGACATACAGTGCCCTCTGATACATACACATGCAAAATAATAAATAAAAATTTAAAAAAGAAAATAAAATAAAAAGAAAATTTTGTGAAGGAGAATCACCACAAGTTCAAGACTGACCTGGTCTACAAAGCAAGTTCCCAGCCAGGTAGGAGGACTACAGAGTAAGGCTTTGCTTCAAAAAAGAACAAAATGTGGAAGACAAATAAAAGATAAAGTGGGTCTTGGGCTGAGGCGGGGATGTAACTCAGTCGAGAATGCTTGTCTGGTATGCACAAGGTCTGAGTTCATCATCATCATGGAAAAGAAAAGGAGCGTCTGTAGGCTCCTGTGAAGATGTTGACAGCTGTGCCCAACTGTGTTCACTTTGAGCTCTCCAGCAAAAGTCTGTAGTCTTGGCTTGCGCTGTCTCTTTCTCCAGCAGCCTGCGGCCGGGGCATTCTCACATTGCCATCTCTCTGCTTCTCTTTGATTACAATAAGCCGATATGGACAATCATGATACTTTTTATATTAGGGTCAGCTGACTAGTAATCTTGATCCTGTCCCCAGCCTTAGGCCTTCTTTGCCATATTGCTTCCTATGCCTTAGTAACCTAACATATTCAAGAAATGTGCCATCTTTGGGGGTGCCATCCTTCTTCCTATCTTAGTTAGCATCTAGATTATCCTATTTCTTGATAATTGAAATGAGAAAAATATGGTAGTAGGATACATTGTTCTGATTTGGAGGGTTTGTTGATATAAATTCCAGTTATGCTGTGTCTGATAGATATTACAGAAATTCTGTTGCACAAAATAATTAATTTTACCTTTTCTTTACAGGTTGTATTTGTCGCAGCTTTACAGCATCTTCTGCTTTGCTAAGTAAGTTTAATTTCATTTTTACACATTTAACATTGTCTTTTAGACATTTTAAAATAAACGTATTTACAATTTTTCCTTCTATTTTTCTTTTTAGCTAGAAGTCATATTAACTATGGAGTCAAAGGGGATGTGGCAGTTATTCGAATTAACTCACCCAATTCAAAGGTACCTAAAACTTTCTGCAGTTCATTTCAACCAACCACATTTATGAATCCCATCTTCAATAGGAAAAAAAAAAACCTACCAATCTGAGAGTGATTCTATCATAGAAATTTATAATTTTGCTAGTTTGGCAGTTTTGTGGTGCAGATACCTTTGTATAACAGTTCTTTCTTGTTGACTGTAAGTGTCTGATTAATATAAGTGATTAATAAAACCAGCCTTCTGGTATAGTGTGTACAGTCTAATACAACATGAAGAGGTGACTTAATGGATAAGAATAAAGTATAAGCTATGTTTATATAACTTGAAGTCATCTATTCATCTTCGATATGAGATTATTGAAGTCTCTTTTTTCATTATGTCCCTGACAATCATTATTTGCATAAGCGACTTGGAGTTTATAAATATGGATACTTAGCTCATGAACTTCCAGAAGAACCTGAATGATTTGTGCAATTCTCATGCTGGAAATCAAGTTGTGTTCAAAAGGGAACTTTGTTTTGGCAACTTCCACAAGACATGTGTCATAGCCAGGCACAGGTGTCAACTTGACAATTGAGGGTTTCAGCTCTGGGCACATTTGTGGAGAATTAGTGGTTGAGTTGGGCCCAGAGCAAACCTAAAGGAGATTGTCTAGCTGATAGGGAAGGCCCAGCCCATGGTGGGTGGGACTAGGCCATGGAATAAAATACAGAGAGCTGACTGAGAAAGTTGACATCCTTATATACACTTGGCCAGACATGCTGGTCTGGCAAGTAAGGCTCGTCCCTCTCTCAGCTGCTATGTGGAGATGGTGTGCCAGTTCCCTCCTACAAAGTTGGACAAGGAACTGTAACCAGTCTATTGTAAGAGAATAAGCTGTTCCCTTAAGCTGTTTGATGGTGATTTGTCAGCAACCATGTAGATAAACTGCAACAACATGCATTCTTTTGTCAAGAGTACTGTATTGTAGGAGTTCATTCTTTCCTATCTCAATTGGTATAGAGGTGACATACTTTAAAAAAAAATCTGGTAACAGACCTAGATTAAATATGAGGGCCTAATCCAGTCTGTGGGCCAACTAGTTTCTCATATATAGAGCAGCAGAAACAGCATAGAAGAGAATAGATTTCAAAAAGTTTGACCTGTACACTTGTACCATGGCATGTAAGCGCACATGTGCACACATGCACACAGACACAGACACCATAATAATAAATAAATAATAATAAGGAAGGATGGAATAGTTGACAGCTATTCAAGTTAGAGAGCCATTCCCTTTCACTAGAGTGAATCTTCGTAATCAATAATGATTCAACCGTAAGACTTTTTTTCATAGTTTTCTCAACTAAAATATTTTTACTGAACATAAAAATATATGCTAATGGTAGGAAATTTGAAAACAACAAAAAATCATAAGGAAATAACAGTTGTTCATAATCATTGTCCAAAGATAGCTACATTTAATACAGATTCAACAAGTAATATTTACGAGTGAAGGCCACACTACATCTAATTTTTCTTTCTTTTTTTTCTTTAATATGTTAAAATACGGGGCTGGAGAGTTGGCTCAGGGGTTAAGCCTCTGCCTTGCAGGCGGAAGGTCCTGAGTTCGGATCCTAGACCCCAGTATAGACACCGGGCGGAAGCGGGGGCGGCCTGTGTTTCTGGTAGGATGGAACCTGTGAATCCCCAGGGCAGAGTAAACAAGGAGGAGGCGGTCCATGGTGGTTCTCGAATTCGTCCGTGGTTCTACACACACATACATACATACACGCACACACATACATACACGCGCACAATTGAATAAATAATTTAAAAATATGTTAAAATACATAGAATAAATATTTGTAGACTTATTTATAAGCTGCATATAATTCTAACCATTCGGAAAATGACCTCAAGTTCCCTTTTTTATTTTGCTTTTTTGAGTCAGGGTCTTGCTATGTAGCGAGCGCTGTTCAGCCTAAAAGCAGCTGTGTAAACGAGGCTGGCCTCAAACTTGCCTTTGTCTCCTGAGTGCTGGGATTCGTAGATGTGCACCACCATGTCCTGCCCTCAGGTTTCTCTTTTGCAATGACCTGATTTTAAAGGAAGGGGTGATGACAGTGGTCAAAAGCTGTATCAGGACAGCTGGGTTTGAGGGCTTTGGTCTGGTTTTGTTTTCCTTTTTGTTTTTGTTCTTCTAATACTGTTTTTGTTGGATAAGCATATTTGATAGTAGTGATTTACATGTGGTGCTTCCAGTTTAGGCTCTTCTGTGTATCTCTTTCCCCTGGCAGGTAAATACCCTGAATAAAGAAGTACAATCAGAGTTCCTGGAAGTAATGACTGAAATCTGGGGTAATGATCAAATCAGAAGTGCTGTTCTTATCTCCGCCAAGCCCGGCTGCTTTGTTGCAGGTGCCGATATCAAGTAAGTTGTAGAAAACAGGAAGACATCTTTCATCTTGATTAGTATGTTCTTTTCTTCTTTCTTTTCCTTCTTCTTTCTTTTCCTTCTTTTTTCTTTTCCTCCTTCTTTTCTTTTCTTTTTTTTCTGCTTTCCTTCCCTCCTTGTTCCCTCCCTCCCTCCCTTCCTTCCTTCCGTGTATAAGTGTGGATGTGTATAGAAGAGGATATTATATTCCTGTGGGGGCCCAAGGACTTCAGCAATCATCGTGGATTGCTCTATTGCTTTGCTCTGGGGTTTCCCAGTCTCTACCTTCCAGGGCCCTAAATGCAAACCACCACCATTTCCACCTGGCATTTTTACATGGGATATGGGGATTTGAACTCAGGTCCTTTTGTTGTGACACAAAGGCTTAAACCCCTGAGTTATCTCTCCAGTCCCTAATGTTTTCTTAGGCCTAAAATTCCTCCTTCTCAAAGAGGTTAGAAATAAATTCTATGAGAGTTTGTTTTTTAAAATTATTTTCCAAAGTATAATAAGTCTGATGAAATAGAGGAGCTTGTTGCCTACATTTCATAAGACTAAGCAGAACTTTTGAAAAATTGTTTATTTGTAAAAAAGAGATAGAGCACAAGATGCTCCTTCCAGCATGTGGACTCTGGCTGTCAAACCTACGCCCCCATGTTTGTGCATAAGAGCCATCTTTGAGCCATCTTGCCTGTCCTGGAGTCTTTTCTTAGGTTGAAAGCACATAAATACCATAAATGTAACCCACAATTAGGAGCCTGCTTTTACCTAGTAGACCACCAATCATTAAAAGTTTGGTAGTGGGATGGAGAGGTGGCTCAGGGGTTAAGCCTCTGCCTTGCAGGCAGAAGGTCCTGAGTTCAGTTCCTTGACCCCACATATACCGGGCGGAAGCAGGGCGGCCTGCGTTCTGGTCCTGGTAGGGCAGAGCCTGTGAATCCTGGGGCAAAGTAAAACAAGGAGGAGGTGGAGGCGGTCCATGGTGGTTCCCGAATTCGCCTGTGGTTCTACACATGCACACACACACTCACACACACTCTCAGTTGAATAGAAAAAAAAAAAGATTGGTAGTAAGGGCTTGAGGGATGGCTTAGGGGTTAAGACTGCTTTGCAAGCAGAAGGTCCCACATAAAAATACTAGGTGGAAATGACAGCAGTATGTACTTCCAGCCCTAGAAGGTGGAGCTTGGAAAACTTAAAGCAAAGCAAGAGGAGGTAGTGCAATTCAGGGTGATTCCCGAGTCACTCTTGGGCCTTCACAAGCACATACAGTGCCCTCTGATACACACAAACACACACACAAAAAAAAAATTTTTAAAGTTTGTTAGTACCTGGGAAATAAGAAAGTTAATATATTACTTATCTCTAAGAGTACAGCTATTTTACATGATGATTTGGCAGCATTCACTCAAATGAAGAATAACATGCTGCCATACATCCTTTTCTAGATATATTAGCTAAAGAAATCTTACCTTTTATTCGTAAGGACCAAGTACAAGCATTCGGTCCTGCTTAGTTTAAGATAATGAAAAGTTTGAAATAAGCCACAAGTTGATAGGGAAATAGATAGGTAAAATACTGCAAAATTGTTCAAAGGAATTGCCAAATCCAGAACATAGCATTAGAACTCAAAAATAAAATTTTTGACATTTTAAAATTTTTTATTTCTTTGACAATTTCATATATCTACACAATGTATTTTGATCATACCTTACCTTATACTACTCCCTCCCATCCCCGTCCCCCAATGCATCCCTTTTCAACCTTCATATCCCTTCCTCCTTCCCTTCCTTTCCCTCCCCTTCCTTCCCCTCCTTTTCCCTTCTCTGAGTCCCATAGTGGCTCTGCAGCCAGCCACTGAAGCACAGTGAACTTGCCTCAGTCATACTTCTGAAAAAAGATCACTCTGCTGCATTGAGCAGCCTTCAAATTACCTCACCTCAGCTAGGGATGTGACTGCTCCCATCATACAATACACACACACACACACACACACACACACAGTCTTTTAACTATGAAATAATTCTTTGTGGTTATTTCTGGGTACAAGTTTAGACTTAGTCTGGAAGGATACACTACAAACATGGAAATGGTTGCTTCAAGAAAAATGAGTTTATCAAAGGAAATTTCACAGGTGTAGCCAGTATTTTCTCTCCCTTTTTAAAACAGTACAGTGTGGGTGAACAAGATGGCTTAGCAAGTAAAGGTGCCTACATGAAATCATGACAGTCTGAGTTTGATCCCTGGAGCACAACAGAGTGGATGGAAAGAACTCACTTCCAAAAATTGTCTTCTGATTTCTACACGTTTTGACACCTGCATGCCTGTTTCCCCATCTCTCTTTCTCAAATAAATATACTACTGAAAATAGTATAACGTATGATTATGTAACTTGTTTATAATTTTAAGTATATATAAAGAGCAAAAATATTAGTGTTAACTTTAAAGTGTTACGTTTTTTCCATGTGTTGTGTGTATGTAAACGGCGTGTGCATGTGGGAGGTGCATATGTACATGTGTCTGCATGTATTTGAAGCCCAAGGGTAGTATCAGGAATCCTTGATCACTCTTCTGCCTTACTGTTTTTAGGCTGAGTCTCTAATTAACCAGAGTTTAGTTATAGAACTAGTCTGATTAGCCAGCTTGCTCTGGGAGTTCCCAAGATACCCTGGGACAGGAATTACACCCACCCAACATTTTATGTGGGATCTAAGCTGATCTTTTTGATCTCAGAGCAAACAGTTTAACCATTGGACCATCTTTCCTGTCCTAAAGGATTGATTCTAATAGCTATCATTCTGTCAAAATGTGGGTAGTTTACACACAGATGTTCTACAATGGTTCCCTGGATTGTAGGTTCATAATTGTACTGAAAGTATTTGCATATTCTTAAACCTTGGGTTGAGGATGAAGATCAGTGATAGAGCTCTTGTCTGACATCTTTAAGGCCCTGAGTTTGATTCCCAGCACAGTAGGCAAGAAAATTTGGTTTTGGTTTTGGTTTTGCATGTGTGTCTGTGCATATGTATCAGAGGGCACTGTGTGCCTGTGGAGGCCCAAGGGCGACTTCAGGAATCACCCTGGATTGTGCTACCTCCTCTTTGCTTTATTTGTGGGATTTGGGATCTAAACTCAGGACCTTCTACTTGTGAGACAGAGACTTAACCACTGAACCATCTCTGCAGCCCTAACAGGGTATTTTTAAAACTTCATCCACACATTGTGTTCTCTTTTGTTTTATGTGTAATACTTAGAATTTATGAATATTCATTTTAATCTTTGTTTCTTAGGAAAAACAGAATTATATCAAGTGTTCTTTCTTCTGTCTGAGTAATTTGAGTTTAATATAAGTAGCTTAGGTCTGAAGGAAGATATATGTAGCTAACTGTAAGGTCAGCTGAACAATCCTATAGTATAAAATGACAGAAAATACTAGTTACTTTTAGTCAGAAGTACAAAACACATATTAAATGTGTTTAGAAGCAAAGCAGCAAATCAAATGAAGGTTAAAATACATAGAATGCGGGGCTGGAGAGGTGGCTCAGGGGTTAAGCCTCTGCCTTGCAGGCGGAAGGTCCTGAGTTCAGCTCCTAGACTCCACGTATAGACGCTGGGTGGAAGCGGGGGCGGCCTACGTTTCCGATCCTGGTAGGGTGGAGCCTGTGAATCCGAGGCAGAGTAAATGAGGAGGAGGTGGAGCTGGTCCATGGTGGTTCCCGAATTTGTCCATGGTTCTACACACACACACACACACACACACACACACACACACACACACACACACACACAATTGAATAAAATAATAATAAAAATTTTAAAAAAGACATAGAATGCATCATTATTATATTAGATCTATCCATCTAAATGATTGGTTTGGTGTGGGGTTTTTGTTTTTGAGACAGTGTCTCACTGTCGCCAGGGGAACTCAACATGTACCTCAGCCTGGCCTCAAACCCACTGCAGATCTGTTTCTGCCTCCCCAGTGCTGGAGTACAAGGTGGCACTATGTCTGGCGTCTAAATGATTTTTTGATTGCTGTTTAATCTTCCGACAATCTGATAGTGAAGATATGTGCCAAGAGATGTTCTTATATAAAGAGCTTTGTAATCTAATGATTTATTAGAGGATCAGAAATAAATTGTATGACACGTTTCACTTTATGTTTAAAGACTCGTTACCAATGATTGATAATGCTGGGATAAATATATGTCGGTTGAAGTATTAAGTAAAGTAAGACATAGTTTCATCTATCTTTTTCTTTTCTCTTGTTCTCTTTTGTGGCTATCAGCATGTTAGCCTCTTGTACAACTCCCCAGGAAGCAACTCGGATATCACAGGAAGGACAGAGAATGTTTGAGAAACTTGAAAAGTCCCCAAAGCCTGTTGTGGCTGCCATCAGTGGATCCTGCTTGGGAGGAGGACTTGAGGTAGATATATTCCAAAGTCATTCCGTCTGTCCAGCTCATTGGTGGGATTCCATACTGTAAACCTTTAGGTTTCTGTGTGGCACACAAAAGTTTTCTGAGTATCATCAGCTTTGTTGTTACTTATCAGACAGTTCAGTGGATTTAGTCCTTAATTTGTGACAAACAAATTAGTGGCACAAAACAAGTGCAGCTAGGGTGCTGTTTTCATGGCAAACTACTAGCATTCTATCACATGAGTTCTGAAGACTTGGTTCAGGTACACAGGGCAAAGACTGAGATATGTGATCGATGTTCATGTTCTTAAGTCTGGTCAAGGCTCACAAAGCATAATATATGTGTGTAAGTATTTCATGAACAGTAAGATGGCCAGGTGGGAGAGATGAGATCCTTACTATATTAGAACATCTAAAAAGGGAGGGAATAAGAAAATAGCTTAGAGTGTTTGTCATATGTTGGATTATATGTTGGACATCAATGAAGGAAATATGAGCCTAAAATTTTTTGTTTAAGAGAAAGAAGGGAGCGGGGAGAGCATGAGCAAAGACAAATAAGCCAAGCTAGGAAGCCGTAAGTAGGCATGATTGACTGGAGAAGCCTGGCTCTGTAGAGCACTGACCTTCTTGACTTGGGATCCATGTGAAATACATGATAAGTATTGGTTGTTTGGTTTGGATTCAAGCAAATCTCGCTGTGTTGTCTGGATGATGCTTTTTCCTTAGTCTCCCAGGTCGTTGGATCTGTAGCATGGGCCATGGTGCCAGGCTAACATTTGTGGGATTTGTTATTGTGCTTTTTTGTTTTGAGATGACTCTTGCTGTGTTGCCTAGGCTGGTCTCAAACTCAGGCTGAAGCAATGCTCCTGTCTCAGCCTCCTCTGTAAAATTACAGGAGTACACTACCACCCTGGCTTGCATTTTTCTGATGATAATTTCCATGGCTCTCAAAAGAATTTTAAGGAGAACTGCAACTCCTCCAACAGATTAATAAATTAGGGGAAAGTTCTGGAAAGGGGGCAGAAAAAAAGTAAATTTTAGAAAGTGTCAAATGACAAACTAATGAATTTTTATTGATTCTGTGGTACATTCATATCTTATAAATAACATTTAGGCCATCTCTCACAGATGCTACTGCATTATGGTTGCATTTTCTAACATTCTAACTTTCCTTTCATTTGTTTGAAGCTTGCCATTTCATGCCAATACAGAATAGCAACAAAAGATAGAAAAACGGTATTAGGTGTCCCTGAAGTGCTGCTGGGAATCTTACCAGGAGCTGGTGGCACCCAAAGACTGCCCAAAATGGTGAGTTTCAGATTCTACTTGCAACACCATGAACTTGACTCTACACATAAATACCCCTTTAGATCTGTCTTGTCTTGTATAAAAATACATAATGTAATCATTCATTGTAGAATTAAGGACCACATAAATAAATTATAAGTATATAGGATCATTGACAAATTTTTATTCCTGATATTTTTTCAATTCTGTAAAATTATTAATCAAGGTCTTTTGTTAGCACCTGATAAAGGATAAAGATTAGTGTGTCTTGCTTTTCCAGAACATTTGTTTCAATTCTTCTTCCTTTGCATAGTATCTCTTAATAATTTTTCAAGACCAGGGGTCACAGTTCATAAAAAAATATGATGCAAAACTTTCCCACCATTCTCTGATGTAGACTGTCCTTACTGTATTCATTGCCCAAAGGGACCCATCAGCATTCTGAATGCTTCAGGTAGGTTGAGCAGAGTCAGATCTGGGGGCCACAGCAATTTTATGGTTAAACTAGAACCTCCGAGCCTCATGCTCCTGGCACTGTAGAGTCCTCTTCAAAGGTCTCACAGAAACACTATGCAGGGAGGTCAGTATGAGTGAGGAGGAAAAGAAAAGTTTTGTTTTGCTTTGTTTGTTTGATTGGTTGATTTCAGTTCCGGTCTTTTGAGACAGGTCTAGACCAGCCTGAAACCCTTGTCTGTGCTCCAGCCTCAGCCTCAGTGCTGGGTAATGCATGTATCATCATGCTCAGTTGCTACTCTAATAATAGCACAATGTGCATTTCTCCTTAAGAATCACCTGAAAGATTTTTGTTGAATTTCTTTTTCTTAAAGTTGTTAGGAGTTCGTTGCTTTTTTTTTTTTTTTTTTAAGACAGCCTTCCTCTTTCTCTGTAAGTCTTGGTTGACCTCAAATTTATGACCCTTCTGCCTCAGCTTCTCAAGAGCTGGAATTATAAGCATAGACCACACACTGTGTTAGAAATCATTTTTCTAGTATCCAGTATCAGTTCAGCTACATTTTCATTAAATCTAAACTTCTTTTTAAATCTTAGTCAACAGTATCAGGTTTCTCAGAATTTGAAATACTACAGAATTTGAAATAAATGGTGAAAAAATATAAGTGCACAATTTTAATTAATATGAAATGAATTTTCTACCTTACCAATTACATAAGATAGAAATCCTCCACACTAGGCTGGAGAAATGGCTCAGGGGTGAAGACTCTGTCTTGCAAGCAAAAGGCCCTACATTAGGATCCCAGGTCCCATGTAAAACGGGTGGCTGTCTGCACATGGCTATGGTGGGCGGGGCCTGAGAAATCCCAAAGCAAAGCAAGAAGGTAGAAGCAATCCAGGATGATTCCTAAGTCATCCTTGGGCCTCCACAGGGACATACAGTGCACACACATACACACACACACACACTAAAGAAAATATTTTTAGAAAGAAGTCCTCCATACCGAGGGGCTAGAGAGTTGGCTCAAGGGTTAAGCCTCTGCCTTGCAGGCGGAAGGTCTTGAGTTCAAATCCTAGACTGATAGACACCGGGCGGAAGCAGGCGGCCTGAATTTCTGGTCCTGGTAGGGCGGAGCCTGTGAATCCCGGGGCAGAGTAAACAAGGAGGAGGTAGAGGTGGTCCATGGTGGTTCCGGAATTCATCTGTGATTCTACACACACACACATACATATACACACACATACACACACATACATGCACAATTGAATAAATAATAAATAATAATAAAAAAATTAAAAAGAAGTCCTCCATACCAAATTTTAAAAAAGAGATAAAGACATTTTCATTGAACTGATGGATGTAATCTGAAGATCTAAATGTATATCAGTATATAAAACATCACTTACTAGTAAAGAACATAAAAATCTAGTATGACTTCTTTTAAAGTTCACCCACTTGGTGATTTGTAAACTAACCATCTTCTTTTCCCCTGTCCTCTTACTCTTGCGTTGTTAGGTGGGCGTACCTGCCGCGTTTGACATGATGCTGACTGGTAGAAACATACGTGCAGACAGAGCAAAGAAAATGGGATTGGTCGACCAATTGGTGGAACCCCTGGGTAAATGTCAGCATGTTCAGAGTAGTGCTTTACACTAGCAGCTTTCTTCTGAAATAATTAATCTCTGGAATATTGGTCAGAATGAAACTCAAAACTTTTAAGAAATAAGTAACAATTTTAAGGAGTGATTTTTCCAACCTCACCCTGGTGTTTTTTTCTTTTATTGATTATTTAGAGTACAGAATTCAGTCATCATTATTTTTTAATTTTGAATTACCTGTGTCATTATCCATATATAAGCCCCCTTAGTTTCTGGTGGGAAGTTTTTTGTATGTTTGTTAGTTTCTTATCTTCATTTTTATTAACAGCTGTAGGGATCAAACTAGGTTCTTATGCATGGCAGGCAAGTCTCTAGCACAGCCCCATCCTCAGCCTGGTGTCTTAATAATGTAGTAAACCCCAGACAACCAACTTTAGAATGGCAACAATGATACACATCTACTTAGATCCTACCTCTCCCCATATAATTTGTTTGAAATGGAAGTTTCTGAATTGTGCCTTAATCTCCTCCTTGTATTTCGTACAAGTCAGCACTAGTATATAATTCAAGACCGAGTGTGATAGGCAGCCCCATAATCCCAGCACTCAAGAGATTGAAACAAGTGGTCATGAGCTCAGCTACGTTGGACTGCATAGCAGATTCCTAGTTATCAGGACCACATAAATTTACCAATTTTTCGATGTACAGTTTGAGTTATAACAAGTGCACTTAGCTATGTAAATACCACAAAAGTTAAAAAATACATCATTTGTAGTATTAGCTTTTTGTCTTTCATGTAGCATAATGCTTTCACATACATTCATAGTGAATTGATGGCCCCTATAAAAGATAGCACTGTCGGGGCTGGAGAAGTGGCTCAGGGGTTAAGCCTCTGCCTTGCAGGCGGAAGGTCCTGAGTTCCTATCCTAGACCCCACGTATAGATGCTGGTCGAAAGCAGAGACGGCCTGCGATTCTGGTCCTGGTAGGGCAGAGCCTGTGAAACCCCAGGCAGAGTAAACAAGGAGGAGGTGGAGGCGTCCATGGTGGTTCCCGAATTCGTCCGTGGTTCTACACACACACACATACATACACACATGCATACACATGCATACCACATAATTGAATAAATAATAAATAATTTTTAAAAATTAAATAAAGATAGCATCGTCAAGTCCTCAGAAACGTCAAACTATTTTCCCAAAGTAATTATACCAGATTGCATTCTTACCAGTAGTATAAAACTTCTTTACGTGGTTAGACATTGTAATTTTGAATGTCTTTTGTGTGTATTTGTTTTCTGTATATTTTCTTTGACAAAACACTTGTTCAAATCTTTTTTGTCTATTTTGGGTTTTTTTTTTAAAGATATTTATTTGCAGTGTGTGTGTGTGTGTGTGTGTGTGTGTGTGTGGGTACATAGACAACCAAAAAGGTCATTAAGTATTGTCTTCCATCACTTTCTATTGCTCTGCTGAGCCGAGTCTTGGCTAGTCTGGAAACCAGCGTACTCCATCATACCCCAGCGTACCCCAGCGTACCCCAGCACCCTCTGGTCTCTACTCCCCTTAGAGCTGAGATTAGAGGCTTGTAGGCAGGGGTGCCTGGTTTGTTATGTAAGTGCTGGGATCCAAACTCTAGTCTTCGTAATGACAAAACAAGCACTATCAACCTCTCAGCCATCTTCAGCCCCCAGAGTTCTTTTCTTTATTGAGATACAAATCTTTTATCAAATATGTGATTTGTAGATATTTTCTCCTAGTTTGTGACTTTTCATTACCTTAAGTCAGAAATTCTTTTGCTTGAAGTCCGATATATCAAATTGCTGTTTTTGTGGTTCATGCTTTTAGGGGTCATTGCTTTGGTATATAAGAAATCCTTTTCTGACTTAAAATCACAGATTCTCTCCTATGCTTTTTTCTGAAAGTATTCTAGTTTTATTTTATGTTTTGGTCTGGATCCATTTCAAGTAAATTTTTATATGTGGTGTTTTTGTTTTTGCATACAAATACCCAAATATTCTGGAACCATTTATTAAGAAAACTATTCTTGTGCTCACTTCGCCAGCACATATACTAAAATTGGAACGATACAGAGAAGATTAACATGGCCCCTGCACAAGGATGACACACAAATTCGTGAAGCGTTCCATATTTTAGAAATGAAAAGAAAAATAAAGCACAGAATCAGAAAAAAAAAAAAAACTATTTTTTTCCCAGTGAACTATATTGAAACTTTGATCATTAATCTAAATTTCCTGTTTCTAGTTATCTAGTCTTTCATTGAACCAGTATCACATGGACTTGAATATTTTATTTTTAGAGCAAATCTAGAAATCAAGCATTATAATCCTCTAACTAAGTTCTAGTCATTCAAAATTATTTTCCCATACCAATTCCATTGCATTTGCTTCTAAGTTTTATAATTTTATCCATATCTACAAAAATACTTGCTGGATTCCTTTTTTCAGTTTTGTGATTCTTTGCTATGGAGTAGCCAGGATGTCAGCTCTAGTTCAAGGGGAAGAATTGATCACTGAGCAAGAAACATAATTTATATTATAAAGTTCTTGTTTTAATAAGAGTCCTTAAACAATAAAAAAAAAAACTTACGAGGGTTTTTATTGAAATTACATTGTTTCTCTTCCATGTCTTTAAAATACTGAATTACAATAAAAAATAAAAAAGGAAATACTGAATCATTTTATCAAAGTCATCTGTTTATTGAGTATTTAATTTCTCATCATACTTTATATCCTTTCCTCAGTAAAAGCTCTTGTCCTTGTTTTGTTCAATTTATTCCTGAGTATTTCATATTTTTAGGCCAAAATGCTTTGTTTCCCTTACTTTCATATTAAATGCTAGTATATAGAAATATAGTTATTTTTATAATTGGTTCTTATGGCCTGTGGTTTTGTAAGCTCACTTATAAGACCTAACTAACTTTTTTATAGATTCCTAAGGATTTTCTACATAATAATCAGCTTAACTTCCTCATTTTCCCTCTGAATGTCTTGTTGTTGTTGTTGTTGTTGATTTTCCTGAACTTGAATGATGGCTAAGACCATTGTGCAATATTAGACAGAAATAGTGAAAGAAGATATTAATTTATTTGCACTCTTAGAAGGAAAACATTCATCACTAAGCACAATGTTTTTATTTATTTGAGAGAGAGAAGCTACACGCCATGTTGCATAGGTAGAGGTTAGAAGACCACTTTCAGATGTCAGTTCTCTCCACCACGTGGATATCTGTGGGTCAAACTCAAGTTGCTAGGTTTGCTGAGCTATCTCCCTGTCACATTGATTTTTGTCCCTGTAATAAACTCCACTTAAATATTTATAAATTGCTGACTTAGCTAAAAATTTATACATGGCTTTTATCTTTGGCTGTGATGGTAAATGAGCTAAAAGAGTTATATTTTCTTGCAGTGTTTTTTTGCAATGCCTGTCTCCTAAAGTGAGATGGAAAGTATTCTTTTCTCTTGTTTTATAGAAGATTTTACATAGAATTTGAATTATTTCTTGTTTAAGTACCTGATAGAACTAATCACTACAGTCAATACATAGGATTGAAATAGAATTAATCACTAAAGTTAAATATGAGATTGGCATTTCGTTGTTGGGAAGATTTTTATCTATGAATATAGTTTCTTTACTTTTTATCTTTAAGTGCAGTCTGTCAAAGAATTTGTCCATTTTACTTAACTTGCAGATTTATTGAAATAAGATTGTTCATATTGAAGATGTAACTACATTGTTCATAATACTTTTATTGTTTCAATAATTTTACTTTATAATAGTGTCTCCTATCTTATTTCTGGTATTGATCATTTTAGCTGTTTATGGAGTATTATATAAGCAGGAATCATCTCACTGCTGAGAAGGTCTTGAGCGAAAGGCTTTATGGACTCTGGATGGGGGAAGACTAGCAGTTGGGAAAGCATCTTTAAGATTCTCCCATTTTCAGTATAAAGTCTTGGGGTAAAACCACCTATGAGAGAAGATGCCTAGGCTAGGGATGGAAATATGTGTAAGGACATAGTCATCTCAGGAGACCTGTGTCCTTCCCTTCATCTCCCTTAGGGATTGTGACGTTCTGGCTAAACTCCAAGTGTGGCATGAGGAAGTTAGTATTTCCTTAGTCCCCAGGGAGAACCTCAGCCTATCATGGTTATTTGCCTAGTACGGTGACCTTCGTTCTGAAAAAGTCTAGGCAACTAACAGTCCTATGTGAATTTGGTTGTAATTTTCTGTTGACCAATTGCAGTCAATGGTAGTTCAAATTTCTGGATCCATGAATCCTGACTGGGAGGAAGAGCAACATACTGGACGCTGACATTTAGATAGCATTCTGGCGGACACTGGCCTAGCCTTACCAAGTATTGCCATTTACCTGGCACTGTATTTGAACCTTCAAAGTCCATGCCACCCTTCCAAGCTAGCTGCTTTGTGAGGATGAGTGTGTTAACTACAGTGCTCCAGGCTCTGGTCTGTGGCTCCACCTTACTTGCTGGAAAATTAATTTCTTGATCATAAACAACACTGCGATAATATCATGGTAGTTGGTACATATTTGTAAGTTAACCAATAGTACTTTTGTCAAAGCATTGAGCCCTAGGAAGGCTAGTTCACATCCAGTCTGTCCAAGTAAGAGCCAAAAAGCTGCCTTTTCCATTGCAAAAGCAGTTTTCTATCAGTTTGCTACCATATAGCACCTGATCACCCTAGGGAATCTCCAGATGACAGACTCCATGTTAGTTTCTGTTGCTGATTTTAGGACATTTGACATGACTATGGTCAGGTGCATGAAGCTAAGCTCGTGCAAGATCTCCATGAATCCAATCATGGTCACTTTGTTCTTAGGGACTGGGCAAGAAGTTGACTGCTATTCCCAGAGCAGACCATCCTATCCACTTGAAAGTTGAAATCCATTGCTGAGGTCACCCGTCAGTTAGTAATCATAGAAGTCACAACTGTTCTCACACCGTCTTGCTTACCTGTTTCCCAGGTGTCTTTCGTAGTATTAGTTTCAGATTCCACCACAACAAAATGCTACATGTAGGCAACATAAACTTAGTCCTCACGGCTCTGGAAGCTGGAAACAAGATCAGGCGTCAGCAGGTTTCTTTACTTCTGAGGCTTCTCTTTCTATCCTGCTTCCTTCACATCTTCATGTGATCTTTCCCATTCATGAACACCCTAATATCTTTGGTTTATCTGGGTTTCTTCTCATAACTACCAGACAGAATGGATTAGGGCTTCCCTAACAGTTTAATTTCAACTTAACCACTACTTCTAATGCTGTCACATTCCGAGATATTGGGCTTTACCGGGTGAATTCTGAGAGGACCTGCTGCAGAGTGTAACACTTCGTCACTACTTTCCCATCCAGGCTTCTTCTCAGGTCCCGACCATCCAGCTGAACTGTTGGTCAGAGCCTAGGAGTCAATAGAGACTCTTAGTTCCACCTTTTTTCCCTTTCAGACAGATCAGACAACCAGACAACCAGGACTGTTTGGAGGTCTCTTCTGTGAAGATGGCCTCGGTGACTCGGGGTCCCGGGAAGGGCTGCCATGTGGTGCTGACCACTCCAGGCAGAGCCTTCGTAGCTCACTGGGCTCTCTACAGGGTCCACTTCCAGGCGGGGCCTGGCTTATCACCGGAGCTGCTTACAAATTTCTTTCTCTAGTCATCTGGTTGTAGGAACTTCTCATAAAGCCCCAGGTACAAGTTAATGGAGAGGAGTAAAGGCCAGAGGCATTTCGGCTACTCATTTGAGCACCTTGTGCCCTCAGGGTCTTCACTTTGTCCTTTGTATATGTCTGTACCTGCTGTGGATCAACTAACAGGAATTCCACTGTGGGCCATCTGGTCATCTGGTAATTTCTTTTTTTAGTGCAAAATAGTTTAATCTGTACTCTAGAAATTCTCTTGTACATTATATCTTTACAAAATAGATTTCAAACAATTATTTACTTTAAAAATGTAATTTTGAAGTAAGCATTTCAGAACAATATTTGCAATAACCTGTGTACAAGAGGTACTGGGTACCACTGGCAACAGAAAGTGGCTTCAGAACAGAAAATGATGACATGAACTATATGACAGTATTCTCTACAAGTCATTTTGCAACTGATTCCTTCATAAATCTAATGATCCTCTCAACAGTAATCCCAAACATCTTAAAATATAACTTTTAAAGTATAAACAACAATTGTCAAACATCACAAGGCAAATTATATCCTAACTTCTCATTTCATTACCTGGCTAGATTATGTTTTCCCACAGAACATTCAAGCCAGTTCGTTGACATTCTCTCCCAGCTGTTACCGACTTGGAAAAAAAAAAATTAACTATATGATACTTTAGGATAGCCTATGACCTAAATAAACTTTATTGGCATCACTATGGTGCTGCACAAAGCCATAGCTATACTTCTGTGTTTTAAATTTATAATATCAAGCAGTGTTTAGGTGCATCATCATGCATGGATACTATCAATCTTGGAAAGAGTGCTTATAATTAATAGATTGCTCCAATTAACAATAATACACAGAGAATAACCATTTGCATACCTAACCAGAAATCCGTTGGTAGGTAAGGACAGCTCATCTTGAATGTGAATCATCTGGCAAATTGTTGATTCATGGTTCATCTTTGAGTCTCTAAGTCTTATAAGCCAAGAATTATTTCCTACAGGAGATGATATGGCTTCTCCCAAAATCCTAAGGGCCAGGCCTCTGGTCACTTGCAGGATCCTGCTAAAGCCTGTGTACACTGTGTGCCATTAGTACTTCAAGTGCCATGAAGTTTGGATAATGTGTTCAAGTGACTCAAACAGTTTCTCGTGTCCTGGGCTTCATACACACCAGCAGCTTTTTGTTGTTCCTTTGTTTTTGTATTTTGGGGGTTAGGGGTGTTTTGGTTTTGTTTTGTTTTCTTTTCTTTTTGAGACAGTGTCTCACCATACTATAGCTGAAGCTGGTCTTGAACTCATAATCCTTCTACTTTGGCTTCCCAAGTTCTAAGATTATAGATTTTGCAGTCAGCCTGCATAGTTGCTAATAAAATCACCATTGAATGACTTAAGGTAACAAGGGGTTTATTCTCTTATGATAGTCCAGTTACAGTTCTTAGTCCCGCTTAACAGGAGAGCTCACACCATCACCAGAGCTGAAGGAACTGACCGTACCATCTTCACAGAACAGCTGAAAAAGGGACAATCCTTGTCAGACCAGCATGTCTGGCCAAGTATTCACAAGGATGCCTCCTTTCTCAAACAGCTCCCTCCATTTTATTCACCTGCCCTGGAACTAGTCCCACCCACTATGGACTGGGCCTTCCCCATCCAGTAGACCATCTCCTGCAGGTTTGCTCTGAGTTAACTTCACTGCTAATTCTCTACAGATGTGCCCAGAGCTCACATCCTCAGCTGTCAAGTTGACACCTGTGCCTAACCATGACAGTAGATTACAAGTACACTGTTTAGACTCAAGCTCTGAACTGGCTCATTTCTGAAAATTAATTGAAGGCTCTAACTCTCTTTTGTGAGCGAAGTGAAATATTTTTCAGCAACACCTGGATTTCTGCTGATACAGAAAATGTAGTAGACAAACCATCTGTTTCTCAGACAGCCAGTACTTCTGGCCTCCACAAGTCAGACGTTCTGGTGACTGCTTGACCACAGTCCTCTGACAGCTGCCATGCTGGCCTTGCTTGGGCAGTCAAGTGCTGCTGCTTTGTGCCTGCACTGGGATCTCATTTTGACCCCACTGCTTTTAGGGATCCCTCTAATTTTCATCAATTTCTCACAGCAGTGGTGAGAGTTGTATCGCCTATCCATACACAGTAGCCAAACATACCCTCTGTGGTAAGTCACTCTAATGTCCAGTTCTGTAAACCTTCTGACAGCATCTTCCACATCACAACAAAACTCTGGCATTTCAGCTTCATTTAAAGCTACTTACTTTCTATTCATCTACCTTAGAACTCTAAGGTTCCATGGGGGAAGATTGGTTTATGCATTTGGATTCTTTTAGCTTCTGATCTGTTATATGTGAGCCCCAAAAGTCTGATGACTTCCCTTTCCTCCAACACTGTCCAATCTATGCCCCAAAGCATTTGATACACATTCTCAAAAAAAAAAAAAAAAGTCCAATAGCCATCAGCTTACCTCAGAAAGTCTGTTCCCTTCCCTGGAGTTTTAGGTCATATAAGTTCTTATGCTTCCACAGCTTTGCAGTGCCTTTACAAATGGTTTTACAAGAGCTGTGACTATAGCTCAGCAGCAGAGCACTGGTTTTACATGCGTGAGTCCTCAAGCTCAGTTGCCAGTATTGCTAGAAGAAAAGAAAGAAAAAGAGAAAACAAATTATTTTACGATTTAACTCCTTTTTTCCTAATTTTGCAGTAAGAATGCAGACCACACAATACATATTGTAGAAGTGAAAAGCAAATTGAACATGTTTTAGGCCTTTTTTTTTTTCCTGAAAGCAAATTATCACACCTTTGCTCATTTTTATTTCCACCACCTGAGTCCATAGTTTGTGATCCAGCTTCTTAGCAATTTCTAGAGCCTTTGGCCCTGGAATGCTGCAGATTTTGTCTCCCTAGGACAGAGCTAAGCTAGAATTATGATCAAATCCATTGCCTTCATTATTATTTTTAATTTATTTTTTATTATTTATTCAATTGTGTGTGTGTGTGTGTGTGTGTGTGTGTGTGTGTGTGTGTATAGAACCAAGGGTGAATTTGGGAACCATTGTGGACCGCCTCCACCTCCTCTTTTGCTCCGCCCTGGGACTCACAGGTCCCGCCCACCAGGACCAGAAACACAGGCTGCCCCCACCCCCTCCTGGCGTTTGTATGTGGGATCTGGGATCAGAACTCGACCCTCTGCTTGCAAGGCAGAGGCTTAACCCCTGAGCTATCTCTCCAGCCCTATTATTATTATTATTAATTTTGTTTTGTTTTTACAGGACCAGGAATAAAATCTCCAGAGGAAAGGACTATTGAATACCTAGAAGAAGTTGCAGTTACTTTCGCCAAAGGACTAGCTGATAGGAAGATCTCACCAAAGAGAAACAAGGGATTAATAGATAGTAAGTGTCTGTTTAAAAACTGGCAAAACTTCTTTTCTGCTCCTTTAGTTTTCCTGGCTGTTCAGAATGTGGAAGAGGTTTGAGGCTAACCTGGGCTACTTAAGACCTGATCTCAAGGAAAGTTGAAAAAAAGAAAAGGGAATTCTGCTTCAGGGTTAAGTCCTCAGTTTTACATTGCCAGCAAAATCCATTGTTTAAAGTCTTATTAATTTTGGAAATTTAAAAACATTAATTCAAAAGTAAAAGATTATTATAAATCTGCAAGTACCCCAAGCCAGTCTTTTATTGACTAACTGAAACCAGTTTGAAACTGAATAGTTGACATTTAGATTGTGTCTGTCAGTAGAGTGATTCTTCCCAAGTGCTAGAATTGCTGTATGTTTCACAGCATTTACAGAACCCAGTAATAAGGGAGGTGTGGCTTTTTCCAGTAGATATTTAAATATCTAACCACATTTTACCTTCCAGGACTGACATCATATGCCATGACTCTTCCATTTGTGAGGCAACAGATTTACAAAACAGTAGAAGATAAAGTAAGAAAACAGACCAAAGGCCTTTATCCAGCACCTCTGAAAATAATTGATGTGAGTCTGCCTTTCTTGCATTTCTTCTGCTTGCTTAAAACAATACTCTTGCCATTTTGGATCATAACATCAGTGTTGAAATTGTAATTCTGCTACCAAAATACTTATCAAAATAAGCACAGAGCCTAGCAAGCTAAGGACTTATAGAAGGTGTGGGAACAATGCTAGGAATTCTCATTGACTAGTTAGTGAGTTTAAAGTTATTGTAATAAACCAGAAAAACAGGAAAGGAAACTAAGTCATAGCATAACAAGGACATCAAATATTAGGCATTAATTAAGAGGAAGTTGAGGGTAACAATGTGCCTCCGTGGTGTAGCATGCTTGCTCTGAATGTACTAAGTGCAAACTCCTAAATTATGGAACCAGGCTAAGTCAGGCCAGATGGAGTGGGCATTTTGAATAGGGCTAAGGAAATTGGAGAACATGAGACTCTTCAAGGATCATTTAGTGAGAAACACTTTTGAAGGGAATTGTTACTTATCAGTCTGTACAAAGAAAGACTGAAGGTGAATTTAAGAAGTTTGTCAACAATGAATTGACAAGTTTTACTGCTTCTTGTACTTTAGATTCAGAGAACCATTTATAGGGTAGTGAAAGTAGATTAGAGAGACAAAATAGGACAGTCAATTAAGCCAACTGTCCTGGTAACAGGTTCGAGTTTGAGTAAGACCTTGGGTTATAATTAAGTAAAAATAGGAAAGTAGCAAGAAGTTTGTCAAAAAGGGACCATGCGTTAAATTTAGATGTATTGAGTTTAGAAATCAGGGTTAGTAATGTAGATTTATTAACTTTTTAATGGGTTTGGGATTTGTTTTGTTTTTAATTAATGGCAGTCTGGGTTCAGAGGCTTTTCTTTGTCCTTTATATTTGCCACTATACTTAGGATAGCATTTATCTTAGGTATAAATTAGAATTTGTGGGGTTTCTAATTAATGTGATGAAGGAGTTCTGAGGAAAAGAAACAGAGAAATGAAGTGAAAGTAGAAGCTGAGGAGGCCTTCAGAGGGAGAGAAGTTGTACTTGCTCATCCTTCTTCGGTTTCCTGCTAGGCTCAGCAGTACAGGCAGACAGACCCTCAGACCCTTAGAAGTCCAGATTTGTGACCCATTCTTTGAAGGCTAACAGCCCTGGCCATTTTGTATCTAGTCATTCTGCTCTAACACTCAACAAGAACTTGTGTCTTTTAGGCTGTAAAAACTGGACTCGAGCAAGGGAGTGACGCAGGTTATCTTGCTGAATCGCAGGTAAAAATTATTTTTTCTGATTTTTTTAAATTACCTAGTACTTTTATTTTAATGGTTATCATTTCTTTTCTTTTTTTTTTTTTTTTTTTTTGCTTTTTTACGGTTTGCCTTTTTTTTTTTAAATATTTTTTATTATTATTTCCGCTCATACAAACTTAGTAGGTACACCGGTTCCCTCCCTCCCTCCTCCTCCCCCCACCCCCTGCTCCCCCTCCCCTCACTCCTCCCTCCCCATCCCTCATTGCCCCCCCCAATCCCCAGAGAATCCTTTAATGTGCATGCCAGACTCTCCTCTGGGCCCTCTTCTCCGATGACCCAGTGGTTATCATTTCTTATGATTAAATTCAGTGACCAGATAAATCTGAGAATGGTCTACAGATATTTGAATTTACTCAGTAGTGAGGTAACTAAAAGAAGTCATAGTCCTTTCAAAGTCAATCACTTGGACAATTTTGTTCTGCGCTTTGGCTGCTTTTGTGGTGAAAAATGCATGCATTGAAGGCCCATTAATAGAGTGCTTATCCATCATGCACAAAGGGCCTAGGTTCAATGCCAGGTACTATACACACCAAAAAAGGAAACACTGATAAAAAACATCTTTTCACTTCTTATAACTTAGAGATGAGACACTGAAGCCCAACTTTTGATGAATTAGAAAATAGAAAATATCTTACTCCGCAAAAGAGAACAGAAGAGACACATGTCTGTTAGTCTCACACCTTTGTTTTTGTAGCAAATTAGTGGTATCTGAAACTTAAGCAGGTCAGCTGGGCTGTTTTTTAAGTTTTAAACACCATTGAAGAATTTGATGGAAAGACAGAAGCTATCTAAAGAGTCCAAAATAGATTTTAGAAAAACATTTCTTATGGATTGCTTGTGTGTTTTTTGATTTTGAAACATAAACAGATACACTCATTTATAGGGACAGGAAAATAGACGCACGTGTCCCATCAGCCAGGGTTTGTCCTCACTGTGCAGTTGGCCTTCCATACCTGCAGGTTCTGCACCCTGAGAATTAAACCAGCTATAGATCAAAAGTCAGGAGAAATTTGAACCTGTATGGAATATGGAAAGACTTAATTGTATATATTTACTAATTATAGGTAGTATTTACTTTGTATTAGGTATTATAAAGTAACCTAGAGATAATTTAAAATATACAGGAGAATATATAAATACTAAGGTATTTTATATAAAGGACTTGAGCTTCCATGGGTTTTGGTTTTCCTCAGGTCCCTGGAAGCTTGACAGTAGGGAGATGGCAAAACCAGGACTCAAGTCCAATAGTGTCAAACCCCAGCTCTATATTCTACACTGAGCCACTAAATTGAGATACATTGCCCACAAGTGTTTAGGTGATTCTTAAACTCCTATAATGGAAAGAGAAAACGTTAAGAGTCAGAATGCCTGTGGTTCAAGTTCCATTTCTGCTGCCGGGCAATACAGACTTAACATCTCCAGACATTTTCTTCTCTGTGTTTAACCTGATGGGTGATTGGAGATGATGGTAAAGGCCCAGTAAAGGCCCCTTTGACTACAAAGACTACACTTTGGTAAAGCAAAAGTTACCACTCCTATCAAGAATCTGATGGGCTGGAGAGGTGGCTCAGGGATTAAGCCTCTGCCTTGCAGGCGGAAGGTCCTGAGTTCGGATCCCAGATCCCACGTATAGACACCAGGCGGAAGCGGGGGCGGCCTGCGTTTCTGGTCCTGGTAGGGCGGAGCCTGTGAATCCCGGGGCGGAGGAAGTGGAGGCGTCCATGGTGGTTCCCGAATTCGGCGTGGTTCTACACACACACAGACACACTTGCGCGTGCACATATACATACGCACACATGCACAATTGAATAAAAAAAAAAAAGAATCTGAGAGCTCCTTCAGTCCAAAGCATGCTTCAGATCAGTAATCCAGATGAGGATAGTGAATTGAGGCCCAGACGTCTGCAAAACAGGCACATCAAGACGTCCTTACTTCTGTTCTGCAGGCAGAAATGAACCAAAGGACTCCACATCACTCACACAGTGAAGTTTTACTCTTTCTTGTTCTCCTTTTTTTTTTTTTTTCCAGAGATTTGGAGAACTTGCATTGACCAGAGAATCAAAGGCCTTGATGGGACTTTATCATGGCCAGGTCCTGTGCAAGAAAAATAAATTTGGAACTCCGCAAAAGACTGTTAAGTAAGCTACACTTCAAGAAGACCCTTGTGAATTTCTCTTTGCACCAAGTGTATCGTGGCTGAGAAAACCTACAGAGCTAGATTTGTATCCCAGTTGGGTCTTGCCCTGGTGCTGGTTTTTATGAGCATACTGGCACCTTCATTCCAAGAACATTTTTGCTTTCAGGTTTCTGAGTTTTCTGTAGGTCTAGCAACCCCTGTGAAGCCTTCTTATCTTACACTGATGTCCCCTGTCAGTCTGGTCTCTCCCCACTGACCCCCTCAGTATTTTGGAATGCCTTGCTTTTACTCCATCATGGGGTTTTGTTTGTTTGTCTGAAACACTGTCTCATGCCACAACCCTGACTGACTGGTACTGCGTAGCCCAGGCCAACCTCAAGTTTTCAGTGATCCTCCTGCCTCAGCTTCCCAAGTGCTGGTGTTCCAGGCGTGTGCTACATCTGGCTTGTACTGGTTACTCTTGGGCCTCTTTGAGCTTACAGGATAGGCAGCAGGATAGGTCACACTTGCCTGTTTCACGTTGGTCTCCTCAGAAGCCTTTCTCAGGTTTAAAGCATCTGAAGTGGCTGGTGGCCCTCGCTCACCTTCTAGCTCCTTCCCCAGGACACCTGAGAGTTACAACTGGAGAAAGAGGGATGACAGTGGAGTCTGGAGGAGAGGGCACTTCTACACATCCAAGGAGAGTGCAGCACCTACAGCAGTTGTCCAATCCAAAATACCAGGTGTCGAGACTGAGAAACTGTTCTAGTCAAAGCACTGTGAGGGATTCAAGAGAAACAGCCAATGTTACGGCCTTTGTCCTCTCATCTTCAGTGGAATTCACCCCAAGACAGATAGGTCTGTAGGAGACATGGTTTTCCAGCCAAGAGGGCTTATTTCTAAACCGCATACGAAATGCAACCTGAACTCCTTCCTCAGCGTACTGTGTCTGCTGCTGGCAAAATCCACTTGTGATCCTTCCCCTAACATTGACAGCATCTTGGTTTAATGGGGTGGGGTAAGTTATCCTGTATCGTACTAGAATAATGATGACTTCACACATTTTACAAATAATCAAGCAGATTAACCAAGAAAACAAAGCCCCATTCCCCTGTGCACAGCATAATTAAAAGGTAGACAACATCTCCTTTGAAGAGGAGACTTTATTGTAATAGGAAAGAAGAAGCAAAAGACAGAAATACTAAAAGTACCCCCCCCCCAAAAAAGGAAAAAAATCAAGCTGAGGCAGAGGGTTCTATAGTGAGTTTGAGGTCAGTCTGACCATCTAGCAGGACCCTGTTGGGGATGGAAAAAAGGCAAGAGTTGGGATTCACCTCAGCTGGTACAGTGGTTGCCTAGCGTGCATGACCCCTGGATTAGAGCCCTAGCACTACCGAAACCAGGTGTGGTGGCTCACCCCTGTAATCCTAGCGTAGAAGTTTGAGGGAGGAGATCAGAAGCTCAAGATTATTTACTGCTACGTAGGATGAGGCTTCTCTGAGCTGCGTGAGAACCTATCTCAATAAAATGGGCAAACTGCAAAAGCTGCCATTGGTGAGATTTAAACTACTCTACAGAAGGAACAATAAGGGTACAGATTTCACAAATGAAAAATGACTAAAAAAAATTGGTAAACCCACTGACAAGCAGTTGACAAGTAAAAGGGAAGTTAGTCTTTGAATATATCATTGCAAGTTGGTTTTTGGTGTTAACTCATATTGGCTTAAGCTTAGCCTGGGTGGCTTTGTTTTCCACGATATCCAGGTATGACTGAAGATTAGTATAATTCTGCCTTTTTGGGAAAACCAATATTTTTCCATCTATTGAATTTTTACATTTAGCATTTCAAAGCAATAATTTATTAAAGCTTATTTATAGGTACAAATGATCAAAAGCACCTTATTCTTGCTCCTATCATAGTTGGCTTATTGGATAGCTTAGCTGATCCTTCCTGTGGCTGAGATGACTGAGTTGTCTACAGAAGTGATTTCATCCTTTCCCTGCAGGCATCTAGCGATTCTTGGTGCAGGGCTGATGGGAGCCGGCATCGCCCAGGTCTCTGTGGATAAGGGACTGAAGACTCTGCTTAAGGATGCCACCGTAGCCGGGCTGGGCCGGGGACAACAGCAAGTGTTCAAAGGGTAAGCTTGCTGCCTGTCTGCCAGAAGTTAAGGTGTTTCCTGGACAAATTTTTTGGGAGATTGTTTGGTTGACTTTTTTGGTCATCACAGATTCCTTTTTCCTGCAGGTAATGAGTGCTGTAATCTAGTTAAGTCAAACTTCCTTTTACTTTTAGAAACTAATTTTTTCTTTCCCTTTTTTGTTGCAAATATCATAAATCATTAGCATCATTGAAGTCTAGGGTTTTTGCATGCTCAAGGAACCCTTTGTCAAGGATGTTGTGTTTCTTTATTGGTAGATACTTTAAGTGCCATCTATTTTATGCTTTCAGACTAGAAATTCTCAGGCATGCGGATTTTGCTGAGGTTTACATGTAATTGCCGCAGCGTAATGGATTTCTACGCCCACAGGACTCTGTTGAGAGAACTAAGGGAAGAATGCGAGCAAGTGCGCGCTAACTGCAGGGCGAGGGCTGGGCCAGCGTCGCGACTCTTAGACCTTGTGTTCGCTGACGCTCGTGGCAAAGCAGGGCTATTTCCCGGTGCATCTGAGATGTCTGAGGCTTTGCAAACTGTCTCCATCATAACTCTGAATTAATGAGGGGTGGCTATAAGTTCCTCCACCCCCAACCCCTGCCATCTGACCACAAGTGTTGCTAAGAGGAAGTAGAGCAGCAGCTCTGCCACACCAAGGTTGGTTTCAGTCTGTGTTCTGAGCAAACATGATGGATGACAGCATCGCACTGTCCTGCTTGGGAATCTGTGCTGAGCGAGAGCGTTTGGTGGTTCAAATAGCTGTGTGGCTTGAGCACATGGTCATCCCTCATCTGCAGAGCAGCGTGTGCGCTGCTGCCAAAGTCTGACCAGGGGCCTGGCAGGTTAGTCGTGTTGCCAGATTACAGTGTGAGGTACAAGGAGCCAAAGTAAAGGTTTCAGGGGAGGCGAGAGAACAGGAAGCCTGAGACCCAATACTTAGGTCTAGGTCCCTGTCCAGCACCAAGACAGGAAGCTGTTGCTGTAGGATGACCTTGCATCGTGTCCTCTTCCAGATACAGCTCTCAGGTTTCTTTTTTTTAACCTTAGAAATATTGCTAGGTTCTAACGAGTGTTATTCTCCATCTTACACTGGCTTGGGACATGTTTCCATCCATATGTTATCTCATTGCTCATGAGAATTAGAGCTGCTGCTGATGTTTTGCCCTCAGAAGTGTCTCTTGTGATCGACTGCTGTTGTGGTTGTCAGAAACTGGCCCATGCTCTTAAGATCTTAATTGGATATTTCATGTACTTAGCCATGGCTCTAGTTTTCCTTTTAGTTAAGGAAGATAGTGAATAGGCTTTAGCTTCATTCTTCATTCAGAGGAAAACTCTAGGTTATTTATTCTGAAAGTGTGGTCAGCTTGAACCTGAAAGAACCTTTTTCCTTGGCAATGAAAAATGTTCAGTTAACTGAGTAGCAGAAATCCTTTTTAGCTTCCCTTGAGAAAAGAGAAATCTTGAATTAATATTTTATGCGAGAAGTGTAGTGTGCTAAGTGGGAGGTTGATTGACTGAATGAGAAGTAATGGTGGGCAGGGGACTTAGCTCCATGGTGGAGTGCATGTGAAGGCCCCACCCGGTTCAATCCTCTGCATTAGATGAAGTGAGGAGAATAATACTTGGGCTCTGTCCTGCAGGAGATTGGAATAGAGAACAACATAAAGGAATATCAGGTAGGATAGTACCAGATGATCTAGGACAACACCGGTTGACTCTTTCTCAGTAGCAGAGCTGCTGCCCTTTTGTTTTGCCTTCTTCATACTTGTGTTGCTTAATGAAGGGTAATTATATCAGGTTGAAATTCTTATATTGGATGTAAGAGATACAACATGTAAACACTAGATATTCAGAGGCATTTTTAATAGGAAGCGTGTATGCCTAACAGTCAAACTCTCTTCAAATGCCATTTGACCACAAGCCCCTCAGAGTCTCTCAAAATGGGGGACTTGAGATACACCATAGCAGTGGTGAACCACATAGCAACTATCTGGCCTATGGGCACTCGGTAACCACTAGTCCCTCTTCTTCCACACTGACAAGGAATGTGCTTTTCCTAGATTGAATGACAAAGTGAAGAAGAAAGCTCTAACGTCATTTGAGAGGGATTCCATCTTCAGCAACTTGATTGGACAGCTTGATTACCAGGGTTTTGAAAAGGCGGATATGGTGATTGAAGCTGTTTTTGAGGATATCAACGTTAAGCACAAAGTGCTAAAGGAAGTAGAAGCGGTAAGTCAGGGGCCTGTAGCATTAAGTTCCAGTACAGTGAATGGAGAATATCGAGTTTTTATTTGTTTTTGGTTTGTTCATTTGCTTACTTACTGTTTGATTGATTGATTGATTAGTTGGTTGGCTGGTCGATTGATTAAGACAAGTTTTACTCTTTAGCCAAGCTGACTTAGAACCGAATATATAGCTCAGGCTGATTCCAAACTCATGGCAGCTCTTCTGTCTCAGCCTCCTGAATACCGAGATTATAGGCATGACCCACCACACCATCTGAGATGGAGTATTGTATTTTTGTTGGTTGATTTATTTATTTTTTAACTTGTGTGTGTGTGTGAGTGATGATACAGTATGCATGTAGAGCCACATGCCACAGCAGATATATAAAAATCTGTGGCGTCATTTCTCTCCTTCTAAATTTACGTGCATTCTGGGGATTGAACTCAGGTTGTCAGACTGGCATGGCAGGCACCTTCACCTGCTGAGCTCTCTCACTGACCCTCTCTGTTTACTTTTTTGGTAGTGCTGGGGTAGAACTCAAAGCCTTATTTTTATGAGGCAAGAACTCTACCAAAATGAAAGGAACACTATGAAATTCAGTTATTTTCCAAACATTACTTCTTATATGAACTCATACGCACAGAATATTAGAAAGATCAAATCTAAATCCTAAGTGATTTAATTCTCCTAAGCACAGGGCTCATTAGTCTTATTCATGTGGGAAATGGTCACCAAACATACAGATTGCCTCATGGACTTAGCCAAATGTCTTGGGATTTTTTGGTTGGCTGCAAGCCATAACCAAATGTCTTCAAGTTTAGGCATCAAGGAATCTCCAGACAGGATTCAGACATTTGTGCTGTGGGAATGATACTTTGGTCCTCTCCAACCTGTCCTGATAGCCAGCTCTTCACACAGGATGACATGAGCACTGAGTGCGAGTGCCTGAAAGAAAGAAAAGGAGAAATGTCAGTAATCCAGGCACAAGACAGCACGCAGCTAGTCCAGCCTATAGCTGGGTAAACAGAGTATGGGTTAGGAAGTGATGCGTGTGAAATGGTATTGACTTGGCAACCTGCTGGTATGTGCAACAGCGAGCTGTGGGGACCGAGCACTATTTCTTAGACACCCTCCTGGTGGAGACAGTACACCACAATCACATGCAGTGTAGAAACTAAAGACAAGATGCTCTGTTGGGACAAAATCTACCTGTGAGATACACAGGCAAAATCTCTTCAGAGTCCTGAGTGCTCACCAAATTTCTTTAGGCAGAGTGTAATGCCAGACCAACCAAGCTGGGGAGGAACTTGAAAAGAGCAATGTAGAGATTTATGTCTCCTCTGTACTAGATGGCGACTTAGCTTAGAGCCTTAGAGCCACTGTTAAACCAGGGACAGACAGATTCTCTCATAGCCAAGATGGAACAAGAGGATTTACTGACTAGGTCAAGTATCTGCTCTTGGGAATTCTAGATTTAGACATGTCAGAATAGAGAAAAGAGTCTTCATTGTAGTAGTTGGGAAGCCAGTGGTCAAGGAAAAGAGAAAGGATCATTATCTAAAGCAGTACAACCTAAGAACAAGCCAAGGGCATAGTTATAGAAAAAACAGAGGTTAAAGGAGAGAAAAGATAGGACAGGACTTTGAAAGAAAAGGTGATATGAGCATGTGGTACTCAGGAGGAGCCAGGGTTAGGGTTAGGGTTAGGGTTAGGTAAGAGTGAGCAGATAGGCGGGAAGACGGTCAGGGACCTTCATTCTTAGCAGTTAATTAGGAAGAAGATTCCCTTCTGAGGTAGATAGGTGTAACCACAGGGAAAGTCAGTGTCACATATGCTATGGCTGCTTGTGTGATTTCTCAGCAGTCCTAGAGGAAGTGGTGAAATCATGCAGGGTGGAAATAATCTAAGGCGTCATTTAGAAGATGTGGAAGAGTCAAGTCCAGAGAAAATCTGTATTTAGAAAATCCAAACACTTTAGGCGGAACACCTTGAGGGTAATTTCAATCCCATGCTCTCAAACTTCTCTTTGCTTTCTTCAAGAAAATTTCAAAGCTCCCTCTACTGGCAGTTCCTCAAGAATCTTTAAGTTATCTTCTTTTTACCTCTGCACAACTAGCAAACCCATCACTGACGTTCTTCATAAGACCCGTCTCTGTCTGCTGTCTCCTTTCTTATCTCATGTCTTAGTGTATAAACTGCCGCAGAGCATCATGGCTTAAACAACTTCCCTTTCGCAGTTCTTCATTGTGAACAAGGTTCTGAAAGACATTTGGTCCAAAACATCATTGGTTTTGGCTGGGGCCACTCATGGGCATGCATTCAACTGGAAACCTGATTGGGAGCCCAGTGCTACCCCCACTGTCTCTCTTCCGCATGGCCTGGCCTCACTCTGCAGCCTGGATGCCAGCCTCCAAGGGCAAATGCTGTGCCACTTCACTGAGGCCTGGGACTGGCAGCACTCCTGTCGTGTTCCGTTAGTAAGAATAAGTCATGAGGCCAGCCCTAATTCAAGGGCACAGGCTCCATCGTCTCTGAGTGGGAAAAGTGACCAAGGAGGGGAGGAATTATGACCAGCTATCTTTGGAGACATCGGTTCATTCTTTCTCGAAGACTTTTTTTTCCTAGACAGGGACCCAGATATCCAAGGCTGGCCTCAACCTCACTGGGGCCAAGAATGACCTTGAACTTGTGCTTCTCCTGCCTCTACCTCCCAAGTGTTGGGATTGCAGTGGTTTATATGGTACTAGGACTTGAACCTAGGATTTCATGTATACTAAGCAAGCAATCTAACAACCGAATTCCCCTAAACTTTTCCATCAACATTGATACCATATTACTAACGATACAGCTAAAGACTCTTCACTCTTATGTAGTCCTGCCATACATCAGCTCACATTCCATTCTCAGTGAAAATCGTTGTCTTCATCACAAGCCAGCTTTTATCAAGTGCCTGAATAGTTCCTTGCTTTGCTTTTTTCTTTTTCTTTTTTCTTTCTTTGTTTCTTTTTTAATTTTAAAGCTTTACCTTTGTTCCTGCCATAGTTGACATTTTATATTCAGCTTTTCAATGTTGCATCTTAACCTCAATTCCCATCTCTGAAATTTGCATTTTGCCTGTGCTAGATACATGCAAATTTAACAGGTACTTTCCATATTTTTCATCCAAACATCTGAATTGAGATTTGGCTAAATTGAGCTCATAGACGGAATGTTGAACCTTCTGTTAGAGACTATATCAGAGACCAGGCTGATAGTCAGTAGTACTTAGGAAGTATTAAGGCAATTATAGTCAGATGTACTTCTAGTAACACACTATATAGAATACTGTAGGCAACACATGCTTAGCCTTCTGAAGGTGAGGGGCGAGGCGGAGGGTGCCGTAAGCCTTCAGACCTGAGAGCACATCAGGTGAAAGGGTCGGCCCTCTTGCTCAGTGTGATCTGAGTCAAGGCCATCTTTCCAGTGTCTTTCTCAGGCATTATGTTTACCCAAGTGTTGAGTAATGGTCTCCAGGGGCAGGAGTAGGTGCCCTCATGATAGACCATAGCTAAAAGGAAACCAGAGGTGGGCACTGTAACTGTCCAGGTGAATGACGTCTATGGCGTGAGCAGGGGCATGAGAAGGTGGGCTGGGCCCGAAGTGTGGACTCTGTCATCTCCAGGCCTGCATGACGTGTTCTCAAATGCTCTTCCCCCACAGGTGACTCCAGAACATTGTGTCTTTGCCAGCAACACATCTGCTCTCCCAATCAATCAAATCGCTTCTGTCAGCAAAAGACCTGAGAAGGTAAACTCTTAACCAAGGAAACCTGGAACATTTGACTGTTCCAGGCTCACTTGTAACATTTAGAGAATTAGAGTAAAGACCAGTGTAGATTTTGAGATGGATGGAAATGGTTCCCAAAAAATGGACACAGACATGCTGGAGAGATGGCACAGAGGTTAAGTCTCTTGCCTCACAAGCAGAAGGACCTGAATTCAGATCCAGATCATGTAAAGATGTCAGGCAGAAATGGCAGTGACCTACACTTCCAACTCTGAAAGGCAGAGCCTGGAAACCCTAGAACAAAGCCAAAAGGAAGTAGAGCAGTCTATGTTGATTCCTGAAGTCACCCTTGAGCCTCATAGACACACACAGTGCCCTCTGATACACACACACACAAAGAAAAAAAAGTGGATTGCTTATTCATTAAAAAAAAAAAGTGGGGCTGGAGAAGTGGCCCAGGGGTTAAGCCTGTGCCTTGCAGGTAGAAGGTCCTGAGTTCGAATCCTAGACCCCACGTATAGACGCCAGGCAGAAGCGGGGTGGTTCCCGAATTCGCCGGTGGTTCTACACTCACAAACACACACACCACACACATACACACACACACACACACACACACACACACACACACACACAATTGAATAAACAATAAAATTTAAAAAGTGGGCAGAGAAAAGTGAATTTTTTTTTCTCTGTAGATGCAGGAATAAGTGGGATACATCTAAAATACTTTGGGAGGAAATCATCATACCTCATGGGAATTATTTTCATGTTGAGGCTATAAGACCTACTTTAACCTATATTGGGCATTAAGGAATAGATCCTTAAAACAAGAAGGGTTGCTCAGTTCACTTACAGAACAGAGTGTGGTGGCTATCTGGGTAATGGAGGATCAGGAGCAGAGACCTATGGGTTCACCTGGGGCATGAAAGGGCTGAGTGCAGAAGCACATTCACCGAGTATTTGGAGTGCTGCTTAGAAAGTGGTCTTCATTCAACCTGAGAGTTAAAAGAGAAATAAAACACCTCACTTCTAGAGGAAGCCATTTGTCTCAACTAACCAGAATCAGCCTAAGGTGTAGGCAGAAAATACAAAAGTCCTTTAAACAGCTGAAATTGCCAATACAAGTACCAAAATTCTGCAAGTCTCTTTCTTCCTACACATACAGTATGTGAATGTGGGATAACCTAGTTTTCTAGCACCTATTCTTACAGTGTATGAATGCAGGATAACCTAGTTTTCTGGCACTCAGCCGGGTTGAGGTGATGTGATGTGAAGTTTGATGAAGGAAGGTTTTGAGATGACAGAAGAAAAGTCAGAGGGAAAAGTTGCAGCCAGCTGCTGGACTCCAAGGGAAGACGCTGAAGCAGGACAAAGGCTGTTTATAGACTTCTCAGGACCATCTGATCCTTCACGCTGCTCAGAGTCCCAGCGGCAGTTCACATCACTGTGGGCTCGGGTTGGGTTTGGTGCAGGGATCAGACCAAGGGCTTTGGGCATGCTGGATGCCACTGAGCTACATATCCCTTGATGGGCTTTATTATTGAGACCTCCCAAGTGCTGGATTACAGGAGCCTGTCACCACCCCTGGCTTAGTTCTGGTGTTTTGAGACAGGGTCTCTTTATGTGGCTTAGACTGGCCTTGAAATCATGATCCTCCTGCCTCACTCACCCACCCACCAAGTGTGACTGTATTTGAGCTAAGCTGCCCTGAGTAGTGGAATAAGCACTGTTCTCTGTGATCCAAACTTTCTCAATTGCTTGTCCTTAAGTCATTTATTTTGAAGTAAGCAGGGACACAAGTTGAGGGACAGCTGAGACTGTCCTAGACAACGGGCTTTCCCAAGACACAGGACTTTCAGTGCTACAGCTGGGAAAGTCCCTGCTGTCTTTGATAAGTGGTCACCTCTGGCACAACTTTCTAAGTAATACAGGTATTTTGAATTCTAGTGTGCTGGCGATGAGACCAATAAGGATAAAGTGCAGACACATCTCTGACAGTCTAGCATATTCTGATTCATGTTACCTAATGCTTCTGTTTATCTCTTCCCCCACAAAAGTGGATCCCCTAAACCATCACATCGTTACCATGGGTGGACTCTTCTTTCATTCTTCTTTGGCAAAGCCAGTTTGACCTTTAGATATGACTTTGGCAGTGATTGTTGGTGAACTCAGATATCGTTAGAAGCAAAGGGACGAGCCAGTAAGCTCCTCCTGTACCCTCGAGCTTTTTTGGAAGCCACTGAACCAAACCATTAGACAGCATCACAGTATTTCTGGCCACGGCCACCGATCCCTTCTCAACTCTCCTAAGTCTGTTGGCTTCGGCCCTCATCAGGTGATCGGCATGCACTACTTCTCTCCTGTGGACAAGATGCAGCTGCTGGAAATCATCACAACCGAGAAAACCTCCAAAGACACAACAGCCTCGGCCGTGGCCGTGGGCCTCAAGCAAGGGAAGGTCATCATTGTAGTTAAGGTGAGGAGCAAGAGCTGTGGCAGATACAGAAAAGCTGTAAGGACTCCGTCAACCTATCTATAACTGCTCTGGGGGATATACCAGCTTCCAGTAGGCCACCCACTGGGTTGTCCCCAGAGTAGGCAGTGGAATTGACTGTACTGCTGAGGCAAAGTAGATTCGGGAGTGTCTGAGGTGTGGCCGAGTTCTCCTATCCACTCCAGACCTTGGCAATGCCCATGAAAGCACCTGCTATGCCAGACTGTGCCACTGGCTGCTTCTGCTGTTAGCATTGTGATTGAGATTTAGAGTCACAGAAACTTTGAAATGACATCTGGGAAAGGGAGACTAGGGTTGGACAAGATAGTTCCTGCCCAAGTGGGACCATGAGCTCTTCTCTCCCTTGCCAGGATGGACCCGGTTTCTACACCACCAGGTGTCTGGCGCCCATGATGTCTGAGGTCATACGAATCCTCCAGGTGAGTATTGCTTTGTGCAGTGATATGAGGCCTCTTCAAATCCTTCCCTCTGTCCTCCATCCTTTTGTGTGTCCCTCTCTGCAGCAGAACAGGAAGTCTTGAGACTAAGGCTGTGCTGAACCGGCAGAATGCTAATGTTGCTCCCTTAGCTCCCTCAGCAATCCCAGTGCTGCAGTTCATCTGCATGGGTTGCTGATAAATCACATCAAATGGCTTAAGGGAAAAAGGGGTTTATTTTCTTACGATAGTCCAGTTACAGTTCACAGCCCAGCTTAATGGAGCACTAGCAGCAGAGCCAAGGGAACTGGCCACACCACCACCACATCCTGGGTGCTGCCAGCTCTCTGTATTTTATTCCAGGGCCTGATCCCACCCACTTGGGTCTTCCCCATCAGCCAGACAATCTCCTGCAGGTTTGGGCTTGTGTTTGGGCTTAACCCAACTAGTAATTCTCCACAAATGGGCCCAGGTCGATGCCTGTGCCTAACTCTGACACCCAGCCTTTAGACATCCTCTCCTGGGCTGGATCTGCCAGAACAGTCTGCTGAGCCGTGTCTGCTTCTTCCATACACACCTATCCTCGACCATCCAGATCCATTCCCTGCAGAAAGATGGGGTCTGATCACACCGAGCCTTCCCCAGACTTGGGGATCCCCGTGTTTCGTAGCAGTGCTCGTCGGCAACACTGTCAGTCCCGGAAGCCCTGGCATCTCCTTGGTGTTGAGATGCAGCAGGAGCTTCATGTAATTAACTCCTAAAGGTCCTTAAAGTGCTACAAAGACCTTTCAGACTCATATTCTTCTGAAGGAAGTGGTGCTGGTCTGAACCTGGCAGGTACCCAGAGAAGTGGGTTTTGCACAAAGCCATGTGTGCGGGCCAGTGCGGAGAGTGCTGCTGTTCAGGGGCAGGGATATGAGATGGCCCCTGCTTTCCATCCTGTCCAGGAAGGAGTTGACCCTAAGAAGCTGGACACCTTGACCACAAGCTTTGGATTTCCTGTGGGTGCTGCCACCCTTGCGGATGAAGTCGGTGTGGACGTAGCACAGCATGTGGCAGAAGATCTAGGCAAAGCCTTTGGGGAGCGGTTTGGAGGTGGCAGTGTAGACTTGCTGAAACAGATGGTCGCCAAGGGCTTCCTAGGTGAGTAACCACGAGGACTAGGAGCAGCACCATTAGTGAGGGTTCCGAGCAGTTTCCTGAGACCAGAGTCACAGAAGGCCCAGTGCTAATAGGAAACATCAGGAACAATTTCAGCTGTGGTGGCACCTGTCTGTCAGGAGGTTGAGTTGGGAAGATCATGAGCTTGAGGCCAGCCTGGGTGAAATGAGATGCTCTCGAAAAGCGCTCTGTCTCTCTCTGTCTCTCTGTCTGTCTGTCTGTCTCTCTCTCTCTCTGTCTCTCTCTCTCTGTCTCTCTCTCTCTCTGTCTCCCTCTCTCTTCCTCTTGCGCTAAGAATGCAGATTAAGAGGGAAGGCAGAGCTCCAGACTTCTGGGCCTTTGCTGCCACCAGGCCCGAGTTATACCAGGTGGACAGACGCATCCTGCACAGGGCCTTGCTGCAGGGCGGGGCGTGTGTCTGTGCTTTCTTTACCTAACTGTCGTCTGTCCATCTGTTGAGTGTGCAAGTGAGGCCGCGTGCAAGGCCTCTTCTGTGGACGCTGAAACTTGCTCAGGTGGCCTTTCTCATCCAGACAAGATCGTAACACAGAGCTTCCTCTCTTCTCGGCTGGCACATCTGAGGAGGGCTGAAGCTCCCTCGGGTTGGCTGGATGCCCAAGCTCAGGAGAACAGCACAAGGGCATCTCGCAGACAAGTCCTCAGGCAGGCAGAGCGTGAGGACTGATGCAGACTTCTCTCGCTTCTTTCAGGTCGCAAGTCTGGGAAGGGCTTTTACATCTATCAGGAGGGATCGAAGAATAAGAGTTTGAACTCTGACATGGATAGTATTTTGGAAGGTCTGAGGTTGGCTGCCAAGCCTGAGGTGTAAGTCAATTAAACTAGTTGAATGAAGATGCATGTTTTCTCTGGAAGTCCAAACTCCCTGGCCTCTTTTCTGGTTGGTTTGGTTTTGTCTTTTTTAATGATCCTGAAGCTGGCAAGACCCCATTACAGGTGTAAAGTCCTGCATGTGCGCTCAGTTGAGGGCCTCACAGTGAGAGCGGGCCGCCTGCTGCAGGCCCCGACAGCTCCAACCTTGCCTGCGAAGGTCCCGTAGACGGGGTAGCATGGATGGTTAGGCGCTCACCCTTCCTATTGTGTTATCAAGACCGCCGGTGTCAAGAAATAGCACTAGGCCCTATTTTGGGTGCTGAGCTTCATATCAGGGCAGGTTATCAACCCTTTTTTCCAAAGGAAGTTTGGCCCATTGTGGCCACACAGCTTCTCAGCACCCACCTGCACCCCACATGCTACACCCTGCCCCTGCTTCCTCCTGTCTTCCTCCAGCTAACTTTCCCTTCTGTTGGTCAGCTCCTCTGATGAAGACATCCAGTACCGGGTGGTGACGAGGTTTGTGAACGAGGCAGTCCTTTGCCTGCAGGAAGGGATCCTGGCCACACCTGCCGAGGGCGACATCGGAGCAGTCTTTGGCCTCGGCTTTCCGCCTTGTCTTGGAGGTCAGTCTTGGAGGTTGGGAAGTTGGCTTCCTTTATCCTAATGTTAATGTTACTGTGTCCCCCACTAACGTCCTGTCTGTCTGTCAGGGCCCTTCCGTTTTGTGGATCTATACGGTGCTCAAAATGTGGTGGACCGACTCCGGAAGTATGAGGCTGTCTATGGAAAACAGTTCACCCCATGCCAGTTGCTCCTTGACCACGCTAACAGCTCCAGCAAGAAATTCTACCAGTGAACAGGCCCTCGTGCCCTGCCCCACCCGCGCACTAACCCAGCTGACGGCAGTGCCACATCGTAGCGTGCTGTCTTGATGTATCAGGAAATAGGAGGAAGACCAAGTCTGGCCTTGTGTTTGCTCCTTGATCAAAGTGCCTTCAGCTCTGACGAACTCTCCGTCCTGGTGAAACCTGACTGTGAATTAGAGTTTGTCTTCCAGGTTGCAAGATGGAACCCATGTTCTTCTATAAGCCCTGAGGCCCCAAGCATCCGTTGAGGGCCACCTTTGCTGCCCGGTCCTCCTGGGGAGCCATTGGGGATTGGTGGCATTGAGGGCATTCTGCACTCAGCCAAACACAGGATAACAATAAAACCCAAACTGCCAGCTTCTCTACCTGTGTGGCCTGTCCTTCTGTCGTGGCCTTTCTAGCGTAAGCACCGATTCAGGAATAAAGCCCTGTGCCTGTGGAGCAGAAGCGTGTCGGAGAGATCTAGGTGCAGCCTAGGAAGGGACGTGATGTCAAGAAATGGGGTGCTTCTACAGCAGGGTGACAGCCCTGGTCTCCTGAGCAACAGAGACAGAGGCGTGACATACCAGGATACAAAAAATGCCTCTTCCCCCAAACTGATTTTCTCCTGTACCATTGTAGCTGTTTCTTTTCTTGGCTTCTCAGAGTGTCTGTGAGGGTGACAGAGTGACACGGCTTTGACTGGTGGTCTGGAGTCTGCAAGGTTCCAGTGCCCCAGAGCAAGGAACAGGAAGTGAGCCCGAGAATCTAGCCCCACCCCAGCCCTGGTGTGGAGAGTTCTCACACTCTGGGTCTGCCAGAAGCAGGTCCTGGGCCCAAAAACAGCTTTGGGCTCCTAACTAGGTCTAGCAGGAGGATCCCCACCGAGTCACTGCGCGTGTATGGAATCCTAATTCAAGTTCCCTCACACTCTGCATGCTAAGCCTGGTGGGACCCGGGACTCCGGCCTCTGCACCACTTGCAAGTACTTCAAGGACTTCCTGTCCCGGCTAGGGCGCGTGGACTGGCAGGCGGCGGGAGCTTACCTCTAGCTCTACTAAATAATGGCAGCTTGTTGCCAGGAAGCCAGACCTAGAGACAATTGTTCTGTACACCAGGACCACGTGCGGGTAGGTGTCAGCTGTGTGCGATGGGAGGGCCTCATGCATCATGCAGTGTGGAGATTAAACCTGGGCCCGGCTGGTGGTGCTGGGCCTTGACTTCTGGGTCCTTCCTCTAAGCCACACCAGGCAGGTGTAGATCTGTTGAGACATTAGGCGTTGGAAAGTGAGGTGTGAGGACCACCTCAGAAGTGCCCACACGCCCCTCCTCCCCTCCCTTTCCAGAAGCACTCTGTGCCCTTGGTCTTGTGATCCTCCAAAAGAAGAAAGCAGCGAGTTCACACTAGTCTGGGTCTAGCCTTTATTTCCCTAGTCCTTGAGTTATTTAACAACCTGGGAGAGAACCAAACGCACAGCATGAGTTTCTGCGCTCCCCTCTGATGCTTGCCTCAAAGCTGCGGCAGTGTGGGGCACAGGTAAGGCTGCTCATGAGAAAAACACAGGAAATAAATATCTAGGTACACGAGGGAAGGCCACGGACAGCTGCCACCTCTAGGCCCTGACTCGAGTGGGCGTGAGGAGTATGGCACTGGCTGGAGTGTGGCGTGTACAACAGGCCTAAAGACAGTACGTGTGAATAAGCACAGGCAGCTCTCCCCAAGCCACCTGCTCTCACGCTACCTCCCTGTGCTGGTGACAAATCAAGGACGCCAAGTGACCGTCAGAACTAAATGCGGATGGCAGGAGATGGTGGGGAAGGGTGATTGGCCACCACCCCCAGAATCAAGGAATCACAGCTGACTTTGTCTCCTCCCCTGAGGAGACTGCTGCGTGGGACAGCACAGGGCCTGTTCTGACCAGGTTGAGCAAAACCAGCGCCTAGAAGAGGGCCTGTAACTCATTCACCAAGGCTGGGGGCCAGGTGAATCGCGGGGAGCAGAGGAGAGGAAGGTGATCACAGAGAGACCACCCCTGACTCAAGCAGGTGCAGCCAAAGCCGGCAGAGCAGGAAGGAGAGGACACGGGAAACGCCCACATTAAAGAACATCTTCCTGCAGTGTGAGAGTGTGCTGTGGCCGAGAGGCCTGTGGCAGGGCAGGAAAGAAGCTCCTTCCCTCTCCCTCTCCCTCTCCCTCTCTCTCACACACACACAGCTGTGGGAATTACATTGTGCACCTATTTCCCCAGGTCAGGTGCACAGCGGTGCCTCCTCCCCCATGTAATTCCACACAAAGGCAAGATGCCTCCCTGCGGGGTCTAACCCGAGAGCCCCCAGTTCCAGTGTGTCTCCCCTGGAAAGCTCAGTGCCCACGAGGCAGCCCCAGCCCCGGTCCAGGCTCTGCGGCTTTCCAGGAGCTGCGACTCAACGAGGGGGCGGTGCGCTGCAGCGCAAGCTGCACAGTTCAGATCTTGGGCCGCCAGCCTTTGATGAACTGCATGATCTTCTTGACCTGGAGCTTGGTGAGATGGAAGTCATCGGCCAGGATGTCCTCGCTGAGCTGCACGAAGATGCTCCCGTCGATGCGTTCCCGGGCAAAGAAGCTCACCACGTCCTCTGAGAGCCCAATGAAGCGCAGACTTCGAGACACCTCTTCCAGGGACAGCGCAGACAGGTCTGCGGGAGGCTGCCAAGGGGAGGCATCCCGGCCTGCCGCACCTGTCGCTCCATCGCGAGGAGTGGCAGGAGGCCCCTCCAGGCACCCTTGGGTGAGAAAGAGTAGCGCTCCTCCCGCCTCTGGCCCCTGCAAGGCAGCTGGTGACAGCGAGGTGGAGACTTGCCTCAACACCAAACCTTCAGATTCAAAGGTCTTGGGGGCACCAAGCGGTGAAAGGCAGGGTCCAGAGCCAGGTACCCCTACAGCTCCGGGCTCCTGACAGCGCAGCAGCTCCGGGTCCGGGGGACTGGCCTGGCCCAGCTCGAAGGGGCCCAAGGGCTCCAGCGCTGGCTCCTGCCACTCGGAGGTCGACGGGGAGTTGGACGGGGCAGCTGAGTAAGCCTGACCCTGCAGGGCTGGCCCAGGGGAGTGGGCGGGACTGGAGGTAGTCAGGGCACCCGAGGTGGGGGTGGACCCAGAAGAGGAAGTTCCCGGAGCGCCTACCGGGTGGGCGGGCCCGGAGAAAGGGTTGAGGGCGCCAAATGGAGCAAAGCGCTTCTGAGGATGGGAGGGCTTGAACAGGGGCGGGCAGCCACGGTAGGTCTTGACCACAGGGGTGTCAGTCCCCAAGAGAGAAGTGGCTCGACCACTCAGGGGCTCTGCGAGGGCTCGGGAGGCTTGGCTGGGCTGTGTAGTGGTGGAAGGTAAGGGTCCTGGAGGAGGACGGCTGGAGGGCTCGCCCGCTTTGCAGTCTCCCCAGGAGCAAGGGTAGCAATAGAGGGAGTAGGCATCGGGCGACGGGGACCCGCTGCCGCTGCGGGATCCCGCCCTGCGGGCAGAGACAAACACCATATCAATAAGGGAGAGCGAGAGGGGAGCGAGAGGGTGGTCGCCCTCTTCCCCTGCAGCTCTATCAACCAAAGGCCACTCCCCTACTCTTTGCAAAGCCAACCGCACCCAACAGTCCCACAGCAGAACACACAGGGGAAATTAAAACAACAGAATTCTGGTGCAGAGAGACCCTCTTGTACTGGGGAAGGCTGAGGACCAAGGGAGGGACTCACCCATCCTGCAGACCAGAGGAGTAGTAAGAGAGGCTGGAGCTAGGAGAGTGGACAGGCTGCAGTTTGGGGAAGCGGGGTGGCACTGGGGGGCTGCCTGTGAGCCTGCCGCAGCTGCTGCCCCCGCGGGGAGGCACAGGAGGAGCGTGGAGTAGGCGGCATTCCTCCTTCACCTGCAGGCAAAGGCCGACTTTACCACCCAGCAGCCGGCCCTCCTTCCCTTCCCCGCGCTCAGCAAGGATGTGGGGCTGCGGGAGGCCGCCCTGCCCAGACACCCAACTGTTCAGCAGCCAACTCCTTTCTCCAGCTCGTTCCGCCCACCACACTCATCCACAACGGCCGGTTCTACCATAAATCTATTAAGGATGTAAGCAGACCAAAAAGTCAGATAGGCAGACATTTCCCTTCTTCAAGGAAACAGAAGAGGAAAAGAGTGACAAAAGACAGCCAGTACCCCAGAGCGGACGCTCCGGTGTTCCGGATACGGGAAATGTCCTGAGGACAGACCAGCGGGGAACGGTGCTGATCGTTTTCCTCGGCGCAGGACGTCTCAGAAACCACAGTGTGCATCTAACGCCAAAGCAGAAGGATGGCTAGGATCCTTTCTAAACTGTCGTCGTCGTTTCAACCTCTGTTCTCTGCAGAACTTACAGGACCCCTGTGGAACCTGTGCGCTGCGCCGCTTCCAGGCTCGCCCAAATTCTCGAAGCTGGGGAGCTAGTAGTGACCCTTACATGTTTTGCCCTTTTCTTTCTACTGCTTTCTGGATCCCTTTGCCAGCCTGTCACACATCCCAGGGGGCAGGACTTTGCGAGCCCCCTAAAAGTTGGGTAGCTCCCCTCGATGTTCACTCACCGCCTCGGATTTGGGAGGGACGGGAGGTGGTGGTGCCTCGGGCTCACGCAGCGGGGGACCCGCGGTCCCGAAGGAGATGAGGTCGGGCCCTGGCAGCGGCCGGGCGCGGCTCTCCGCCAGACTCTCGGGCACCTGGTGCGTCCACAGCTCCTCATAGGGGATCTCGGCGAGTGGGGTCGCGGGCTCGGGCGCGCCGGCCCAGTCTGGGCTCACGTACTCCTGGTCGCCATCGCCCGCAGGGCGCCGGCAGGGCGGGGCCGAGCGCGCCGGGCGCGCGGACGGGCCCGGGAACGCGCGGGGCGGGCAGGCAGAGGCGCGCGCGGCGCGGGCTGGCGCAGTCGTCGGCGAGCTCGGCGGGCGCCTCGCGCACGGCCGTGGAGTACTCGTCCGGGTCGAAGCGCTCGCGGCAGTAGGAGGCGCTGTCGCGCACCAGGCGCTCGACGCGCGGGTCCCCGGCCAGCAGGCCCTGGGGCAGCGCGAAGCGCGGCGTGTCGGTGAGCAGCAGAAAGTGCAGCGGCGCCGGGCCATCGCGCCGCAGCGCCAGCCCCAGCACCACGGTCTTGGAGATGATGCTGACCAGCTTGTAGCAGTGTCCCTCCCGCACCGGGTGCAGGTCGTAGGGGTTGCGCGGCGGCCGGCTGGGCACCAGCACGTTCACCGGCAGGCGCACGCGCTCGATGATGGCGCGGACCGTGTGCTCGCCCTCCTGCATCTGCAGCTCCAGCGGACTGCGCGTGCTGAAGCGGCCCTGGCACTGAAAGGGCAGGCTCAGGCTCTCGTTGGTGCGGTGGTTCATGCAGATGAGACAGGGCATCTTACCCTTGACGGGCCTGGCGCCCCCGCTGCCGCCTGCGGCCCCGGACCCCCCAGGGCCGCCCACCCCCGCCAGCGCCCCGGCGCGGCCCAGCTTGCGCAGGAGCGTGGTGAAGCGCGAGCGCTCCTTGGTACTCTTGGCACACAAAATCTCCGCCTGACCCATCAGAGTGAGCTCGTCTCCAGCGTGCAGGGTGAAGTTGTACACTTCGCTGTCCTCGCTGAACTCGCCTGACACCACCTGCGGATCCCCGAGACAAGGAGCCTTGAGTCACCGTTCCGGGGAAGGGGGCCCCAAGTGCCGGTTTCCTCTTGGGCCTCTCCAGGGCTGACACCTGACCAGGAACCCTGGACTGAGCCGGGCGGGCGGGGAGACTACGTGGAAACTGCTCAGCTCAACCCGCTGCCTCGGTACTTCCTTACTTCGGCCTCGTGTGATAAGGAATACAGGAAGTACTCTGAAAGCATTCAGTCACTGGGAAACTTCATTGCACCATCTTGGTCATTTGGGTCACAATGCCAAGGCTTCCCCGAAGGGAAACAATTGATGAATAAGCAGATGGTGTGAGGGTTGGTGATGTGGCGCAACAGTAAAGCACTTGCCTAGGATGCAGGGTTCCCGGGTTCAAGACCAAGTACAAAAAAATCAAAATGTAACCAGCAGAGAGCTGTGTGTACACAACTGGGGACAATTTGGTAACATGGTCACCACCCCCCATCCCCCCACCCCCGCTCCCCAACACACCTGCGCATGCTATGGCACCTAGGAGGCTGGAACCCGCCACAGGAAATGGTCAGTCAGGCCAGGACCCCTCCACATACCATTCCTGCTTCTGCTGCCTCCCCAGGAAGTCTTGAGCCCAACAACCTACTCTTCCGCTCAAGACCCCCAGTGGTGCTGTGCTCACTCCTGAATCCCAAGGGCAACACTCTGACCAGAGCGCTTTCCCCCAGGGCAAGGCAGCTTGGGGAGGCCGGCCAACACCCCAGGACTGACCTTGACGCTGAAGGTGATGGCTTCCATCACAAAGATCCGGTCAGGGAAGACGCTGGCCACCTCCTCCACGCTGCTGAAGTACCTCACCGGCTCCCGCACATCGCGAGCCTGCTCCAGGAGCTTGAACTTCCCTGCAAGGGGACGCAGGCTGCTGGGGAGGCCTGGCTGCGGGGATCAGGTCTGCATCCCAGGAACACTCAGGACCCTGACTTGTTGCTAGCCTCAACTCCTCCAGCCCCTATGGAATTCAAGTGGGAAGAAGGGCGAGTGTGTCCTAGTGCCGGTGAAATAAACTGACCTACGGCGTGAACCTCAGAAACAAAACGAACTGTGTCATCTCAGACAGTTTGAAGGTGTCACATGAGTTTCCACAGTCTGCCCAAAGAAATCAGAGTGTGGACCTGCCCAAGCACTGGGACACAGCCAGCCGCTGCTTCACTAGGGAGGCCTGGAGGCGTTCCTAGCTTGCTTCCAGCCTAATCTCTGACTTCCTGTGACACAGACAAGTCCCTTCTCTCGCTGGACTTCGGAATCTTCTCTGAGGGGCTTGGGGGAGGCGAACTTGAGCTATGCCTGCCTGCTTGTGGTGGTGCATCCCCCTGGGGTTGCTGATTCCTGCTGACGCACCAGTTAGAGCTGGGGTCTGTCTAGCTCCAGATCTCGATGCTTGAGAAGAACCACTCGGACACCATTCTGCACGTGGACTAGACGTCGGATGGTGACCCTTCGCAGATCTCACATGCAAGGAGAGCCATGGACAGATGTGGGACAGATGCAGAGAGGACTCTGGTCCTGACGCTCGCCGTCCCCAGGCATTTACTGTGTGCCTAATATGTGCCCGTCACTACGTGGACCCCCGAGGGAACAGCTCTATACACAGGCCACCCCCAGGAGTCCAAACAGTGTGTGAGACTGTGAGTACCCAGAGACGACTCCTGTGACAGGGGCTAGACCGACCCCTGAGAAAAAGGCTCAAGAGAGGAACTTTCTTGGAAGAGGTCGGGGAATGGCTCACCCGCAGCTGTCAAATGCAAGCAGCTTCCCGTGTGCAGAAAATGGCACAAGCAAATACCAGGACACAAAAAACAATTATATGTCCAAGATTCTATAGGTCTGGAGAGGACTAGGGAGAGAGGAGAAGCAGGCAGCGTGCAGGCTGGAAAACGCAGTGATGTGGGGTCAGAGCAGCAGGCCTTCATTCTGCGAGAAGTAAGAACCACTGGAGGAATCTGAGCAAGGAGCTAGGCCAGGCCAAGCCAAATTCTAGCAAGGTTCGGGGAGGCCACTCAGGAAAGCAAACCAGTAACAAGTACTGGAGAAGAACCAGGAACAACGCCAAGGGACAGACCCACGAGGTGCCCAAAGGGAAGATGCGTCAGATTCCAGTGACCCTGTGAGGGAAGCGCAGAGGAAAGGAGTCTAAGGGGGTCTGAGCGTGAAGCACACGGCCCACCAGTCACAGCCGGGATGGAGAACTGCTCCACACTGGAACCTGGAGGGAACATCGCGGGCCGGTGCCAGCAGTGGGGGCTCAGAGCTTGGGGACACCAGCCAGGGCATCAGACTGAAGCAACCAGGGCAACGTCAGCTCTAGGGCGGGTATGATGGCTCAGGGAGGAGCAGGGAGAATACTGACCCTCTGGGAACACACATTCCAGAAAAAAAAAAAAAAATCCACACTATGTTCCTAGAGTAAACATACAAAAAATTCTGTATATAATGTAGGGGATTCTTGGAATCCACCCCAATCCAACCCAGCAAGAGGCAGGGGAAGATTAAGATGATCCTGGTACAGGGTATGCGTGGGCCAAGGGCGGGGCCTGAACCACCAACATTCCGAAGCAGAAAGAGAAATGAGAGTCATGAAAGAGAAGGGAGAGATAGGGGCAGCCCTGAGGTGGGTGGGGAGGCCCAGTGGTCCTGCCCCAACCTCCCAGACACAGCCCAAAGCAGGATAATGCTGAAGGTGCTAGACGGAGAAAAGGGGGTCCCAGGTTTGCCTCCCTCCATCACTGGGGGCCCTTCTGTCCCCATATCCACACACAATTCTCTCTCCCACCCCATAGTCACAAGCAGCCAGGCATGGAGAAATGCTCACTGCCCCCTGCGGGGAGATTTGGAGCCCAGTCAGCGTTGGAGCCTGGGAGAATGTGGCAGGGAAGATCGATGTAACCATGGCACCCAGCGCCACCCCCCTCGACTAGCCAGCGAGGGTCATTTCTGCCCGGAGGAAGGAAGGGAGACCTCCCGGGAGCGATGCTCCGACCTCTGGAAGCCTCCATCGCCTGCAGCTTCCTCTCCTCCTTCCCCACATGGACCCTGCCTTGGCGTCTTACAACTTCTGCACCGCCTCGATCTTTCCAGCCTGAAGCAGCGGGAGGCTGCAGCCAGGTGGAGCTCACAGCCGTCGCCCTAAGAGCTGACCCACGGCAGGCCCTCAGGAAACACGCAGGGGAAGCTCAGGGGTCGAGTTCCTGCCTGGCGCACACATGGCCCAGGGTTCCGTAACAGCACAGTGCAGATTTTAGTGCTGGATCCCGCTGAAACTAAGGTTCCATCTGTAACCCATCCTGGATACTTGGCTTCCCCAGGCACACCTGCCAAGGGCTCTGTAAGCCGAGGGGACCACCCCCACCGGAGCACCGACCCGACTGTCTCAAGCAACACCGTCTCCCTGACTCCGCAGCCTAGAGACAGATCAGCTGCGGCTACCCCAGCCCAACCCTTCCCCCGCTGGGCCGCCCCACTCTCTCCATGGTCCACCCGGTGCTATTATTAATTCATCGGGAGGCCTCAGTGTGGATCCGGCTCAGAGCCTCTACATTAACCGGAGGCCCTGTGCTTCCCTTCCCCCACGCAGGGAGTGAGCCCAGCAGAAGAGGGGACAGGGACCATCAGCCCTGAAGGCCAGCTGCGGGCTCCACCGCCTCCACCTCACACGCAGGCGCAGATGATATCAAAAGGATGGGGAAAGGGGTCTTCTGGATGGAGGAATCTGTACTTTAGTTACCTCTGTACCAAAGCCTATGACAAAGCTGAAATGATACCAGTCTCCAAAGTCCTAGTCTGTCAATGAAGGCTTTCCCCTGCTCCCCCCCAATCCCAAGAAGGTGGGGATCTCCCACTTGAACCAATGCCAAGTTCTCATGTCTGCAGACCAAGACGGAGTCTCAGGTCAGCCAGAACCTTGAGATGAATCCCTCCCTGGGGCTCGGAGATCAAGCCACCAGTGTGTTGTAAGGGACCCTGGGCTGTCTGTCACACTGCCTGGATCAGACAGGCATCAGACAGGAAGGGATTGAGAGCTTCCCAACTCCAAAGCCTTTGCTGCCGGTAGGGGCCAAAGTGCCACACAGCAGGGAGACACACCAAGTGGAGCCTCAGTCCACAGTAGCTAAAGGAAGGCAGCCACAAGACCAAGGACCTCATGATGGAGTTTGGAAGGCACTAGGTGTAAGCGATCTGGGCTCCCAGGGGGACTTTTCTGGGGTGACGCCAGACTCCCACCCTGGGGACAACAGCCAGCCCTCAGGGAGCGGCACAATGCTGCAAACATAGCCCAATGGCCAGCACGCTACATTCTGGCCCTTGCTGCCCCTCATTGGCCAGTACAGCACAGGTCACTGCACTCCCGAGGACTTTGCTTTCACCTTCTGCAAAGTCAAAGCACTACACTTTCTTCTGGCCGTAAATATAGTCTTCAGACAAAACCTCATAGAAAACATAGGAAGAGCCAGGTCTGGTGGAGCAGGCATGTAATCCTAGCTACTCCTGAGGCTGAGCACACGTTCAAGGCCTGCCTGGGCTGCAGAGCAAGGTCGAGGCCGGCCAGAGCAATTTCTCAAGACCCTGCCTCAAAATATAAATATAAATATATAAATGAGACGGAGAGATGGCTCAGGGGTTAAGCCTTTGAAGCACAAGCAGAAGGTCCTGAGTTTGGATCCTGGATCCCACATAAAATGTCAGGAGGAAATGGTGGTGGTCTGTATTCCTGATCTGGAAGGCGGAGTAAAGAGGAGGTAGAGCAACCAGGGTCCCGAAGTCACCTCTGGGCCTCCACAGGCACACACAGTGCCCTCTGATACACAGAGACATACACACATAAAGAAAATATGAAAGTGAAAATATAGGAGTACAAAAAGGGATGTAGCTCAGTAGTAGAGGGCTTGTCTAATATATGAAGAGGTCCTAGTTCTAATCCCCAAGACTGTGGAGGGAGAAAAAAATTAATAAAAATAGCTTTTTAGCACAGTTGTTGAAAGTCTAATGCTTCAGCATTTCATTTACAAAACCAACCCATCAGGACAATGAGTTTAACACGGACTGGGGAAAACAGAATCAGAGCTGTCAGGCAGCCTTAGGCAGCCTCCTCGCTCCTGGAAACTGAAGCCTCTAAGCACAGGGTCCACGGGATCAGCTGGAACTTTCTTTGGGAGCTAGTTTGCAAGTGAAAGGGTTAAAAGGAAGCTCAAATGCACCCTGAGGGTCTCCCAGTGAAAAGTAAGGTTTGATTTGTAGTGACTTGAGGTTATGAGTATCCTTAATCATTACTGCAAAATCTATTTTAAAATAGAATATGGTCTGGCACCAAGGCTCCCACCTGCAATCGCAGCACGAGGAATCTGAGGCAGGAGGGTAAACACAAAACACATAAGCCAGCCCGAGCTACAAAGTAAGAAACTGTCTCTAAAATATAACACAAGAATCAAAAGCCTAAAGACTTGACCAGAAAACTGGGGTGCCACACTGTGGAAACCCCTAACCCTAACTGTAACGGTAACCACAGCCACCACCGTGCTCAGTCCTGCAACTCTAAGGACAGAAGATCATCATCGGCTTCCTCTAAACACTCCCCCTATGGCCCTTCCTCTGCCACCACCTCAGAATTTGTGCCATCCGGCCCTAGCTGGGCACACCTGGGTACTGCAGGGGGATGTCGATCTTGGGCCCAATGACATAGTGGCCCTCCTCCAGGGTGTGGGCTGTCACCGTCGTCCACTGGCGGCAGGAATGGATGAGCAAGATGTCTCGCTCGCTGACGCCCTCGGCATACTCTCCTGAGAAGAGAAAGGACAGAAGGAAGGAGAGAGGGCAGGTTAAGTGGGGCAGAAAACAGGCTGGAAGATCTCACCTCCTCAAATAAGACCCTGCCACAGCACAGCTCCCCACTATCCCTGCCTAAGTCCAGTAACACCCAAGAGACAGGCAGGCTGTCGGCATGGCCTTAGGGCTGGCTGCAATCGGGCCTCAGCCTCCCAACGGGGCCTCAGCATCCAGCCCGGCCAATGTTCCCCATTCATCATTCCACTGGCGTGCCCTGCTGTTCTAACTCACACTCGAGCTGGGAACTCCCAGTGGATGAGTCTGACCAGCCTCTGCCCCTAGGGACGAGGAGGCGAGCAAGTTGGAGGAACCCAGCAGAAGGCATCTGGGACATGCAGGAGGGGGGAATGAGGCTGGGGTGGAGGAAGAGATTTTACTTCTATAATAGGACTCAGAACAGGCGAGCTCCCCCCAGCAGAATCCTGCCTCCCTGGCCAGGCAAGGAAGGCCCCATGAGGACAGTGGAGAGACAGAGAAAGGACCTGTCCCCTGTGGTTCTGGCTCTCAGAGCGCCCACAGTGCAATGTCGGCCAGGGTCAGGAGGGCAGGGCTTAGAGAGACACCCCCCCCCTTCCTCCAATGAAGAGACTTTTCTCTCCGTGCACTACCATAGGCAGTCTAGCCTTCAGGAAACCCCAAAGCACAACAGGAAAAGAATCCCCAATACTCTGTTCCCATCACAGAGCAGCCACTTCTTGGCGATCAGGAGGTGCGCTGGTTTTAGAGGCATGTGGGGAGCCTGGAGCAGGGAAAGCAGCTGTAGGGCAGAGGTGCTGGGAGTTGGGAGGGGTCTGCGCCCAGGAGGTTCCATCCCCAGCAACGGTTTCCAGGCGAGCAAGAGGGGCAGCCCAGCTTCCAGGAGGCTGATGGGCGTATCCTGGCTGCAGCTGGTGGGCATGGTGGGGGTTGGGGAAGCCTCCTTCCTAGCCCCCCTTCCCCAGACACACACAACTTACTAAATTTCTGCCAGGCAACCAAACAGATGAAGGTTTACTCTGATGTCTAAGGCCCCATGAAGTGTGTGCATATGGTGTATATGTGGTGTGCCGTTACTCTGGCTCCCATGGTGTGTGTGTGTATGTGTGTGTGTGTGTGTGTGTGTGTGTGTGTGTACAGGAAGGGTTTGTCTAAGCCATCCTCTTAGCTCCCCACTTCCTGGGGCAATGGAAGCTCTCCTCTCCCCATTTATATAAGCTCTTTCCAGAGCTTGCTTAAGCCCGACCCCCATGCACAGGGACCCTGGCCAAAGTAACACAGACACCGACACCATGCTCACTACCACCAACAGTCAACAAGACAAGCTTGCTACACAAATAACTCAGATCCATGGTCCTACCACGGGATCCCTTACCAAATGCAGGTTCACAGAGATCTTCAAAGACACACAATTTCGATCATAGATCCACACTCTAATAGTAACCAGTCATAGGTATAGTCTGTCACAAACAGGTAACCACACACAATCACTCACTCACTCATTCATTCATTCATTCCATTCATAAACGTTAGGCAATGATGCCCTCAAAAGTCAGTAGTCCAGATGGACACAAAAAAACGACCATTATAAGGAAGTACACAGGAGGAGAGCAGACATACTGGCTCGCAGGTGTCAAAGGAGACCTTTGCCATTCGGAATAGCTCAGAAGAGACGCCCAAGGAGGAAGATGCCTCAGAAACGCGTGGGACGTGTGCAGGAAAGAATGTCCATTCGCAAGCAGATAGCCAGTCCAGCTGCGGACATAGTCTTGGGATCACACGCTAAGTGGCAAGACAGGGTTCCGATTGCCAGGTAGCCCTGTCTAGCTGGGGCAGCGATGCTCCCCGCCGGCGGGGGCACATTGAGCCCGGTCCTTGCCACTGTCGGAGGAGGGGCGGCCGGCCCGGCCCGGGAAGAAGACAGCAGAGGAGCCCCATTAGCATTCAGGGAAGCGAGTGTGCCAACGCGGGCCAAACCCCTATTCTTCTCACACACAAAACCCCCGGCCTGGCTGCCAGCCCTGGCTCCCGCCCCTCCCCCCAGACAAACAGCCCCCCCACCTCCCTGCTGCCCGACCTGTCCCCTCACTCCACGAAGCTTCCAGACACCCCTCTCAGCCCCCACGCACAGTCCCATCAGCGGAACATCCGGGCTCCCTGGAGAAATAAGAGCTGGGGGAGGGAGGCTAGGGGGTCCCGGGGGAGGGGGGGCGCCCGGCGGCCGGGCCCGCTCCCTCGGGCCTCTCTGAAGGTAGCCTGCCGATTCCCAGACGACCGGAGGCTGCTCCTCCGGACGCCAAAGGAGGGTGCAGCGAGAGACCCCAAAAGGAATCACTGGTGCCGGTGGGGGAAAAAGACCTACCGAGGCCCGAGGGATGCGGGAGGACGGAGGTGAGAGCCAGGAGACAAAGGGACCGAGGGGGCGCGGCCCGGACGGGGGGCTTTTGCGGGGCGCCAGGGAAGCGGGTGCGCCGACGGGGCGGCACAGAGGCTCGGCGGTGCGGCCGGCTCCAGAGGGGACAGAAAACTTTGCCGCGAGCCCTGTCGCCGGTTTCCACCCCTGTGGCCGTCCGCGGGGCCCCGGACGCGGCCCCCCGTGTCCCGGAGAAGCTGGGGAGCGGGGAGCGCAGCGGCCGCAGCCTTCTCGCGGGCCGCCGGCGCCCGCCTGGGGAGTCCCGGGGTCCCCCCGCGCCCACGCGCTCACCCCGTCTCTCCTCCCCCGCCACCCGGTGGTACCTGGCCCGAGGCAGGCGAGCGTGGGCAGGCGGCAGCGGCTGACGATGAGGTCGAGCGGGAAGGCGCCCATGCTCCAGCGCAGGCCCGCCAGCCCGGCCGCCAGCTTCTCCATGGCATGGGCGCCCCCCGCGGACGGCCGTCCCGGGGCCCCGACGGCCAGTCCCTCGCGGCCGGGGCTCCGCGCCCGCCGCCACCTCCTGGGGCCCACAGCGGCGCTCCCCGCCCGGCGGCCCGGCCCGCGGTGGGCGTCACGTGGCCGGACCTCCCGCGGGGCGCCGGCCCCCGCCCCGCCTCCGTCCGCCCCAGGCCCCTCGCCCCGCCCGCCGCCGGAGCCCGCCCCTCACCCCGCGGGCGCTCCGGGGGCGCCCAGGTGACGGCGGGCGGCGCGGGACCCCGGGTGGGGGCGGGGACGGAGCCCCGAAGCGGAGTCTGCGGGGTCGGGTGGGGCTCGGCCTCCTCCTGCCCCCCGAGCGCGTCGGGCCCGAGTTTCCCAGCCCCGCGCCGGAGCATCCTGCCTGGGCGCCCCCTCGTGCCTCCCGGATGCCCGGGACCCAGTGCCTGGCCCCGCTTTCCAGAGCGCACGGCTGCTGCGCGTGGGGCACCCCCACTTCAGGTCGGAGCAAACAGATGCGGGGGGGGGGGGCAGGTGGCCCTCGCGATTGGAGCTGAGGGTTGACTACACATCCCTCTGCCTGACAGCGCCCCAAGCTACCCGCTGGCAGAACGCTTCCTCGGTTCCTGGCGCCCCCTCATCCGAGGGTCGCCAGCCTTTGAGCCCAAACTGTAACTGGCGAAACTGGCTCAAGCTGTGACAGCACCCTCTGTCCTCCCTCTCGTTCTCGTTTTTCAATCCGTTCTTCCTCTTCTGCTCTGCGCATCAACTTTTTCCCCCTTCTGGCACCGGCTCGGGGACTCCCCTAGGGAAATCTTTTCCCAGAAGCTGCGCAGGCCTTGGCCGGGCACCCGCCGGAGACCCCCTTCGCCCTCGGTGTGTGTGCGGCGCCCTCTGCAGGTGGCAGCGGCTGCTGCAGGCCAGCGGAGAGCTGGCAGGACTGGGGGCGCGCCAAGAACTGGACCTTGGCTCCCAGTCCTTGCGGGACTTGAAAGACGGGCGAACATGCAAATCCTCTTTTCTGAAACGGCTGACGTCTGAACCTGACCCCCAAAAGAGATGACACCAGTAACTAACCTCTTGAAAACAGGGGTCTCACTCTATAGCTTAGGCCTCCCTTAAACTCTGAAGATTTTTCTGCCTCAGCCTCCCAAGACTGCGGTGGATTTACAGGTGTGAGTTATCATGGCTGCCTCAAAGAGGAAGAAATTGTGACTTCAGGAGTGGGAATACACACACACGCACACACGCACACGCACACACGCACACGCATACACACACACGCACACGCACACGCACACACACGCACACACACACACTGTAATCAGGGCCTTGGACATGCCAGGCAAGTACTTCTACTGAGCTATACCTTAAGCCCTCCTTTTACTTTTGCTTTTGAGCCGGGTGTCAGTTGCTCAGCTTGAACTTCCTCTATAGTCCAGACAAGCCTTAAAATTTCATTCCTTCTACTTCAGTCTCCCAAGAAGCTGGGCGTACAGACTTGTGCACACCCAGACGCTGTTAGAACAGAAGCGCTTGGTCCTGAAATCACACAGGACAAGAGCAATGCCTGCAGGCAGCCTCTCATGGCCACCTAGTCAGAACCAATCACCCCTTCACCTGCCACCGCTAGAGAAAGTTGCCTTCCCTGCAGCCAGGCAGTGACTCAGGGGTACCTGAGATGTGTACCTACTCCCTCCCTACCCACCTCACTGGGGTAAAGGTTTCTTCCCAGGAAAGTGGGAAGTTGAGCTTATCCTAGGATGAGTGATGGGACTCTGTCCTTGCAGGCGGAAGGCATGAGGTTGGATAGCCCTGCCCTGCTCTGCTAGGGCTGCTCTAGTTAAGTGCTCTGCAGTCTGCCCTTTGTGCTCTTGGCCTCCACATTGACTACGGTGACTTAAGCTGCCTCCGGCTTCTGCTGCTCTCCATGCCTTTTCCATCATAATGCACCGTACCTCCCCTCTGGGACTATAAGCTGAATAAATCTCCCTTTCTCCCCTTATGTTGTTTGGGTCTGAGTGTTTCTCACAGCAGCAGGAAGAATAACTGAAGTGAAGTAAAGTGATTTGGTTCTCTGGAAGCAGTAGATGCATGGTTCTGCCTCATGCATAAACAAATAAGTGTTTTTTTAAAAGGCTCTGTGAACTCTATGATGGCGTGTTACTGTGCATTCTTACCAAATCTGCTGTCAGTGATATCATGCTGTCGGCAAACCTACTGTGATAGCAGCATTTACACCAGGAATGTGCAATGCTACGCGTCAGTACTTCACCTGCATAGTACTACTGCCCACTGCCACAGGGGATGAAGTGAAAGTTTGTGTGTGTTCAGGGCAAGAAATGCCTAGATTTGCAAAAAAAAAAAAAATGCAGTGAAAAAATTTCTTTTACCAAAGAAATACTGGTTGAATGAAGACAGAGGGTAGCCCCTGCCAGGTGCTCTCTTAGGGGACAAGCTGGCTGTGTCCTCCTGTGGAGGGTCCACTGACCCCCAGAACCTCATCTTGACTCTGTCATCTAGGATGCGTGTCCGCAGCTTGGGGAATATTCAAATATCAGAATGTTCAGTTTAGGCAGGGCTCAGATACTATCAAGATTCTTTCTTCATTGAATAAAAATGAAACGACTTTGGGCTGGGGATGTGGTTCAGCTGGAGGAGGCTCCCTAGTGTGCATGATGCACTAAATTAAAAACAAGACACCTCCTTCCTCTCCTCAGCTGCCGCCAAGTGCTCGGCTCTTCGAGGAAGCTAAGGCCGCATTGTAGCGAGGTCCTTACTTTATCCGGGGACTAGAATTGCACCCGGCAGTCAGAAAAAAAAAAGAGACAAAACAAAATAAAAAAGTGTCCAGCTATGAGTTGATAATCAGGAAATCCCCAGAGGTCCTCAAACAATTCAGGTTATTATTATTTCTCTTGTTTGCCCATCAGAACTAGATGGTAAGATACTACTGTGCACACTTCGGATGCAAGACACAGAAATCATATTGGAATTGAGCGAGAAGCTTCCTCCATACTGAGTAGCTTCATGGTGCGTAAGCTGGGGAGAAAATTCATTAGTGGTCTCACCTGACTGTGGACCTTGAGTGCTACGATACCAACCTGCAGGCAAGATGTACCCACTGTGTGGGAATACTGGCATGACTGTGATAGGGTTAGCACCTGCTTTGGATATGGCTCTGAGGCTGCTAGCAGGAGAGAGAGTTCATGCCCAGTGCTGTGGACATGGCAAAGGCCTGTGGCTAGGGAGGTCGTAGACTCTGGGTGGGGGGCGGCTACAGCTTCTGTTTTACAAAGTGGACAAACTGCTTCCTAAATAGCATTTGTACCAATAGATCAGTGTGGCTCTCAGCCTTGGTGAGAGAAGCTTTATTTCTTCCCTTCAGAAAACAGTGGTTAATGGAGATACATGGCTGGTCGAAATGCTGAGAATAAATGACTGGCGAGTGCTTAGCCCTCGACTGGAAATCCTCATCATCCTCCAGGGAAGAGGGGTAGAAAAAAATGTGTGAGCTAGACATCAGGGAAGAGAACGGTGAAAGACTCTCTGATTCATGAACTCCCAGCAGCTGTATTGCTTGCACAGGCTGGGCATGTCAACATTCAGTCCTGGATGGGGAAGGGGCTCATGGCGTCCCCAGCTCCTCCCTGAGGAAGCTGCTGGGAGACGGGGAGTCATTGTCTATAGTGAAAGTCATTGTTTCCAGTAGCACCTACTGAGTAGCAATCCTCACATAAGTTACGCTGGTTAAAATCAGCGGATCACAGAAACCGAAACTGAAGATGTAGTGAGGCACGTGAGCCCAGGGAACTCAGCTTAGGGCCTTTACCTGCACATACTATACCTACAGACCCCCTCCAAACAATGCACCTGGTGACCCCAGGCCCCTATTGCACCAGGCTGGGTATACACCCCTCTGTAAACAATGGAATAGGTGTCTCCTGTTCTGGTAATCAACAAACTTAAGACAGTTTCTATTCAAATATATACCCATATACCCAGTACACCCTGCTAAAAAGAATGGTAGAACTAAACTGGTTCAGTAGAAAAAGTGAAATTTTCAATCAAAATAGAGAACTATCTACATTATACCCATTAGCAAGCAAGCTCCTTCCTTTAGATTCCATAAAAGGCAGCCTTGGGCCCTGGAGTCTTTGACTCCTGTGCATTGTTCCTCTGTGTCCTGACTTTACTATCGCTTCGCTCTCAATAAAAGTTTGAAAATCTGTGTGGTCTCTTCTTTCATTATTGAATAAAAGTCTAAGAACCAGAAAACACCCAGTCCAGACCCAGACTCCTGGGAACAGTAGTGAAAAGGGGACTTCTTGTGGGGGAGGTAGTCGGAGGGAGAGAAAAGAGAAAGGAGAGAGGTGAGTGTGACAGAATGTGTTGTACACATGAAATTGCCAAAGAGCAAATTAGTAATAAAAATGTTACCCATATTGAGGTTTTTGTTGCTGGGAACAATTCCACTCTCTTCACTCCCATTTCTTGTCATGATTTAAGTGATTCTCCAGGATGTTAGCTCCTAGGATCTGTCACCATCTTCACGATGTCAGACCTGGAATCTGCAGAACGCAGCAGCTAAACACATTATTTGTTAAGTTCAGAGCGAAACTGCAGGAGATTGTCTAGTTGATGGGGAAGGCCCAACCCGTGGTGGGTGGGGTGAATAAAATACAGAGAGATGGTTGAGAGAGTTGGTACCCTTTTGTATGCTTGGCCAGACATGTTGGTCTGGCAAGTAAGGATCGTCCCTCTCTCAGCCATTATGTGGATATGATGTAGCCAGTTCCCTCAGTCCTCAGTGTTGGTGTGAGCTCTCCTGCCATGCTGGACTAAGGACTGTAACCAGAAATATCATAAAAGAACAAATCCCTTGTTCCCTTAAGCCTTTTGATGGTGATTTTACCAGCAACCATGCAGAATACCTGCTACAGTGTGTGTGTGTGGTATGTGTGTGTGTGTGTGTGTGTGAGAGAGAGAGAGAGAGAGAGAGAGAGAGAGAGAGAGAGAGCACTGTGTGGGCCTGTGGAGGCCCACAGGTGCATTGCTCTACTTTCTTTTCACTTTGCTCTGGGATTTCCCAGACTGCTTTCCAGAACTGAAATTACAAGTTTTTACCTGGCGATTTTTACGTGGGATCTGAACTCAGGTCCTGCTTGCGAGGCAGAAAGTTCTATCCCTGAGCCATCTCTCCAGCCCTAAAGTTCTGTTTACTGTACCTGCTAGCAGTTTCTAATCTTTATGTCCAATTGAGCATTTTTTTCCTTTCATAGATGGCTCTTTTATTTTTTTTATTTTTGTAGTGTGTGTGTGTGTGTGTGTGTGTGTGTGTGTGTGTGTGTGTGTGTAAGTGCGCACATGCGTGTGCCAAAGCTGCGCATGTGGAGGTCAGAAGACAACTTTTGGAAGTCCGTTCTCTGCTGTCGCCGTGTGGGTGGGGATTGAACGCAGGCTGTCAGGCTTGCACACAAGTACCTTTCACCATCTCTCCAGCCCTGGTGTCATAGAACCATGGCTACCTAAGTTCTCTCTTAGGTTTTCTTCTGGAAATGTTAATAGTTTCACATTTTACACCTAGGTCTGAATTAATTTTTGTGACAGATTAAGGTCTGCATCGAGGTGTTTATTTCGGCATGTGTTTTTCCACTGTTCCAACGTCACTACTAAATATTATCCACACTAGGAATATTGTGTTTGCTCCTTTGTCAAAGCTCAGTTGAGTGCTGCGGATCTCCTTCTAGGAATTTCTTCCACTGATGCACGTCTCCCATCGCTCAGGTTAGGTGAGTGGGATTACTGGTCAGTCCTCAGATAATTCATCCACTCACATGGGACATGTTTTGGGGTTTTGCTTCATCTTTGCTGTCAGGTCCAAATGACACCAAGTGTACAGGAAAATGTTTATTTTCCTGGTGTGAGGGACAGTTGACATAAAGCTCACCTTTGAGGCAACAATTGGAGCATTTTTAAGATTCTGAAACCTTTGAAACGATCGACATTTAAAGCAACCCATGAAAAAGACCACAAAGCTTCAGTTCAAAGCCGTCGGCAAAGCTGGGCAAGGCAACATGCCTTTGACCCCAACACATGAGAGGTGGAGGCAGGAGAATTTCGACTTTGGGCTATAGAGCAAAGACATTGCCTGAAAAAATTTTTAAAAATTATCAATGATTTAGAGACCTAATTGAAAGAAATTTCACAGGGCTGGCAAGATGGCTCAGAGGGAAAGGTACTTGCCACCCAGGCCAGAAGACCTGAAATTGAGAACTAAATCCAAAGCATTGTTCCCTGGTCCCCCATGTGTCCTGTGGCATGACTGCCCTCTGTCTCTCAGAAAGAAAAGCATGTCCATTGAAAGAAAATGCTAGCTGAGATGCCGTGGTGGTGCATGCCTGCAATCCCAGGCCGTTGAGGGAAGAGGGTCACGAGTTCAAGATCAGCCTGGGATACACGGCCAAGTCTGGAGACTATGAGCTATTTGATTCACTTTGTTCAGCTACACTCACCAAATCGAAAAGTCTGGCTTCCTGACTAACCTTCTTGTTATATATTTTTTCTTATTCTAAAAATATTAATCCACTGTGTGTGCACATGTGTGTGTGTGCACGGTCACAGTGCATGTGTGGAGGTTGGAGGTTGACCTTTGGGGTGCGGCTTCTCTCCTTCCGTCTTGTTTTTGATGCAGGGTCTCTCTTGTTTTGCAGAAGCATTGTGTAGGTATCTCTTCCAGAAAGTGTTGCTGTGAACATTCTGTACAGGTTTATCTTTGAATACATGTTTTCAGGGGCTGGGGAGATATTTCAGTGGCTGATGTGCATGCCACATAAGCCCATTGATCTGAGTTTGATCCCCAGAACCCACAAAGTGGAAAGAGAGGACTGACTTCTGAGGACTGCTCTCTGACCTCCACACGTGCATTGTGCTACACAGACACACAAAAATCAGTAAGTAAGTAAGTAAATAAATAATTAATTAAATTGTTAGGCTGTGTTCTCAGTTCTTGGAAGTCAATATTCATGCTTGGGACTGTGCTGTCATTTATTACCCCCGGACTGTTTTCCCGGCTCTTGCCCCTTTTGGGCCCCACCGTGGCCCATCAACTATCTGGGCTTCTCTGGCTGCCACTGGAATAGAAACCATGAGTAGGTTAGAGGAGGCTTTGCCAGCTTCGGTAACTTGGTTTCTGACTGCAGCAAACAGTGGGTGGCGCCCTCTAGCGCTTCTGCTGTCTGCAGCGGGTGGCGCCCTCTAGCGCTTCGGCTGTCTGCAGCGGGTGGCGCCCTCTAGCGCTTCGGCTGTCTGCAGCGGGTGGCGCCCTCTAGCGCTTCGGCTGTCTGCAGCGGGTGGCGCCCTCTAGCGCTTCGGCTGTCTGCAGCGGGTGGCGCCCTCTAGCGCTTCGGCTGTCTGCAGCGGGTGGCGCCCTCTAGCGCTTCGGCTGTCTGCAGCGGGTGGCGCCCTCTATCGCTTCGGCTGTCTGCAGTGGGTGGCGCCCTCTAGCGCTTCGGCTGTCTGCAGCGGGTGGCACTCTCTAGTGTTTCTGCTGTCTGCAGCAGGTGGCGCCCTCTAGTGCTTCTGCTGTCATGCAGATTCGGGGTGTAAGATTCTTAGACCTAGGGAGACCCTGACAAACATTACAACGCTATTTTGTTATTTTTTGATGAATTTATTTTCATAGATGATTATCTATTTATTTGAGATACATAGCTATAGACCATGTGGGCTCCAGGAATCAAACTCGGGTCTCCAGATTTGTACCCAGGCACTTTTACCAGTTACGCCATTCTGCTGGCCCTGTATTTATTTTTTTATGTATTTGTTTTGAGACAGTGTCTCATGTAGTGCTGGGATGAACTTGAACTTCATCTGCCTCCACATCCTGAGTGCTAGGATCATAGGCATGTGCTACTATGCCTGCTTTTTGCAGTGCTGGGGATCAAACTCGGGGCTTCAAGCATGTTAGGCAAGCAGTCTACCAAGTGATCCATGGCCCCACCCCTAGACAAGTGGCTTTTAATGAGAGGTGGAGGAGTTTGCAGGAATAAGCATACAGGTGGACAGGCCAGGAAACACAAGGCTGGGTCGTTGTTCTGGCTGATGTGGGTGGCTAGGGAAGGCCTTAACGAGGAGGAGACACTGAGGCGAGACCACAGGAAGGTGAGGCTGTGGGAAAGCATGGTTTGCAGAGGACGAGCACCTCTGAGGGATGGAAGAGCAGGCGCATGGACCCAAGGGAGAGCATGTTTGGTCTGTTCTCATCAAATCGGAATGGGGGCAATGAGGGAAGAGGAGCCAGGACTTCGGATTTCATTCTGAGTGAATGGCAAAGCCTAAATTTTAGGGTGTTCAGAGCTGCAACATGACCGTGTCTGAAGAGGTCGTTCTGTGTGCTGCTTGGAACAGCTGTGGGCAGGGCTGCAGACAGACTTCTGAGGCTGGACCAGGCAGTGCTGTGGTGGTGTTGAGTTACTCCATGTGTCGCCAATGAATTCATGGCCAGAGAGCGTAGGGGAACAAGAGGGTTTTATTCTTTCTTACAACTCTCAGTTCCAGTTCTTAACCCAGCTTAGCAGAAGAGCCTGTAGCAACACAGGAGCCAAGGGAATTTGCCACAGGACACCCAGAGATTGCTGAGAGAGGAAACCTTCAGCTGCCAGACGGCAAGACGGTCAAAGGGTGCCGCCTCACTCTCAGCGCCCTCCGACCTACCTGCCTAGGGAACGCACCATGGACTGCTCTTCCCACATCCGTCGATCTCCTGCAGGTTTACCTTGACTGCTCATCTGTATAGAAGTGCCCCAAGCTCTGCCTTTGATTGTTAAGTTGACATCCATATTTAACTAGCACGGACTCCTAATCCAGCTTTTTCTTTCCGAAAATCCCCGGCAGGTTTGGTCACTGCTAAGCACTAGTAGATGGAGCCACATCTTCTGTGTCTGTTTTGCTATGACTGATGACACCAGGAGGTCTGTTTTGTTCAGCTGGACCACAAGAGAGGAGACAGGTCCTGTGAGGAAGCGAGACAGGCTGGACCTCAGTAGAACCCTGAGCTCCCCCCAGTGCTGCTTCTATCAGCTGTGACCCAGAGCAGATTGGGCTGCATCTCTCAGCTTCTGTAAGTTAAGTACCGTGAATGAAATAAGCCTGGAACAGAAAGACAGATACCACACCGCCTCGCTTTCATGTGGAGTAAGAATTACTCCCCATTGTAGGGCTGAGGTTCTAGCTCAGTGGTAGAGTGCTGGCCTAAAATGCTTGAAGCCCTGGGTCCCGTCCACAGTACTGGATTTTATGTGACCCAGGCTGGCCTAGAACTCACTCTCTACTTCTGTTGCTGAGAATCACTTTCAACCTCTGGTCCCCTGACCTCATCTCCCAAATGCCAAGTCTCTCATGATACTCAGAAGAAATACAGTGCTCAGGATGGTCACAAGGGGGCGCAGTGACTCTATTTCATTTTACCCCCAAATGACAAATCGTATTAAGAGTTCTACACAATCCAGCCTATAGATTATCCCACTAGATTTAGTGTTACTTGGCGCTGTCTAGCACATCCTTTAGAGACAAGGAATTGAACACTCTGGAAAGTCAACCAATTTATCCAGTGCCTAAAAGTAGCTAGTAAGTACAGACCTAGGCTTGGATTCTAAAGTTCTTTTGAAGCTATGATTGAAATCACTATTAAAAAGAAACACAAGCTAGCTATACAGTGACGCATATCCACAGCCCCAGCTATTTGGGAGGCTGAAGTGGAGGCTTGTCAGAGCTCAGGAGTTCAAGGCCAGCTTGGGCAAATCAGCAAGGCCTCATCCAAAAAAGAAAGACAGAAAGAAAAATAAAGCCCTACCAGTGTGGTGGTACTTGCCTGTAATCCCAACACTTGGAGGTAGAGTAAGGAGGATCAGGAGTTCAAGGTCACAAACTCATGGCTCAGGGGTTAAGACTCTGCCTTGCAAGCAGAAGGTCCTGAGTTCAGATCCCAGGTCCCACGTGAAAACACTAGGTGGAAATGGCAGCTGCGCACACTTCTGGTCCTGGTGGGCAGAGCCTGGGAAATCCCAGAGGGCGGGAGGTAGAAGCAATCCAGGATGATTCCGGAAATCACCCTTGGTCTTCACAGGGACACACAGTGATGTCTGATACACACACACACACACACACACACATACACACACACACACGCACGCGTGCGCACGTGCAAAATAAAAATAAAGTAAAAAAAAAAAAGAAGTGAGCAGTAATTCACCAGCATTCAGTGTCTTAAAAAACAAAACAAAAACAAAAAGCTGAACCTGACACAGGAAGGAAGGAGCTGGAGGATTAGGAAATCAGGATCAACCTTGGCTACACAGCGAGTTTGAGGTCAACCTGGCCACGTGACGCACTGTCTCAAAACACAGCAAAGGACAGGGAGATGCCTTCGTGGTGAAGGTACTTGCCACACCAGTGAAAGGACCAGATCATCTCCTTGGATTCCAGATAAATGCCGGTGGGTATGTTGGCTCCCCTGTAATCCCAGCCTCAGAAGGTGTAAGCTGGGATTCCCAGAGCAAGCAGCTGGCTAGACCACCCCAACTGGTGAGATCCCTGGTTTTATTGGAGACCTTGTCTCAAAAAGAATAGATGATTTCCGACAGTAATCTACAGTCTTCACATGCAATGTGCACACGTCCACATCTATGTGACGAGAATATGCATACATACAAGCACGCAACACCCCGTCCCCCTGCATACACATAAAAAAAATGCTTTTAATTGAAAATCAAGTGAAACCTGTGGGAGCAGTGAAAAGGAGACCAGAGCACATCCCTGGTGGATGCCAAGGGAAGGACACTGCGCCCCAGGAGCGCCCAAGGAAGGTCTGTGAAGACGCAGACATGACCGGCCGTCTCGGCCCTCTGCACAGTCTCCTAAGGACACAACTGCACAGCGGGCAAATAACTTGAAGAACTCAAATAACATGGCAAGAACTGTCAGGTGCCATGCAGGGTGAATGCGCTCTCCTCACCAGGCTTCTGGTGGGAATAACCCGATGCTGGGGTGGGCGGGCCATGGAGGAGCCCGGAAGGGCAGCAAGTCGCTTTCACCTGGGCTGCAGTTTCAGCGTGGGTGCCATTGCGCTGGCTTCTGCATCGCTTTTCCTTCGCTGGGCAGGGGGCTCGTGAGCTAAGGACCATCGAGCACTCCACCACTGCACTGGCCCTAAGGCTCTGCCCCCCTCCCACCTTCATGGTTGCTGGTAAAATCACTGTCAAATTACTTAAGAGAACAAGGGGTTTATTTTCTCTCTCGATTCCTGGCTACAGTTGTCTAGCTTGGCAGGAGAGCTCACACCAACACCAGGTGTGAGGGAACTGGCCACATCACTCCACGCAAGTTGAGAGGGACGATCCTTACTTACCAGACCAGCATGTCTGGCCGAGTATACCGAAGAATGCAAGTTTCTCAACCAGTTCTCTGTATTTTCCACTCGTCTAGGGCCTAGTCCCACCCACCATGGGCTGCGTCTTTTCCATCCGCTAGACAATCCTCTGCATGTTTGCTCTGCATTTAACTCAACTCCCAATTCTCTACAAATGTGCCCAGAGCTCAAACCCTCACTGGCAAATTGACAGCTGTTATCTAACTATGACACACAGCAAGACTATCAAAACCCAGCTCCCCTCAAAGCTGATGATGATGAAAACTAATGCATCCCCCCACATGAGTGACTCAGAACTTAAGCTGAAAAAGATTCTTCTCTGAGGAATGTATTCCTGATAGTAATTCCAATGCAGTGTTTCCCGAGTGACTCGTCAGTGGCCTGTGAGGAGAGTGGGTCCCTGTGTTGAGGTGAACGGGGGGCCACACCAGGCTTCCTAGACCATGTCCACAGACCCCTGCAGGTGCACTCCATCAGGGACTCCACACGCAGAGTTTCACTGCCAATAGGTCTGATATCTTCTCCACACTTTTTCCTGACTCTCGATGTGATAGGAGAGATTTTAAAGAAACACTACAGGTTCTTCCGAAGCTCAGTGGGTGAGAGAGCTGCTTTTCTAAGCTCTTGATGCTTTCAAAGCCACATCAGTATCGCTACCTGTCCATCTAAAGCATCTGGATCATTAGAGGGGCTGAAGACGTGGCTCACCTAACATGCATTGAGGCCCTTACAGACCTCACGCACGCAATAAACCTGCAACCCCAGCATTTGGGAGGTAGAGCCACGGCGAGCCACAAGATCAGATCATTCTTGGCTACACCATGAGCTCAAGGCAGCCTGGGCTACAAGAGAACCTGTCTCAACAAAAAATTTTTTAAAAATTCATTAGCCTATTGTCAAACTGATGACTCTCTTTTCAAATCTAATGAATTACATTTGTTAACGAGTCAGATTACCATAACCCTACAAACAGTAAACTACTTCTCCCTGGAGAAATGTCACCAATTCTATTTATTTCTGTGCTTCCCTGAGGCACATAAGCAATAAGGGAGTTGGAGGAGTTCTGGGTTTTGTGCTAGATGCTTCTTACCGTAGCTACTGCTACTCTCTTTAATCACATGGACACGGCTTTCCAGTCTGGTATGAGAAATCTCACCCAATTCAGCACCCCAGAAAGATGCTTGCTCCTTTGCTTGAACCCCTCTCCCCAACACAGTTCCTTTACCATACTTCATATTGTACAAGTCGTTGACTACAAATACTCTGTCTACCTAGAACTTCTCTCCTTCTCTCTCCATTTTGAGTCATTTTTACACTAGTACTATCGCAGCCCTTATCAAGTAAAAATTACTTCCTAAAATGGTTTACAAAGGCCGATCATGAGATTTGTGAAAACTGCGAGGGGCACTAATGTCAGCACCTAGCAGCCCCTCTGCCAGCACTTTAGGCAGCTTCCCTTCCACGCTCTGGGACCTGCACAAACCTCGATTCTCTTCCAAACCAATGGGGCACTGGCTTTTCATAGTCCTGTTTCTTGAAGAAAGGGTCTTCCTACCAAGACTTAAGTTGGCTTCAATTTCAAGCCCCTCCGCCAACAGCCTCCAAGTCCTGGGTCCCCGGGGAGTCGCCAGGCTCAGCATCCTGCTTTGCCTCGCTGGAGAACTCTCCGCTGCTCTCGCAGTCTGGCTGCACTTCTGGTTTCTCACAAAAGCCAACCTGCGCTCTTTTCTAGGGCCCACCTCCCTATGGCCTGGCAGTCTGTACGCAGAAGGTGTAATTACACACTTCCTTCTCAAAAAGCCATTAAGCATGTTCTCCAGATGAACCTGCACTTCTGTTTAGCCAGCACTTGGCATCTAGAACACAACTACTTGCTTCTTGCACATGCTTACTACCGTTTTGACATGGGGACTCGGGCAACCCGGGCGGCCTTGAACTTGCTATGTAGCCAAGGCTGGCTTCACTCCACATCCTCCCGCCAGTACTTCCTAAGTGCCAGGATTTTTAAATGCACTGTGCACCACTCCTGCTTAAGACGGTGCATTCTATAGGGAGAAACACACTCCTTTTTGCTATGCTAATGTCGAAGGCAGAAACAGAGGCTCCAAGTCACCTGTAAGACAGGTGTCGGTAAGGGACAGGACAGCATTAAAAACACTCGGGGTGTTTTTTCACAAACAGTTCGAGGAAACCTTTGTACATCATCTCTACTGGTAGTAACCTATCTTTACTGATTTTTTCCCTTGAGTGCACGTGTGTACCATAGGGTACTTGGGAACATACCTGTGAAAGCCCAAGGGTGCCGCTGGAATCACCCTGGGTTGCTCCACCTTCCTATTGCTTTGCTCCCCGTAACTGCAGGCGCCCACTTCAGCCTGACATTTTTACGCGGGATCCAGGATCCGAACTCAGCTCCTTCTGCTTTCAAGGAAGAAAACTGTATTTTCAAATAAGAGGACAAGTGCTGCCCAAACAAATCCTTCATGCCCCCCATTGTTAGCTGGCTTTCCGCGTCCTTTGGCACACCTATCCAGTGTGAAATGAAGGTCCTAGACGGAGGTTTTTACATGGGGGCACTTTTGTCTTAATGACCTAGAGGATCCTGCTGGGTTTTAAATAGTTCTTACAGCTCTTGAAGTTTCTTTCCCATTTTACCACACTGAGACAACACCTCCCTTGTCTGCCGCTCCTAACAGTGCACATTATTTTCACAAGATGTCCTATGTCTCCAACTCCAGAAATAAATGAAAACCAAACCACACAACTGGAAATCAAGTTTTGTTTTTATATGAACAGAAGACGACCATCTAGAAATAGTTCAGTTTATTTAAATTGTTAAGTAGAATATGAAACCGAATTTATAGCTAGTACCAGAGAATGGACTCAACTGTTGGTGTTTAATGAGAACAGCTTCTACATAGGATCCCAAGAGACTTACAGAAAAGGGGCAAAGCCCTAATATTAAGCAAATAAAACTCATGTTTCAAACAGATTATACAAAATTGATTTATACTCCATTTCCCTTTTTTGATATTTAGAAAGTGCAGCTTTAACAAAAGGTAGCCATATCCTTTCTATGTACAATGCCGATTAGAATTATGCAAACAATGAAACTGTCAGTTAGCCAAAAATCCCAGTGTTTAGCTCTCAAACCTTAAGTCACTGAATTAAGGATTAAAGAGGGTTAAAAGTTTGAAAAAAAAAATCTACTGCCACATTCCAAGTAAAGGGAAGCCACAAATACACTAATCTAACAACAGTAGGTTTAACCTAAAACTTTTCAAAGAGCTTTTTAACATCATTTCATTATGTTTTTAAAAGGGGAACATTAGGATTATTTGGCAATGCTGCTTTTACTAGTAAACAATGATAAGGTCAAGTGAGAGGGGAAAAAAGCTAAGAACAACCAGTGAGGCATATAAAATTGTCCTTAGGGCACGATCTGAAAAATTCATGGGCTTTCATAGCAGATATGTTGTTTGTGTGCGCCGAGAGGTCATTAAAATGCGTGTCACGACACAGGAATCTTTCCAGTGGAAGCTGCTGTCCTAAACTCAGCCTCTGCTGGAAATGAGTCATGCTATTCACAAGTATTTCAACAAAGGTATCATCTTAGGATGCTAGCAGCACAGCAAACCGAACCTATCTATCCTAATGACACAGGAAGCGAAGCGAGGAAGATGAGATGTGGGCAGGACAGGGCTAGAAAGAGCTGGAGACCTTACTTTGCATGAGAAGCCTTTTGTTGTCCTTTTCCCAAATCTGTGGTAATAGTTTTACAAGAGGATGTGAAGACAGGACTTAAAATTAATATTATGAAGTGTTTCTGAATCTTAAGGTAAAGACAACTTAACACTGAAAGTGTTCTTCATAGGCCAAATCTCAATACATTTGGCAACATGTTAAGAAAAATCCACTCCTCCTTCCTGCTTTGTGTTTTTTTTTTTCTTCTTCTTTCTTTAAAAAAAATTCTTTTTAACTGGGCTACCAAACTGCCAGAGGAGTTGTCAAAATGGAGACTATTCAACTTTAGGTTAAGAGATTTATTCTAGGATAGTGAATAGGATATACACCTAATTAGAAAGACAAACCACAACACCCTCCAAACACTAGTGCATGCAATTAACTCTTCCATTTCATAAACTCAACGGGTACACTGGAAGGGAACGGGGCAGAGGAACGGAGGAGTCAGACAGAGGGGCAGAGGGGCTTTAGGTGAGTGAATGAGGGAAGACGCCAAGGAACTGACATTTGATAACAGGCAGTTAGAACTTATCTTTCAGTTCACTAGCAAGGTAAATCAGTGCTTTATGTTAAACTTGACAAACCTACTAGTTTGCACCTTTCATTTTTAAATAACTCATACCATGAGTGGAGAGAAGCAAAGAAAGCAGCATGCAGAAAGATGAGACAAGGAGAGTAGCCAAGGAGAAGACCTGGTGCAGCGACAGTTTTAAACGGCAAGGCCACCGAAAACCAGACTCGCAAACCAAAGCTATCATTTCTGCATTACCCTTTGTCCTCGATTAACTACTCTGAAAATTACAGCCAAGCAAACCACAAACAGGGTAATGTTTATATTTGGATGATATATCTCCTGCACATGCTTCCACCAAAACAAAAAGGAAAAACCAAAGCTCCTTTCCACATAAGGCACAGGACAAAATGAACCCCACTTACACATCCAAGGCGAAATGAGTGTTTTCCTGGCTTTTGTTTGTTTCTTTTGCTATCACATGTCTATAGATTATAGGGACTCAAGCACATTATTTATGACAGAAAATTTCACTGTGGTACAAAATAAAATTGTTAATTCTAACTTTTATTCTTATACAATTTGCAGAATAAAGTTGAAATGATTGCTATAGTTTAATGTTGGTAAGAATTGACTATAATACAACCGAAATGCAGCGGTGAGCTGAGCAAGAACATTTAAAAATGAAGTCACAGACATGATTTTTTCTATACATTTTTTTTTGTTTCAAGAAAATTATAATAGTCCGCAAGCAGTCACAGATGAAGGAACAAATAAAAGAGGTGGACTGGTAGTTAAGATGAGTAACGAAAGTATCTGTCTAGAGTTAAAAATGGACAGTGTTTTATTTTGCAGCAAGAAGAGAGACGGGTGTGGGCGGCAGCGGAGCTCAGCAGCATTTGCTCTTCCAGCCGGTCACGCCTCCTCCACTGCTGATATCTACGTTTTCACTGTTGGGCTCTTTTACGGGGGTCTGGAACAAACACACAAGCAGAGCAGCCCGTGAGAAAACACTGCCATGGATAAAAACCAAGACTCAGAAAAACATTCTCATTATACTAATTCACACATGACGCGATCACGAGAGAGCACACCCCCACCCCACACAAGTCAACGGGAAGCTGTGGTTTTCATGGTCGTCAGCTGCTTCCTCCAAGCTGTGAAATGCCACAGTCACTTCCTGGCACCCTCAATAAAGCTCTGAACATCGATCACTGTCCGAAATCTTCTGAGCAGGCATTGCATTGTTACCTCCTAGCCTTGACCAACCTCTAAGCCCTTAGTACTTAAAAAGCATTATTAATTTGGGCACAGTAGCACATGCCTGTAATCTCAGAACTTAGATGGAAAAATTCTAGGTCAGACTGAGTTACATAGCAAGACCTGGTTTCAGAAACAAACCATTAAGTAACTCGAGTAAAGCTGGTGCTGGGTCATGTGTAACGTCAGCAAGTCAGCAGCCCTCCCTGTCTCAGAAATGCCTTTCAGACTCAAGCTACATTATTGCACCAGCGCTTCAGGAAAAAAAAAATCTCAATTATCACTGAACAAAAGGGGTAGAATAAAATGCAAAACTGTAATTCATGTGGGAAAAGACTTAGGAAAAACTCAAAGGACGGACATGAATATTAACTGCACAGCTCTTATATGGGAGATTTTGTTTTCTTGTCTACATCATTCTGTATTTCCACAACATTCTAAACATTCTTAAGAGTATAACATCATGAAAAGAACTTTAAAAGCTAGGTCATGCCTGAAAACTTAATCTTTCAAGAAAACAACATGAAAGTCAGTTGTTAGGTAGCACAAGGAAAAACTAAAATAGTTTAAAAAACCCAGGCAGCCCTAGAGAAGCTTCCCATTCTACACTTCAAGTAAACCCTGTCTCTCTGCCAGCGCCTCATGGGATGGAAGTTAAACAGCTGCAGACTGGTGAGAGCTTAGCAGTTAAGGCGCCTCTTCAAAGACCTGGTGACCTTAGGTCAGCCCCAGGAAGCCCACATGATGGAAGGAGAGAATAACTTCCAAAAACTGTCCTCTGACCTCCACCTATGAACAATGGAATGTGTTCTCTTTCCTTCTCAAATAAAAAATAAGTGAAATATTAAAAAAAAAAAAAACAGCAAGCTGTAATGATACATTTGTGAAACTTCTCCACTTTCTTGGAAAAGTGACTTTGTTTCTAATTCAGGGAAGGCTCATGCAATAAAATATAATTGCATAGGAATTTAACTTTTGCTGGGAACTTCTGGGTAAGTTCACAAGTGTGACCTTAGCCAAGGAAGATCTCACACTTATTTACTGAGACCACAAAGCTGAATCTTTATAGCTTAACTGAAATCCTTGAAACACTCTAAAAAAGGTATCTACTATTGTATAGCAAAGCACTGGAGTCACAATATGAACTGTTTATGAAATTTCTTTATGTGGGGCCATCAAATGTGGAGGTCAGAGGACAACTTTGAGGAGTCTGTTCTCTACTTCTGAGTGAGTTCGGAGACCAAACTTAGGTCCTCAGGCGTGCACAGCAAACACCTTCACCTTCAGACTGATGGAAAGCCCCATCTTTTTGTTTGACTGTGTGGACACGGGCGCACACGTATGTATACCAGAAGACATTCAAATGTGTGTGCCTGTGTAGACCAAAGGTGACTTTGGAAATCGTCTTGGATTGTTCTACCTCCCTGTTGCTTTGCTCTGGGGTTTCCCAGCCTTCCAGGGCTTCCATGGCTTGGCCCACAGACATTTCTGTTTCTTCTTTTTTGGGGGGAGGGGGAACCTGGGGATCTAAATTCAAGTCCTTTTGCTTGGAAGGTAAAGGTTTTTAACCCTAAGACTTAAGGCCCACTTAAAAAAAAAAAAAAAAAAAGAAAAAAAAAAAAACAGCTACAAAGCAGGAGGTTCCCTCAGGGAATTTTCACACATACAGCAGCCACAATTTTTTCCCCTTTGAGATTATGCTTTGAGCTGTTCGGTACTGGCCAACATTGAACCTACAGCACTCCCCTCACTCTGCCTCCCAAATGCTTACCTAGATCAAGGGCCACAATTGAATCTACACTTGTTTAAACATCTGTCAGACTGGAAGTTTTTATTTATATTTTTTATTTATTCAATTGTGTGTGTGTGTGTGTGTGCGTGTGCGTGTAGAACCATGGGCAAATTCGGGAACCACCATGGACTGCCTGCATCTCCTCCTTGTTTACTCTGCCCCGAGATTCATAGGCTCCGCCCTACCGGAACCAGAAACACAGGCTGTCCCCGCTTCCGCCCCGCATCTATACCTGGGGTCTAGGATCCGAACTCAGGACCTTCCGCCTGCAAGCAGAGGCTTAATCCCTAAGCCACCTCTCCAGCCCCAGACTGGAAGGTTTTAATCTGCTGTGGTGTGAAGAGGCATTCTTATGATGCTCGTCTGAGTACAGAAGTATAAACTGGTACAACCCTCTAGGCCGATTTTTTGGGGGAATGACAGTTGAAGACTGACCTTAATCTTCACCCATTTTAGGCAAGAATTCTACTGCTGAGCTATATCCACAGCCCTCAGGACAGCATTTGACAGTCTCTATCAAAACTGAGTCAACATAAATCCTCTTTGGTTACATCAGGAGTTTGCCCCTCAGGTTTACTTACATGTACAAAACAATTATGTACTGCAACAGTTTCCAAGGTTGAAAACCTTAACATCCACCACTGAGACTTGGTTGATCAAGACAATCATTCAAGGGAGCAGTGTCAATTACTTTTAAAAGCAATTCGATAAACAATGCAGCAGGATAGCACTGAGCCAGGGTAACTCAGCAGGAGAGAATACGACCGGCTTGTGCGAAGTCTTCAGTTCAATTAATACTAAATTAAGACATTTGCGACAGGTAAGGAATTGGTAACTGAGGACCTTTAAACAATGAAGGGGGAGACACGAGTGTATTTTTACTTTACCTTTTGAACTCATGAAGCCCACATGGTAGAAAGAGGTAGCTGACCTCCAAAATTGCCCTCTGACCTCAAACACATGTGCCTGCCATGTTCTCTCTCTCTCTCTCTCTCTCTCTCTCTCTCTCTCTCTCTCTCTCTTACACACACGCAGGCACACACACATGTGGAGGCCAGAGTTTAACTAGTTAATAAAATAATGCACTAAACAGAGAATTCAAGACCAATCATTTCTATGTATTGCTTCTAGTCACCTGAAAGAAAATGTGAAAATCTGATCAAATTTTGCTACCTGTTACACTGAAAATATTGGAAATCACAAATGTCAAGCCTAAGGTAAAACAAGCTCCAAGATAACGTTCTCAGGATAATTTTTACATTACAATCACTATGAAATGATTGGATAAATGAAACTTAAGGAGTGTATTCATTTACTGTATGTGTATGTGTTTTATCTGAAAAGTGATGAATGTAAGCTTCTACAGCAGTAGTAGATTGCTTCCTACCACAGATTTGTTTCTTATCTTAAGTTACCTATTGGAATAGAAAGAAACCATAAGAAACAAGTTCAAGAAGCTGGTGAAGGTGCCGGAGGCCTGTGCCCAAGAGCAGCTCCCTGGAGACTATGAACACAGCTCCCTGGAGACTGTGAAAGCCAACTATGTGACCAGATGCTCCAGGCTGCCTCAGGTTTCCTGCCATCTGGCTCCAAGTTTCCTTACTGCACTCTGGAGAATAGGGTACCGGTAGTGGATAGTTTTTATAAGGAATGATACGCTCAAACTCAAATTTTGTTAAGCAAATCCGGTATTTAAAAAAGAGACAAGGATTGAGGGGCAAAGCTTGTGCAATCCCAGGATCCATAAACTGAGACAAAGGATCAAGAGTTGGAGGCAGTGTGAGGCCCTGTCCAGAGAGAGAGGGAGAGAGAAAGAGAGAGAGAGAGAATTTACCTGAGATACTACGGAAAGTAAAAAAACCCAGGAACTTACCTTTCGGAGGATGTCTTCAGCTAGTGTGAGGAACGCCTTTTCAATGTTTATATTTGCTTTTGCACTAGTCTCAAAAAATCTAATACCATGCTCCTTGGCGATCTAAAATTGAAACAAAACAGTATTTAAATTTGTCAAGGATGAGTTGTCCACTGATGACCTTAACACATTGATACTAGTTTCAACTATAATTCCTATGTTACATAGACTAATTTAGAAAGTCAGAATTTTCTAAAATGAAGAACAAAAAAACCTCAAGCACACAAAGAATTGATTGAAATGATCCTTTCCCTCACGCCAAGAGTTTATTTCATATATCCTAAATCAGATATTTTCTTGTTAAATTAGAAGCTCAATGTGATACGTCTAATTTTTGCTCGTCAAAATTTGGAATCTTACTGACACATTTCTGTATAATCCTAAGATAAAAAGAAAACCACTGATGTATTTCTCTGGGTAGTTTAAATAAGAGTAAAACTGCCACAGGCACAGATGCAATTCTCTCCTACATGTTGGATTTGCAGTGAAAAACATTCACTCAAATAATGTTATTGTTTCCAACAAGCATTTAGAAATAGCATGACTAGTTACATGCATTCTATCACCACTGCTATTAAACTATTCAAATACATCATTGTCTTCACAGAGAAAGGATGACACATCAATTTAATCTGGATCTTACCTGTTCTCCTTTGCCTTTAGGCACAACTCTTTTATCATCCATATCACACTTGTTTCCTAGTAACATTCTTTCCACATCTTCATTGGCATGCTAAAATGGAATAAAATTTTACTTTTGCACGTTAACATGAATTATAGCTTAATATTTTCCAAACATGTCTATAATTGTGTATGTGTTGTATACCTGTCTGTGCACATGTGTGCAAAATTTCTGTGCCCATGCATGTGTGAAAAACAGACATTAGAATTCAAGGCTGGAGGTCTTCCTTAATTATGCTCCACTTATTTTTTTGAGAGACAGTAGGTTTCTCTCTCTGCTTTCCAGCACTGGGATTTAACATACTCAGTCCAAGTCCAGCTTTTTATATGAGTGTCCTCATGCTCACATGAGAAGAATTAACACTGTTTCAACACCTTAGTCCTAAATTCTTATCATTTCTATAGCTTGAAAGTTTTAAAGCAGTTATAGTAAAACCACTCTTGTTAGAGCCAACAATCCTTAAACTATCTAGCAAAAAAGGCACAGTTCCTAAGACAGAGACATGCCAAATGTCTCCACAAGAACTACCAATATTCTAAATATATTTACACCAAAAAAGGGTAAAATATCTGAAAATGGAATCATGTATAATACAGATCATGATTTCAGATTTTACGTGTATTCTAACCTATGAAATCCTTAACTAAAGCTATATGGACCCTTTAAAGTCTTAAATAGCTACACTGCTACATTACAAGGAGACCCCACCCACAAAAAGTCAGGTGAAATAAATTAAGGGCTCTGTAATACTTGTACTTGGGAGGCAGAGGCAGGAGGATTTGCCCAAGTTTAAAATGATCTTGGGCTGCACAGGGGTTCCAGGCTACAGAGTGAAAAACATCTCCAAAAAAAAATAAAAGACAACACTATTTGTATTATCATACAAAGAATCATAAATCAAATTTGAGCTGGGATTAGGACAGAATTTCCAATAACTTCTGAATTAAATATACTTCTGCCATTTTATATGTATGTAGTTCCTGTATATGCACAGGAACTAAAGATGCTCTATGTTCTGTAATATCAAAAATAATCTGGAAAGATTGAATTCTTTTGTGCAAAAATTAAAAGACATGTCTATTCACTAGTATACAAGTATGTTTTCATCTTTGAAAATGGAATAATTTTACGTATACCATACAATTCCTTTAAAATAAAATATTTGAGCTAGAGAAATGGCTCAGTGGTTAAGACTCTGCTTCCCAAGCAGAAGGTCCTGAGTTCAAATCCCAGGTCCCATGGTAATATGCCAGGCAGAAACAGCAGAGGCCTGCACTTCTGGCCCTGTTGGATAGAGCCTGGGAAATCTCAGAACAAACCAAAAAGGAGGTAGAAGCAATCCAGGATGATTCCAGAAATCACCCTTGGTCCTTCACAAGGACACATAGTGCCCACTGATATACATATACACAAAAGAAATTAAAAATAAATAAATGGTTGTTATAAGCGCGCATGTGTGTGTGTGTGTGTGTGTGTGTGTGTGTGTGTGTGTGTGTGTGTGTGTGTTCCCCTCTGAGGTCATGAGTAGACAAAGCCCCTAGAGAACAATGGATTGGATTACAAGCTGATAAGGTAAAAAAGGCTGCACAAGGAAACTAAGATGTATTTTTACTGTAATTTTATAGTCATATTTATTAAATTCCCACAAATTTACAGGCCTATATCTGGGAAATAAATAAAATCACACTTAAATGTATATCTTAGGCCTTAAGGATGGGTCATTGTCATTTTTTCGTCTTTCTATCCTGCCTCCAAAGTATGATATCAGGAGTAAAAAGGATTGGGGGTGTGGTTCAGTTGGCAGAGTGCTTGTCTGGTATGCATGGAGCCCTGTGTTTAACCCCTAGCACTACACACCAGGTATGGTGATATATACCTGCAATCCCAGCACTCAGAAAGCAGAGGAAGAGAATCAGAGATTCAAGATCAGCCTCGGCTACATGAAACCCCATTTCAAGAGAGAGAGAAAGATAGAAAACATTTACAAATTATGTATTTTATGCAAAATACACACTTTTTAAAAAGCTGTAAAGGTGACTTTACTTACTTATTCACTTGCTCAGTGTCAACTGTGCTGGGGTTGACACTGAGGCAGGAGGACCAACAAGAGTTCAAGGCGCGCTCAGCTACATAGTGGGTCTCACATCTGGTTGCACACAATCCTTTCCCTAAATGCCTCTTTTCCTATTACTGTCATGCTTATTAAAATCTCTTAGTAAACTCACTTCTCTTACACATTTTTTTTGGGGGGGGGACAAAGTCTCACTGTGTGTTCCTGGCTGACCTAGTACTTTCCGCATAGAAGCAGCTGGCTGGCTTTTTTTTGTTGCAATCCTACAATTACAGATGATGACCACATACAGCTCTCATACATTTTCTTGTGTCAGAATGCATATTAAGTCCTTTTTGCTCATATACATAGAAAATTATTTACAACAATGTCAGGTGGAGATGTACTACACAGACACATGTTTATGTATGCAACCTGTCCAGACAAATCACACCCAGACTGCAACTAACTTGCGAACAAACTAATTTTTTCTAAGAGATTAGTTCTGGTCGGGGTTTTCTCAACCCAAGGACTACGGACATCTGGAGACAAGACAATTCAAGGAGATGTCTGTAAGATGGTAGCAACATCTATGGCTTTTGACACACTTGATTCAAATGCTTTCTCCTTGTGCCCAGGTACAACAAACAAAACTAATTTCACACACTATCAAATATTCTCTTTAAAACAGTTATCTCTCCAATTGAAAAATCACTAGTTTAAAGAAAGACCTCTGTCTATCATTTAAAAAAGATGTAACTCCAAAGGGCATTTAAGTTCAGTAATTGTCTTAGTTAGATAAAGGTGTCCACTTAATGGTTGAGCGTTCAAGCTCTGGGCACATTTGTATAGAATTAGTTGTTAAGCCCAAAGCAAACTGCAAGAGATTGTCTAGTTGATAAGGAAAGTCCTGGGCAGGTGAATAAAATACAGAGAGCAGGTTGAGAAAGTTGGCATCCTTCTGTATACTTGGGCAAACATGCTGGTCTGGCAAGTAAGGATTGTCTCTCTCTCAGCTGTTATGTGGAGATGGTGTGGCTACTTCCCTTGGTCCTGGTGTTGGTGTGAGCTCTCCTGTCAAGCTGGACAAACAACTATGACCAGGAATCATAAAAAAAAAAATAAACCCTTGTTCCCTTAAGTCATTCGATGGTGATTTTATCAGCAACCATGCAGATGAACTGTTACAATAATTAACCATGAAAACATTCAAAAAGTTGCATTTTATAAACATTAAATTTAAAGTTACTTTGAAATGAAAACAGTAACAAGAAAATACTCAGAAAATTTTAAAGCATTTTACTGTAAAACTTGGAGCAAAGAATATGGGGCAAAGATTCCTAAGAACACGTGCACTAACATCTTTGGCCCAAGGCGCCTTTCTCTGAATACTTTCTTCCCTTTACTGTTTATGAATCCAGTCAAAACTTCCTCTTGATTAGATTTTTACCATAATAATACTCACATATCTCAAAATGACTAGAATATGATAGTTCTATATCATCATGTTGATAAACTTCAGGTTACTACTAAAAATTTCATTTAGGGAGTCAGTAAAAATACACTGAGAAAAGATTCATTAAAGAGAAGCACTGTAAAAACCCTCTGATCTCCACAGCTCACACAACAGAAAGACAAAATGAACTTCCACAAGTTGTCCTCTAGCAGCACGTGATGCCGTGCTGCACCTGCTCTTGCTTACAAATAAATCGTTTTAACTTAAAAAAAAAATGATAGTTCTATCATCTTCTAACTCTATAAAGTTCTTGAGTATTAATTTCTTTGTCCAAAAGCTTGTAAGTTGTGAGATTCTCAGGTCTTACCTCATCTATGTTTCTAAGCCACTTGCTGATGTTTTCGAAACTTTTCCCATTGGTGATGTCGTATACTAGCATGATACCCATTGCTCCTCTGTAGTAGGAGGTTGTGATGGTGTGAAATCGCTCCTGGCCTGCTGTGTCCCTGAAATAAACAACAGATAATTATATTAAGCATTTGAGTCACTATACTCCAGATTAAGGACAAAACATAGACTAACATTCTAAATTAGACAGATTAAAATTCACTATTTGCCACACAGCAAAGCGCACACAATCAGCAGACTCTGAGACAGGATCTCACTTCATAGCCCAGGCTGGCCTCACGCTTGCTATGCAGTCAAGCCAGGCTTGAACTCTTGATCTCCTGCCAGAGCCTCTTAAACACTGGGATTCAGCCATGTATGTCATGAGATGCACATAATTTTTAGTTAAGAAATTAATGACCACAAACACTAAGCTGGAAAAGAAAACAGCAGCAAGTAACACATAAAACTTTGAAATTATTTAATAAATATCAGCAAGCACTATAAAACCTTTCAAGCGTTGGCAAGAAGATTCAGCAGGTAAAGACATCTATATACAAAGTCAACATGGTAGACGGGGAAGAGACTACAACATTAATTTTTAAGATCATTTACAAAAAGCCATGAAGATAACTTTATTTATTCACTCACTATTGACTGAACTCAAAGCTAAGGTTGAGGCAGAAGGATCAAAAAGAGTTCAAGGATAGCCTGAGCTACATAGTTGAGTTTCAGACCAGCCTGGACTACAGAATGAAGTAATTAATGGTAAGAATCAACTCCAAATTCTTTATCTTATGGTTTACAAAGAGAGTCTAAAGACTTATGTTTCTCTTTAGCTTACATAATTGGGGACATTTTTCCCCCTTAAGCCTTAAGAGCCAGAAATTTCCTTGTAAGCCTGTCTTTCAGCCAAGCTTGCTGGGCACTGAAGTACTGAGCCAGGATCTAGGACTTGCTAGGCACACTTCACACTGCGCAGTGTGACGGCAGTAGGATCTGTTGCTACCACCCATTCAAAACTGGCTCCTCCTCACCTTTCAGAGTTTAGACGGACTTAGTGAACTCCTAAGTCTGTTATGTAGTCATTTGTCCATTGGTTCAGATATTTACCTGAGTATTCTATGTAACAGGCTTCATGCAAAAACACACACAGGGTTTGGAGTCAAATAAGTTTATACTAGACAATCTTGAAAGTATAACCAAGTCTACTAGACATTATCTTCTGATCTATAAACAATGAGGAGGAATAGTTTCCATAAACATATGCAATATGCAATAATGCTACTATTAGACTCAAATTTTAATTCATGTTTTTAAGATGTCCTAAAAATGTCCTAGGTCAAAATTATCTTCATAGACACTTTATTCTATAGAGAGCTCTCTCAAGACTCATCTGTGATAAAGCAATATGCAAAATCATGTTTACATGGAAAATCCTATTTGCAGCCTTTTCTCTAAAGAAGTTTTTAATTTAGATACTTAAAAGATCTGACTGAATCTCTGTACTGTAATATACTTATTTTACCTCAGCGTATGTGGATTTTCCTTTAAATCATCAAAACAAAAATCTCCTTTACTCATAGTATTGACCAAATACTATGCTGGACACTGGAGATAAGGCAGTAGGTGAAACTGTTTTTTTAATGGAGTTTGTAATTTACTGGGGATAAATAACAAATAAAACATACAGAATGCCAGGAAATGATTGAAAAATACCAGTAAGACAATTCACTCATTCATTTCAAAGAGAAGAGAAAGGAGGGGAGGAGGAAGAGGGGAAAGAGGAAGAGTGTGAACAAACACAGGACATGCACACCACAGAGCGCACATGTCTCGAGAGGAAGCCCTCCCACAGTGGGCTCTCACGCCTGAGACTGAACTCAGATTTTGTGCAGGCTCCACCCCACCATTTCTGAATTATTTTTTTATAAGAAAAATAAAGTAAATTAAATAGACCTATTAGAGAGAAGGACTAGAAGCTGATGTGTGAAACTGGTGTGAAACAAAAAGTATACTTTTAAATAAGGTGTGGTAAAGCCTCTCAGAAAGTAAAGGAAATAAGCAAGTCATACAAATATGTGGGAAACCAGTGCTCCACGAGGGACAGCGGGCACACAGGGTCCCAAGGCAAAGTGGAACCCAATAAGGTTAAGGCAGTTATCACAACTCAGCACATTCTCCAAGACAGACGCTCTCCAAGGGCTCTGAAGAAGAAAGAATTTGGGCTGGAGAGGTGGCTCAGGGGTTAAGCCTCTGCCTTGCAGGCGGAAGGTCCCGAGTTTGAATCCTAGACCCCATGTATAGATGCCAGGTGGAAGCGGGGGTGGCCTGCATTTCTGGTCCTGGTTGGGTGGAGCCTGTGAATCCCGGGGCAGAATCCCGAATTCGTCCGACGTTCTACACACACACACACACACACACACACACACACACACACACACACGCATACACGCACAATTGAATAAATAATAAATATTAAAAAAAATTAAAAGAAAAGAAAAAAAAGAAGAAAGAATTTAATCTGGGGTCAAAAACACAACTTTGTGTACTGTGCATGTGTATGCGCATATGTGTGGAGAGAAACTGGGTAAAGGAAGCAATATAGTGCCTACCCACAAAACTGCCAAGAAAAAAGTAATGTCAAAAAATTCATCTCAGAGATATACTGTCAATTCTAGCTTTGAACCTTAAGTCGGATTAAACCACTAGCAAAGCTGATCATGTGGCATACGTCTATATCCCAGGACTTGGGAGTTTGAGGCCAGCTGGCAGTCAGAGACCCTGTCTTTCTACTCTAGGCCCATCGACCCTGCACTACATGAAAATGAACAAACAAATCAGAAATTATATAACATATATTCACATTTACATTTGTAATTTATGTCTTCAACCAAAACTGTATTTATACTGCCTTTAATATTTTGCCTACTTATTATTACCATATGAAAGCCTAGTGTGTTTTCATAAAAGCTTCTTCGATTTCTGAACAGACACTTTACACGCTGAGCTTTCTCACTAACCTTCCTTTGGTTTCTGAAAAAAAAGTTGTTTGTTGAAGGCAGTCATCCATCCTTTCTTCAGAAAATTTTTTTCCAATCTCTATACTCACACACATTCATCATTTAGACACAATAATAAATGAAATTATGACATCACAGTTTTAAAACAGGCTCTTTTTCTTTTCTTCTGCACTGACAAGAAGAATAAACTACCAATAATTCTGTTCCTTTTGAGAGGACTGTAAGTTTCCTATTTAGAATGTAGCTGAAAATGAACCAAAGAGAATACATGTATATAGGACGTGGACTTGTAGAAGGGTTTGCTAACTACAGTGTGTAAGAAACTTTCATTCCAATTTTGTAATAATAACTAGAGTTATTTTATATAGGAAAAATAATGTCCGCAACATTCCACCATGATTACCACCCCCAACACATGCTTCCTCCTCCTCATTCATTCACTTTACACAATTAGGAAATTATATACCATTTCGATGTCAAACCTATGACTAAATTTTCCACTAAGAATGAACACATTTAGGGGGCAGAGAGATGGCTCAGGGGTTAAGACTCTGCCTCTCAAGCAGAAGGTTCTAAGTTCAGATCCCAGGGCCCATGTAAAAATGCCAGGGGGAAATGGCGGCAGCCTACACTTCTGGCCCTAGAGGGCAGAGTTTGGGAAATCCCCAAGTGAGGCAAAAGGCTGAAGAAGTCCAGGATGACTCCCGAGGTCACCCTTGGTCCTCCACAAGGACATGTGTACACAAACACATGTACGTAAAAATAAATAAATTATAAATTTAAAAAATACATTAAGCCCAACAAATTTCAACAGTATCTAGAAAGTAGGTTTTATATTATAAAGCTGGTTAGTTACAGAGCATCAACATTAGAAATACTGAAATACACAATGGCCTTTCTGAAAAAGAGAGGTGAGAATATTTTGAGTTCAAGGAGTTTGTTTTAATCAACAGCACAGTATTTCTTTTTATTTTAAATTTGTCTTTTTGGTATCAGTTTTCTCCACACCCAATTATCTTTCTTCTTTTTCTGTCTGATAATTTTATTAACTTCCTATGTCCTATTTTAATTTGCATACATCATATATTTACACAACTATATTCACCCCACAAAATGATCTGACTCCTGTTTGTTTGTTTTTTGTTTGTTTGTTTGAACAAGGTCACAGTGCTAGCCTGGAACTCACCCAGAGCCCACCACAACAGGCTTGAATCCTGCACCTGGATTCTCATTATGCCTGCCCCAACCCATCATAAGGCAACAAGCAACTTATTTTACACAAGATCTTTGCCTCACTATATCTAGGCTAACTGATAACCCTTGTTCCAAGCTAAATATGGTCGTAACTGGCTATTTATTAGTGAAACTATTTTTAGGTCTTCACACACATATAAATTCAATTCTAATCTAATCTACATGTTCAAAAGGGCATCAAATATTTGAAGAACAACTAAATATACTTAATTATATGCTTACAATTTCCTTTTATGCCACCATAATACAGGTTTCTAAGTCTTTTCAAAACCATTCAGTTTTCTTCTTTTAAAATTATTTTTCTTACAAATTTATTTCATATGACTAAGCTTCTGAAATTCTAAGTCAATAACAGGATTTTCCTTACATAAAATAACAGACATACATCTGGGAGAATGCTGTTTTTTCCCAATGACCTATTATAAAAGGAGTGTTACATTCCTAGGAATTGCAATGGCTTATTTCCTTAACTGTCAGTCACATGGGGTCAGGGAACTGTGTACTCTGGCTGATACTACAACGGCTATTTTTAGTCTGAGCACGAATAGTGCATGGTCTCTACAGTCACAGGCAGTAGCATTTGTACATTACTGAAAGGTCACTGACTGCTTGCTTTCATCAGGGAAGGCTGGAGGAATCTAAACATGTGACAAGGAAGAATTGCTGCCAAAGCTGAAGGAACTTAGCATTCTGCTATATAAAGTGAGTAAATTACCACCACTTACCATATCTGTAGTTTGATCTTCTTTCCTTGTAATTCAACTGTTTTGATCTTAAAGTCTATTCCTGTAACATAAAAGGAAAAAAGGTAAATGCACGGTAGCTTTGTGTTCACTCAGCCAATTCTATTGAAGTAGAAATACATTTCTTGAAGATTTACATCTGTGTTTGTGCGCACGGAGGCTGTGTGCACAGCACACATCTGTACGTGTTAGAATGGTGCAGTGTGTCTGGCGTTCACTCTGTCACTCTCCCCGTCCCTCCTAGGCAAGGCCTCTCCTGGACTTGGGTGCTAGCATCTTAGCCCCAGCGATACTCGTGTTTCTGTGCCTCTCAGAACTGAGATTAAAGAGCTCGTGGGAATGCTTAGCTCCTTACTTGGTGCTGACATTTGCATTCGTCATCGTGACTACAGAGCGCATCTCTGTTGGTTAACCTGGAAGTCATCTCTCCACTGTCACCTGCCCCCACTCTTATACTTTGGTATAAGTATTATTTATTTGATCGGATTATTCTGTATTTTCACATACTAGCAACATGTCTACAATTACACTAAGTAATATGAGATTTGGTATGGTGTCAGTAAGATAGCCCATTGAGTAAGGTGCCCACTCACAAAGCTGGTAACCTGCAAGCTATCCCTGGAACCCCACATGTTGTAAGGAGATAAAGTGACTTCAGAAAATTGTCCTCTGACCTCAACCCACGCATTATAGTATACATACGTTCTCTTTCTCTAATTTTTTTAAAAAGACCAAGGATGACAGGAAAATAGCTACACAGAAAGCAAAAACAAAAACATTTTACTTTCTATGTAATAATATGAAATTTCAAATATTTAGTACAAACACAAGTAAAATGTGAAGTTTTTAATACTTAATATAAACAAATAAAATGTGAAATTTAGAACATTTAGTAGTCTCTCCTGCCACCTTCACCTGGGTTCCAGGGACCAAACTTAGGTTGTCAGGCTTCAGACTTCACGCAGCGCACCTTTATCTGCTGAGCCACCTGCTAGCCCGACAGTGTCCCTTAGTAACTAATTTAAAAATATGGACAGAAAATCATTAGTAATAGAAAAGCTAAATAACACCAGATTTATTTTGCAAGGTCACGAGTGTGTGTGTCAGAGGGCACTGTATGTCCCTATGGAGGACCCTTTGAGAACCATCTTGGATGGTTTGCTTCCTTTTTGCTTTGCTCTGGGATTTCCCAGGCTCTGCCACCAAGCCCAAAAGTACAGGCTGCTGCCATTTCCACTAGGCACTGTTTATGTGGGGCCTGGGATCTAAACTCAGAACTTTCTGCATTCGAGGCAGAGGCTTAACCTCTGAGCTACAGTAAGGCTGAAGTTGCAGGGCAAGATTTGATTGTCTTAACGGCGAGGGATAGCAGGCAACAAACAGAATAAGCAGCTAGCGAAAAGCAAGTACAACTTTTAAACTTACACCTTCCCTCCAGGTCACTAGCCCACTCCCACTCTCCATCAAGTTTATTAAAGAGAGTTTTGGGGCTGGTGAGAGCGATAAGCTGGTAAGGAACCTACTCACAACCTTGGCGACCTGACTTTGATCCCCAAATGATCACATGGTGAAAGGAGAGAACTGACTCATGAAAGTTGTCCTCTGACCTCCCCCCCATGCACCATGGCATGCTTTTTTCCTCCTCAAATAAAGTATTTCCTAAGGGGTGCTCTCCCTTTCTCAATATACTGTCTCTACTGTTTAAGAAAAAAAAAAGCAGAGCATGAGGAAGGGCTGATCTCTTCTGGGAGGGATGACTGGGCCAGGGCTGAGAAAGGATCACACTATGTAGCCCAGATGGGTCTCACTCCTCACTGATGGCCTCGAACAGGCACTACTCAGCTTCCCGAGAGCTGAGGTTGCAGGTGTGCACCGCATCCTGGGCTAGTATCTCTACTTGAAAATACACAGTAAGCACTCTGCAGACAGACTAAAATCATCCGTTCAATCCTAGCAATTGGGCAGATGCAGGAAACTGAAATTTACTATAAAACATCTGCAAGAGCTACAAATATCAAAAACATTTAAAAAAAAAAAAAAAAGCCAGCCATCTTGGCACTAGAAATATAACCTCGAGTAAAAGTCCGGCCTACTGAATAGTGAGTTAAAGTTCAGCCTGGATTACATGAAGAGACTCTAGGACACAAAAAGGAAACTGAAAAGCAAAACAGACAGACAGGACTTACTTGTACTTTGAAGTGATAAGGTTCAGAGAAATAACCAACAGCTTGCATTTTTTAATAGTCATATAGGAACACAAAGGCACAGCATTAACAGACATAAGACATTTGCATGTAACTTAAGACTGCCATTGTTTGTAACTGTGTACGTGTCCCCGTGGAAGATTCTGTGTTGGGTGTCTCCCTTGACTGCTGTCCATCTTATTTCTTGAAGACAGAGTTTCTCACTGAATCTGGACCATATCGACTAGATACCCTGGCTGGCCAATGAGATCCACCCCCTCACTTTATCTTCTATTGGCTTACGTGGATGCTGAGAATGCAAACCCAAGTCTTATGCCTGGATGGCGGGCACTCCAACCGAGTCACCGTCCAACCCCAGGACTGTGCAGTCTTCGTGTATTCATGTGATGTGTTGATTTACATAGAGAGTTGTTGGGTATGTGCTTGTGTGTGTGCCACCATGTGTATGTGTGGTCAGCGGACGACCTTTACACTCTGAGACAGGGTCTCTTCTCTACTGTGTAAACCAGGCCTGGTGCCCACCCACCCAACCACACCATTTTTTATATGAGTTCTGGGGATCTGAACTCAGGACTTGAGGCTTTCACATCAAGCGTTTTACCAGCTAAGTCTTCTCCCGAACATTGAGTTTTGTTTTGTTGCTGCTGCTAAAGGAAGTAGGGGAGAGCTTGGCAATGAGTCATTTCTGTCCCTTCTGCCATGTGGGCTCTATGGGCTCCTTTGTTCAGACAAGGTTTAAATCCAAGTAGTCAGATCTGAACAAAGGTACTTTTACCTTCTGAGTCACCTCGTCTGGTTTTGTTTTTAAAATGAGAAAAAAAGGGCTGGAGAGATGGATCAGAGATTAGCCTCTGCCTTGCAAGCAGAAGGTCCTGAGTTCAGATCCTGGATCTCATGTAAAAAAACATCAAGCAGAAATGGTAGCAGCCAGCACTTCTCGTTGGAAGTCAGAGCCTGGGAAACCCCAGAACAAAGCAAATAAGTGGTTAGAGCAATTCAGAGTGATCCCCCCCAAAGTCACCCTTGCTCTGATACACAGACATACACACACAGAAACACATGCAAAAAGTAATAGTAAAAAAAATAAAACGAGAAAGAGTATTCACTACCTATTAATAGACAAAAGTCTTGGAGGACAATAATCCAGTTAAAAGGCAAGAAAGAAAATCTAACTTTAAAAGCTCTTGTTTTATTGAGATTACAGTAAGCATAAATTTTTTTCCTCAAATGAAAAACAGATGTTCTTCCTCTGGATCTCACCATTTTTTTTTAACCTCTTACTATAAGGATATCCTAATATCTAGTACTTTCCTCAACCTAATTTTCTTTTCCTAGGAAGATTTCATCTATTTTCTTCAAGTCAAACAAAACAGGTAACTATTGAAGCCTCAACTGACGGTGAACACTGAACAATGAAAATAGTCTAAAGCGCATAAGCGGATCTAAGGATAAATAAGTAGAAAATGTGCTATATAATCTTAATAGGAATAACACAGAGACTGAAGATACATAGAAACTATTAGGTGGGGCTGGTGAGATAGCTCACTGGATAAGGGGAATGCTCACAACTCCCAAAGAAAGTTATCCTCTGACATCCATCCATACTACGGCTTGCATGTTTGTGGTCTCTTTCTCTCCCCTCTCCCTCGTACCTGTGGAGGTCCAGGGGTGACTTTGGGAATCATCCTAGATTACTCTACCTCCTTATTGTTTTGCTCTAGGATTTCCTAGGCTCCACATTTCAAGGCCAGAATTGAAGACTGCTGCCATTTTTATCTGGTATTTTTACATGGGATCTGAGGATCTAAATTCAGGTCCTTTTGCTTTTAAAGCAAAGGCCTTAGCCCCTGAAGCAGCTCCCCAGACCAGGATATCTCATGTTGATTAACTAATCTCTAAGCAAGACATGGTATAAAGCTAATATCTCGGTAACAAGTGCTGGCTATCTCTTCTTGGCCCCCAGAATCTATGTTTGCTTCCTTTCAAGTTCTTGATTTACCTTGCTGCTCTCCTCTCATTTGAAGTTGTCTATTTCTTGCCAAAATCCAGTTAGTTAGTTACAAAATGTACCAGTCTTAATGAAAAATCTGGCAGCTGGTACTTTCTATCTGCAGATCCATCTCACGAATATCCCAAGATGTAGTTTTCACACACCCATATGCTCATGGACTCACTTATCTAAGAATGGAAAATTTGGATTGGAGAGAGCTGGCTCAGAGGTTAAGACTGCCTTGCAAGCAGAAGGACCTGAGTTCAGATTCCATATCTCGTGCAAAAATGCAGGACAGAAATGGCAGCAGCCTGCACTTCCGGACATGGAAGTCAAAGCCTGGGAAACCCCAGAGCAAAGTGAAAAGGAGGTAGAGCAATCCAGTGTGATTTCTGATGCCACTATTGGGCCTCCACAGGCACACAGTGCCTTCTGATACATACAGACACATACAGACAAACACAAACACAGAATAGTAATTACAAAGAATGGAAATTTTAATTAAGCAGAAAATTTAGGTAAAAACAAAACAATAAATAGTTAATTTTCCAAGAGAAGACAAGAAAACACACTACCCTTTAAGATTTCTCCAGGAAGAATAATCAAGATTCTCCTCCAGCCCTAACATCTGCTAAGTGACCACAAATACATGATTTGATCCCTAAGCTTTGCTTACACAAAAACACACTAAAGGAAACCCAAGCTTTTGCGGATTTCTGGGACTCAGCTTAAAAGAATATCTCAAATTACTACAGCAAATATGTTTATTAATACTCAGTTACTCAAGATAGAGCAAGAAACAGAAAATATATTTGAGTGGGGTATGCACATCTGTAATGCCAGAACTTGGGAGGCAGAGACATGAGGATTATTCAAATTCAAGTCCAGTCTGATATATACAGTGAGACCCTGTCCAAAAAAAGGTTAAAAGGCGACAAGCAGGAAGTCTGCAGGTAAAGGTACTTGCTGTCAAGTTTGACAATATGAGTCTAATTCCCAGAACCCTCAAGGAAAGAGAAAACAGACTTCTAAAAGTTGTCCCTTTATAGTCATACATAATCCAGAGATCCATGGCAGGATATCACACACACAAAACACACACACATACACACACACACACAAAACACACACACACACAATTTAAAAAAAAAATTTAAACTTAACAATGTTGCACAAGCACCATCCAGTGGCAAGAAGACTAACTGCAACCTCTAACCACTACAAGAGTGTAGCAAAGAATAATTAATGTAGGCAGAAACACCTATATAATAAATTCCATACAATCCAAGTTAAGCAATATATACATAAATTATCATATCAATTTTATAGAGCAAAAATTCTGGGTCATTGAGAAGCATTAAGAATTACATAGTCCTCTTTTGAATGTCTTTTGGTCTGGAATTTAAATATCTTTGAGATTTGTCCTTAATAACTCCCATTTATAGACTCATTCAACTGTTAATTTTTATTAATATGAACACACAAAGATTATATTCTATTGTTTACAACCTAGTAGTATCATTATGTCATTCCAGTCATGTCTTGCTGACTCCAGTACCATTTTAGTGCCCATTTCTGAATATTTCTTTGTTTTCTGGCATTACAATATACTCCAGGATCATCTTATATTTCTAAACACCTTAACTCTGGAATCAAGTTTTTCCTACAACCCAAGTTCTTTTTTATTAACAGGCTGTATTTGAAGTCCAAGCATGCTTGCTGCTGCTGGAATGCATTTGGATGACTTCCCTGTGGGCAGAGCTAAGTAATACATTGATACGCTAAGTAGTGTATATAGAAACACACACATTTCTATATAAAACATGAGCTCATCCTTATACCTCCAATTCCAGCCAGCACGAGCGTTCAATCTAGCTTTTCCATCTTCCTTGCTTTAATCACTTTCTTCAGCAGTATAAACCCCATACAGGGCTAAGGAGATGTCTCAGTGGTTAAAACACTGGATCTTTGGATACCACATAAAATATCAGTCAGGTAATGATTACAGCCTGCCTGTAATTCTACTCCCAAAAGCAGTGCCTTGAATCTGGCTAGCTGGACTACAGGGAAGTTCTGGGTTTAACTGGAGACCAGCCTCAGAAAAATAAGGTAGAGAAGTGATAAAGATGATTCCAGGGCCTCCACATACACGTGTACACACATGTGCACCCACCCACAAGCAAACCCACATACAACCCAACAAATACATGAAAATGGAAGGAGACCTTTCATTCATCATCTAAAACATGTCCTATGTGTTCAACTGTGCATGTTTTATATTTACAGTTTCAGACTTGCTGCTATTTTTACTACTCTAATGAAAAAACAGATTTGCTAACAAGAGTAAAGTGTGTGCATATGATTCTTTTTATCTTTAGCCATACAGTATCTCGTTAAACTATGTCCCAAAGTTATTTTTGATAACTATTATGGTTAATCTTGGTTGCCAACTTGACAATACTGAGATGCCCAGAAAACTGGTCATGCATGCTTTCAAGTGTGGCTGTTTCTAGAGTGAACGGCACGTGGGTCAGCAAACTGAGAGGACTACCCCAAAATGTGTGTGGCCCTGTTCAACAGGCGGGGACTAGGGAAAACAAAAGGTACAAAAAGGAAGTTCACCCTCATTGCCCAGCTTGAGTCCTGCTGCTGCCACGGCCCGGACTCCAGCTCTTTCAGCCTTCAGGGCAGGCTCACATCAGCTACTCTCCAGAGAACTTGTGTGCCAGCCTGAGACCAGGACTGGGTCATTGGTCCCCTGCACTGAGACGTCTAGTGTTGTGAACTGAGTAGTTACTGGTTTCACTGGCGCTCCACTTGCAGACAGACGTTGTACTACCCCGACTTTCATCATGAAAGCCACTCTAATACCTTCTCTATGAGTATATATACATTCTCCTACTGGTGCCCTTATTGTAGGAGTGTAACACAATTATAACCTTCTTTATATCATCCATATGTAATTTCTGGTCTATATATGGTGTTTCTGATTTTAAAAAAGTCAATAGATGCTCATATCTTTGTCCTTCAATAAATATCATTCTTTTTATAAAAAGGACTTTATTTGGGGGAGAAGTGAAAGAGGAGGAGAGAACTGTGCGTGCAGACGCACCTATGCCATGGTCAGTCAGAGGAAAACTTTCAGAAGTCAGTTATCACGTTTTACCGCATGGGCTCCAGGGATCAGTCAGGCAAACAAGTTTATTGTGCACAGGCACATTAACCCACTAGAGTCATCTCACTGCCCCTTTTCCCATACTTTTCATTTTATTTGTTTTGAGAGAAGTTCTTGCTAATACAGTCCAGTCTGGTCTCAAAACTTGCACCTGCTTTGGTCTCCTGAGTGCTAGGATTACAGGATTGTACCACCAATGCAGTTTTTACCATTCCTGTAACTACAGCTTTCAATAATCTGAGCAGGCTATGTTCGTCATGTTCTTTGCACTTTACAAGGTGATCATTGGAAACTAAGAGCTTATAGTTTTCAGTCATTATTTTGAAAACCTTCAGCCATTATTTCTTCAAATATTTCTTTGACAAACTGACCCCCTTTTCCTGGATTCCAATTAGATATGCATTAGACTAGGTGACAGTGTCCTGCATCGTTGACAGCCAACTGTCTACCGGACTGTTTTTCCCTATGATTCAGTCTGAACAGTTTCTATTAAGCTAGCAAGGATAATTTTTTCTTCTGGAATGTCTAATTTGTTTTCTTTTTCTTTCATGTATGCACAGGCATGTGCATGTATGTATGAATGTGTATGTTTTGTATGTGGGTAGATATAAATGCATATGTTAGTGTACATACACAGTGCACTTGAGTGTGTGCACCTGTGAAGCTCGAGTGACAGTAGGAATCGTTCCTGCAAATTCTTCTACCTTAGTTTTGTGTCTGAGTCTCTAATTAAACCCAAAGCATGCCATTAAGGGCTGGCTCGCCAGCTTGCTCTGAAGAGTCCCAGACTCTAGTGCCAAGGCTAGAATTACAGGGGGGATACCAGGCCTGCCTGGCATTTTTATGTGGGATCCAAACTCAGTTTCCTTTGCTTACAGGGTAGAGAATTTAAACCACTGTGCCATCACTCCAGCCCTATTTTTTAAGACGTCTTGTTAATTTATTTGAAGGGGGGGGTAAGAGAAACACACACAGAAGATATGTGCATGTGGTAAGATGTGTGCACACATCATGCCATGACACATGGGTAGAGGTATAAGACAACTTTAAGTCAGTTCTCTCACCATGTGGGCTCCTGGAGACTGAACTCAGGCCATCTAATCAAAAGGAGAAGCTCCAGATTCAATGAAATACATCACCTCAAAAAAAAAGGTGGAGATAATTTAAGATATACCTGAAATCAATCTCTATGATGTGTGCGCACGCACGCACGCACGCACGCACGCACGCACGCACGCGCACACACACACACACACACACACACTGGGACTATCGCTCAGTAAAGTGCTTGCCTCGCTTACACAAAACCCTGAGTTCAATCCCCAGTACTATATCCATACACTGGATATTGTAGTGCTGTAATGCAGCACTTAGGTAGTGGAGACAGGAGGCTGCTAAATTCAAGGTTACTGTCAGTAACATCTCAATAAGCAACATTCAGCAATTCAATTTTCAAAGACTAAGGGTAAAGCATAAAGATGCTTGTCTAGCATGTGTGAGATGCCTGAGTTCAATCTCCAGCACTGAAAAATAAAAAAATTAAATTAAATCACTAGAGAACGAAACTAAATTCTCTTGGTTCTAGATATCCTATCAGATTAATTTTCGTCTTCTCCCAGTCCCATACCTTGCCATTAGTCAATCAAAATGTTTCTATTTTAAGTTTGCCCTCATCATCTCCTGATCTACTTCCCAGATCCATCTCAAACTGTACCCCAGGCAGCACCCTGATTCTCAGATTGGCAACTCTTGTCAATTTTGTTTAATTACTCGCCATCCTAATCCTGTCTTCTACCCACCTACCAAAAATTCATTAACTTTTCTGCATCATTATGAACTGAGTTCAGGGCTAGGTAAATAATCCCAGTGGAGGCTTGAATGCTATACATGAGGTCCTTCATTCAATACCCAGCACTTGGAAGGAAAAAAAAAATCAGATACCACCACAAAAGGTTAGCAAATCCTTTGACTCAAAAGCTTATTAATAAACAGCTTCAAAGTTATCAAAGTAGATAGAATGCTCAGAGAATATCACTTAATTTGGGCATGAACTTGTATAAAAAACTATGATATCTTGGGCTGGAGAGGTGGCTCAGGGGTTAAGCCTCCGCCTTGCAGGCGGAAGGTCCTGAGTTCGGATCCCAGATCCCACGTATAGACGCCAGGCGGAAGCGGGGGCGGCCTGCGTTTCCGGTCCTGGTAGGGCGGAGCCTGTGAATCCCTGGGCAGAAGGAGGTAGAGGCGTCCATGGTGGTTCGCGAATTCGTCCGTGGTTCTACACATACACAGACACACACATGCACACAGTTGAATAAAAAAAAAAAAAAAAAACTATGATATCTTATTTATTCTGAAATATAGCCATTTAAAAATCCTGCTAATTTCCTGGGTATCTCAAACTCCCTCTTTTCAGTTCAATTTGTTTTGTTTTCCCTTTTACTTCCCACCATTTGCTGGGAAAATCTGCGGGCTGTTTTGAATGGATTCTCTTTTCATGGCTTTCTTCAATATCATTTCACACATCATCTTTTCATACTGTTTGTCTTTCCCAATGGGTTATAAAGTGAGCTAGAAGCACCAATGTCACTTACTACTTAAGATGCATCGCCATGAATAAAACTATCCTAAGCCTTGTTGCTAAGTTTTCTATCCTATTTAATCTTACCTTTTCTAGGTCCCAAATTTTACAATCATGTGTTTGGCAATCTGACTAGAAATAAGGAATTTAAGATTGTAAATCACCTCATATCTACTTTCAACCCACCATTTACAATTGAGCCGACCCTCCAATCTCACGGACTGCTTCATCCAAATACTCCTTGTAAGTCTCTTCTCTTCAATCCCATGCCTTCATCTCAAGCTTAGACGCCAAATGGCCTCTAGAGCCATCCTATCTAATTTTACTAGTGTACGTGATGACCCTTTTTGTCTTGTCGGTCTTGCTCTTAAGCTTCTACCAGAAAAAGTCCAAATGCCTCTGCCAGGTTTTCACAATTCTCTCCTGCATACTCAATTTAATTTCTCATTATTCCAAATACAGAACCACCACCTGTACAATTTAATCAATTTCCCTATTGCAATCTTGCTTTATTCATACTGCTCCACTCTATGAAAAGTCCACCCTCCCAAATTCTCTGAAACGTAAGGATTCTGACTGCAATAACTACCATCTTAGCTTCTCTTAATACTGCGCTTTTAATCTTTCCCCTCTGTACTTTCCTCCTCCCCACTTTGGCTGCAAAATGTATCATGTAGCAACCAGGCTTTCTGCAACAAGGGTGTATGTGCAGTGGAACTATGTTCTGTTGGCGCCTCTCCTGAGTCACCACTGTTTGTTCTTGCCAAGGAACTAGTCAGGAAAGTAGGTTGCAACACGGCTTTTAAAGATACTGAAAAGATGGTCTGATCTGAAGAAATGACACAGGGGTTAAAGTCTCTCTCTGCCTTGCAAGCAGAAGGTCCTGAGTTTGGATCCAGAATCCACATAAAAACCCCAGGCAGAAGTGGTGACAGCCTGTACTACTGACGCTAGAAGGCAGAGCCTGGGAAACACCAGAGCAAAGCAAGAGGAGGTAGAAAAATCCAGGGTGATTCCCAATGTCAACTGGGCACACACAGTGCCCTCTGACACAGAGATATACAGAACCACACACACATGACTGACAGAGAGACAGATAAAGCTATGTTTAAAAAAAATTTAAATTCTGAATGGAAATGAAGGAGGAGCCTGAGAAATGCCAGAGCAAAACAAAGAGATAGAACATGGTTGCTGAAGTCATCCTTGAGCCTCCACAGTACGAAACCACGGGCTGTCTTTTATTCTACACACACATACACGCTCATGTGCAAAAGTTGAAAGATACTGGAAAGACACCAGCAGAATCAGAGGTGGTGATTCACTAAATTAAAATTATCCTCACCAGCAGCAATGTGAAGCTTCTGTCTGAACAAGTCAAGCTGACTTGATCAGAGGTTCAAAGGAAAAGAAATGTCAAAGTGACAACAGTGTTCATATCTACTCCGCATTTGACACAGCAAAAACATAAGTACCGAAAGGCCCAGGCTGGTCTTTAACTCCGTATGTAACCAACTCCCAAGTGCTGGGAATATAGAAATAAACGCATAACCACGGCCAGTTTATGCGTGTGGCACTGTGACTGAATGTGCCTACCTGCCTTGTGCGTGTAGGCGAGTGTTCTACCAGCGGCACCTCCAACCCAGTGTGTGTGTACACTAGAGGGTCCTTGTAGAGGCCTAAGGGTGACACAGGGAATCACTAGATTGTTCTACTTTCTCACTGCTTGGCTCTGGGGTTTCCCAGGCTCCACCCTGGGAAGTACAGGCCAAGGGGCATTTCTCCCCCTGGAATCTGAACTCAGCAGAAGCTTTAACCCCTGAGTCATCTCTCCAGCCCCTTGTTTTGTTTTTTTAGGACAAGGTCTCACTCTGTAACCCAAGCTTAACGCTGAACTCACGGGCAATTCTCCTACCTCAGTCTCATCCAGTGCTACTAGGATTACAGGCACCAACCACTATGTACCCAAGAGAAAACTTAAGTATTGGAGAGCTGTCAAACGGAGAAACACAACTTTTCCAAAATAATTTTTAAAACATTAATTTTATTGCTGGGAGCAAATACTGAACATTCATTTGAGAAAGTATCTGCCAAGTCCACAAATCTGAAAAATCACTGTTTGCCAGGTGTTCTTTCTAGCATACATGTTACTCCACAAAAAGAGGCCAATTCAAACAATTTCACACACACTTTCCTATAAGAATCATTACTATCATACTACAACATCAATGTTTCTCTCCATTCGAAACAGAGCAAAAACATGAGCCCTGAACAGCACAATGTAATACAATTCTGCTTCATTTCATCGAGGACCTTCTTTTTCTTTTTTTTTCAATTTTTTAATTGTCTGGCTTTGAATTTACAGTGGTCCTTTCATGCTATGATTATAGATAAATGCCTCCAAGCCTTAGCTTAAGAACATTCTCATTCATATAATTTTATATACATGAATTCTCATAATCCAGCCTGAGTTATGTAAGACCTGCCTCAAAAAAAACCTGACCAGTTAAATTTTGTTGCTTTGCCAGACTAGGGAGTAAACCGCAGCTGTACAAATGCTAAGCTGTACACATATTAAGCTACAACCCAGCCTATTTCATTATTTTTATTTATTGGACAACTTTGCACAAGTATACACTGTATCTCACCATTCTCTCTCCTGCCCTCTCCACTCCCCCTAACTCCCCAATACATATTCTCTCTCTCTGCCCCCTCTATGTCCTGTTTAAAAAAAAAAAAAGCCCAGAATCCCATTAGCATTGTTTGCATCTACAAAAGCATGAGGCCATCCATTATTGCATGAGCAACCTACAGAAGTTTTATCACGAAAGAAAAATGGTTCTTCCTCCCCCGGCAGCTATCAACTGCCTGTTCTGGAGCTGAGTGAAGTCTCATAGGCCCCTCTACTATCCATGCTGTAAGATCGTGAAGCTGGAGCGCGTGCTGGTCTTCTGCAGGTAATCACAGCTCTGCTCCGCTCATCAGTCAACGGCCATGTCATGTGCGGGGAACAGTGCTTCAAGCACTCCATGCCACTCTCTGCTCTTCCACCATTCTTTCCTCCCTTTCTTCTGACATGGTTCCGGAGCCTTGGGGGCAGAATTTTTCCAATTATTTATTATGTGTGTGTATAAAATGTGTGTGAGCATCTGCATCGTATGCATGTGAAGGTCAAGGACAACTGCGCAGAATTGGTTCTATTCCTTTAAGTAGGTTCTAGGAATTGAACTCACAGTGTCAAGCTTGCTAGGCAAGTACTTTTACCCTCTAAGCCATCTTGTCAGCCCTATTATTTACATTTTGAGACTCTGGATTGCTCAAACTGGTCTCGAACTGATATATAACCTAAGTAGGCCTTCGACTTTTGATCCTCCTGCCTCTGTCTCCCAAGAAGCCGGGATTACAGATATCTGTCTGTCTGTCTGTCACCAGGCTTGATTAATAGTCAAAGTTTTTAAAATATCTTACCATTATCCGCTAATTATGTTTCAAAGTCTTCAAAAAAAAAAAAAAAAAAAAAGCCTGTAAACCCCGAAGAATACTATAATCCATTCTTCTAAAGCAATTAGGATTTTTTCTTCTTTCATTTTAAACTCCAGCGCCAAAGGTGCAGGTTTACAGATGTAGTCGCTGGAGGCCTGCTGCTGTTCAAGAGAATTAGCCTTAACATGCATGTTCAACTACGGCAGCTAAAACCATGCCTGCAATGCCAGCGCTCAGGAGGCTGAGTCAAGTGGATCTTCTGTTTGGGTTATTCCAGGCTACACATCTAGAACTCACCTTAAAAAACTGGAGGTGAGGAGCCACAATAAATGATACATACCTCTTTTACAGAAGAGGTATGAGGTATCAAGTCTGCTTAGCTGGTTTTAATTAAGCCTCACCCACATAGTCTGAGAAAATGACTCAGCAAGACTCAACCCATATGTGAAGTAGAGTTAAGAGATTAACACAATTAAGGTTAAACACATGTTTCTTAAAAAAGCCAAATTTATAGATAAAAAAAGGAGGCTCAGAACTTAACTAACTTGATCAAGCTCAAAGCAAATTAACTATTAGACTATTAACTAATTTGTCCCCTGTTTCAATATACTGCCTAATATATTTAGTTAGCACTTAAAGATTAAAAAAAGAAATCAATCAAAAAAGAACTTCATTGCTACAGTCAATAATTGTCATTTTCACATAGTCACTCATGATCCTCAAAGATTAAGCCATTTGATATAACTGAACATTAAAAATCATCTGTAAGTCTTTTTTTTTAACTTTATTCATTCACTCATTCATTTAGTGAGTGAGTGAGTGAGAGAGAGAGAGAGAGAATATCAGAGGACACTGTATTCTCGTAGAGGATCAAGGGTGACTTTGGGAATCAAACTGGTTTGCTTCTACCTCCTTTTTTGCTTTGCTCTGGGATTTCCCAAATTCTACCCGCTAGGGCTGGAAGTGCAAGGCACCGCCATTTCCTTCTAGAGTTTTTATGTAGGATCTGGATCTGAACTCAGGATCTTCTGCTTGGGAAACCATCTTTCCAATCCATATGGTTAAATCTTAAAACTAGAAAATTCCAGTCCAGTCTACAACTGACTTGATGCAGCCACCTTTTCAAAACTGAATCTGACCATGTTAAATTCTTTGAAAGAACTCTGACCCTAGGCATGGATTATAGGCTCTGCATAATCTATTCTACACCAGTTTTTCCAACACTATTGCATCTGCTTACCTCTTTCCAGTCACACCTGCAGCAGCCGCACTTTCAGTTCTTCGAAATGAGCAAGTTTCTTCACTAAGAATGTTTACATAACTATTTCCTCTATCTAAAACATTCTTTTTCCTTTGCTTTGCTCTTTTTTTGCTAACTGCTTATGAAAAAAAGGACACTGAGGATAAAAATTATTTTAGTAATGAAAACAAGAATGGTTGATAGGATTATCTCCATTAGGAAGAAAATCTATGGAATAAAAATATGCCTAGAATGACTGTGGAGGACATATTACTCCTAACTACATGTGAAAAGGCTACAACACTGTATCAAATGAAAAACATGCTTTAGACTTTGGTTCAAAAATGTACATAGTGACTGAACTATAAAATCTGCTAGTTAGTTGCCTAAGCCTGAATGCTGACTAGTGTTTCCCCACTCAACAATCTTGTGCCCAACAATTAAATCACAACAAATCAAGTTTGGGCCTGCAGGATGCACAGCGAGTAAAGGTCCCTCACACCCTGAGTTTGGAAGAAGAGAGTTCCAAAAGCTGTCCTCTGACCTCACAGGCCACTGTGGCGTGCATTCACCTGAACATGTGTTCCCTGCTGCCTTCTCTAATAAATAAGTTTCCACAATCTATAAAATCGAGCTAACTTCTTATCTTTCTCACCTACTAGCTATTTTTTTTCCTGTGCCTCCTTTAACTCTTCAGTCATCACTGTGGTATATACTTCATGCTCTTCTCTACACACGTTACAGTGTAGAGTAAATCTTTTAAATGGGGGAGGAGGGGTCACACATTAAATATGATATCCCACACTTAGGAAGAGGAAAAGTTCCAGGCCAGCGTGGGCTAAGTTAAAAACTTGCCTCTACAATAAATAAATGGGGGCCAAGGAGATGGCTCCGCAAGTAAAGACACTTGCTACCAAGACGTTAGTATGACCCCCCAACCCACTCCTTCAGGTTGTCCTCTGGCCTCCAAATGTGTGCCACACACATAAACACACGCACAAATCAATTTTTTAAAAAATGGGGCAGACAAGATGGCTCAGCAGGTAAAGGAACCTGTTCACAAACCCAAGTTTGATTTTCAATAGCCCACGTGGGAGAGAACTTCCATCCATAAATTGTCCTCTGACCTCCACATGCACACTGTGACCTTGCTTTCTCCCTCTCTCAAATAAATATTAAAAGTAAATGGACAAATATGGAATCACACCTTCTTCTATCTCAAAACTCCTTACGATGCAGAAAACCCACAGTACTTGACAAGATCTGCAATGCCTCCGCCATTTAAAAGATTTACTCTACACTATAATGTATGTAGAGAAGATTCTCCCCAGCTTACTTCCCACAGACCTCCCATTCTAGCTAGACTGTTCTCACACACGCCGTGTAGCAGCACCAGCCTCTGGCGGAAGATGCCTCTGACCCACAGAACCTTCATCATGCCAAAAGCTCAAAAGACTCCCTGAGTCCTGTATTTCAGTTAGTGCTCACCAATGTCTTGGCTTTCCACACACAGCTTCACGTTTTACTGAGCAATTACTTGTCTGGGTTAACAGATCAATAAATCACGACATCTTTGAACAAAAAACTGACATTTTTCCTTTCAGTTTCATAAAAACTATCATAACCCCCACACATGACAAATTACACCAGTACTTACTGAATAAGCCAAAACTCCTTGGTGCCACTGGTTGACAAAAAACCTATCTTTGCCACAATCCAGATTTCAACTGCTGACTAAAAATGGTAATTAAAAAGAAACATACCTCTAATTCTAACACTTAGGAGACTGAGTCAAAAGAGAGGATCAAGAGCTTGAGGCCAGCCTGTGCTACACAGAGACCTTGGCTCAAAAATCTATTACAGAATTGGACATGTGGCTCAAGCTTGTAAGTCTAGCATTCAGGAAGCCGAGGCAAGAGGATTGCCATGAGTTCCTGGCCTGAGTTCAAGTCCAATACAACTATACAGTCAATTCAAAGCCAGTCTGACTAAAACAAACAAACAAGGAGGGAGGTAAAGAGGGAAGGAGAAGAGGGAGGGAAGGAGGGGAGGGAGGAAAGAAGGAAGAAAGGAAAGAAGAGAAGAGAATCATCTGGGGCATGGGAACTAGAGACTTGGAAGTGTGCATTTCCAACAACTCTTCAGGTACTGCTGGCAAAGACTTCACTTGTCTTAGTTTTTGTTTTTAGCATCCATTGTATTCATAGTCCCCTGAATATCAAAAGGACAAATCATTAACATCGAAAGTCCTCCCTCCATTTCCCCTTCATTCAAATAAATAAAAAAAGAAACAAAACATAAAACACTGTTTTTTAAAGAACAGGTAACAGAGTATGATAGCGTACCACCTGTACACCTAACGGTGGGAGGCTGGCAGATCAGGAGTTTGAAGTCAGCCTGAACTGCATACACTATGTTTCAAAAAACAAAAACATGAATGAATGAGTCAAAGAAAGAGTGAATGAAATCAACCAAGACCTTATTGGTTAAGAAAGCCAAATGCTGCCTAAAAGCAAATCATCCCTGACCCAGATCACAGCAAGTTATATGACAAAAATTAACTGAGAAGACATAAGGGAGGAGTCAAGCTGTAATGCCATTCCTCGGTGCATTCAAAATACATAAAAACAACTCACGACCATGCAACACCAAACAGCACAGCACACGATTCTTTTAGGAAAATATGATTTATACAAAAGCCAAATACCCGGCTGTACTTCCTCTGTTTCTTGCCCTCTCTGCCTCCTGATGACTGCTGTGAAGTAAACTGGCCTCCTGTTTTGACACTGGCCGCCATGCCTTCTGGTTTCCAATTTTCGCCATTAAGTGGACAATATCCCCTCTGGAACTGTAAGCCAAATAAATAACCCTTTCTCCCTTAAAGTGGCTCTGTCTCACAGCAAAAGAAGAGAAACTACAATATTCATCATCAATGATCTAAGGCAACACCTGCTGAAAAGTGTGACATAGGTAAAAAGTAAAAAATTGACTCAACAAAGTGTAAGGAGCTATAGAACAAAGTTTAAAATGACTTCATCAATGCACAAACTGTATATTAAAATCTTATACATGACAAATTAAAGAAAAAAAATGACTTCTAAAAAAAAAGAGTTGGGTGTTATAGCAAAGATATGTAATCCCAGCACTCAGGAGGTAAGTACCAAGTTCAAAGCCAATCTGGGGTAAAAAAAAAAAAAAAAAAAAAAGAAAGAAAGAAATCTATTAAATTATAGCATCTGCAGAAGTAGTTTTGGGCCAGTGAGATGGCTCAGTGGGTAAAAGTGCTTGCGATGAAAGTCTGACCATCTAAGTTCAAGTCCTAGAATCCACATAAAGTCACATATGGCTGGTCACTTTAATCAAATGGGCAAGAGAGGAAGGAGAGCCTCTGCTTTAATAAGGTATAAGGAGAAAACCCATTCCCAAAGTTATCCTCCAACTGACACATGTGTGCTGAGGTATATATGCACGAATACTCTAACACACACATCATGCATATTAATAAAAATAATAAAATGAATATCTTGGGGGGAGTATGAGAGTCATATGTTGCTATTTAATATTAGAATATTTTCATATACACACACACCAAAAAAAACTCTCTCAAGCCTTGTCTGACCTTTGGCCCAAAAAGTCCACTATCCTTCTAGGGGAGCATATTAAATAAGAGTGTGGCTGACTTCCCAGAAGTCATCTTAAAGGTTAGGTAACAGCCAGTTTTGCTAAGATACTATTTATGGCTCTGACCTTCACACATCTGTGCAGACCCTTTTAGAACCCATTTAAATAGAGAAATTAACCCTCCAATACTACTAAAACTTGAGAATAGTGAGTACTAAGTTTGCTTTACCCAGGCTCATAATTTGTTTGTATTATACTAATCTTTAGGTCTCACTTTCCCACTGATGCATCCCAATTTTCTATCTTCATTTAACATAAGCAATCATTTATTGTCTTAAGTTATTATACAGTATCTTGGAAAACTTGATTTCCATTTGTATTTCATACAAACTAAACTCTGCTCACACTTAAAACATGAAAATTTATATTCAAGCTAGGCATACTACATAAGCTGAGAAAGAAGGAGCTCAAAGCTAAATGCTAGGATTATAAACACACACCATCACACCTAAATCAGGTTCTCAGATTGGCTTAGATTCACTATGTAGACCAGGTTGACTTCTACACACACGTGTCATGAGCACTCATTGATATGGAAACATGCATTCGCATGTATACGTGTGAAGGAAAAAAATCTTAAAACAATTACTTTCATTACCTTTATCTTTCATAACGCCCTTGTTATTCAGGTATCATGCTGTGTATATATTCCCAACACACTATAATGCAAAAAGACAGTACCAGATTTTCAAAAATTTAGTTACACTGTGATTCTAAGACTATATAAATATAAATTAACTCAATAATTGTCCTTTTGTAAGCAAAGACTAAGTATTAGACGAGCAAAAATCATGAATTAGTTGTCTTCTCACTCAGTATCAAGTTCTACTACAATCTTCTTGACAGATTATAAATGTGCTGGGTCAGTTTTTGCTCTGTATCCTGTAAGAGGATTCTACCACATTCACTGGATTAGCCTAAACAAGAAAAGTCTCATCATTTTGAGGGTGAACTATGCGATTAAAACATCAATAGCAAAAATGTCCACTCCTTGGGATGGGGATTTGGCTCCGTTGGTAGAGTGCTTGTCTAGTATGCACAAAGCCCTGGGTTCAATCCCCAGCACCACATAAACCAGGCAGAGTGGAAAATGTGAGATGAAGATAGAAGTCCAAGGATGGCTATATAGCGAGATTGAGGCCAATCTGGGATACATGAGACCCAGTTTCCCTTTCCCTCACACTTACACACACACAAACACACACACACAGAAAAAAAAGAGAAAGAAAAAGAAAAAAAACAACCCTAACACTACTATTAAGAGTTAAAAAGTTCTTGAAGTGGAGGCAGAAGGTTTAGAAGTTTAAGGTCACACTTGACTAACGTAATACGCATGGAATCCTGCCTCAAAAAACCATGACTTTCAGATAATTATGCAGTTTTCAGAATTCACACAGAAAGCAAACAAACATGAAGAATTGTATGTTTTTTTTAAACTTCAGGGTTTTTTTTATTCAATTGTGCATGTGCTTGTGCATGCGTGCGTGAGTGCATGTGTGTGTGTAGAACCACGGGCAAATTCGTGTGTGTGTGTGTGTGTGTGTGTGTGTGTGTGTGTGTGTGTGTGTGTAGAACCACGGATGAATTCGGGAACCACCATGGACACCTCCACCTCCTCCTTGTTTACTCTGCCCTGGGATTCACAGGCTCCGCCCTACCAGGACCAGAAACGCAGGCTGCCCCCGCTTCCGCCCTGCGTCTATACGTGGGGTCTAGGATCAGAACTCAGGACCTTCCGCCTGCAAGGCAGAGGCTTAACCCCTGAGCCACTCTCCAGCCCTTGGCCCTGGCTGCTGTGAAATTAGCTTGTAGACCAAGCTGTCCTTGAACTCACAGAGCTCATCTGTCCCTGCCTCAGGAGCACAGGCCTGCACTACCAGGCCTTTTAAATTCAATCTTAACAGACACATAAAAATTTAAAAAACATGAAATTTGTGCTTATTTGTGAAGTATCACATGATATTTCAATATATGTGTAAGTTTTATAATCTTTAAATTACATTATTATCTACTCCTAAAAAAAAGTTAAAAAATGGGGGCTGGAGATATGGTTCAGGGGTTAACATAATAAGACTCTACCTCTCAAGCAGAAGGTTCTTAGTTCAGATCCCAGATCCCAAATCCCACATAAAAAATGCCAGACAGAAAGAGCAGCAGCCTGACTTCCGGCCCTGGTGGGTGGAGCCTGGCAAATCCCAGAGCAAAGCAAAAAGGAGGTAGAAGCGATCCAGGATGCTTTCCAAAGTCTTGGTACATGTACACACACACACACACACACACACATACATACATATATACATATACAGACAGACAGACAGACAGACAAAGTTATTTTAAAAAGGAGTTAAAAAGTGCAATCATGAGCTGGAAAGAGTCAGGTGTTAAACTTTTGCCTCTAAAGTAAAAGGATCTGAGTTCTGATCCCAGATCCCACATAAAAAATTTGAGTGAAAATGGCTGCGCTTCCAGCACCGTAGAGCAGAGCCTGGGAAACTCCAGAGCAAACGCAAAAAGGAGGTAGAACAATCCAGGATGACTCCCAAAATCATCCTTGGGTCTCCACAGGCACACGTAAAGCATGGACCCACACGGTTGCAGTCAGCCTGCAACATTGCTGATAAATGACCATCAAACAGCTTAAGGGAACAAGGGGTTTATTTCCTTACAATAGTGCAGTTACAGTTCTCAGTCCAGCTTGACAGAGAGCACACACCAACACCAGGGCCAAGGGAACTAGCCACACCATCACCACATAACTGCTGAGAGATGGACAATCCTTACCTGCCAGACCAGCATGTCTTGCCAAGTGAACAGAAGGATGCCAACTTTCTCAACCAGCTCTTCGTGATTTATTCTAGAGCCTAATCCCACCCACCATGGGCTGGGCCTTCCCCATCAGCTAGACAATCTCCTTCAGGTTTGCTCTCAGCTTAACTCAACCATCAACTCTCTACAACTGTGCCCAGAGCTCAAACCCTCAACAGTCAAATTGACACCTGTGCTTAGCTATGACATACACAGACATGACCACTTTAAAAAAAAAAATGAAATCATGGGCTGAGGAGACGGCTCAGTTAGCAAAGCATGAGGACCTGAACACCCAACAGCCCGTGGAGAAAAGCCTCTGCACTCCTAGCACTACAGAGTCAGGTACAAGAAGATCCTTAGGTAATACAGTAACCAGTCAGCCCAGCCTAGCCTGGTCCTATGTGCAACTAAGAGATCCTGTCTAAAAGGAGGTGTCTGAGGATGGTGACGAGCTCGTCCTCTGGCTTCCACACACATGCACATACATGCGAACTCACGTGTACGCATATGCATGTGCATTAAAAAAGTGAGACCACAAGATGGCTCTGTGAGGAAAGATTCTTGCTGTAACATGTACACACACACACACACACACATCCTAAATGCAAGGATAAAAAAGATCTTTCCTTTTTCTCTGGAGTCACCCCAAAGTAAAGAAGACAAGAGCTATAAAGCTCATCTCCATTTCAGTAAGTAGCCATTGCCTCTCCAGCCAGTATAGATGAAGACAAAGTTTTATAATGTCAGAATCAACTGAAGACAATGCTCAATAGAAACACATCAGTTCGTGTCTTAGAAGCTTAGAAAAGGTTAGGAGATCTCAGGTATCAGACACAAAATGAGGTCTTGATTAAAGGTCTACACAAGGACAATGTAAGACACAGCCTTCCTTCTCATAATCAGATGCCATCATCCCTTGAGACCAAGCAGGAATGAAAGCAATTATTCTCCAGGATATCTGAAACCATGAATTCAGGGCACTAGGCTCAATGAAGTATGGGGTAAGACTAAAAATAGGAACTTTTTTAAAAAAAGAATATCAAATATAATGAAATTTAAGTTAACCTCATACCCACCTACCTGTCCTTAACTGCTCCACCAAGACGTACCCAGCAGCCAAGCCAGACACAAGTACCTGAGGGTCTGTCATGGTTTAAATGTTGTGTTATCAAACCACCCCCCCCCACTGCAGGTCTCAAGTGTCTGCATCCTGAGCTGATGTTAATGTTTGGGAAGGCTGTGGCAACTTTAGGAGGTGTAGCCTTGCTGGAGAAGGGATGGGTTATGAATTTGGTAGCCCAGTCCTGCTTGTTCTGGGTCTCTGCCTCCATGACGACTGCTGAGGCGAGCTCCTTGCAGCTTCCGCCACACCTTTTCCACCATGATGGATTGTCTCCCCTCTGGAACTTTAAGTCAAATAAATCTCCCTTTCTCTCCTTAAATTCTCTCAGCATTGTCTCCCGATAGCAGAAAGAAAGGTAAAACCACAACAGAGTCTCTACCAGGAGAACTGAATTGCTTCATAAACGAAGCCTACAAAACTGGGACACGGTGGCACACCCTGCAACCCAGCACTCAGGAATACGAGGGAGGAGGACCACCAACAGTTCCAGCAAACCTACCACACAGTGACATCTGGTCTTGAAAACAGAATATAAAACAACAAATTCTATGTTTAAATGTTTAGATGCTCTCCCAGCTTAAAAAAAAAAAAAAAAGTTTATCATCCTGTGACACAGGCTACGCTATGAAAAGGGCTGTTCACGATTACAGTGACTGCAAATACTGGGGGCTCCGAGGAAGACAAAGTTACTAGTGAGCAAACCTCACTCAAGCTCACGTCCTCATCCTCGGTCCCCCAGGTAAAATAAAACAAGTTATTAGAAGTTGATGGGTGGTGCATGACTGTAATCCCAGCACTTTGGATTTGGGACAAGGTTAACCTTGGTTACATAGGAAGTCTGAAGCCAGATTGGGCTACAGTGAGACTTGTTTCAATGGGGAAAAAATCCAGAAGGTGCTAGTTCATCTGGTAAGGCATGTGCTCACAAACCTGGTTATATGAGTTCAATTCCCAAAAGCCCACATGGTACAGAAAACTGACTTCTAAAAGTTGTCCTCTGACCTCTACCCTTGTGCCCTGGCATGCACCTGTGCCCTTCCCACCCACCCCCAAGATAACTGAGATGAAAAATATGTTCAATAGAAAGGTTAAAGAAAGGATAGCCAAGCTTAGTGGTATAATAAGTCTTTAATCCAGCATTCAAAAAATTGGAATTTAAGAAAATTAGAAAACACAAAGTTGAAGAAATTTCCCACGAAGTAGAAGAAATTAACGAGATTGGAAACACGCTCTAATATCAAGTTATAAAGTCAAGAGAACCAGTGAGATGATTCAGTAAGAGCATCTGTGCACAAACCTGGCAACCTGAATTTGATACCTGGAATCCACACAGTGGAAGAGGACTGACTTAACGAAGCTGTTCTCTGCACTCTGCATGCATGCTCTGATACATGGTTCTTTCTGTCTTTCTCTCACAACTTTTTTAAAAGACCACAGAGAAAAAAAAAGGAGAAGAAAATCAGAGAGCGAAGAAAATATATAACTTTTAAGTGATGGACCTAAAAAGGACCAAGTACCTAAAATAATGAATTTATTTTAAAAGGCACTAAAGGGACAGAGATGGCTTTTGAGGTTTGCCACAAAAGCAAAAGGATCTGAGTTTAGATCCCTGGATCCCACATGAAAATGCAAGCAGACATGGGGTGGGGGTGGGCTGGAGAGATGGCTCAGGCGTAAAGATTCTGCCTCACAAGCAGAAGGACCTGAATTTGGATCATGGATCCCATGTGAAAATGCCAGGCAGAAATGGCAGCGGCCTGCTTCTGACTTTGTAAGGCAAAACCTGGAAATCCCAGAGCAAAGCAAAAAGGAAGTAGAAGCAATCCAGGAGATTCCTGAGTCACCCTAGGGTCTCCACAGGCACATACAGTACCCTCTGATGCATATACATGTATACATACACACATTAATTAATTTTTTAAAAGACTGGAGAAAGCACACTCAATAAACAGCACTGGAGCAATCAGACATCCTTCTACAAGCAGGCAAAAATGTAATAAACTTCTACCTAAACACCAAGCCATATACAAAAATTAACTCAAATTAGACATAGGTTCATATACAAACCAAACCATTAAAATCAAGAAAAGAAAATCTTGCATGATCTGACCTCATCCATCTATGAATGCCCACGAAAGTATGAGAAAGTAAACGACAGACAGGGAGAAATATTTACAAATCACGCAGCCAACAGCCAACGAAATACAACTGCAAATGTAAATCTCAAAACTCAGCGTTAAACAACCAATGAGAAACTGGGCAAGTCCATGAAGAAACTGTTTTCCCCTAGTTTTGCAAGCATATTGAGTACTTATCCCTCTTCCCTCCTATCCCCCTCCCTTCCATTCATCAATCCATCCTACTCCCTCCCACTTTCCTGCCTGTCTGCTTCTATGAACCTCAGGGTTGCCTGTGGGGGTTTAGGACTCTGTGGCATACCAAGCTGCTCCTCTTCGGGCTGCCCCACTGATAGGTGCATTTCTCTTCACTCATCCAGCTCTAGTCCTCAAGGTTTCCACTATATGTTCTTATCTCTCTTGAGTTCCTCGATAGTTCATGGGAGCATGTTGGTGTGTCAGTCATTATGCAGGTCTAGTAAGGACAAATTGCACTGCAGCGAGTTCCTGGATGCAGCAGTGGACACATCTTTAGGTTCCTCGAGGTTTCCTAAGCCTTAGGATAGGGAGAGATTAGGTTGGTCTGATTCTAAACAATCTTGCCAGGTCGCTGATATTTTGCATTCTGGCTGGCCATCGTTGTCCATTTCACTGCTCTTCTACTACTCTAGGCTGCATATATAAATAACTTTCCCTGAAGGGGACCTACAGATGGCAAGTAGGCACATAAGATTTAATAGCTTTGCCACCAAGGAAATGCAAACTGAAACCATTATATTGCTGGAGATACATAGCTCAGTGGTAGAGCACTTGCTCGCAAGCCCTGGTTCAATCTCCAGTATCAAACAAACCCTACAATGTAGCAAGCATCAGATGGCTCAGAAATAAAGAGCCACCTCTAAATCGCCACAAAAACAAACAAACAAAACATAATATAAAGCTGGGGATACATAACTCAATAGTTGAACATGCTCAGTTGTATATAAGATCCCCGTGTTTAATTCCCAAGTGGCAAAAAAAAAGGGCAAAAAGTACATTGGTATTCTCACTCTACATATTTATCAGCTAAGATATAGAATCATGGCAATGCTCAATCCACAGAAAACTGGGAATGGTGGCACACTTCTGCAATTCCAGTACTCAGAAACCTGAGGCTGAGGATGCCAAATTCAAAATCAGCCTGGGCTATCTCAAAAACAAACTGAATGCAAAGAAACCTTATCTGCCACACACTTCTGGTAGGGGAAAAAAAAAAAACTCAAGACAATTTTTGTAATTTATACTATTAAATTTCTCATTTTTATTAAATATGCAATTATCATATAACCCAATAACTGCACCCTTGGAATTTATCCTAAGAAATAAAAATTGATAGCATAATTACTGTATACAAATGCTCACAGCAACTTTACTTAGAAGAGCCAAACTTACAATCAGTCCAAACGTTAAACTGTGGTACAGCATTATCAAGAAATACTAAAAACAGTGATACATACAAAATCTTAGGTCAAGCTAGGTGTGGTGACTCCCAAGAGGCTGAGGCAAGGAAACTGTCACAAGTTCAAGACCAGCCTGGGTTATACGGTGAACAGCTGTCTTGTAAGCTACCACGTACATCCCTGTCTCAAACTGAGAAATAAAACAAAAATAATAATTTTTTAAAAAGAGGTAAATCTTCAGGGAATTATGCTTAAAATGGAGGTTGGGGAGTCCTGGGCTGGGGAGACTCAGTGGTTAAAGCCTTTGCCGCACAAGCAAAGGAACTAATCCCCAGATCCCACATAAAAATGCCCAGGCACATATGGCAGCAGTAATTCCAGCCTTGGAAGGCAGATCCAGAGAAACCCCAGAGCAAAGGAATAAGGTGGAAGAGCAATCAATCACCCTTAGCCCTCTACATGCAGACACACTCAAGTGCCCACTTGTACACACACATGCACGCATGTGTGCGCGCGCGCACACAATCATCATCCTAAGATAATACATTATGCCCAACTCCATTTATCTAACATACAATGACAAACTTAGAAATGGAGGAGATATTCACAGTAACATCTGAAGGGAATGGTTTGAACAGAACATTAGGATACTTATTGCTAGCTATAGACTCGGCATCTTGATTGTGGTGATAGACACACTAACAATACAAGGATTAAATTCCATCGGATAACATGTGCGTGCCATAGCTCATGTCATGAATGCTCCTAAAAGGCTCCCGTACTGAAGAAGCTTGGCCTATTCAGGAGGTGAGCATTAGTGAGGAAAAGAGAAGTTCATTGACTATGGCAAGAAAGAGCTGCTGGAACCTCAATTTCTTTCTCTCCGCTTCCTGGGCTCCTGCTATTATGTTATGCCATCATAAATTGTGAGATTATACTAGTTTCCCAAAAATGTTACCAACGGGAGACACTAGGCCAAACACACACGAGATCCCTCTGTATTCTCTTACAACTGCATGTGAATCTACAATCATCTTAATAAAAATTTCAATTAAAAGACCTCTAAAGCATTGCTACTGGTATGAAAGGAAGGAATCAACACTGTCCTGTTCTGATGGACACTCTACTCTTTTGGAGCTCTAGGATGTTTCTCCATCTTCTAATGTTTTACAACCCTGGATCCTGTTTCTGCATACTGGAAACATACGACTCCATCACCAGTTCCTCTTTTCCTCAAAAAACATTATTTCATCTCTGCAAAGAACAATAAACATTAGGCAGTCATTTATGCTTACAACCAAAATATACAGCAGTGACTCCAAAGAAAACTTTTTTCTCATTCTTGCTTTCCCTTTGAGACAAAGTCTGATATAGTCCAGGATGGCTCCAAACTTCCTATGTAGCCAAGACTCGCCTCAAACTCCTGATTCTCCTGCCTTCACCTCCCAAGTGCTAGAATTACATGTGGCCATCACCATACCTAGTTTACAGGGTGCTGGGAAACAAATCTTGATTTAATACATACCAGACAAGTATTTTTCCAACTGATCATACTGATCAGAATTTTATTCTCCTCTCAAATTTTGTTTCCTATCAACCCCAACTGAAGGAATTTATTTATGTTTTTTGAGACAAGGTTTCTCTCTGGCTGTGATCAAAATTACTATTTAGACAAGGCGAGTCTCCAGGTTCCTGCATTCCTCCTGCCCTTTTCTGCCTACTGCTGTTGGCTATAAGTTTGTGTCACGATATCCAGCTAAAGAACTTCTTTCATTATATTTCAATTATTGATCTTTTTTAAGGTATCCATAAGGCTTTGACCAGTCCTATGGGTTCAAATGACTTTCTCAACCTCTACATTTTTTTCTAGCTCTTTTTTTTTTTTATTCAGTTGTGCGTGTGTGTGCGTGTGTGTGTGTGTGTGTAGAACCACGGACAAATTCGGGAACCACCATGGACCGCCTCCACCTCCTCGTTTACTCTGCTCCAGGATTCACAGGCTCTGCCCTACCAGGACCAGAAGTGCAGGCCACCCCCCTGTTTCCGCCCCGCGTGTATATGTGGGGTCTAGGATCCGAACTCAGGACCTTCCGCCTGAAAGGCAAAGGCTTAACCCCTGAGCCACCTCTCCAGCCCCTTTTCTAGCTCTTTTTAACTTCTCCTTTACTTATAAGGTAACTACTTTCTTAAGCAGTTTTTCAACATAGATCTATAGCTAATCACAAAACTTGCATTTTGTGCTTACTACATAAAGTCTCATCTGTAAATGAGGCCCCACTTTCTATCATAGCTGCATTGCCTGAGCAACTTTGTACTGTTTTAAATTAGAACAGATTGCCAGTATTTCTCCTACTACTCTTTCCTTTCTACAAACCACAGGGGAGAAAAATCAGTAGTTCCTTTTCAAGCCTTTATTCAACATTCTACTTCACATCCTTGAAAAGAACATAGCTACCTCTAGCATTATCAAGGCTGTTCTACTATGCTCTAAGGTTGCAAAGGACAACTAACTCAAAAAAAAAAGCCTTGGTATGTGGTACAGAGACCTATTGCTTCCCTATTCTTGCCTCCACTTCAACCAACTCCATGCTTCAAATTGAAATTGATGAGAACTGTCTGACTTTGAGAGATGTAATGACTTTGAGAGATGGGATACAACATGAAAATGAAATCCTCTGAATGAGGAAAATTGACATTAACAGAACCCATTCTGAATTCCAATAAAAACTACTTTATTGAAGGATCCTCTTGACTCAGTGGCCTCTGGTTAACAGTAGGGAAAGCAATCATATGCTCTTTTTAAAAGCAGAGTAGATGTTTAAACAGTTTTGTGGGTTTTGTTTGGTAATGGAGTAAAATACATGAAATAAAGGCTGGAGAGCTGGCTCAGGAGTTAAGAATCTGTTTCTACAAACAGAAGGTCTTGAGTTTGGATCCCAGTGGAAACAGTAGTGGCCTGCACTTCTGGCCTGTTAGGCAGAGCCTAGGAAATCTCAAGAGTAAAGCAAGGAGAAGGTAGAGGCAATCCAGGTTGATTCCCAAAGTCACCCTTGGGCACCCAGAGACACACACTCCGTCACACACACACACACACACACACACACACACACACACACACACACAAAATTTAAAAAAAAGAAACTGTAGAAACATAATTGATTAGTCATAAAAAATAAAATCTTTTTAAAAAATACATGTATAAAATTGACCATTGTAGTCACTTTTAAAACGGTAAGCTGGGGGCCAGACAGAGATGGCTCAGAGATCCTAAGTTAGGATCGCAGGTCCCACATAAAAATGCCAGAAGGAAATAGTGGTGGCCAATACTGGAAGGCGGAGCAAACTACAGCCAAAGCATAGAGGAGAAAGAGCAATCCAGGGTGATTCCCGAAGTCACCCTTGGTCCTCCATAGGTAAACATAGTCCCCTGTACACACACACACAGATAGATAGATAGATTAGATAGATAGATAGATAGATAGATAGATAGATAGATAGATAGATAGATAGATAGATAGATAGATAAGTAAACAGGCCAAACAAAAACAGTAAGTTGGTCACAGGGCACCAGTCTGGAATATTCCGGAGGCAGAGGCAGGCAGGAGAAGCACTGGTGCCAGGATTAAAGGGAGGTGTCACTTTTCATGTGGGGTGAGGGATGCTAGAAACCAAGCCCAGGGCTTCATGCATGTTAAGCATGTGCTCTATCCTTGAGCTGTCAATCCAATCCTATCTTAACCAGGTGTGGTAACACATACCTGTAATCCCAGCTAAGGAAGGATCCTAAATTCAAGAACAGCCTGGACCACATAGGAAGACCTTTCCTCAAATAAATAAATAACAATAACAACAACAACAATAATAAAAAGCTGGTAAGATGCTTCAGCGAATAAAGGCATTTTCGCCAAAGCCCGACAACTTTTGAATTTACAGACACAATCATTCAAGCTGTTCTCTGACCTCCAGACTCACGCCATGGCACACATGTGCTCAAACACTACATATATTATGAACAAATAATTGTTAAGGATAACACGCTATTCCACTGGTACAAAAGTAGCTACATGGTCCAGTCTAATCTGTAGCATCACAAAAAATAAACATGAAATCATAAGATTATTTAAAACATATGGGAGGACATGTATAGGCTAATGCAAACACCATCTCATCACACAAGAGACGCATCCGGATTTCAGCATCCAATACAACATCAACACAGAAGAGAGTCTACCACACTGGTATCCAATAATCGCCAAAAGTTTTCCTCTTCCCAAACTGATAAGCTGATAAACTGCTTTACACCTAAATAACCTAAGTTTCCCTCTCTAAATCCCAAGTACTTGTGATTCTACCTCTATGCATAACTTCTGCTATCTCCTAAACAGAATTTAACCATTTTAAGTGTATTTCTTTTTTCCCATTTTAAACTTATTTATTTAGTGTGTGTGTGTGTGTGTGTGTGTGTGTGTGTGTGTGTGTGTGTGTGTGTGTATGTGTAAAGGGCACTATGTTTACCTGTGGAGGGCCAAGGGTGACTTCAGGAATCATCCTGGAATGCTTCTACCTCCTTTTTGCTTAGCTCTGGGATTTCCCAGGTTCTATCCACCAGGGCCAGGGATACAAGCCAATGCCATTTCTTCCTTGAATTTTTTACATGAGATCTGGAATCTGAACTCAGGACCTTCTGCTTGTGAGTCTTAATTAACCCTTGAGTCATCTTTCTAGCCCTGTTAGGTGCATTTCTAAGTATCAATGACATTAAATACACTCATGCTGGTATCCAATCATCACCACTGTCCGTATCCGGTATCTTTTCATCCTCCCAAGTAAGAACTGTACGCCCACTCAACATAAGCTCTTCATAACTTTGTCCTCGATGTCCTGGTAATTGCTACTCCACTTTCTCTATAAATCCATGTATTCTAGCTACCTCTCATGGCCACCCGTCCTCTTGTGTCTGTCTGACTTGCTTCATTATGCTTTGAGATTCGCCAGTATTGTAGCACTTAATAGAATTCCATTTTTTAAGGCTGAATAATATTCCATATCATATACTTACTAATAATCCCTCTATGGATACTGTTGTTTACATATTTTGGCTATTGTAAACAACGTTCCCATAAGCAATCTTCACATTCCTTTGGACAGGTTGAGGAGTTCAGCACCTGCCTATAACATGTAAGACCTTGGCTTAGAGCTCCAGTACCAATTTAAAAAACATTTTTCTTAAGTCATCACAGTTATAACTCAGAGGAAAAAATTACAGGATCGCATTTCTTAGGGTTTTTTGTTTGTTTTATACTTTTGAGACAGGGTTTTACGTATCCTAGACTGGCCTCAAATTCCCTCATGTGGCTAAGGACAACTTAGCCTGATCTTTCTGCCTTTGAATCCTAGTGCTAGAATTAGAGAGATGCCATCACATCTGGTTTATGCAGTACTAGGCAAGCTTCCCATCAACTAAGCTACATTGTTTAGTGTTTTTGAGGCAGGTGTCACTGTAGCCTAGGCTGGCCTAGAACTTACAAGCACCCAGACCTTAACTCATAGGTGCTGTAATTACATCATGTGCCACCACAGCTCTGGCTTCACTTTTAGAAATTCTCTATTTTCAAAGTAGCTACACCATTTCACATACCAGTGTAATCTTATCCATTGTCATGTGTATGGGCGCATGTATATCATGGCATGTGGGCGGGGGGAAGAGGGGTCAACTTCATGGAATCCATTCTCTCTTTTCACATTTAAGTAGATTCTGAGGATCAAACTCAGGTAATCAATCTTGCATGGCAAGCACTTTAACAGGATGAGCACCTTGTCAGTCTAATCAGAAAAACTGCCCTTTAAAGAAACAACTATTCTCCCCCAAAACAAGGAAATTCTGATACCTGTTTCCATAGATGAACCCTAAGGGTATTACACTAAGAAAGATGAGCCAGAACAAAAAGACATGGTAGTGCATGCCTGGAATCCAGCACTCAGGAAGCTGAAGCAACAGGACTGCCCTATTTATTTCAAGGCCAGCCTGAAGCTACTCAGCAAAACCTGTCTATAAATCAATTATTATTTTTGTGTGTATGTGTATGATGGGGGGACACATGCCACAATGCGCAGAGAAGTCAGAGGGACAGTTTTGTGTAGTCTCTTCTCTCCATCTACCTCTACATGAACCAAACTCAGTTCTTTAGACTTGTGCAGCAAGCATGTTTTCTCAATGGGCAATCTTGCTGACCCCCATTTCAGCATCTTCAACCTAACACTTGTTTTTGCTTTTCTTTGCTGTCATGAAACTAGTCATTTTGTGTTCGTGTTCTCCCCCAACTCTATCTTCCCCTTCTTCTCACATTTTGTTACTGAGGACTGAAGTATGAACTCTGCGTAGCACATGCAAATCATCTTTTCAAGTTTTACTTCTTATTTTGAAACAAAATCATCCTAACTTATCAGGCTGACCTTGAACTGACTCTGTAGACCATGAATCTGCAATCTTCCTGCCTCAGCCTACTGAGCAGCTTAACTATAGACCTGTGCCACCATGGCCAGGCCACAGAACAGCCATTCCAATGGGTATAAAATAACATCTCGACATCGCTTTAATTTACATTTCCCTAATTATTAGTAATGTTAAGGATCTTTTCTTGTGCTTATGGGCCATCTGTACATGGTCTTTGGAAAAAAGTTTATACATTCTTAATCCTTAAAAGCACATGTTCAGCAAAAAAAAAAACCTTAAACATTCTGACTTTCCTGAAGCATGAGCCTGAATATCACTACACAGTCCCTACACATTATATATAACAAACATTGGGCTCATTTCTCCAACCAGAAGATCACTACATAAAATGGGCTCAGTTCAACTTCAGCAACTGCTTCCCCCTTTTTTGATACATATGCAGAAAGTGCACACATGAGTGTATGCATGTTTACATATGTGTGCAGCACAAGTGCACATGCGGCATGTGCTTATGGAGGGGCAAGGCTTATTCTGGGAATCATCCCAAATTGTACTTCTACCTTATTCTTCTTGAGAGAGAGTCTCAGACTCAGCCAGCTTGCTCTGGGATACCCTTCCAAGTGGCCATGATACTTACCTAGAATTTTACATGAGATGTGGGAATCTAAACTCTCGTCCTTTTACTTGGGTAGTAAGTGCCACTGAGTAATCTCCCTAGCCCCTATGAACTGTTTTGTTTTAAGACAAGATCCTGCTATATAGTATTTATTAGCTGGCCTAGAACACTCTATGTAGGCCAGGTTAACTTCACTTCTCATGCCTATGCCTCCTGAGTGCTGGAATTACAAGGGTGTGCCACCCTTGGAATGCACCATGAATACCAGGATGGCCTCAAACTTATTGGCATCCTCCTGCCTCTACCTCTGCCTCCCAACTGCTGAGATTACTGATGCGTGTTATCATTCCTGACTCAACCAACTGGTTCTTAAATGCAGATTAGTGGAATCAACTTTCAAAGCTTAGCTAAATCTCTCAGATAATAAAAAGGCTGCATGCATTATACTTCTCTCAAAGGTAAGAACCTTTATCAAATTAATTTCTTATACAAAGGCCAGAGATTCCATTACTCAACGAATGCCACCCTTAAAAAAATAATAAATCTATGGGTGAAAGGAGGATTAATGGCAATAAATGATAGTACATCCATTAGAAACAATCTACCAAAATTAGTGTTTTAAGGACAAGTTCACATTTACTACAATATCCCTAATGACTAATATTTTCCAGAGCATATACTGCCAAGAAAATCATGGCAAATCAACCACTGAAATTTGCACAGCCAAAACCAGTAACTTTTTTAACTACTTTCCAATCACCACATTTCTAAGGTCAGTTCTGTCCGAAAATTAGTCAAGACAGGGGAAATGGCTCAATGGGTAAAATGCCTGCAGCATAAGCCCAGGAGCCAAGTTTGGATCCACTGTAGTCACATGAAAAGCTAAGCATGGCACATACATCTGTATACCAGCAAGAGGATACCTGGAGTTTGCTGGCCAGCTGGTCTAATCAATCTAGCTCCAAGTTCAAGTGAGCAACTTTGTAAAGAAATAACTACATAAGATGAAAAGTTTAAGAAACTCTAACATCAACCTCAGGCCTCCACATGAATGCAGGCACATGTACATGTACAAGTGCACCTACACACACACACACACACACACACACACACACACACACACACACAGCTAATTATTCAATTAGCTGAATAGCTAATAGTAAATAAAATCTGATCCCAATGTACTTCATATAACACTCAGAAAGCAGATAAAAAGGAAAATACGAAAGTAAACTAGTTACTAAAGTTACTCAAGTTACTAAAGTAACTGCGTGTTCTGTATGAAGAGACTCCTGATTGCACCAGTTGAGCCCTGTCTGCTGTCTGTTTTTACCATTCCTCTTAATTGAAGGGGCTCTTCTAGATGCTTGGCACTTAGCAGCAAAAAAGCAAAATTCACTATCCTTATTCAATTTATTACTATTCTAGTGACCTTAGATTTACTTTTTTGTAAATCTGGTCTTGCTGTGCCACCAAAACTAATCTAGAACTCTCTATGTAGCCCAGGCCAGACTTGAACCTATGATCCACCTATTTGAGCTTCTCAGGTTTTCGAATTACAAGCATGAGTCACCACACCTGGCTGTGACTTATTTACTTTGAGATTGGGTAAAACATGGAATGTACAAGTAATTTGTTTCTGCAATGCTGCCTGCAATAAACCTAACTGTAAAAATCTTGCAAAATTTTTAATATGAATGTGTAAGAACTGAACAGAAAGACCAATACACTAGTTCTGCTGAGCACTATAAGCATCATAAACCTACATTCTTTTTTCAGAACCAGTATCCATTAAGAAACTCGAATGATCCTGCCTGAAATACAGGGGGCTGCCTTACTTTGAGCTGGTCCTTCAGAACATTTGTAAGACAATCACTTGTATGCAATTGCAGCTGGGCGCTGCAGTTCAGCGGTAGAGACCTACCCAGGAGAGGATAAGACAGGATTAAAACGACAATATTTTAACAGTTAAAATATTCTAAAAGAAGTACAACATATTTTTAGTTATCTGCATGGTATCCACTGGACATGTGATGCTACTGAGCACTTGCAACATGCCAAATATAACATGAGATGAGATGTAAATGTAGTTCACAGTAGAGAAAACAATATAAAATATCTGAATTGTTTAAAGCAGCATAATAGCTAACTTGTTATTAAATGTTTCTTTTTATGACTATCAAAAAAGCCTAATTATATTATGTTGCTCATATTTCTTTCAGATAGTACTGGTTTAAGACAACAGATTTTTTAAGTCTGTACACAGAATTAATAAGAATCTCCTTTGGGGCCAGCAAGATGGGCTCAACGCACAAAGGCACCTGTTCACTAACCTGCCCACCTGAGTTCTATTCCCTGAGCTCACTATAGAAGAAGAATCGCTTCTGAAAGCTGTCCTCTGACCACACATGCATCGTGCTTCTTCACGCCCTTGCTCTCACTCTTTCTCCATGTAAATAATAAATGAAAGATTAAAGAAAAGAATATGCTTCTGCTGTACTCAGAATTGTATTCATTTCCTCAACTTACTTAGCCAGGATCGTATATCAAAATTATCAACATTTTTTTATTGAAGTATAAAACTGAAGTGAAATTATTTAGCATGGTGACAGTGGATGGGTCACATACTATACACACAGCTGTGTTCTGTGCTCCCACAAACTGCTTGGCACCACACAGAGTGCTTTGCTCTCTCTAACACAAAATCCTCATAACTACTCTATTGTCCAAAACTATTTAAAAAAAACAAAAACCAAGCACATGAGGTTAAGCAACTTGCATGTAGTGACCTGTGGAACCAGGACTCCAACCAGCATGTTTGATGTGAAACCACCACCCACTTTCCTGAGCAAAGACCATAGCATCAGGACTGGGGATGTAGGTAAGGGCAGTTGATGCTTTCCTTCCACTTTCAACTTCACCCTTCTCAATGGCAAGTTTTTAAAAACTGACCACTGACCACATGGATTAAATCCTTCCTTTTCCTGAAGGGCTGAATCCCATCCCTGTGGCACATCCTGCTCCTTCTTCAGGCTTCTATTAGATATCACATCCACGCAAAGCCACTGATGACCCACAGTTTGGGCAAGGCCCTCCTCCCCAGCTTAGTCTGCACACGACCGACCATGACTGTCGGTGTATGTTCAAGAGGACTCTCGTATTCACCACTCATTCCCAGGGCCTATAACAGCGCCTAGCATTAGGTGCTCAATCAATATTTGCTGACTGACCTAACCACCTGACTCACCCAACTACAGCTAAAAGCAAACTTTCTGAGGGGAAGTACTCATCCACAAAACAGGGATATTCTAAGTGTCAGAAATTTTACGGTAATCCCAGAGAACAGTATGACACTCAGGAAAGAGTATGACAATTCCCTCCTTCGAGGTAAAATAAAAATTTATATTAATAGTCACTTGTCCAACTTAACTTCAGCATAACTTGTTTCATGAGAATGAGTTTAAGTTGCTGATAAACATTTGTCATAAATCCAAACCAATTTCAGAAATGCTATAAAGTGGTTAAAATCAGAAATGCTATAAAGTGATTTAATTTTCAGGCCCCAGAGGTGAAAGGCTTCCCTGAAGGACTCAACGTGAAAACTGGCTACGTTTAGCACAGGTTAAATGCCCTGCCCCCCAATGCTGAGCTGGGCTCCCAACGACAGAGGCAGCCCTCTCTCTTTGAATAATTTCTGTTGGGGGAGGAAGGGGGTGAAGTTTTGTGTCCAGCTACTTTAACAAAATTATTAGTACTAGAATCAAAAGGACTTTCTTGGAACCTTCCCTGTTCTTTCCGAAATGGGAACCCCATTTAAAGGTCAATCCTTAGCTCTTAACTTTCATACCAAGTAATTCCGAAACATGTGGCTTGAGAGTGCATTAAAGGTCCTTACGACTTTGACTAGCAAAATACTTCGCCGTGAATTTCCTGTAAATTCTAGCGTCTGCTAAAATAGGAGAACTAGACTTCATTCGGCTGGGCTGAGCGCTCACACGGCTCGTCTTCCTCAGATGTCGGCTTCTGCTGAGGTCCGGAGAAAGCACTCACCAGGCCAACGCGCCCGATTCCCACCCCAGGCACCAAGAGCCTCCGATTGTTTGACACATCAATGGTTTAGGCGAGGCGGCCGGCCAACTCACTTCTGCCTTCTAATTTTCCTCCAATTATGCTGCAGCTCTCAAGTTTCCTGAGTTATGACCATATGGAAATTTTCTTGGATCCCCCCCCAAAAAATAAAATTCAGGCCTTTGCCACACTGCCTGTACGGCTTAAAACCCAACCACTAAAAAATGGTCCATTACAAAGAGCACACGGCTAGTAACTCTACACGAACATGCAAAAAGGCCAGTCAAGTCACTTAAACAGGTTCTGGAACGCTGTTAAATGCTGCATATTTTGTGCCAGCAGGCACTGGAGAGAGAGAGAGAGAGAGAGAGAGAGAGAGAGAGAGACTTGAAGCGAAAGGCCGGATGGAAAGCACGGGAAGACCCCGCCCCAGCCAGCTCCCCTCGATCCAACAGTAACTTGGGTCCCCGTCTGGATTCGGATCGCGGAAACAAAGACATGTATATGCTCCGGGAAGCAAGATGTCTGGGCCCCCAGCGAACGGCCGTGCAGCCCGAGCTGGTCCGCAGCCTCCCACGGCTCTTACCTATGGTGGAGATGAAGGTGGTGTTGAAGGCATCATCCGAAAAGCGAAAAAGGACGCAGGTCTTGCCCACTCCCGAGTCCCCGATCAGGAGCAGCTTGAAGAGCAGGTCGTACGTCTTCTTCGCCATCGCGAGCAGCGGCTCGGGCTCTCGCCGCCGGCGGCCCCGAGGGATCGGTCAACTCCCCGCCCGGGGCGTTCTGCGGCCGGAGACGCGGGGCAGAGCGTGCAAAACGGCGATCGGGACCTGGAGCGGGAGACCTGGGAACGGCCTCGCCGTGGAAGCCCCGACGGCGGCGGCGTCCGTGCCTCCGAGGGGCGGCGACCGCGGCGCCGCAGCCTCTCCCAGCCGCTCCGCCCGGTTCCGGGGAGTCGGTCGGGACAAAATGGCCTCCCCTCCCCCCTGAGCACTGCTCGGCCGGGACGCTCCCACGGGCGAGCTCTGCCGTCGAGGGACCGCGGCGGGCGCCGAGACGGCCTCTCCGGAGCAAACGCTCGGCGCTAGGACGCGGCGAGGGCGGCGAGGAAGGAGCGCGAGCCGGCGAACCCAGCTACATAACCCCCAGGAAGCCGAGCCGCCCCGGCCAGAGCCACCTTTTTCCCCGTGCCCTCTCACGCCGGCGTGCGCGCCGCCGGAGACGCACGCAAGCACGTACGCCCGCCCTCCCTCTCGCGCCCTCGCCCTGCGGTCCGCGTCTGCGCACGCGCGTCGGGGCGCGTGGGGGGGGCGCTCGGGGGCGGGGCCGTTGCGCTGAGCCTTCGTCTCAGGCCTGGTGGAGCCCGGGGAGAGGGGCGGAGGGGCGGGGCCAGAGGGGCGAGGCCGCGGGCGCGCTCCCTGCGGCCGCCTGATAGGATGCACGGCCTGACCATCACGCCCCGCGGGGGGAGGGAAGAGCGGCCGTGGGACTGCGCCGGCGCAGTACGCCCGTGTAGCCCTGGCCTTCCCAGCCTTCGCGTTCTCCCGGGCGGGCGGCGGGCCCCGCTGTGCTGCCGCCCTCCGCTCCCGGGCCTTTGTGGCGCGGTGTAGAGCTGGATCTTGGTACAGCGATAGGCGTGGGTGGTCACGTGTCCCCGCGTGGGTGTCGCTCGTAGACGCGAGGGAGTGGCGCCCTGGGCTATTCAGTAGCCTGTTGGCTAAAGCCATCAGCAGCATTGGGAAGCGGCCGTGGCATCCCGGACTCCGGGAATTGGCAATGGGGAAACTGGCAGCGCTTCTGCCACTGAGATGATGTCATCGGCTCCCGGGGCGAGAAGACTTAGGGAGCACCCGGCGCTGGGAGAACCTCCTGGAGAATGGAAGCTTCGCGGAGGTGCCTGAGCGGGAAGGGTGCCCTTTGGAATTCCCGAGGGCCTGGCACCTCTTTGCAGAGAAGGCCGGACCCTCCTTGCGGTCACAGTCGCAGTACCGCGTGGAAAAATCGAAATGTGAAGAAGCCTCCCCTCACCCAGCCGGCCCCCTTGGTGGTTCTCTGTTGCATGGTCTGGCCACGGAGTTGGGGCCGCCCCTCAATTCAGATGCTCGGGTCTCAGCTTGCTGCACCCTGCAGGGTTGCAGGCATGTGCCGCCACACCCCTTTTTCCCCATCAGTCTTATTCACACTTTTCTTCCTAAAACCTCCTTCCTTTCTTGGAACATCCGTGCTTTGACTTCCACTTCTCGGCTTGCACCTACTCCCGCCCAGGGAGTATGTGATCACTGAGTGGCTGAGCCTGATCAGCTGGTTCCACCTGAAAATACTAAACCCAAGACGTCTGGGAAGCAAGAAAGACACCAGAAGGGAAAAAAAAAAGAAAGTGAAGCTTACATTTTACCGTCACTGCAGCAGAATGTCTGTGTGTTCATATGTAAGTCAAATAAGTTTTTGAGGCTGTTCTGGTCATGCTTCAGTCTCGTGTTTCTTACGGACTGGTCTTCAGTGGTCATCCTTCCAAAACACCCTCCAGCTTCCACACTGAAGATGCTTGTGTTCTCGAATTCATCTCCCTCTTAGAGTTGGTTCACTGATCTCTCTTTTTAGTCTTATCACCTAAGTCAAATCCTCCGAATCGTCCTTCTTTCAATCAGGAACATCTTACAATAAAAGTCAACAATTCTCAAACCAGTCATGTAAAACGCAAAGTCAGGATATCATCAGTTCAGTCATAACCTGGAGCACCTCAGGGTGCTGGAGGATGTAGCTCAGTTTGTAGAGGGCCTGCTCCGCATGCTCAAAGCCCTGGGTGCAATTCCAGGCCCTAACATTGAATGCAAGCAGGTGAAGTGACACAGGTGTGTAATCCTAACATTTGGGAGATGGGGACAAAAAGATTTAGAAATTTAAGATCATCTTCAGCTACAGAGTGTGATCCACACCCCCTCCCCTGGAAGAGACTAGGCAGGCCCTTAAACACTGAATTGCATCTCCAACCTCTACCTAATTTCTTACTCTCATCCAAGTTCCTCCCTTGCTCTCCTTGTTCTTCATAAGCATGGTGCCTTCCCTTAATGAGTAGGACCTTCTGTATCATTGCCTTACTGTAAGAACTACACCCAGTCCAGTCTATGGGCTTTGCCTATTTACTACCTATTTCCTGTGTTCACACCCATAAGGTCCTGCAGGACTTCCTTAAGGAAGGTCTTCATTAGATGTCTTGAGACAGAAATCCTGATTGCCTAGAGCTCTGTCAGTTCCTATTGCCATTTCCTCCTGCTTGTTTATCTTGACCTGGAACCCCTCCAGTTGGAAAGTGCTGCCCCTGGAATCCTCAGGAGTCTCTTCACCCATTAGCATTTGTGCATGCTACCAGAGCAGCATCCGTTCTGAAGTGTGGCTTCCAGGTTGACATTTGACATTTAAAAACTGGGATCCTTGTTTCCTTCCCAGCTCCTATAGCTCCTCTCTCTTTTAAGAAATGTCTTATTTATAAGAGAGACACAGAAAGAAAGGATACAAGCATGTATGCCACACCGTAGACATGGAGAGGAGTCAGAGGACAACTTTCAGAAGTCATGGGGCCAGGTTTGTAAGGACTCGCCTTACCTGCCCAACTGTCTCACCTGCTCTGTAACTCCTCTCTACAAAATTAAAAGACTTTTCTCTACAGTTCCTGCGTATCTTCTGATTTTGAAGCAAGTTTATTTCAGTTCTCCCCCTCTGAGAAATGAATCCTTTTCTCTCCCACTTGCCCTTTCTTCAGCCTCGAACTTAAATATAGCAACTCTTGCTACAATAAGTACTTTGCTTCACCTCTGAACTCCCTTAGTACTCTTAAAAACAAATTATATTGCCAGATGTGGCAGTACATGCCTATATAATCCCAATGCTCGAAGGCAGAGGCAGAAGTATTTATTTAACAAGTAGTACTTACTTTATAATCAGAAACTTTCTGTTTTCTCATATCTATATTCCTAACACTCAGGGTGCCAAGGCAAGAAGATTTGTCGTGAATTGGCTGCCATCTTGGGCTACATGAGACCCTGTTTCAGGAAAAAGAAAAAAAAAATCACAGCATGTTTATTGAAAGGCAGAAAGATATACAATAGAAAATTTACTTTTTTAGAAATAATATTTTGGATAAGTTTCCTATTGAAAATTCAAAAAAGCAAATGGAGGGGCCAATGAGATGACTCAGGGTAAATGGCATTTGCTACACAAGCCCAAGATCTGAGTTTGAATAAAATCCATGTAAAGGTGGAAGGAGCTTCACAAAGTTGTCTTCTGATGCTTACATGTGTACAAGGCAGGGATGTAGCTTAATGTAAGGCACTTGCTTACAAATCTAGCAACCTGAATTTGATCCTTAGAAGCCCATATGGTACATGCGTTCTCTCTCTCTCTCTCTTGTAAAATATTTTTAATTTATTTTGTGTGTGTGTGTGTGTGTGTGTGTGTGTGTGTGCGCGCATGCATGTGTGTGTGTACGCGTGCGTGTGTGTGTATGTGTATCAGAGGGCACTGTGTGTCCCTGTGGAGGATCAAGAGTGACTTCAGGAATCATCCTGGATTGCTTCTACCTCCTTTATGTTTTGCTCTGGGATTTCCCAGGCTCGGCCCATCAACGCCTTTTCTACCTGGTGTTTTTTTTTTTACATGGGACCTGGGATCTCAACTTAAACATAACTTAAGGGCTGATGAGATGATTCAGCGGTGAAGGCTCCTATGGGTAAACCTGGTAATCTGAGTTTGATCCCTAAACATCATAGGGTGGAAGGAAAGAACCACCTCCTGAAATTGTCTTCTGACCTTTATATACACACACAAAAAGAAAAGCAAACTGAAAAATAATACATTTGAAACACTATCTTATTAATTTTAGTACATTCACGAAGAGTTCAGTTAACTCTACTGCAGAGTTTATCTCTATAAACAAGAAATACTACTGAGGCTGACAGGGCAGCTGGGTTACGCTAAACGCAGTCAGACAATAGAGCTTCAGGAACAAGCTCTGCAAAGCCTAGTCTAAGACAATGGATAATTCATTTAACTTCACTCCGCCTGTTTTCCTCTGTGTTAAAGGGTATTGTCTTCACAGGACTTTAAAAATTGAGTAAGATATTGCACGTAAATATGCTTTGTGCAGTGGGAAAAGTAGGAAAATACAGGTTTTTTACTGTTACATTAAGAGACAAGGAATTGCCCCATAAGGAAAGAGTAGAAAAATTACAAGTTAGAATGCATAATTTACCAAAGTAATAAGCTCTTCTGGAGGGGAAAAAAATAGCACCAAAGGAATTTGAACTAAGAATAGAAATAGAAGAGGGAAAAATAAAAGGTTAGAACAGGGAGAAGAATCACAACTGCTTAGAGTTGTGAAGACTTAATATCGTTATTAAAAAAACTAATGAGAAGAAGAAATTCAATGACCAATGGCCACAGCCTTCCCCCTCAATAAAAACATCCGGGCCATGAACTTCAGCAGACAAATGTCAACACACCTCATGGATACCAGAGCAACTGATCCAGCACAGGGGCTAAAATCACAGGCTTTGAGGCTGTTAGACTTAAGGTTCTAAATGTCTTTTTGTTGAAAAGTGACCAAGGGTAAATTTCCTGATCTCTCAAATCCAGTTGATCCACCTTCCAAGTAAAACAAACCAATCAGGATTTTGTGAGGATGCAGTGACATGCAGTGTTTGGTATGCAGTTGGTCAGTTAATGCTCAGGAATGTATTTTTCCGAGGATCGATCCCAGATCAAATGTGTGCTAAACAATCACTCTGGCACTGAATTACATGCCAATCCAAAAATAAAATCATATCCTTTTTTAGGATGCTTGGTTTGGAAAAAACTAATCTACAAAGACACGACTATTTGGTGGTGGTGAAAGTAATAGTGATGAGTTGTTTTGAGACAGGGTCTCCTGTAGCCCAGACTGGCCTCCAAATCCTTGTTATATAGCAAAAGTTGACCTTGAATTATTTATCCTCCCGTTTCCACCTCCCCAGTTCTGGGGTTACATAAATGCAGCACCATGCCTAGGCACCTACTTATTAAAGTAATAGCTGTCCAATCTATGCCACCTAAAGAAGGGAGAGGGCACCAAGAAATACCTAGATATGGTGATTCTACAACAATAGCTATGCATAGTAAAAGTCTGCAAGGATCAGTGCAACAGGACTATACGGCACACTTCCTCTGTTCTGGGGAATCTGGCATATTTATCATAAGTTTCTTCTATGCCTGACTGCCACGTATCATCAATTCCTGAATCATGATGCTCAGCTCTGAGCTGACAGTTGTCAGCTCTTGTACTGCCCTGTCTGGTTCCAGCTCTTTAGAGTAAGCACCCAGTAACTTGCAGCTGCCCCACCCCTTTCCTGGAGCCAGAAAGAGAAGCACAGAATATCAAAAACCCTCATATCATATGCCAACTGAGTTAGGCGTTGCCTAGACAATAAGGGCAACATCTGAGAGCAGCCATCTGTGTTATCCTAGACACCCCAAGAGGAGGTTAGGCCCTTGATTGTGCTTGTACCCTGACTGAGTGTTGGTACCCACAGAGAAAAATCTACCCAATGTCCTTGAAAGCCAAATAGGGGTGCTGTTTCTTTGCCTTCTGGTGCTAAATCCTTATGTCCAAATTCATTGTGTGTGTGTGCGCGCACACGCGTATGTTGTCTCACTGGGAATTGAACTAGAGTCTTGCCACTGAGTTTTCCCCTTCCTTTTATTTTTTTTTTTTTAATTTTCATTTTGAGACAAGGTCTCTCCAAGTTGTCCAGGCTAGACTTGAACTCATGGCAGTCCTCCTGCCTTAGCTTCCCGAGTGCTAGAATTACAGGCATGTATCACCACACCTGCTTTATATAGCTGTAACTGGATATTGGTCAGGTTTTTGGCAGTCCAGCATCAAACCCCCTTTCTTTGCTTACAAAAAATCCCCCTTCAGTTTCCAGTATGCAGAGCCTTCCTCTTCCTCCTTTATTTGCTTCCCAGGCAGTTTCCTGACTCCACCCCACCTCTAGGTTGTAGGGACATGAGCAAAGGTCTACTAATTAAAAGAACCAGCCCAGCCCAGCCCAGTGTGGTGGCTTATGCCTGTAGTCCTAATCGCTGGGAAGGCTGGTCAGGAGGGTCGCTTGAGCCCAGAAAATCAAGGCCAGTCAAAGCAACATTGAGACACCACATCTCTCTAAAGAAAATGAATGGGAGGAAAAGGAAAGGCAAAAGGGGAGGAGGATCAAAACCTTTATTCCTTGTCTATTGTCACAAGAAGCAGACACAGCCAGAGATGTCCTGGAAGGGCACGTGGTCTCCAGGGCACCTCAAAGGTAGATGGGATTCCAGGTCCAGCGCTGGGCACACGCTGCTGAGAGCTGCAGAGTTCTAGTCCAGCAAGAGCCATAAGAGTCCTGTTCTTTGGCCTAACAGTCTGAATTCACAGTCTGTTTCTTTCTTCTCCCTCCTACCCCCTCCCATTAATTCCTGAGGTTGGCTTTCTAGCCTTTTAATAAACCTGAGAGCTCCTGACTAGCCTTTCAGTCAATGCATGTACTGCTTCTCAGTGCCAAGTCCTTTCTTGTTCCAGTGACAACCCCCCTGACTGACCTAACTTCATTCTAGTAGAACTTTCTTTAGCATTTGCTTCATGTCCATTTTCTCTTTCCCATTGTTTACTGCCCTTGCCACTTGAAACCTGCAGTACCTCAGCTCAGACTTGGCTCCTGTCCTCAGACTCTCCAAGGCCATTGCAATTCCCATCTTCCTTCGACTCCACCATCTCCCTCTGGCACCCACCTAGCTCAGATACTCTGTGCTGCCAGCCCATCCTGACACCTCAGTGGTGAGCCTAGTACTAGGAGGGGAGAGTCTCCTTGGGGGCACTAAGGGCAAAAGGGTACAGACGAACAGCCAGGAGAACAACAGTCACCCTATTTTTATAGTCTATCTGGTAATCCAAGTTTTCATTTACAGAGTTCCTGTAGTGAGCTAACATTTTACAGGCATGACTCACATTAATTAGATGAGGAAACGGGTATAAAGCAGTTAAGAAAGAGAATGAGATGATGCTGAAACCTCCTTCAAAATAATTGGGAGTGGGAGAGAAAAGTAGAGCAGTGATGACATGAGCAGGACCATAGACTCGTAACTGTTCCAGGCACATAATGTGTTTATGGGATGCTGGTACGCTCGATGTACAATTTGTGTACATTTGAACTTTTAAGTAGTTTATTTATTTTATGTGTGTGTATGTCAGAGGGCACTGTGTGTCCCTGTGAAGGACCAAGTGTGACTTTGGGTATCATCCTAGATTGCTTCTCCTCCTCCTTGCTTCGCTCTGGGATTTCCCAAACTCTGCCCATCAGGACCAGAAGTGCAGGCCTCTGCAGTTTCTGCCTGGTGTTTTTTTTGTTTTGTTTTGTTTTGTGTTTTTACATGGGACCTGGGATCTGAACTCAGGAACTTCTGCTTGCGAAACAGTCTTAACTCCTGAGTCATCTCTTCAGCCCTAGATTTGAACTTTTTCCTAATTAATTTGTTTTCAGGACTGGGGATATAACTCAGTGGTATCATGCTTGCCTACATATTGTGAGGCTCATGGGTTCAATTCCCAGGGCTACAAAATAAAATAATCAAATAAATTCAACTTTACAAAGCCCTGTGAATAATAAGTGGTGCCATTAGGTTTTGTTCTAAGGTCTCGTAACCTCTACAAGGGGTCCTGGGTGACAGTCTCAAAATGATCTCAGTAGAAAGGATGAGGGATTTTTCAGAGAATGCAAGGGGGACGCCAAAGACTGTTAACTGTGTTCGCGTTGCTCAGCAGAGGCAGCACACAACGCAGCCAGGTAGTGATTCCCCACCCAGAGCTGCGGCGCTAACGGGCTCAGCCTGCTTGGAGGAGGTGCAGGCGCCACATACAAGAGAATATTTGGCAGCCACCGTTTTCTAAAAACACCCAGGCAACAGCTGTCCTTGCGTTGTCACCTGACTCTGCCAGGCCCTGAATCAGCGCCACACCCCTCCTAGGCTCCCCTGCGAGCCAGATCTGACTTGCCCTTTCCTGGCTGGGCTGACAAGTCGAGCCAGCCCAGCCCTGTTTTGTCCCAGCGTCTTCCTCGGTGGGCAGACACTTGCTGTCACGCTCGCCTGGGTTCCACCTGTGAACCGCAGTGACAACTCATGCCCCAGGAGTTAGCCTTGAAGAGTGCCGAGAGATCAACTGCCAGAGTCCTCTGACATAGACAGGGCTCCGGAAACAGTCCCTGGACGGAAAGGATAAGCCAGACACCGGCATCTCCTGCCATCTGCCAGAGCCTTTCTGCTCTGGATGTCTCTGGGACTTACTTTAGGAGAAAAGCAAAAATAATGTAAAAACATCCCTTTGGGTTGGAGGTTGGCTCGGTTATGCAAGACAAGTGTGAAGACCTGAATTCAGAACCTACGTCAAAAATGCCAGTCTTGGCTATTGGGGGCTTAGCTCAACTTGCCACACAAGGCAGAGAACAGACTCTGAACCCCAGAACCCCTATAAATGCTTTTTATATGGCTTTTCACTTGTAATTCTAGCCTTGAAAGGCAGCGACAGGGGATCCTGAGAACAAGATGGCCAGTAAAACTAGCTATATAGGTGAAGACTGAGACACTTAACCTCAAGAAATAAGGTGGAAGGAGCACTTGAGAAAGATTCGTGCATGTACACTACACACATATGTACATGAAAATTGGAGGAGGGGACAGGCATGGTGGTACATGCTCACAATCCCAAGGGGAGATGGAGATAGGCGGCACCCTAGGGGAGGTCAGTAAACCTAGCCTAATCAGTGAAAGACTGTCTCAAAAAACAAGGCAACCCTCCAAAACTGATACAACCACAACAATTGAACACACAGCAGGAGTGGATACAGACATTGAGCCTATAGAGGGCTTCTCTGGCCAATGAGTAGCATGAGCCGAGGAGGAGCTCCCTGTGGGGCCCTGCAGAATCCTGGTGAACAGTGAGCTACTTGCAGATTCAAAGAAGTGGACAAAGGTAGTTGTGGACCCACAGTAGAGCCCACTAAGCTCCCAGAGATAATCCCAAACCCAGGCACTAGTTAAATCAGTGGGACACAAAACAAGACAAAAGAGCTGACTGTGGAAGATTTGAAGGGAAGAAGAGGTTGTACGAGGGGTTGAGAGGGATAAGAAAAAGGTAGAGGGAAAAGAAATCAGAATCCATAATATACATGAATGAGATTGTCAAAGAGCAAAATTCACCAATAAAGTGGGGGGAAAAGGTGGATGGCACCTGAGGGAAGACATCACAGGGAGAACTCTGACCTACATACATGTACTCACATGTGCATCTGCAAGCACACATGAGTGCACTAAATAAATAATAGAAAAGGGAAGAAAACACCTCCTGTCCTACAAAACAAGATTCTACCCGTGTTCAATCCCAAAAGGGACCTGGGCTGAGCTATGTGGAGCCCAAACCCTGCGTTGTTTCTTCCTAGAAACGCTCAGGTGTCCACTCCCTTTCCTTCTTCTATACCAGGCGATTGGTCTTGGCTCTCATTCCTGCTCACTTTCAAATCCCAAAGTATTTGTGACTAAGAAGATTTACAGAAGGCTTCATGGGAAGATGCAGAAGAGGATTACATCATACGCCTCAAAAAAAAAACTTAATTAGATTCCTTCATTGGACAAGCTAGACCTGTTTTCCCTTCTCCAAACCTTTCTCCTTAGCACCATTCTGCTCATTTCCTCTTCCCCTTCTAAAGGTAACAAAATAACGTTACTGGTCAGTTTGCACTGTTATTGGCAGATGCACATGTGATAAGATGTTTTCAAACGATGTTGTAATCCTACAACAGAATGAAGTCCAACCATCCCAACTTCTGAAATTCTCTTTCCTGACAAACTGGTCAGCAATGATCCAAATTTATATGCTACATTCAGGAACAGCAACAAAAAAGGCCTGGAGGTCACCTGAAAAGCAGCCATCTGTTATATTCCAAGCATGTTTCTTGTAAGAGGAGAGCAGCATCTCCACTTCTCCCATGGTAATACAACCATCCCAATAGTAAGTGTTTCTGGGGCTGGGAATATAACTCAGTGGAGCGCCTGGCTGTCACGAAGGAGGCCTGGGCTCAATCCCCAGCACCACATAAACCAGCTGTGATACTTCCCAGCACTCGGGAGGTGGAGGCGAGAAGATCAGACGCTCGGAGTTATTCTGAGCCACATAAGGAGTTTGAGACTAGTGTGGGCTATATGAGAACCTGCCTCAAAAAAATATATTCTTTCTGTGGATGACGGTGGCCAGTCCTGTAACCCAGCTAGTCAGGAGGCTGAGGCAGAAAGATTGTAGATTAAAATCCCACCTTGGCTACAGAATGAGTTCAGGAGTAGCATAGGTAATTTAATAATCCACGCTTCCTTCCTTTTTTTTTTTTCTTTTTCTCAATGGGGTCTCATATAGCCAGAATAGCCTTACTCTTATCTCTTGACCCCCTCCTTCCATGTCCCAAGTACCGGGATTACAGATGTGTACCACCACACTCGACTGATTGACCCAGTTTCTAACTTCAAAAGGGGTTTAAAAAAATAATAATCCATATCCACTACCAAAAATCCTATGGATAAGCCCATCACAAAGATTAGTATTCATCTTTGTAATAAACGTGGAATTTTAAGATTAAAAAAAGGGGGTAGGGAGATGTCTTTGGCTCATCTTTACCTTGAAAGCAAAAGGATCTGAGTTCAGATCCCCAGATCCCACATAAAAAATACCCGATGGAAATGGTGGCAGTCTTCAATTCCAGTCCTGGAAGGTGGAGCCTGAGAAACCCAGAGCAAAACAATGAGGTAGAACAATCCAGGGTGATTCCTGATGTCACCCTTGGGCATTCACAGGCACATACACTCAAGTGCCTTTTACTACACACACACAAACACACTCCTGCTCAGGCAAAAATAAAATAAAAATCCCAGGGCTGGGATATATCTCAGTGGTAGAGAGCTTGCTTCGCATTTAAGGGGCCTGGGTTCAATCTCTGGCTCTGGAAGCTCTGGAATGTGTGTGTGTGTGTGTGTGTGTGTGTGTGTGTGTGTGTGTGTGTGTGTGTGTGTTTCCCAAATGTTTATTTCAAACAAGACACAAAGCTAAGCATCTAACAAAATGAATTAATATAATACAGCTCATTAGTAAATATGTAATAGTCTTTTGACTGTGAGTTAAATCATACCCTTTGATTGTTTTTGTCTTATTTTTGATGCTGGAGGTTGGGCCGAGGCCTTCAGCCACATCAGGAAGGCCCTCTGCCACTGAGCCTCACCCCCAGTCCTGTGTCGTAACCTCTAAGCCACTCATTTGTTTGCATTGTTGTTTTTTTCTTTTCTTTAAAGACAGGGTCCCACAATGTGGCCGTGTCTGGCCGCTGGTCTGGAACTTGCTATGTAGACCAAGCTGCCAGGCTCGCCTCGAACTTGCTGTGATTTTCCTTCCTGTCTCCCAGTGCTAGGATTATACACATGCACCACTATACCTCCTGACCTGAGTCATCCCTATTCATCTATGCATATGTGTATTCACATGTTTGGTTCATATATATGTAGTAAGAGAGAGAATATGTCATGGAGCAAGGGTAGAGATCAGAGGACAACTTGGGGAAGTCAGTTGTGTCCTTCCACTATGTGAGTTTCTAGGGAATGAACTCAGGTCACAGCTTTGCAAGCAGATTCCTTGTTCTGTCAGCAATTCTGCCCCATTTTCAGTTTCTATTCCTTGATGACCTCCTAGGACACACACAAAAAAAGGTCTTTCTTCTTTCTATTTTCATTTTCTAAAGACAGGGAACTTACAGTGACTGAGCGACTACAGAACAAACAGATAGTGGTGGGTTTAATCAACGGGCCGGGGTGGTTTATCTTTAAAATATGTGAAATTCTGATCAAAACCTCACTGAGACGCCCCAGTGGAAAACTGTAACCAACAAGGGACACCGTGTGATCCTGGGCAGTGTAACATGAGGCTGGAGGGACTGGCGCGCTGCGTGCGATAAGGAACACTGGGAGGAGAATGGAAGACAGACCAGCAGTGTTTCTGTCTCAGCGACAGGCAGCGATGCCAGCCCTGGGCCAGGCAGGATCCTGCTTGGCAAGGGATGTCTGTCCTCGAGTAGGAAAGCATGACTCACTCGGGTGACCACAGCTCAGCACCGTAGTCTCTTATGACTCCACGCTCACCAAGCAACTCTTAGATTGACAATAGGCTTCTGAAGCACAACTTCCCAGAACTCAGAAGGCGCTGACCAGCGTTTCTCAGGCCTGTGGTAATTCCAGTTCACAGAATGAATGAGTAGTGCTGCATCTACTTTCTCCCTGTGGAGTGAGTTTATGAAAATGAATGCTTACCAAGCGCTATCTATGTGCCAGGCGTTGGTCAGAGACCTTATGACACAGTCAGATAAGATCCCTGTCCTCAGAGTGTGTACAGTGCTCAGTGGGTGACACAGAGCAAAATAAAGCAAATATATCTATAGGCCGCTTCCAACTGCGGTCGAACCTACCTAGGCTTACTGAACTCTTGAAATAGAGCCTGCTGTATAACTGGTTGGGAGACCCTCCCACGTCCTCCTCACCAGGAAGGTTTAAAAAGTTGTAGCTTGTGGGCAAGTGGTGCATACCTGTAATCCCAGCATTCAGGAGGCTGAGGCAGGAGGATTGAGTTTGAGGCTATTCAGTTCAACAAGACTCTGTCTCCAAAAGAAAAGTAATTGTAGCCCAACTTGAGCAGATTCGGTGTCCTATTACATTGGCTGTGTTTCAGTCGCTAGATCGCTAGATGGGAGACATCCTTACACCCCTGATCCCACCCTTGTTCCTGCTGGTCCAGCCGCACAACCTCCATCTTCTCCATCTTGTGTTCTAAGCTGATCTCAAGCATCCTTTCATTGGACTCACTGCCTGAACCTCCTCCCACGGCCAAGCATTGCATCAGGAGCGGGACGCAGAAATGGATAAGACTCCGTCCCTATTGACGGTTTAGGAGAGGTTCACACAGTGCGGTTCCTCAGCTTATCTTAAGGGCTGGCAGAGAAATGAATGTCGGCCATGTGTGCTTGGATAGCAGAGGGATCCCAGGTCACACGGGAGAGAACAGTCATAGAAAGTTTCCTCGAGGAGAAGATATGTTATGATTTAGTTTGTTTGAAGGTCTCATGCAGCCTAAGATGGCCTCAACCTCACTATGCAGGCCTTGAACTCCTGATCCTCCGATCTTCCCCTCCCAAGTGATAGGATTACAGGTGTTCAGCACCATGCTCGGCTAGGAGAACATTTAAACGGGAGATTTTTTTTGTCGTTATTAACATTTTGAGTCAGGGTGCTGTTTTGTAACTCACCTGGAACTCACTGTGTGGCCCGAGCTAGCCTCACATTTCTATTTATTCTCCTGTCTCAGGCTCCTGAGTGCTGGGATTATAGGTAGGAGCTACACACATGGCAAAGTGAGTGTTGTTTTGGTGTGTGTATGGGGGGACACACACGCCCTACTAAGTGTGCCCATGTTGGTTTTGGTTGGTTTTGGTTATCCGCCTTGTCACACCCTAGTTATTTTGTATGCGTACACAAGCACACGTGATACATGAGTATGGCATATGTGTACCATGATGCATAAATGGAAGTCAGCAGGTGCCTTGCGTCAGTTTTCACCACACACTTTCATGTGGGTTCCCAGATTCAAACTTAGGTCATTGTGTTTTCTTTCACCCTCTGAGACATCTTGTCCACCCTTCACCTTAATTTTTGGATTCAAGGTCTCTCACTGAACCAAATCTCAATGTTTGGCTAGACTGGCTAGCAGTCAAGCCCTTGGGGTTCAGCTGTCTACACTTCCAACACACCAACACTAGAGTTACAGGCATAAGCCGTCACACCTGGCTTTTTAGATGAATGATAGGGATCTGAACTCAGGGCCTCATACTGTAAACAAGTCCTTTTTTTAGATGGGTTCAGTTTACCCACTGAACATTCTTGCCAGCCCCTAAAAATTGAGAGTTTTTAAAAGTAATTTCTAAAACAGGTATGTTGGTGTACACCTGAAATCCCAGTACTAGAGAGGTCAAGGCAGGAAGAACCCAAGATCAAGACCACCTGGACTATGAGATCCTGTTTCAAAAATAAAAAACAGGGCTGGAGAAATGGCTCAGGGCTTAAGACTCAGCCTTGCAAAATCCTAAATTCGGATCCTAGGCCCCACATAAAAATGCCAGGCAGAAATGGCCAAGGCCTGCACTTCCAGCCCTGGTGGACAGAGCCTGGGAAATCCAATAGGGAAGCAAGAAGGAGGTAGAAGCAATCCAGGATGATTCCCGAAGTCACCCTTGGCCCTCCACAGGGACACATGTGACCTCTAATACACAACATACTAATGAATGAATAAACAAATAAAGTTTAAATAAATAACTATATAACAAATTCAAGGCCAGTCTGCACTTCATGAAACTCTTGTTTTTAAGTAAATTCTGTTGTTCATTTGCTTACAAAGATAACAGAGAATGAAAGCACCTGACATTTTGGTGGTAGGTAATCCTGCCAGTCACAGCACATGGGTGCACAGAGGACAACTTTTGGAAGCCAGTTCTCCTCTTCCACCATGTGGGCTTCCAGGTATTAAACTCAGGTTGGCGGGTTTGTGAGCAGACATCTTACCTGCTGCCTATCTAGCCCACCCTCCCGGAACTTACTTTTGAAGGGCAAAGAATTGCCTAGACAGTGAAGGCTAGAACCGTCTTATGGCTGTCTGTAAAAGCCTGATATAACAGATGAAAGCATGAGTTTGCACTTATTTCACTCACTGAAATGTCCCTGACACCAGCCAGTACATGCATAAAGCAATTGCTCAACAAGCATTTGTTAATTGACAAGAAAAATGAAAGGATCAAGATGTAATGGATGGGGCATGGTGATGCATGCTTGTGATTGCAGCACTAGGAAGGCAGAGATAGGAGGACCAGAAGTTTAAAGTCACCCTGGGTTACTGGCCTGGGCTACACAACATCCTGTCTCAAATAAACAAAGCAGGGGGGTAGCTCATATCTATATCCCAGCACTTGGAAGGCTGAGGTGGGAAGAATGAATGCCTTCTCCCCTCTTGCTTCTACTCAAGTGATTGGGATGGTTTCTCCCAGGAGAAAAAGGATCTTTACTATTCCTTTTCTTTTTTAAAAAAATTTTATTATTTCACGTAGGGGAGAGCACACACATACCACAGTGTACATGTGGAGGTCAAAGACAACTTGAAGGAATCAGTTCTCTCCTTCCACCATGTGGCTTCCAGGGATTGAACTCAGATCTTCAAGCTTGGCCAAGATCTTTTCCATTTTTCTGGCCCGAATTTTTAATTAGCAACTATGGTGTTAGGTTTCATTATGGCATTTTCATACAAAACTTTGCTTTTACTGATTTTTTTTTTCTCCTTGGTTTCGGGTATGTGTTCAGTGGTATGACAACCACCTGGCACACGAGGGGTTGCCAGTTTAAGCCCTGGAGCTGCCAAATGGAAAATCACAACCAAAAGGTTACTTTAGGTGTCTGGAAGTATCTCAGTGATGGGCCACTAACGTAGCACTTAAGGAGTCACCAATTCACACCTGAACTGAGAGATGGAAAACAACTTCCTTCGCTCTCTTCCCCAACCCACACCCCTTGTGTGCTTCCACCCCCACCCCCACGTCTCTTTTAGGTGTCATGTCTGCTGCAATCCTATTGCCCTCCCCACCCCCATTTCTTCTGCCCCCATAACCTCCTATCTAGTTTCACAGCCTACATCCATGCTGACCTCCATATATTCATAGTTACAGATAAAAACCAAGCTCTCCATAGGAGAGGCATGAGATTGCTGTCCAGTTTTAAGGGGGTTTTGGGGATCCGAGGGCAGGTCCTCATGTTTGTGCTACCAGTACATTATCTATCGAGTTACCTCACTACTCTTTTAAGGCAGGGTCTGTTGCTGAGCCCCAGGCTCGCAGACTTGGCTAGGCTCCCTGCCCAAGGAGCTCCAGGAAACTACCTGTCTCCGCCTCACTGGCATCGGGAATACAGACATTACCACGCCCGATTTTTGTTTTTAATACAGGTGCTGAGGATTTGAACTTGAGTCCTTCTGCTTAAGCAGCAAGCACTTACTGTGCCAACTGAACCATTTCCCTAGCCCCCTGCAGGCCTATTCTAGTAAGTAAATTTATCGTTGTTGGAGCCCAGCATGCCTATAGCAAAGTGCACAGATCCTAAGTGTGCAGTTCGATAAATTCTCAACAGATGAACACCCGAGATTGTATCAGCTCACCATCTCAAGGGTTTGGTTTCAGTTAATGGTCTCTCGAAGTTATGACTTTGGACCTGTGGCAACATATTACATGCAACGCAGTGGGAATATATAGTAATAGAGACCTGTAGACCTCACCGTGGTCACCAGACAAATAAGGAGTGAGAAAGACCCCTTCCAAGCCATACTGCCGATGATCTAACTCTGTGTGTGTGTGTGTGTGTGTGTGTGTGTGTGTGTGTGTGTGTGTGTGTAAGCTGGAGTCTTCTTTCATTGCTCTCCACTTTTATTATTAACATAGGTTCTCTCACTTGAACCCAGGGCTTACTGACTTTCTAGCTTAGCTATCCAGCTTGCCCTGAGTATTGTGTCTCCTGAGTGCTGGGGTTATAGCTTTTACATGAGTTCTGGGGATGCAAGCTGTGGTCCTCATATATGCAAGGCAAGCACCTTGTCCATTGAAATATCTCCCCAGCCCCAGTGACCCGCCCCAGTGACCCACCTTCTTCCAACTAGTCCCCATCTCTTAAAGATTCAGCCTTCTTCCAATAGGGTCAGAGGATGGTGACCAAGCGTTCGATACATGGGCCTTCGGAAGATATGCCAGCGTCTCCCTGTAGTAGTGTTCATCACGCTTGAGCAGAGTTTCCAAGCTGCATGTTCCATAGTGAACCAACTAGAGAGGTAATAGGAGGAAAGGCAAAAACACTTTTGGAAAAAGAAACAATATGTATAAAGGAAGTCCTAAGAGGGCTTAGGGATACCTGGTCACAATTGAACACGATTCTTGGAGTTGCTGTTCATTCTTCCACCTATGGGAATAGCGTCGCCTAGGATTATGCAGTGTGCAACCTATGAAGCTGCATGCAACCGTCTACCTGAGATCATCGGGCATGATAAGGACTCTGATGTGCCTGGAAGTCAGGGGAACTAGGAGAAGGAGCAGGAGAACTCATCCAGACATGGGGCAATAGCACTGACTCAACCTTTGTCAGAGACTTGCTTTGAAGCTCAACCCCGCCCGAAACCTCCCTTGTCATATGAGGGATTGTAGACGCTTCTTCCTGTAGAATCCTTCATCCCTGCGAGCCGGCCGGGCTGCCACTGAACTGGGGCTGAGGTGAAATCCAAGCGAGGAAGGAGAAGTGCTGAGCATGCCTCCACTCGCCTTGCCTCACAGCTCTGTTCTCCACAAGTGAAGGAAGAACACCCTGTCCTTCCAGTATCGTCGGCTTCCTCTCTAGTCTGCAGCCTTAGCACTTCCTCTGCTGGGTACACTGGGATCAGAAGCTGCGCCCCACTTACCTGACCCACGGGTTCACCACCACCAAGGCTTCTTAAGGATGCAAGAAAGTAAAAGGAAAATTCCAGTGTTCCCAGGTGTCTCTCGGCAGGAGCACCCTGGGGAAAACGTTTGCAACAGGAGGGATAGTTTCGATCCTTAAATCTTCTTGAGAGTTTGGACGACTAATGAACCAGGAGTGATGGCACACGTCTGTAATCCCAACATCCAGGAGGTGGAGGTAGGAGGTAGGAGTAGTTCAAGGCTGGCCTGGCCTTCATAATGCGTTTGGGACCGCCTAGGCTGCATGAGACCTTCAAAATAAATGGTTGAGTGGGCCTCCCAGGTGGGCTAGAAGGAACTAGCCACTGCTTGAGGAGGTGAGGATCGTATTTAAGTTCTGCCTTCCTTCCAGGCCCCTAGATAAAAACTACAGTCCTAGCTGAGCAGAGTGGTCCATGTCTGAGATCTCACACTGAACAGGCCAAAGAAGGTGAATTTGAAACCAGCCTGGATTAGGTAGCAAGATCCTGTCTCAAAAAAGAAGAGAAGAGAGGGAGAGAGGGAAAGAGGAGAAAGGGAAGAGATACATTCTTTGAGGTAGAAAGAGGCTAAGGGGAGGGTTCCACGTGTAACAGAACAAGAATTTCTCTTGACTCTGACTACTACATGCGGATGCACGCTTGCAACAGCACACGTGGAAGACAGAAGACAACTTGCCAGAGTCGGTTCTCTCATCCTGCCGTGTGGGTTCTGAGATCAAACGAACTCCGTTCATTAAACTTGATGGCAAAACACCTTTATCCCCCCTCAGCCATCCTCCAGCCCAACAAAGTATTTTTAAAAATAAAAGTAAAATGAACAATTAACTTATTTAAAAATCAGCCAGTAAGGAGGGGGTGGCTGGGGAGATGGTTCAGAGGTTAAAGCTTTTGCCTCACAAGCAGTAGGACCTGAGGTCAGATCTTCAGATCCCATGCAAAAATGTCAGGTAGATACGACAGCAACCTGTAATTCTGGTCTTGGAAGGCAGAGCCTGGGAAATCCCAGAGCAAAGCAATAGCATGGAAGAGCAATCAATTCAGGATGATTCCTGGTATCATCCTTGGGACACACAATCAAGTCCCCCCCCACACACAAAAATTAAATAAATACATAGCAATGAATGTGCTGCCACTTTATGTGTGTTTGATGGTAGCTGAGGGAGCACAGAATGGCAGGCACAAGCTCTTCTCTTTAGGAGGCTACTAGCTAGGGGAAGGAGATAAATGTGCAACTCTGAAGGAATAGTACGATGACATGCTTGTTTCTATTTTGAGACAAGATTAAAATTAGCATGAACTCCCTGAGCAGACACCAGCTGGGCCTCAGGGAGACTGTCGGGCACCCCTAGGAGGAGAAGGAGCTATCCTGGGACAGCAAATGGTTTTCAGTTCACCCTCGAGGGGAGACAATCTGTGGGAGAACTGACAGTCAGACTCTAATACTCCTAGCATACAAGCAGAAGGACGATGAAGAACTACACTAATTAGGTGTGGCTGTCATTTACAGGTATCAACTTGACTGTTGAGAATTAAGTGTCTGGGCAGACCTTTGAAGAATTATTTAGTTAAGGCAAACTCTGAACCAGTCTATGGGCAATTATCTAACTGATGGAAGAAGACACAGCCCATAGCGTGTAGGCCCAGTCCCTGGGCAGGGGGATAGTGTACAGAGAGAGAAATGGTGGGTTTTCAGCAGACTAGCAAGTTAGAAGTATGCCCCTCTCTCGGCCCTTCCAGTAGATGTGACATGGCCAGTTCTCTTGGTTGTTGGTTGGTATCACTTTCCTGCCCTAACAGACCATAACCTGAAACTATAACCAAATCCCTTATTCCCCTAAATGGTTGGTGTCACATGTTTATTACAGCAAAGTAATTATGCAACCAAGACAAGTGGTAAATCATATGTCTCAACCAGGTACCCACGAGGCTCCAAGAACCGGAAAAAGTCCAGTTGTCCCCAAAGCTAGGCCTGCAGGGAGGGTGTGCTTTAGGTAACCAACCGAAGGGCATTCTGGAAGGGAGAAAGGCAACGGATGTTCCATCAGCGCTTCCAGATCTGCTGAACCTGAACATTCTGGAAAGATCATAACCCTGATCTCTTTTAATCTTGTCAGCTCTCTTGAGCATGGGGTACCACAGAAATTGGCACAGGAAACAGAGAGCAGACAGTATCTGGATCTTCCCCTCTTCTACAACCGCAACCTGGATTTCCTTGGGGAGAATCCCCCCCCCTTCCCATGACCAATCTTGGTCTGACACCACTGTGACTCCAGAGTTGCCCAACCCAGACCTGGCTCACCACTGGCTAACATGGTCTAGGGCAGGACATGTGACCCAGAGGGAGTGAGACTGGCCACATATCCCAAATCATTGCCAGGACCGCTGGCAAGGAGAATGAAGCCAACACAGGAACATAGAGCCAAGATCACCATTTCCTGGCGACATTCTTTGGTTCCTGGATCTAGCTATGCCTGAAGCTAGACTTCCCCTAGGGGGTTTTCAGAGGTGAATCAACAGATTTCCTTCATTTAGGCTGGTTTGCATTTGATTTCTGTTACTTGCCACAGAAAGAGTTGCCACACATTCAGAAAACCTAATGTTAGGGCTGGACTATAGCTTAGTGGTAGAGTGCTGGTCTGGCTGACGTGTGGGAAGCCCTAGTTCAGTCCACCAGAATGATTGGCAGAGGATTAGAATACAGATCGTATGTCTGAGCTCCTGCTGTTAGATGAAGGTAGTAACAGAGAGAAAGCCGTGTGCAGGAGGCGGCGTACAAGTCAGTGAGTGACCCCTGCTCAGAGGATAGGCTAGGGAAGAAGAGGGGACTGGGGAAGTCAGCAGACTCTTGAACAACTTGAAAGAGGAGGTTAAAGAACGTAGGATGTAGCGGCACAGCAAGAGGATTGATTGCAAACAAACCTGGTGACCTGAGTTCAATTTCTGGAAGCCCACACAGTGGAAGGAGGAAACTGACTTCCTAAAGTGTCCTCTGACCTGTACTCATTTATCATGCCCTGTATGTGTATTCTCCCTTTCTCTAATAAAATGAAACCGTTAAAGGGGGGGGAGGATTGTGTAGTTCAGTGCAGAGTACTTACCTAGTGTTCTGAGGCCCTGGCTGCCATCTCTAATATCACATTAGGAGAAGAAAAGAAGACCTTGGACGTCTCTCTGGTGGCCTGCTGTCAGTCTCAACAATGTAGCCCTTTCTCATCTAGCCCCTTGCAGGGAATAACGTTATCATGCTACTGTGGGGGATGAAAAGATAATGAATACTTAAAATACTGGCCAGGCCTTGTGATGGACCCGTGTGTCCCAGCACTTGGAGGTGGAGCAGGAGCTCAAGGCTAACCTTGGATACACAGAGAGATATAGGCCAGAATGTGCTACTTATGACCATCTCAAAGAACAAACAGAACTTTACTGTTTTCTGAGAATTTTTTTTTACTTTTTTTATAAAGCATGCCAAGATGCTTCTACAATTTTGTTCAAATAAACACAGAACCTGGAAAAGCTATTGTTGCTATTGAACTGATATTGTGTGTGTGTGTGTATGTATCATTATTGGCATATTTATTTCTATGTGTATAATTTGAATTTTTGCAAACTTTAGCTGCGCTATTAATTTTGAAACAAAATAACCCAGTTACCATATTCTATTGATATTACACAGAAATTAACAGCCACATTAGTTTGGAAATGTTAAACTTACTTTTTTCCCACTTGTACAACATGAAGTCTTATCTCCATGAGTTGATTACAGAAACTAATAAGTTATTCTGTAAATAATGAAAATCCTCAAGCTGGAAAGATGGCTCAGGGGTTAAGCCTCTGCCATGTAACCAAGAAGGTCCTGAGTTTGGATCTCAGATCTCACATATGCCAGGTGCGGCAAAAACTCCAAATAAAGAAGAAAAAAGAAAAAGAGAAAAGAAAAACCAAACAATAATAAAAGCCAACAAGGGACGGTCTTGAATGCCGGGTCATCTTCCCTTCCCCTCTGCAGTCCTGGGATTCTAGCATGTACACTTGGCCCACGTGTGTTCATTCTAAATTTCCTTATTTTACACACTATTCTGAATAAGTGATATAATGCATAAATTCTTAAAATTTTTAATTTTTTTTATTAGAGAGAGAGATTAAGCAGAGGTGCTAAACAAATGTGCATCCACATGTGTGAGGAGGTCAAGGGACAACCATGCGGCTTCCAGGAATCGTACTTACTTTGCCAGGTTTATGTGCAAGTGCATTACCAATAATCTTTTTATTTATTTATTTATTTTTGTGCGTGTGTGAACGTGCATCTGCATGTGTGTGTGTGTGTGTGTGTGTGTGTGTGTGTGTGTATCAGAGGTCACTGTGTGTACCTGCAGAAACCCAGGGGTGACTTCTGCAATTATCCTGGATTTGCTTCGCTCTGGGGTTTCCCCGGCTCCACCTTGCAGAGCCGTAAGTGCAGGCCACTGCCATTTCTGCCTGGCATATGGAACATGGGATCCAGAATCTGAACTCAGGTCCTTCTGCTTGTGAGACAGTTTTAACCCCCGAGCCATCTTTCCAGCCCACCACTATTTTTTCTTAAGAGAGAAAAGCATAAAGGAAGTGGAAGCCATGGTCTGCAGAACACAACAGAGGGAGAAGCCCTGGAAGCAGAGTGTGGACCAGAAACAGGTGCAGAGATGCGGCTCGGGCAAAGGAAGACGCAGGGCAGGCAGCGGGAAGAGAAGGTCCTTGTGCGGATGAAGGCAGAGTAGAGGTAACTGCCCAGCGATGGTGATGCCGGCCAAGGTAGCAGAGCCGAGCGTGGGGGCTTGGTTAGGACAGTAAGCTGGGCTGTGGGTTAAGCTGGGCTGCTGTGCCATTTTAGATTTGCTCAAGCAGGAATGTCCAAGCCATGGGTCTAAAGTATCCACCATTTGGTTGGAAGGAACCCAAGTTAGATCAAGGTGGGAAAACTGGAAGTCACACATGAGTTAGTCTATTCTCTGCATCTGGTTTTTTGTTTTGTTTACTTGCTTTGCTTTGCTTTGCTTTTATATACAGATATATTGTTGTTGTTGGGTTGGAGAGATGGCTCAGGGGTTATAACTCTGCCTGACAAGCAGAAGGACCTGAGTTCAGATCCAGATGGAAATGGAGGCAGCCTGCACTCCCTGCTCTGGAAGGTGGATTCTGGGAAGCCCCAGTGTGAAGCAAAATGGAGGTGAAACGATCTAGGATGATTCCTAAAGTCACTCTTGGACCTTCACAGGCACACACAGCCCTCTGATACCTCCCACACGTACACATACCGCAAAAATAAACAATTAAAAAACATATATATTGTGTTGTTTGGGATTGAACACAGAACCTCGCCTATGCTAGGTAAATGCTCTGCCGCTGGGCCACAGCCTTAGCTTCTCTCTCATGTTTCTTCTGCCTCCTCATAGGCTGGCAGAAGTGCCCTGAGAGGCCTGCAGGGAGGGGAGGCCACAGCTGAAGCTGTGAGCCAGGCGGGCTGGACAGAGTCACAGATGCCCGGAAGGAATGAGTTGAGGGGATCGGACCCGGGTCACTGCAGGTCACGCCTCAGATGAGACACAGTTTCTGTGGTCAAGGGAAGCAAAAGAAAAGAGATTAATTTTAGTCTGGGAAGAGGAAGCAGCAAGGGCTGGGAAAGCAGTGCCGCTGGGGTGAGGGTGTGAGAAGTTTTGCCTGGTACCCGCTGTGCCCCCCCAACTGCCTCAGTCCCTCCACTCCCTTGGGGCTGCCCTTGGGGCTGGAGAGATGGCTCAGGGGTTAAGACTTTGCCTTCCAAGCAGAAGGATCTGAGTTCCAATCCTAGGTCCCACATGAAAATGTCAAGGGGTAGGTGGAGCCTGGGAAATCCCGATGCAAAGAAGAAAAGTAGAAGCTATCCAGGATGATTCCCAAAGTCACCCTTGAGTCACCCTTGGTCCTCCACAGGGACACACAGTGTGCTCTCTCTCTCTTTGTCACACACACACACACACACACACACACACACACACACATACACACACACAATAAATAAAAAAATTTTTTTTAAATTGCCCTTGCTTGTGACTCGCCTCCTACACACAACCCCAGCCTGCCTGCACTCCTTAGGAACTCCTTAGGAAGTTCTCCAAGGACTTTATCATGGCCATAGTCTGGCAACATTCTAACCTTGTTTCATTCATCTGCTGTTTATCTGCTCATTTATAACAATACATATTTGTTAGGGGACAGGATCATGGCCACTGTTGGAAGGTACCACACCAAGCAAGACCGAAGGCAGAGGCTTCCTATAAAAACAGTGTTCTGAGGCTGCCCTGGGTCTGATCCCCAGGATCAAGAAGCTGGGCATGGCAGGCCCCTGTAACCCTGGCACTTGGGAAGTGGAGGCAGGAGAATCAGAAATTCAAGGTCGCCCTGGCTACATATTGAGGTAGAAGTCAGCCTGGGCTATGTGAGACTCTGTGGAGAGAAAGAAAGAGAGAGAGAAAGAAAGAGAAAGAAAAAAAGAAAGAGAAAGAGAGAAAGAAAGAGAGAAAGAAAGAGAGAAAGAAAGAGAGAAAGAAAGAAAGAAAGAAAGAAAGAAAGAAAGAAAGAAAGAAAGAAAGAAAGAAAGAAAGACGTGCCGAGCAAATGGCTCCGTATAAAAAAGTGCTTGCGCCACACACACACAGACACACGTCTTGCCTGCTTCCTCACACGCTGTCACGCATGCACACAGGCACAGACACACACAATGGATAAATGTACACTGGTTTTCTTCTGTCCTTTCCACCAAAACCTGGACTTGGGACGCAGCAAGCCAGGCATGTGACCTATATGGGCATCAGCACCTGGGAAGGAAGTTGCCTGGTGCAGCCTACGGAAGCCGGGGAGGAAGAGCAAGCAGAGAGTCCGGAGGTGGCTCCCCAGAGCTTACCAGTCCTGGGGAGTGTGTAACTGAACTGATGGTAAGAACCCAGATGGGAGGTGCATGAGACCGAAATGCCACTCAGACAACGAGGGAGGATGCAGGGGACTGGTCCAAGCTTTCTGGAGACAAGCGCCCCGGGCATGCACATGGGCCACGCGGTGCCCCCTTTATTCCCAGCCTTGCTCCTGGAGCATGCTGCTCCCCGGCTGCCTCTGGAGAGGATCCTCTGGGCAGGAGCCGGCCCCCTGCTGGGGGGGCCAGAGAGATGGGACTCCAGTTGACTCGGCAACCAAGCGGTCTGGTGATAGAAGGCACAGGTTTTTCTTCTTTTTCTTTCCAGGAGATTTATACATCACAAATCAAGAATAAGAAAAAGAAGTCTGGTGAGCTGGCTTAGCGGAGAAGGGACCTGTTGACAAACCCGGCAATCTGAGTTCTATCCCTAGAAGCCCACAGGGCGGAAGGAGAGAACTGGCTTCTGAAAGTTGGCCTTTGACCTCTACCAATGCGCCATAGCATGTATGGCGATAAAGGAAATGAAGAAAAAAGAAAAAGAAATCAAGAAAAAGGGAGCGAAGGAGGATGAAGAGGGGAGGAGAGAGAGTAGGAGAGGAAGGAGAAGATGGAGAAGGCCTTAAAGAGTAACAAGCCAGGAAGACGGTTCATCAGGTAAAAGTTTCCATGTGCCACCCTGGCAACTTAAATTCATCTCCAAGTTGCTCTCTGACCGCCACACACTGAAGCCTGTTCTTTTTCCTCTCTCTCCACACATTGGTACTTGTTGCTCCTCTCTCTCTCTCTCTCTCTCTCTCTCTCTCTCTCAAGTAAGTAAACAAAGTATTTAAAATAAAACAAAGATGATGATAGCAAATGGCCACAGGGTGTTGTAATCCTAGCACTCAGGAGGCGGAGATGGAATGGTCCTGACTTAAAGTCTGAGCTACATAGCAAAAAACAAAACAAGGCAGTAGCCAGGCCAAGGCTCACCTGAACTATAGACCGAGTTCAAGGGCAACCCAGGCAAGTGACTGAGCCCCTGACTCAAAATGAAAAATGAGGTATAGCTCAGTGGTGGAGCTCAGCTAGCGTGAGCGAAGTCCTAGGTTCAATTCCTCAATAAATGAGTAATAGAGGAAGCTAGGTGCTGCCTTTCACCTATAATCTCTGCACTTGGAGGCTGAGGTACTAGGCTCCTTTGGGTTGATGTCAGTCTGGGCTATGTAATGAGTTGCAGGACAGCCTAGACCAGAAACTTCATCTTAAAAAAAATATCTTTTTATTTAGGCGTGATTGGGTCATTGCACTCTTACTTTTTTTTTTTTTTTTTTTAGAGGTCAGAGGACATCCCTTTTGCCATGTAGGCTTCTGGGAGTTGAACTCAAGTCCTCAGGGTTGTGCAGGCACCTTACCCACTGAACTCTCTTACTGACTCTCATTGCTCCCTTGAACTCAAACCAGCTGTGATTATCTGCACAAGATTGGTCACCAACTTCCTGTTACGGATCAGGGAATAGTTGACGAAGCCCCACCCACCCCTGAGGATTTACTCTGTGCGGTTGGTTATTGCTGGGGAAGAAAATCTGCTTTATAATTTTATTATTTATTTGTTGTGTGGGAGGCACAGTGCCCATGTGGAAGTCAGAGAACAACTTTCAGAAGCCTGATCTCTTCTCCTACCGAGCAGACTCTAGGGATTAAACTTGGGTTGTGTGGACACATGCCATCTCACTGAGGAGAGAGATTTTCTTCAGAGGTATAGTTACCCATAAGGTGCTCATGCTTCTGTTAATATTTGTTTCTCCATACTGTCAATAAAATAGTAAAATAGAATGATTCCTATGTGATATTTCTAGTTACATTGTATGTCATTCTAGTCTATTATTCTGAAGTATTTATTGCAACTGGAGATTTGAAATGTTTCCAAGGTGCTCATTGTAATTAAACATGTTGCTGTTTGGGGGGAAAAAAGGTTAAATTTAAAAAGAACAACAGGAGCTAATGAGATGACTCAGTGAGTAAAGGAACTTTCTAGAAAGCTTGATAGCCTGAGTTCAATTCTCAGAACCCCTATGGTGGAAGGAAGAAACAACTCCCCAGGTTGTCTTCTGAGCTCTACATGCCCTCTGGGGATATGCATACTGCAACACACACATACCCTCTGAACAAATAAATAAATGTAAATTTTTAAATTCAAAAATAAAAATAAAGGAAAAACATTTACTCCTGATTGCATTATTTCTCTGCCTAAAGCTCTTTACAACATTCTATTGCTCGTCAGATAACTACACTTCCTCCTCACCCATCTTCCCCTCCTTCCTTTCCAGCCAGATTGAGGTTTGGGGCCTGCCAAGATATTTCCACAGGTCTTATGGGAAGTTGCCACATGGGGTTGCAAAACTGAAGCAAGGTGGCACGGTATGGGCCCATCATAAGGAGCATGGGGAGCTACAAAAAGGGGGAGAGGTGTTGCAGTTCACCTGCACGATTGCTGACAAATGACCATCAAACGACTTAAGGGAACAAGGGGTTTATTGTCTCTTACGATTACTGGTTACAGTTCTCAGTCCAGCTTGGCAGGAGAGCTCACACCGACACCAAGGCTGAGGGAACTGGCCACACCATCTCTACACAACAGCTGAGAGATGGACGATCCTTACTTGCCAGACCAGCATGTCTGGCCAAGTATACAGAAGGATGCCGACTTCCTCAACCGGCTCTCAGTATTTTATTCATCTGTTCAGGGCCTAATCCCACCCACCATGGACTGGACCGTCCCCATCAGCTAGACAATCTCCTGCAGGTTTGCTCTGTGCTTAACTCAGCTATTAACTCTCCACAAATGTGCCCAGAGCTCAAACCCTCAACTATCAAGTTGATACCTGTGCCCAACTATGACAGGAGGTTAGTTGCACCTCTGTGACCATGGATCACAAAGGACTCATATCCTCTTTCTAAGCATTCTTTTCTTCTTTCCTTTTCTTTTCTTTTCCCTTTCTGTTTTTTTCCTTTTCATCTGTATTTGTATGGTGCGTGTACATGAATGTATTTTTTGCATGTGGTGGGTGCACATGTGAGATATCAGGAATCATCCTCAGTTGCTCTTCTACCTCATTGTTTTGAGCCTGGGTCTCTAACTAAATCCAGAGTATTCGACTAGGGCTATTCGAGCTAGCCAGCTGGCTCCAGGGAGTCCCAATCTTTCCCTTTTGGGGCTGGAATTACAAGCAGGCTGCCTACCCATCCAGCATTTTTCCTTGGGAACTGGGGATCCAAATTAGCTGCCTAAATCGTTGGTTCTTACCGTTCAAGTACTTCTGCCTGAGTAAGTCACAGTGGCAAATGTTCCAGGTCCATCCCTCTTGCTTCTTCCTACCTTTTCTTTCCTAATAATTGTAATCACAGTACTTTAAACTTTTCAAAGAATGAACTGGCAAGATGGCTCAGTGGGTAAAGGTGCCTATGAATAAAGCTGGAGACTTGAGTTCAATCCCTGAAGCCCACATGGTAGAAGGAGAGAACTGACTTCTAAAAGTTGTCCTCTGACCTCCATATATACAAGTGTTTTCTCTCTTTCTCTCTCTCTGTCATAAGTAAAATATTTTTAAAAAAAAACTTTTCAGGGGCTAGAGAGATGGTTTAGACTCTGCCTCACAAGCAAAAGGTCCTGGGTTTGGATCTCAAGTCCCACATTAAAAAAAAGAGCCTGGGAAATCTCAGACCAAGGCAAAAAGGAGGGAGAAGCAATCCAGCAAGTCACCCTTGGTCCTCCACCGGGACGCACAGTACCTTCTGATACACACATAAGCACAAGCACATGCATATGCAAAAATAAAAATAAAACTTTTCAAAGTCGTTTTACACATATTGTGTGGACTTACTCCTGACACCATCTCTGAGTGGGCAGCTGTTCAGAGCTGCCCCTTGCTGGACATAGAAGAGCACAGGCTCAGAGGGCAAAGTCACCATGAGGGTCATGGGCGGGCTGTGGCCCAGCCAGGCGGGAGCTCGGGTTTCCTGACTCCAGTGTGGGGCTATTCCGGCTCCCGGGCCGGCCCCTCCCAGCACTTACCAGCTGTTGTTCTCTTGAGATTCTAGACCTTCTGAGGTGAGACGGGATCTCCTGGGGGGATTAGCTTGCCCGCGGTTGTGCTTTCGGGTAGGAGGAGCTGCCACAGAAGACACCTGGGCCTTTGCCAGTGATGCCACAGGCTTGGGTTTCGAAAGCCAACTCCACCCGCTTCGTGCGCCCAGACTTCATCTCTCTGTGGTGGTGGCTTCAGATGTTCATTCTGGACCAGTTTAGAAGCCTTCCTCCTTATATATATATATATATATTTTTTTTTTTTTTAAACAGGGTCTCTATGGCAGTTTGTCTGCATGTTGCTGATAAATTCACTACCAGACAGCTGAAAGGAACAAGGGGTTTTATTTTTGCTTATAGTTCATAGTCCAGCTTGGCAGGAGAGTTTGTACCCACATCAGGAGTGAGGGAACTGGCCACACCATATCATAGGAATTGCTGAGTGACAGGCAGACTTCCTCCGCACCTGCCAGACTGTGAGTCGGCCATGCAGAAGTAGTCAAACTACTGAACCTGCTCTCTCGGTCTTACCCACCGGCACAGGGAATGGTTCAGCCCACTGCGGGCTGGGTCTTCCCACTCCAGTTAGATCATCTCCTAAGTCTTGCTCAGGGATTCTTCACATGGGCGCCCCAAAGCTCAGCTCATTAAGTTGGTATCTGTAGCTAACTGCCAGTCTTGAATTTACCGCAGAGTCGAGGATAACCTTGAATCCCTGATCCTTCTGCCTCCAGAGTGTTGGGCGTATAGGTTCCCTGGTTCTAGATGCGATTCTTGATAATTAATTAAGGTGTTCCGAGACAGGGTCACATAGCCCATGTTAGTCTGGAACTTCCTCTATAGCCCAGGATGACGTTGAACTCTCGACCCTCCTGATTCTGTCTCCCAAGAGTTGTGATCACAGGCCAGTCACACACCTGACTTTATTTTTTCAGCAGGACATCACTTTGCAGCCCCAGCTGGCCTCAAACTCTTAATCATCCCGCCTTAGCTTCCTGTGTAGCTGGGATTACAGGTATCTCTGGGCCTAGCTTGCTTTCTCACAGCCTTGATGATACAGTGCCACTTCTTGGCCTTCTTCTTGCTGGCAGAGTCTTCAGCGGGCACAACACATCACATGGCCAGAGGAGGGAGTGTTTGGCAGATATGATTCCAGCACACAGAAGTCCTATCTTCCCCACAGGCACTGCTCGGAACACTGTGCTCCGGAACACTGTCTGCATCCAGCATTCGCAGTTACTACAAGGCAAAGGAACTCATCCAAGTCCTCTATTGCCCACAGATGGAAAAACAGCATCTTGCAGGGCTGGGGTCGTAGCTCAGTTGGTAGAGTGTTTGCCTAGCGTGTGCAAAGTCCTGGGTTCAATCCCCAGCTCTGAATGCTTGTAACTGAAGCCCTTGGGAGGTGGAAGCAGGAGGTTCATGAGTTTAAGGTCAGCCTCTGCTACATATCCAGTTCTAGGCCAGCTTGGGATACATGGGACCCTGAGGAAGGAAGGAAGAGAGGGAGGGAGGGAGGGAGGGAGGGAGGGGAGGGAAGGAGGGATGGAAGAAGGGAGGAGGAAGGAGGGAGGAGGAGGGAGGGAGGGAGGAAGGAGGGAGGGGAGGGAAGGAGGGAGGGAAGGGGAGGGGAAGGAAGGAGGGAGGGAAGGAGAGAGGGAGGGAAGGAGGGAGGGGAGGGAGGGAGGGAGGGAGGGAGGGAGGGAGGGAGGGAGGGAGGGAGGGAGGGAGGGAGGGAGGGAGGGAGGGAGGAAGGAAGAAAAGGGAGAACTCTGGAGATGGCAGATTTCTGCGGACCTGGAGACTCCGAGGAAGCAGTCTGGTTCTGGAGCCCTGAATCTCCCCAATCTGTCTCAATTTCATTTGACTCTCCTCACTTCTTGTGAATTGCAGCAGGAAACCGTCCCTGCCACATTCCAGAAGCCAAGAGCCCCTGGTCTGATGGCTGATGGATGGTGATGGATGGTGAGAAAAGGTCGCAGGACAGGGAGTGGGCAGTCAGGAACCGAGGACTTTGCTCTACAGAAGAGCCACACAAAGCGGAGCCACACAGGAGCTTTTCCTGCCCAGGTCAGATATCTGGGGAATGAGAGTTAGACCCCTAATCAATTTCTACCTGGATTCTACCATAGCTACTATCTCTCGAGTTAGGGGCTGATATTATGACCTGGAATTTTGTATCCCCCACCCTCCAAAAAAAAAAAAAAAACATATTCTGAGAGCCTAGCTTCCAAAGTGCTAGTGCTAAGGTCAGAGGTCAGGCTGGGCACCCTGGGAGGTCTAAGGTGGAAAGATCGCTAGAGCCCTCAAACAGGATGCCAACCTGGGAAACAGTGAGATCTACAAACAAACCAGAACAGGGCCTGGAAGAGCCCTGTGTTAGCAGCACCCAGGGAGTTGAGGCAGGAGAATTGCTGTTAGTTAGAGACTAGGACGAACTGGGAATCCCTGCCTCAAAAAAGCCGAGAGACAGAGAACTGGAGAGATGTCTTGGCGGGTGCAGCAGTTAGCTCTAAGTGTCAGCTCAACAACTGAGAACCGAGCCACCAGGCACACCTCTCAAGAATTATTTAGTTAAACCTCAGAGCAAGTCCTTCCGTTGTATGGGGGACGTTTCTGTGGGGAAGGTGGATAAGATAGAGAACTGGTTGGCTGGGGCCGACCAGAAAGCTGGGCCCTCTCTCAGCTCTTCCTGTGGATAGTGTGGTAGTTGCCTAGGTTTCCAAAGCTGGTATAACTTTCTTGCCATGATAGAATGTAACCTGAAGCTGTGAACACGGATAAAAATCCCCTCGTCGGGGGTGAAGAGATGGCTCCTGAATTAAAGCTCTTCCTCAAAAGCAAAGGACCTAAGTTCAGATCCCAAATCTCATATTAAAAAAATAATAATAAAATAAAATTTAAAAACCAACAATGTCAGGCGGAAATTGTGGAATTGTGGCGGCGTGCATTTCCAGCTCTGGGAGGCAGAGCTTGGGAAACTCCAGAGCAAAGCAAAGAGGAGGTAGCACTCTCCAGGGTGATTGATGATCCCTGAAGTCCCCTTAGAGCACCACAGGCTCACACAAGGCCCCTACCCCCAAATACAGAAAATCCCCTTGTCCCCCTGAATGGTGGTGTATTCATTCTACCAATTGGAATATGAGACTAGGACCATGATAAAGGTGCCTGTGCGCAGAGCCCCAGAGCCCAGTGAGGAAGGGAACTGACTTCTAAAAGCTGTCCTTGCCCTCCGTGTGAGCGCTCTCTCTCTCTCTCTCTCTAAATTTTTTTAAATTTATTTATTTAATTGTGCGTGTAAGCATGTGTGCGCGACTGTGTATGTATGTGTGTGTAGAACCACGGACGAATTCGGGAACCACCATGGACGCCTCCACCTCCTCCTTGTTTACTTTGCCCGGGGATTCACAGGCTCCGCCCTACCAAGACCGGAAACGCAGGCCGCCCCCGCTTCTGCCCGGCGTCTATACGTGGGGTTCAGGATCCGAACTCAGGACCTTCCGCCTGCAAAGCAGAAGCTTAACCCCTGAGCCACCTCTCCAGCCCCTGTATCCAGCTTTTCTTTTTCTTTCTTCTTTCTTTCTTTCTTTCTTTCTTTCTTTCTTTCTTTCTTATTTCTTTCTTTATTTCTTTCTTACTTTTCTTTATTCTTTCTTTATTTATTCTTTCGTTAGTTCTTTCTTTCTTTCTTCTTTCTTTCTTTATTTTCTTTATTTCTTTATTTCTTTATTTCTTTATCTTTCTTTCTTTTTCTTTCTTTCTTTCTTTCTCTCTCTTTCTTTCTTTCTTTCTTTCTTTTGCTTTTATTTCTTTTTCTTTCTCTCTCTTTCTCTCTCTGTCTTTCTCTCTTTTTCTTTCTTTTTTTTCTTTCCTTTCCTCCCTTCCTTTCTTTCTTCTTTTTTTTTTTTTTTTTTTGGCTGCATGTGCTTGTGTGCCTGTGTGTGTGTGTGTGTGTGTGTGTCCCTATGGAGGCACAGTGGTAACACTGAGATCATCCTGGATTTGTTCTTCCACCTCACTGCTTTGCTCTGGGGTTTCTGAGGCTCCATCTTTCAGAGCCAGAATTGCAGGCCACCACCCTATCTGCTTGGCATGTTGTCATATGGGATCTGGGATTTTTTGTTTGTGAGGCAAAGGCTTTAGCCCCCTAGCCATCTCCCAGCCCAGTTTATTTATTTTTATTTGCTGTCGGAGTCTCATGCACGCTCTGCCACTGAACTAAGCCCTCTGCCAATGAGGTCACTTTACAGAAGGAGGGACTCAGAGTCTCATATATATATTATATCTTGTATCTTTCTGAATTGGGTGTTTTATTGCTAATATTTAATCAAATGGCAAGCATATGATCAATTCAGTGTGGTCTCACAACAAAAAAATCATTTACTCATTAAGCAGTCATTCAACATGACAATTGTGTGGGCTATCAGTAGTGTCAGTCTCCGTTTATTCATTATTCATTCACCATTCATTCATGGTTCCTAGGAGCTCATTATGAACTATGCATATTTCTTTTATTTATTCAAGTGTGTGTGTGTGTGTGTGTGTGTGTGTGTGTGTGTGTGTGTAGAACCACAGGTGAATTCGGGAACCACCATGGACTGCCTCCACCTTCTCCTTGTTTACTCTGTCCAGGGATTCACAGGCTCCGCCCTACCAGGACCAGAAACGCAGGCTGCCCCTGCTTCCGCCCAGTGTCTATACGTGGGGTCTAGGATCCGAACTCAGGACCTTCCGCCTGCAAGGCAGAGGCTTAACCCCTGAGCCACCTCTCCAGCCCTATTATTATTGTTAATGGGTGGATTTTTTGACACTTCTATACATGAATACAATGAATTTGTATCATTTCCACCCCTTACCACCCAATTCCCTCCTGTCCCTATTCATACTGTCTCCTTTCCAGTCGGTCTCCCTCCTACTGTCATGACTTTGTGTGTGTGTGTGTGTGTGTGTGGCCCTGGATTCATCGGGGATGCATGAGCACTTGGGGGGGGGCATGGACGACTTATTAGTGGGTAAATCATTGAGGAAGTAGCTCCCTTTTGTCTGTCTGGCATTAATATTCATTTGTCTCTCAGGGAGATGCAGTGTCTTTTGAGATCTTCCCTTTCCATGGTAAAATGTTGACAGGGCAAATACTATACTATATGCAGCCGTGTCCTGACCAGAGGATACTTTCTGGAAGCATCCCTTCTCACTATCAGGCTCTTACATTCATACCGACCTCCTCTTCTACCCTGTATCCTGAGCCTTGGGACAGGGCAAGGGAGATGATGTCAATGTCCTGTTTAGAACTGAGCTGCCCACAGTTGCTTATTCTCTGCTTTTCGGCCAGCTATGGTTGTCTCCATGAGACACCTCCCATTGCAAAGAGATGCTTTTCAGTCAAGTGTTAAGAGTGTCTCTAATCTATGGGTATAAGTGTTGAGATGATTGTATTAGTCAGGTTCTCTAGAGACTCAGAATCAACACAATGAATATATATATATATGTATATATATATATATATATATATATATATATATATATATATATAATGTATTGAGTTGTTTACAGATATGGCCGAGGTAGTCCAATGAAAGCTGCCAGTAGCTGCTCAGTCCAGTAGTCCAGTAGATGCCTGAAGGCTAGAGGATTCCTAGAGAGTCTTTAGTTTAGTCAAAGACCTAGAGGGTTGGAAGGCTAGAAGGTCGAAGAAGAGAAGACACTGGGCAGCTGGAAGGAAGAGTGATTCCTACCTAACACAACTACAAAAAGCGTCTCTTCTCTTTGGTGGTTCCCTCTTATATGGTCCATTACTGGGAGGTTCCTATGAGATCTATGGAGGTTCCAATGGGATCGAGGGCAGGTATAATCCCTTCAGATGGTCTCATTTGATCTTTCCAGGTATAGTCTCAGCTGATTGTAGTTGATACCAGGTGTGTCAAGTTGACACCCAGGATTAACTATCACAATGATAGAATTGTAGAATTGTTCTTTTTAATATTTACATTTTTTGAGGTTTTACAGCTTTATTGTACACTGTCCAGTTAGTTCTCATCCATGTTAACTGTCTGTAAATTTTTGAACATGGTCACAGGGACGTGGTTTACCAAAGTGTAGAGCTTGTTTGGCGAATCTTCGTCCTCATTGCGTTTTCTGACAAGCGCACACAGATGCGGTATGGAACGTTCCTTATTCCTTTGGCCCAGACAGCTGTGTTGAGCCTCGTGTCGATGCACACATCTGGAGTTCCCATCTCCTTCACAGCGAATTTCCGGATTTCTGTGAGTGCCCGTGGGGCACGCTTCTTGAAACCTCCTCCATGGATGCACTTGTGAATGTTGATGGTGTACTCTCAGGTCACCACCTCGTTGATGGCAGAACGCCCCTTCTTCTTGGCACCCTTCTTTGTGGGAGCCATTCTGCCAGGCCCCTAATATTTACATTTTTTAAGGCAGGGTCTCATGTAACTTAGACTGACTTCGAACTCACTGCATACTGAAGGATGACCTTGAATTTCTGATCCTTCTGCCTCTGCCTCCTGAATGCTGGAATCAAAGATGAAGAACAACTATGCCTCATTCTCTGCAGTGCTGCAAATCTAGTTCAAGACACACATGCTAGGTAAAAGGGATTATACCTGCCCTAGATTCCATTGGAATCTCTATAGATCTCATAGGAACCTCCCAATAATGGACCATATAAGAGGGAACCACCAAAGAGAAGAGACGCTTTTTGTAGTTTTGCTAGGTAGAAATCGCTCTTCCTTCCGGCTGCCCAGTGTCTTCTCTTCTTCGACCCTCTAGCCTTCCAACCCTCCAGGTCGTCATGTTACATTAACAGCCCCATTTTCTTACAGATTTTTCTACTCTTTAAATTTTGGGGAATCTAAGGGTGTAACCCAGTGACTGAGTGCATAGGCAGCACACACAAGTCCCTCAATTTTGATTCCTGACATTGAAAAAATAAATTAATGAAAATTAATACAAATAAACTGACTATTGTGGCACTTGCCTATAATTCCAGAACTTGAGAGGTGAAAGCAGGAGATCAGCATGTCAAGGTCACGCTCAGCTAAGTAGCAAGTTCAAGGCCAAGCAAAAATATTAATTCTTTTATTGGTTGACAAAATCCATTCATCAGAAACTGCAATAGATACAGTTTTTTAAAAAATTAGGGAAAAAGAATAATTGTTTTTTAAAAGTATTTTACTCATTTATTTGAGAGATAGAGAAAAAAAGAGGGAGAGAAAGGGAAGAGAGAGAGAAAGAAAGAAACAAACAAACAGAGAAAGAGAAAGAAGAAAGAAGGAAAGAAAGAAAGAAAGGAAGAAAGAAAGAAAGAAAGAAAGAAAGAAAAGAAAGCACAAACCCACGCCATAGTGCACAGGTGGAGGTCCGAGGACAATTTTTGTAAGTCAGTTCTCCTCCTTCCACTATATGGGTTTCCAGGGCTTGAACTCAGGTCACCTGGTTTGTGAGTAGGGGCTCTACCTGCTGAGCTATCTTGCTGGACCCAAGAAGAAATCTAGACTCGATTAGACATGCATTCCTGCAGTTCATTCCTGCAATCCCAGAACTCGATTAGCTGAGACAGGAGTTAGCTGAGACAGGAGCTGCAGGGTTACCGCCCTGGGCAAGATGGAGCGTTGAAGGCAGCCTAGGCTACATGAGACCCCTGTCTCAGAAACAAAACAATTGAAAAAAATAATAACTCATCTAAACTTGAAGCCAGGCACAGTAACACAGATGAGCAATCTTAGCATCCAAGAGGCTGAGGCAGAAGAATTGCAAATTTGATGCCAGTCTGGGCCACACAGGGAGTGCTAGGCTGCTCTGGCCCACCAAGACACCCTGTCTCAAAAGCAAGAAATCTAATGTCCCCAATTCCATGTCCATGCAGGCAGCACTAATGTGACTTAAAAAAATGAAGAGAAGGGGTGGATATGATCAAGATATATATATAAAGATTTGAACTTATCAAAGAATAATAAAATTATGATTAAATAAAAAACAACAACAAGAAAGTTGAGAGCTGAGGAATTAGCTCAATGGTAGAATATTTGCTTAACATGTGTGAAGAAGCCCTGGGATTCTTAAAAATTCTTGTTAAGTAAGTGAGATTATGTACAGGATCAAGGTTCTTTAAAAATTAAGTTGAGGGCTGGAGAGATGGCTCAAGGATTAAGACTGCCTTGCAAGCACAAGGTCCTGAGTTCAGATCCCACATCCGACATTTAAAGAAAAACAACAATAAAAATGCCAGGCAGAAAGGGCAGCAGCCTGTATTTTCAGCCTTGGTAGGTGGAGCTTGGAAAGTCCAGAGCAAAGTAAGAAAGAGGTAGAAGCAATTCGGGATGATTCCCAAAGTCACCCCTTGGGCCTCCACAGGGACACACAGTGTCCTGTCACACACACACACACACACACACACACAACACACACACACACACACACGCAAAATAAATAAAAATTAAAAATTAAATAAAAAAATAAATCTAGGCTTGGACACTTAGAAGATCGGAATCAGATCGCTTTAGCGTGATTGACGGCCAAAGAATCTTGGATTTCACCCAGTAATTTTGTCACATAATCATGTCTCCCTCTGCTGGTCAAATTTGGTTTTGCAGGGCAAATCCAAATGAATGGGTCCTTCCGATTAGCAGGTCCCAGGATTCTAAGCGAGTGCGTTCTGTCCTCTTGGTATAGTCGTAACTTCACTGTCACTGACTTCGCAGGAAGAAGCTGCCCGTGTGGGAATTCCCCAGGGAAATTATTGGACGGGTGTGTTGACGCACACTTGCAATCAATGTAAGTACGTAGGAGGCTGAAACAGAAGGATTGAGAGTCTGAGTCTAGCATAGTCCACATAGTGAAAGGATTTTCAGTGTTAAGGATGGTTTTACCAAATGAAGCTGCCATTCAGGCCAAGGCTGAGAAGCAGGAAATCTGTAATTTGCCTCTATAGTAGACTCAACCGATGGCATAGGGAAAAGATTATAGGGCTGCAGGGTTGGAATACTAGTGAATGATTTTTTTATATATATACATTAGTTTAGCTTATTTTCTTTCCCAATCACTTCATCAGTCTGAATCTTGGGGTCCATTTCTTAGGCTCAGCGTGAAGACCAAGTGATTAATCAGCACAGTGACACTTTATTAGATGCACATCACTCTGCAAACATGGGAGTTTACAACTGTCACTTCTTTGTTTTACTTCATGATTTTTCCTGCCCTAAAGGTCTCGAACATATTCTCATTTGCTTAACAAACAAGAGTCAACTGCCTAAGTGTATAATCACCAGGGTACCTGACCATGTGCTGGCTACAAGGAGACACAAAGACACAAATTACTGCTCTTGTCTGAAGGGGTCACACATGGCGGTGACAGGTTCAGTTAACCACAGCACAAGTCTAACTGTAATGAGTACTGTAAGAGTACGCATTGAACTCCAGCAGGGACGTGTAAACAGTGAGCTACAGAAGCACAAGGAGAGGAATGATGAATTCCAGTAGGCCCAGGGAAGTGAAATAAATCTTCCAAGGAGAGCGATATCCAAACAAGACTTTATGTTATTTAAAGAAACAGACTAGGTATGGTCATACATAGTTATAATCCCTTCTCTTGGGAGGTACAGGCAGAAAAATCAGTTTAAAGCCAGACTAGGCTACCTAGTAAGTTTAAGGCCAGCCTGGGCTACCCTGAGACTCTCTCTCTCAAAAAAAAGTCACACGTTGGCATAGCCAATGTTGGCACAATGAAATCCTAAGACTTGGAGGCAGAGGCAGGAGGATTGCCACAACTTGAGAACAGCCTGGTCTACATCACAAGTTCCAGGCCAGCCCAGGATGTATAGTAAGACCTTGTCTAAAATAAAATTAATGAAAAAGGGATAAAAGGCTGGGAGAGAGAGTTCAGTCGCACATGCATGAAGACCTGAGTGTGGGTCCCTAACACCTATGTAAAAGCTGGACAGCAACATGCACATAGCTGTAAAACTCAGTGCTGGGGGGCAGGCATGAGTGGATCCCAGGGTCACTGGCCAGCAATCTAGCCAAAATGGTGGGATCCAGGTTCAGGGAGAGACACTGTTTCAAAGGATGAGGTGGAGGGGCTGGAGAGGTGGCTCAGGGGTTAAGCCTCTGCCTTGCAGGTGGAAGGTCCTGAGTTCGGATCCTAGACCCCACGTATAGACACCAGGCGGAAGCGGGAGTGGCCTGCGTTTCCGGTCCTGGTAGTGTGGAGCCTGTGAATCCCGGGGCAGAGTAAACAAGGAGGAGGAGGTCCATGGTGGTTCCCGAATTCGTCCGTGGTTCTACACACACATGCACGCACACACATACACGCGCACAATTGAATAAATAATAAAAAAAATTAAAAAAAAAGATGAGGTGGAGAAGCAACTGAAGAAGACATCTCCACGTGGACCTCTGACTACCAAGGGCACCCACAGCCTTACAGACAAGCATACCTGCATGCACAACACAAGACCCAAAAGAAGGAAGGAAATTTAACACATACCATGTGCAGTAATTAGACTAGTAATTATGGGTACAAAAATGAAAGGAGGAGAAAAACCAGCTGAGTACAGTAGCATATGCTTTAAGTCCAGGTGCTCAGGAAGCTGAGGCAGAAGAATTGGGAGTTTAAGGCCAGCCTTGCCAAGCAAGAAAACAAAATAAAATGCAATATAATAAAACAAAATAAAGAAAGAATAAAACAGACATACTATGTCTTCACTGATCAATGAGGATAATTATTTACTCACAGTTATACTGTTCGATGAAGGCGAGAAGAAGGAAGCCTGAGAAGAGACCACAGAGAGATATAAGTTCAGTAGAGAAATCAAGAACAGCATGTCTTGATATGTGTCATCAAGTCAGGCACGGAGCACATGTCTGTCATCCCAGCCACGCAGGGGGCCAAGGCAGGAGGGCTACAAGTTCAAGTCCTACCTGGGAAACTTAAGGAGACCCTTTCTGTCATGGTTTGAAATGTGAGCTGTCCCCCCATGGGCTCATCTGTTTGAATCTTGGTTGTTTGGAAGGTGACGGCGCCTTTAGGAGGTGGAAGAAGGCAGTCACAGAAGTGTACCTTGAGTTGGTTATCCCTGCACTTCTTCAGTTGGTGAGTCTGCAGCAGCAGCCTCGACATCCATCACGTCTGCAGTGACCTAAGCCATCTCCAGCCTCTGCTGGCCAGCCGTGCCTCTTCTGCCTTGAAGATCTGTATCTCCACTTTGGAACTGTAAGCTGAATAAATCTCTTTTCTCCCCTTAAGTTGGTTGCGTCTCAGTGGTGTCTCACAGCGACACTTTCTCGAATCAAATAATAAAAGGGCCCAGGATGTTTGTGCATGATAGCTGTGATGATTAATCTTCGTAACTGTCAACTTGATCAGGTTTAGAATCGCCATGGAAGCATACCTCTGGTGTGTCTTTAAGAATGTTTTCAGAGAGCTTTACTGAAGGAGGAAGACCTACTGTGAAGGTGGGTGCTGCCATCCCATGGGGTAATGGAGTGAATGAAAAAGAGAAGTGAAATTGAGCACCATACTGCTCTACTTCCTGATGGCTGACAGAATGTGAGCAGCTGCCTGACACTCCTGCCTCCATGATTTCCACACCAGGATGGACTGCTCTGAAACTGTAAGTCAAAATAAAGCTTCTTTCCTTAAGTTGTTCTTATGAGGTATTTTTGTCATAACAATATAGTCCAGGCTGACCTTGAACTCAACAGATTGTTTAGGATGGCCTTGAATTGCCGATCTTTCTACCTCAACTTCCTGAGTGCTGAGATTACAGGCATATACCATCATGTCCAGTTTATGGGGTGCTGGGGATCGAACCTAGGGCTTTGGGTACAGTAGGCAAGCACTTGACCACATGAACTCTATCCTCAGCCCTAGACCTCCTCTTTCTTGAGGACCCTCTATATGGCCTACACATATATTAATTCACTTCATCTTCATATAAACCTGTGAGTAGAATAAGCACTCTTATCCCCTATAAAAAAGGTTTTCAGGGAAGTTAAATAATTCACAAGGTCTCATCTTGGAATAGTGTTTCAACCTCCTTCCCATATAGGAGGATTCCTGTCAGTGGTGACAACTGGGGCAGGGTTCACAGCTTTTTTTATCCAGCCATGGTAGTGGCAGTTGCATTTTTAGCCAAAACAGAAAGGGCGTTCAAATGCCAAGTGTAACGAGGAAATAGTTCAAGAATCAAATAGTCTATCCAGAAGTCAAGTTGTCAGGGCCAAGAGAGGTGAAGCCTGGGCTTCAACAGCAATTGGGCCCAATGGCCGAGTTCATCAGTGGAGCTGGATCAGCAGTGAGGAGGAAAGCCAAGAAACTTCAGAAGTGGGCAAGTCACCAGCAAGGCCTTAAGTCTCTGGCCTAGCTAAGGATTTGTGGGTAGGGATGACACCAGGAGACTAGTTTTTTTTTTTTTAAGACAGTGTCCCAAGTTTTCCAAGCTGACGTTAAACTTGTTATGCAACTGAGGGTGACTCTGAACTCCTGATTTCTTCTGCTTCCACACCCCAGGTTTTGGGATAACAGGCGTTTGTTATAGTTCATCCAGCTACAGAAAACGTTTTCAGAATTGAGGAACTAAATAATTTGGCCCTCTAGAGAAAAATGTGTTTGGAAATGTTTTTGTGAAATGTCTGTTCGTGAAGAAGGGCCTTGTGGTCTCCTCCATGCAGATCACAGATGGAGGAGAGCAAGCTCCGTTCACCATTCTACCATTATTGCATGGTGGACCACAGGCACAGTCTGGCTTGGTCTTTGGAGTCCTGGGATTATACCAATTACATCTCAAGATGTGGAAATAATAGGGCAACCCAAAGAGTAGCAAGCACAAACCTCGTCTATCTAGAAGGTTGAAGAAAACTAGTGCTGTCAGCCAAGGGAAGCCAGGCCATGTGCCCCCAGGAAGGACTTCAGATTGGTACAGCCCTGCATGATTCATCATTTCATTTGAGCCTCCTCATTCCAGATGTTATTAGATATCATTTCTCTCCTCTCCATTTTAATTTGTTTTTTAAGGTAGGATGTCATGTACCCCAGACTTACCTCACACTCACTATATAGCTAAGGATGATCCTGAACTCCTGATCCTCCTGCCTCCATCTCTTCAGTGCTGGGATTACAGGTGTATAGCACCATACCCCAATTCCTCTCCATTTTTGTTATGTATTTATTTTGCGCGCGCGCGTGTATGTGTGTGTGTGTGTGTGTGTGTGTATGTGTGTGTATCAGAAGGCTTTGTATGCCCCTGTGAAAGATCGAGGGTGATTTCATAATCATCCTGGATTGCTTCTATCTCCTTTTTACTTTGTTCTGGGATTTCCCATGCTCTGCCTACCAGGGCCCACCAGGGCCAGAAGTGAAGCCACTGCTCTTTGCACCTGGCATTTTGATGTGGGTCCTGAGATCCAAACTCAGGACAGTCTTAACCCCTGAGCCATCTCTCCAGCCCCTCTCTCCATTTTTTTTTTAAGCAGATGAGGAAAAGTAAGGTTAGAGCAAAGTAAGGAACTGTTCAAAGTCACAGTCTTGGCTAGAAACTGGAAATGGATCTCTGTGGGTCGGAGAGAGATGGCTTAGGCAGTAAGACGCTTGCTAAGAAAGCATGAGGACTTGTGCATGGATCCCCTATAATCCCAGGACTGGGAAGGAAGAGACAGGTAGTTCCTTACTGGCTTACTGGCCAGCCAGTCTAGCCAATGGGTAAATTCCACGTTCAGTGAAAGACACTGTCTAAAAGGAAATAAAAAGGTGGAGAAAGATGGAGGAAGATGCTGGATGTAGGTATGCGCATACTCATGGACGCTTGCACAAGCACAACATACACCGTACAAGCCAGAACTCTAGTCATGGGTTTTATATCAATTTCATCCTTTTTTCCCCATGGAAACAAACCAGTCATGTGGAAAGTTCCCTGAAGGAGGAAGTGCTTATGCTGCCCAAGTGACAAGACACGAGGTACAGAGAAGTGACAGGATCTGAGGGACAAGGCAGGAAGATATAATACAGCAGAGCGAAACACAGGGCTGGAGAGATGGCTCAGAGGTTAAGACTCTGCCTCGAAAACAGAGGACCCGAGTTCGGATCTGGATCCTACATAAAAATGCCAGGCAGACAGGCGGAAGCAGGGGCGCCTGCATTTCTGGTCCTCGAAGGGCAGAGCCTGTGAATCCCCGGGCAGAGTAAACAAGGAGGAGGTGGAGGAGGTCCATGGTGGTTCCCGAATTTGCCTGTGGTTCTACACACACATGCACACCCACACACACATGCACACACATACACACACGCTCACACGCACAATTGAATAAATTTTTAAAAATTAAAAAAAAAATGCCAGGCAGAAATGGTGTTGATTTATACTTCTTCCATCCTTGGAAGGCTGAGTGTGGGAAATCCCAGAGCAATGCAAAAAGGAGATAGAAGCAGTCCAGGATGATTCCCAAAGGTACTCTTGAGCCTCCACAGGCACATGGGTGAGCATGATACACACACACACACACACACACACACACACACACACACACACACATATGCATGCACATGCAAAAGAAAAGAAAACATGGTTTTCAAATGTGCACTTCTGGAAGATGCTAAAGACCCAGCTCCTAGAATGGATCTGGGTCTCAGCAGGAGCTAAGTGTGAAGGTGAGGCTGGGGGGATCACAGCCTGGATCCAGCTGGACGGTCAGAAAATGGAAAGGCCTTCATAGGATATGTAAGGCCGTGGAGGAGTGGATGGAACTAATGTGCGTGTGCAGGCACAAAGGGTAGAATCACTTGAACTGTGTTTGCAGCAAAGTGGAGAAGGTCAAGAAGTAAACAAGGGCAGGAAGAGGCAAGGGCAGAGCTCCATAATAATTAGAAGTTAAGCTCCAGGAGGCCTGGTGTCACTGTCTCTGAAGGAAGGGAGGGGGCATGTCCCCATCTGCAGACAGAAAGGCAGGAGCCGTGGGAGACCTAGGACGGTGGTTGCGGAGGGCGCGAGCGTGGGTGGTGCAACCTCAGCAGACACTGTAAGGTTGCATGCTGGTGAGGGAGGTGCTCCAGGACTGGAGGACTGGAAAAAGCATTAGCAACCTGCCAGAACCCTGTTAACAAAGGCAGGACTACATTTCCCAGCATGCTCAGGTTTGGTGGGGTGACGGAGGGCGGTGGCTGCGCTGCACCGGACTGGTGGGCGCAAGACCTGGGTGGGCACCGGAGCTTGTCATCCCAGAGGGGTCGTTGGGGTGCGGGACGACGATGCACCCCTATCCGTTGCCTATGGGCCGCTCCCGGCTAGCGGCCCCGGCCCCGCGGCCCCGCCCCTTGCCCCACCCCAACCGGGAGACTTAGCTGGGGCCGCAGCGCGGCGGCAACATCACTCTCGCCGCCGCTGCTCCGCCCCATCTCCTTCTGTTTTTCTCTCATTCTCCGGTGGTGGCGGCGAGGAAGGCGGAGGAGAGGCAGCAGCAGCCGAGCCGGCTGCAATGAATGGTCCCCCAGCTGTGGGGGAGGACTCCAGGTGAGCCTCTGCCCTCGGGAGGCCGGGGACACCCGGCCGCCCAGGACCCCCAGCCCCAGCCATGGATCCCTAGAGGAGGGACGAGGAGGAGGAGGAGGAGGAAAAAAAAAACAGCCGTGCTGCCCACCCCCATCTCATTTTCCTTCCTTTATCTCATTGTTGCCGGAGCTGTTTACGGCAACGCTCCGCTCCCTCTGTCCCAGCATGGGGCGGGATCCGGGCTCTGCCCTTCGGCAGGCGCTGCTGGAGCGACCGTCCCGGGATTCGGCCTGATTCTACCTCCCCAACCGGTGGATCGAGGACCAGAAAGCCGCGGAGGCCCGGACTGCAGCAGCCTCGGGGCCACCTCCCACCATCGCCATCCAAGGAGGCTGCATGCGGATTGAAGAGCGGCGCCTGGGGGCTGGGCCGGCCCCGCGGATCCAGACCTAGAAGCCAGGAGCCCGAGGACCTCCCAGGCCGCGGGGGAAGGACAGAGCGGCAAGATGGCCAGTAAGACCAAGGCCAGCGAGGCCCTGAAGGTGGTGGCCCGGTGCCGCCCCCTCAGTAGGAAGGAGGAGGCTGCTGGTCACGAACAGATTCTGACCATGGATGTGAAATTGGGCCAGGTGACCCTGCGGAACCCCCGCGCGGCGCCTGGGGAGCTGCCCAAGACCTTCACCTTTGACGCCGTCTACGACGCCAGCTCCAAGCAGGCGGACTTGTACGATGAAACGGTGAGGCCGCTGATAGACTCGGTGCTCCAGGGTTTCAATGGCACGGTGTTTGCCTATGGCCAGACGGGCACTGGCAAAACCTACACCATGCAGGGGACCTGGGTGGAGCCCGAGCTGCGCGGGGTCATCCCCAACGCGTTCGAGCACATCTTCACGCACATCTCGCGCTCCCAGAACCAGCAGTACCTGGTTCGGGCCTCCTACTTGGAGATCTACCAGGAAGAGATTCGAGACCTGCTCTCGAAGGAGCCAGGCAAGAGGCTAGAGTTGAAGGAGAACCCCGAGACAGGGGTCTACATCAAGGATCTCTCCTCCTTTGTCACCAAGAACGTCAAGGAGATCGAGCACGTGATGAACCTGGGGAACCAGACCCGGGCGGTGGGCAGCACCCACATGAACGAGGTCAGCTCCCGCTCCCACGCCATTTTCGTCATCACCGTGGAGTGCAGCGAGCGCGGCTCGGACGGCCAGGACCACATCCGGGTGGGCAAGCTCAACTTGGTAGACCTGGCTGGAAGCGAGCGGCAGAACAAGGCGGGACCCAACACCGCTGGAGGGCCAGCCACGCAGTCCGCGGCTGGCGTGGGCGGTGGAGGTGGTAGTGGTGGAGGTGGCGGGGGTGGCAGCAATGGAGAGAGGCCCAAGGAAGCATCTAAAATCAACCTGTCGTTGTCTGCCCTGGGCAATGTGATTGCTGCTCTGGCGGGCAACAGGAGTACCCATATTCCTTATCGGGACTCCAAGCTGACCCGACTGCTCCAGGACTCATTGGGGGGCAACGCCAAGACCATCATGGTGGCCACGCTGGGGCCAGCTTCTCACAGCTATGACGAGAGCCTCTCCACTTTACGCTTTGCCAACCGAGCCAAGAACATCAAGAACAAGCCTCGCGTCAATGAGGACCCCAAGGACACACTTCTGCGAGAATTCCAGGAGGAGATCGCCCGTCTGAAGGCCCAGCTGGAGAAGAAAGGGATGCTGGGGAAGCGTCCCCGGAGGAAGAGCAGCCGTCGGAAGAAGGCCGTTTCAGCCCCGGCAGGGTACCCAGAGGGGCCAGTGATTGAGGCCTGGGTGGCCGAAGAAGAAGATGACAACAACAACAACCACCATGCCCCGCAGCCCGTCCTGGAGACGGCCTTGGATAAGAACATGGAGAATTACCTGCAGGAGCAGAAGGAGCGGCTGGAGGAGGAGAAGGCAGCCATCCAGGATGACCGAAGCCTGGTGAGTGAGGAGAAGCAGAAGCTGCTGGAGGAGAAAGAGAAGATGCTGGAGGACCTGCGGAGGGAGCAGCAGGCCACAGAGCTGCTGGCGGCCAAGTACAAGGTAAGGACCCCCAAGGAACAGGGCTTGGGAGAGAGGACCCTACAAGGGACTTGGCTGGTGAGCTCTCCTTGGAGGCTCTGGGAGCTGACTTGAAAGGCAGTGTCTTCTCTTGAGAGCACACACCACCCACTGTCCCGGAGCAGCCAAGCAAATTATCCTGCCAAGAACACTTACTGGGCATCCAGGCACAAAATGGGCAGGTGGTTTTGGACTGATAGACTTAGGATGGTCTGACCTGTTGTCTGTCTGTGCAGGTGACTCCAGGCAGAATTGGTCTGGTCTGTGGGAAGACTTCACCTCTCCTGAGTGTGGGTTTCTTAGTCTGCATAGGCTCCTGACACTTCTCCCCCCCCCCAGCATATTCAGGCCTCACATTCTAATAGCATCCCTGTGGCTTACAAAATACCCCACTTACATCATCTCTTCTGTCCTTACAGTAGCCGTTCAGGGGAGTGATTTTTAAACCTTCATCCTAAAGTGAGGAGCTAAGGCTCAGAGAGGGGGGAGGACTAGGTTCCACTCGGCATAATGGCAGAGGTCTCATGCTCTTTCAGTTCTTCGGTGACTGGATCCTGCTCCCTATGAAGGTAGCCTCTTAGGCAGGGAAGTGTCAGGCCTACTCCTTAGTATCATTAGGAATGAGATTGTGTATGTGTGTGTGTGTGTGAGATGTAGGAGTTAGGATGGAAAGAGCACTGGACTGTGTATCAGAGACCTTCAATCTAGGCCTCAGGTTATGGTTCATTGAGTGACCTGGTATAAAATTATTTCTCCCTTGCTTCATGCCTCAGTTTCCTTTTCTGTAAAATAGGTTAGCCTGAGGGAATCACTGAAACTGTACTGAACCCATCACAGACCTGTTAGATTTCTTTATATAGGGCTTGCAAGAATGCTCAGCAGGTAAAAGTGCTTGCCACAAGAGCCTGACAACCTGATTTCAGTCTCTGGAGCCTACATAAAAAATAGGTTGCAGAGAACCGATTCCATAAAGTTGTCCTCTACCTTCCACATGCACATGCGCCTGCATTTACACGTGCACATCATAAGCACACACACTAACACAATAAATATGTTTTTTTCTTTTTTGACACAAGATCTCATGTAAGTCCAGGCTGGCCTAGAACTTAGTACGTAGCACAGAATGACCTTGAACTTCTTATGTTTCCGTCTACCTCCCAAGTGCTGAGATTACAGGCCTGTGCCACCATGTCTAATTTATGCAGAGCTGGAGATTGAACATGGGGCTTCATGCATGAGTAGACAAGTATTCCACAAGTACATTCCCAGCCTGTTAAATTTCAATTCTGCAAAACCTAAAACTCGGTTACCCAGGCATTTCCAGATCCCTGGTAGTTAGAGGAAGAACATGGGGAATATAAGCTTGATGAAGAGCAGAACGTTGCCATTTCTTTTGGTGCCTTGGGAGTGGGGGCTGGGAGTGAGAAACCCAGCCTCACGGCCGCTAGACAAGTGATGGACAAACCGCGTGTATTGTCTGTGCTGAGAATGTGCCATTGCAACAGGGGCTCTGGTCTGATGTGTTTAATATTTAATTCACCTTTGTTAGCAGGATTATACTGAGCTGCCATCCTGGGAAAATCAAGATGTTAAAGCAGGAGGGTTAGTTCATTCTCACCAAGCAGGGGGAAAATACAGCAATCGGGGTTGTTATTGACTGGGAAATCTTATCTGGTCCATCAGTCATTGATTTCACTCCCAGGACATTCTTGATCCCTCTAAGCTGGGAGAAAGTGGAAGGAAGGAGGGTGCAGAATCACACAAGTGCTTGAGGAATAGACAGGCCAGAGCAAAGGTTCTTATCACTGGGAACTGATTGACATCCTTTAATAATGTTTTGGGATTCAAGGCAATGTAAGGACACGGGTAATCAAGAGATCAGGGTGAAACTGTGTATAACATGCGTTTGGACTCCTAACTGTGTGGAAGGCTGAGGCAGGAGAATAGCTTGATCTTAACAGGCTGGGCAATCTGGTGAGGCCTGTTTTTAAAACTAACAAGCAAACAAACAACAAGCACACCAGGACGGCCAGTGCTGGAATCCTTACATCCTAGGTGTAGTCCACGCAACATTCCAGTCTCATTATCGACCCGACCGTGGACACACAGATGTGTGCTTGGCTGAGGACCATGCAGGTGACCTGAGTGGAGCCCTCCTTTTCCCTGTGTGGTCCAGGCTCTTTCCCTTGCTGCCTGCATTGCTGATAATCAGAGTAATTTGTTTTTCCTTTCTGTCTCTTATTTCTTAATTAGTATATATTAATTATCCATATTGGGCTTCATCACAACATTTTCATATATATGAGTGTGTAAAATGTATTCTGGCCACATTCCCCCATTGCCTTCTCTTGTCCCTCCTACTCCTTCTGATTTCCTTCTTCCTGTTTACTTCCATGTTTTATTTATTTATTTATTTATTTATTTATTTGTGTGTGTGTGTGTGTGTGTGTGTAAGAGAGAGAGACAGACAGACAGATTCAGTGAATTTCATTCCAGTTCCATACAGGTGGGGAGTTGTATACCAGAACATGGACATCTTACCAGTGACTATACCTCAGAAGAAAATTTCTCTCCCTCCTCTAAGCAACTGTTAAATTCGTCCAAGTAATTTTAATTTTTATGTAACACTTTGGCATCTTAATGTCATCCTTCAGCCGCCCCAAGTCAGGGGCACTTGAAAGCCATGAAAACTAGCCTGTCAGTGGTTGGGTAAGTGTCAGAGTCAATACCAGAGCCCAGGCCTTCTCATGACTCCAGCTCTGTATGTTCGTTTCAAGTCATCCAGATTGCTCCCTGTTCGCTGACTCAGGGCGAAGGCATTTGATTCTCTGGGGTCTGAGATTCCTATCGGCCTGATGAGGAAGAGAAGTCTGACATAGCTCCCAGGGGAGTGGGTCAGGTAGTCATCAGATGTTGGCGTCCAGCTGTAAGCCAAGTGGGGGAGGACAGCCTGGGAAATTCCAGGAGGGGAATTGGTCTGTATCCTGTGACTTCTGTCACACCCAGCCCAGAATAATCAGCAGGGAGCACCCCGGCAGGGGATCTAACCTTCTCCTGCATTTGCAGGGGTCTCTAAGGCCGGCCTGGTTCAGCCCTGTGTGGTTCTAGGATGGCGGACACGACTTGACAGCTCCCGAGGGAGCCTCAGGCTAGCGATAACAATCCAGCCCTGCCTCTTTCCCAGGCTTGCTCTGAAGATGAAATGAGATCATTAGCACGAGGGCATTTGAAATAGGTTGAAAGCACCAAAATGAATGGAGGGCATTAGCAGCCACAGGGTGGCTTCTGTCTGCCAGGCGGGGGTCCAGGACGGACATCTTTGTTGTTAACTCCTTCCTTACCATGCCGAGCCGGCAGCATCTCCAGCAGGAGCTCCACAGCCCTGGAGAACCCCCAGGAAAGGCCTCTGAGCTCTCAGGAGGCAGGGGCCTAGGGTCTCTCCTAGAAATTAGCTTTTGCTCCCTATGGGCAATCCACTCCTAGCCCCCCTTACTCAGTCCTCCACCTCCACCATTGTCTTCCTCTTAAATCATACCACCCCTGGAGCCAGCTAAGTGTAGTTGAGCCGACCCAGTGCCCTCATTGGCTGGCTCTGACTCATTTTACAGTCTGTCTTGCCTGCCCTCCTGCCTGCCATCCCCCCCCAGCTCCCACGTCTCTTTGTTCTCCCCTTGCTGTGCACAAACACCATGCCTGGTCTTGAAATCCCTTTTTATCTCTTTTTGCTCTTACTGTATTCCCTGTGTTTAACCTGGACCTCAGGCCTTAGATGCACACTTGTGTGAGGCTGTGAATGTGAGTGGGTGCCCTGTTGTACCACTACTCATCAGTAAACCACACATTCAGGTCAAATCTCCAGGGGGCTGGATGGCTTGGTAGCAATCTGGCCTATGGAGTAGGAGAAACAACATCACAGATGCATAATCCGCAGTGAAGAAAATCCATTGTTTAAAAAGTGCACATTGTGTACAATACACACTCTGAAGTAAGGACTGGAGAATATATTTAGAGTGTAAAAAGACCAACTCTTATCAAATTTAATTATGCAAGAAAAACTTCAAAAGATTGCTTTCATTCAAAATTAATTCCTGTTTGAGAGATTGGATAGTGATTTCTAAAATTTTGATTGTAGCTACTTAGAGGGTGTTTGGGGTGAGATGCAGACTGCAGATAGCTCAGAATGCAGCCAGAGTGTCAAGAGAGGTGGAAACAACGTTGGGGTGATTCCCCAGTAAGTTGGTCTGTTTGGAAAGTGGGGGGCGCTCTTGGCAGGAACCCAGCTCTCTCTCTCTGGTGGGTTTGGAAAAGAAACCCTCAGAAACGGCCCCCAGGGCCAGAGGAATGAGATCAGCACTGCAGAGAACACAGACCACACCGGATGTTCATGCTCTTTCTCCTACTTTTGAGCGCAGGAGTTGGCACAAATAGAGGTGCCAGGAACTAAGTTTAGAGCCTGAAAAAAACAATCATAGCAATAATAATGAATTTCATGAACATTTACTTAGTGCCAAGTGCTGTAGCATATACAAATTATCTTATGTCCTCTATCCAAGCACCTTCCAGGAAATGCATTGCTATAGTTCCCTCCTTATTTTATTAATTTTTATGGTGCTGGGATCGAATCCAGGATTGTGGGTATACTAGGTAAGTACTCTATCACTGAGGTACTTTTTTTTTTCTTTTGCAAAGCTGGGAATCCAAACCCAGCACTTTGCTCATTAATGCAAAACAAGTGTCCTGTCACTGGACTACAAACCACAACCCAACATAACAATTATTATTAGAAGTTTAACTTCTAATTATTATAGGAATTTTACTCTATAGTTCAGACTGACCTCCAGTTCTCAATCATCCTGTTTCAGGATCCCAAGTGTCAGGGTTGCAGGCAAGCACTCCCATATCCACTTTCAAGGAATGTTTAACAGTATTGGTTTGCTTTAAGAATAGATGACTTTGATGGGAGTAACGGCATCACGGGCAGGAAATTATCTCCAAATTTATCAATTTGTATGCATTAAATATGTGCAGCTTCATGGACATGAAATTATCTCCAAATTTATTAATTTGTATGCATTAAATATGTGCAGCCTCTAATGGTCAGGATTATAACTCAGTAGAGTGCTCGCCTGATGTGCAGGGAGCCCTGGGTTGCATCACTAGCACCATACCTGTAACCTATACATTTAGGAGGTGGAGGCAAGGGAATCAAAAATGCAAGGTCATCCTCAGCTACACAGAGAGTCTGAAGATAGCCTGGGATACGTCAGACCCTGTCTTCAAACAGAAGTACAGCTTTTTTTGTATTAGTCAATCCTTGATAAAGTAATGGATAGTAATGATAAAGTGCTGGATAGAAATATGACACTGGTAGAATGCTTGGCCAGCATAGACAAGATCCCAGGTTTGAAACCCTAGTAGAGCAATAAATAAGCATTCTTGAGAGTGTTCAGGGAGAGACCAAATATGAGTCTAAGGGATTCTATGAGATGCCTTGAGCAAGAGATCAGTGGATCAGAAAAGTCATTGAAGTAGATGGTCTTTATGTATTTATTTATGTATTTTATGTGTGTGTATTTATTTTGTATGTGTGCAAGGAGAACAGAGGTCAACTGCAGATGTTGTTCCTCAACAGCTGTCTATCATGTCTTTTGAAACAGGGTCTGTCATTGGAGACCTGCACCTTCCCAGTACTGGGATTACAAGCACACACCACCACAACTAGCTGTACATGGGTACTGGGGATCAGTTACTTTGCTTTGCTTTCCTGATCCCCTACATGGTCTTTAAAGTACCCTTTCCTTGTTGGGCATGGTGATACATACCTGTAATTCTGGCACTTGAGAGGTGGAGACAGGAAGATCAAGAGTTCAAGGTCATCCTCTACTGCATAGTAGATTTGAGGCCATCACGAGATACTTAAGATTCTGACTCAAAAAAAATTAAAAACATAAAATTATTATCTGTGATATAGTTGAGCAGTTAAAGCGACTGTTCACAAACCTGGCAACCTGAGTTTGGTATCTGGAAGGACAGGAGGAAAGAACCGACTTCCAAACGTTGTCCTCTGGTCTCCGCTCCTGGCATTACGGCATGCGCATGCTCTTTCCCCTTCTAATATACAAACAAATAACAATAATAATGTAGCGTAACATGAATTCAACAAAGATATTTTTCAGCTCTCTACCATGATCTGTTAGAGAGGAATCAAAGACAATGACAAGAAAAGAAGAGAAAAAATAGGATAGGGCAGGAGGGAAATGGAGTTGGGGGTCACAAGAGACCGGGAAAAGGAGAGAGAGTGAATGGCAGGTGGCCATGAAGGGGGAATCCTCAGTTGGGAGAGAAAATTTTGTAGAGGAGAGTTGAATCCTTTCTCATTGCACTATCCTAATATCCCTGTTGATCTCTAAATAAGGCTAGAGACTCTCCAATAACCTAGGGGGGATGTCTTCTCCAAAGCTGATCTAGTTCCAAACCTGGATACCAAGGATGCTGAGAGAGAGATGGGCTAAATGCCGAGGGCTCTGTGTGCATCCCGCAGCTGAGTCCTCCGACCTCAGACTCCAGAGAGACGCCGCTCGGTAACTGGTGGCCCATGCTTCATGCTGGGCCTGGCATGTAAGTCAAAGTCTATGCCATCTCATTGATGGGACGGTACTGGTATTTTTGTGGCTACCAGACACAAAATAGAATTACTAGTCCTAGGAGAGTTTTGTAGCATAAATATTTGGCCAGTTAGTAATCCTAGCAAATTGGGAGGAGGAGGAAGAAAGATGCCAAAACCTGAACTTTTACTCAAAAATCCAAGGACTGTAGTTCACTGGTATAACATTTGCTTAACAAGTGCAAGGCCCTGACTTCAGTATTCTGTGCTACAAGAATGAAAATAATAAGTAAATACATGTTTTTCCATTTTTCTTTATCAATGAATTTTTTCTTATATTTTCACACATGTATACGATACATTTTGATTACTTTTCCCTGTACCTTTTCTTATTTCTTCTCCAAATGTATATATATATTTGTTTGTTTGTTTCATTTATATATGTTTGTATGTGTGTGTATGTGTATTAGAGGGTACCATGTATTCTGTAGAGGACCAAAGCTGACTTCGGGGGTCATCCTGGATTGCTTCTATCTACTTTTTGTTTGACTCTGGGATTTCACATATTCTGCTTACCTGGGCCAGAAATGCATGCAACCCATTTCTGCCTGATGGTTTTTATGTGGGATCTGGAATTCAAACTCAGGACCTTCTGCTTGTGAGACAAACTCAAACTATCTCTTCAGCCTCCAAATATATATTTCTTTAATATTTTATTTATTTATTTATTTATTTACTTATTTATAGAGAGGGACAAGGAAGAGGCGATGAGTAAGAAGGAAGGGAGGGAGAGAGAGAATACATGCTATGCCTTATGGATAGAGGTCAGAGGACAATCTTTGATGTCAGTTCTCTTCTTCCACTATGTGAACTTCTGGGACTCAAAATGAAGCAGTTTCCTTACCCTCCAAATGTATGTTTTGAGACATGGTCTCACATAGCCCGTGTTCCCCTTGTCATGTAGTTCAGGATGGCCTTGAACCCCTAATTGTCTTGTCTCTAATGCCCAAGTGCTGGAATTAGAGGCGTAGGCCACTAAGTGCCACTAAGCACGCTACCAACTGAGCTACACCCCAACCCCTAATTCATGGTTTTATTGGTTTCGAAGCTGAGTCCTATGTAACCAAGACTGGCCTTGAACTCCTGATCCTCCTGCTTCCACTTCCAAAGTGCGGGGTTTACAAGGGTGTACTGTCACATGTGACAAAAGGGTTTGAATTAGTTTGACCAATGGGAAATATATTGACCCAATGCATGAGATTCTGAGCGTCGGGCTCTGGCGAGGCGCGCAGGTGCCTTGGTCTAGCTTAGGTTTCTCGAGCTGTGTGCTGGCTGCAGGACTCGTTATCACATTGCTCTTGGTCATCCTCAGCCCGCAGATACTTGGACTTGGATGAAGTGGCTGGATACTCTTCTCCTTGTGCCTTGGGACTAGGAACAAAGGCCTGGAATGACGACCAAGAGGAGCAGTTTGCCCTTGACTCTGCCCTGCCAGCCGTTGTGCCTTGTCCGGAGCACCTCTTTGCTATTTCTGAGTGGATAGGAGAATGTTCTCTCTCTCTTTTCCTCTCCATTGCCTTCTCCCTTTCCCTCTCTCGATTCAACTCCGTGGCTGCGTAGGTATACAAGACCTCTCTCCATGTTCAAAACTTGTAGGCTTCTTGCACTTACAGTTTGGCGTATGTAGAATATTTATTTATTCATCTTTTGATTCTGAGGATTGAAACCAAGGTGTATGACACTATTCCTAAAGTTTGTAATATCCTAAGAAACTGCTGGTCATTCACTGCTAGTCAGACTAAAGAGCTACTGTCTAGTTGTCCTTTTCTCTCAGGATTTTTTGAAAACTGCTGTTTGTTTGAGGCAGTCTCTTGTACCCCCCAGTGTACTCCAGAAAATCCTGCCTTGCAGTGAGGCTGATCTTGAACTCCTGATCCTCTTGCATCTACTGCCAGAGTCCAGGCTCTTAGTTGTTTGGAAGGCTACCAGGTCCTGAGTTAAGCTGTTTCTTTTAAAATTTTTAAAAATCATTTTATGTATTTATTTATTATTATTGTGTGTGTGTGAGATGTGTGTATGAGTGGGTTTTAAGGAGATCAAACTCAGGTCTTCAGTCTTTATGGAAGGCTCTCACCCCCTGGGCTGTGGCGCTTGCTGGGTTGAGATATTTCTACTGCACTAGGTAATGGACCTGTGGGCTTTCTCCTTTCTTCAGCAGGTAGCAGGAAAATACTGAGAGCAACACTGATGCATCCTTTGTGTCCTTGTGTGTTCAGCTCCAAACACTGAAGCACTCTGTTATGCTATATCCTCCCTTCTCCTCCCTCCCTCCCTCCCTCCCTTCTCTCCCTCCCGCCCTCCCTTTTCTCCCTCCCTTCTCTCCCTCCCTTTTCTCCCTCCCTTCTTTCCCTCCCTTCTCTTCCTCCCTCCCTCCCTTCTCTCCCTCCCTTTTTTCCCTCCCTCCCTTCCTCCTTCCTTCAGAAAGAAAAGAGAGAAAGAGAAAACGCACATATGCATGGAGGTCAGAGGATAACTTTTGGAAATCAGTTCTCTTTTCCAACCATGTGAGCTTCCAGGAATCGGACTGAGGTCACCAGGTTTGGAAGCAGATGCCTTACACACCAACATATCTCACTGGCCCCTCTGCTCTGTTCACTATATACATTTTCATTTCATCTCCACAAAAGTGTGGTGAAGTAGTTGCTGTTTTTATGCCCATGTGGCAAGTAAGGGTCCTGAGGCCCGGTAAGTTTTGAGCAACACAAGGACGCATGCCTAGGATGTGTCCGTATTTCTGGGTCCACAGTGCCTGGTCTTTCCCTCCACACAGTAACGCAAAGGATCTAGCTCACATGTGCTAGATCCCTGGCTAATAGGCCCCAGGGGAAACCGTTGTCTCCTGAGAGACTTAACTCATCACCTCAGTCCTTCTATCTGATGCAAACCTCTAGCTTCTGACCTCAGTCCACACTATAAATTAACATAATAAGAGAATTCTAAAACTTGCTCTATACCGAGCTGTCCTCGAACTTGAGATCCTCTCACTTCAAATCTCTTTTAAGTGCTGGGATTCCAGCTGTACATTACTATACCCGACGACGTTATCTCTTTAAAAAGCTTGTTATTGAGCCAGTGAGAGAGCTCAGTGAATGAAATACCTGCTTACAAAGCTGGAGACCTCATGAGTTCTATCCCTGGAAGCCTACATAGTGCATGTGTGCGCCTCCTTCTTTAATAAGTGAATAAAAATTTTTTTGTTTTTTGTTTTTTGTTTGTTTTTAAAAGGTTTATTATATAGTTAGTTAACTAGCTAGTGGGTTTTTTGTTTTGTTTTATTTATTTTAATTTTTTTTATTTATTCAATTGTGCGTGTGTGCGTATGTATGTGTGCGCGCACGTCTGTGTGTGTAGAACCACGGACGAATTCGGGAACCACCACGGACGCCTCCACCTCCTCCGCCCCAGGATTCACAGGCTCCGCCCTACCAGGACCAGAAACGCAGGCTGCCCCCGCTTCCGCCTGGCGTCTATACGTGGGATCTGGGATCCGAACTCAGGACCTTCCGCTTGCAAAGCAGAGGCTTAACCCCTGAGCCACCTCTCCAGCCCTGTTTTGTTTTATTTTTGAGACAGGATCTTGCTATATAATCCAATTTGGCTTAGAGTTCACTATGTAGCCCAGCTGGTCTCTACCATGCCACCATACCCAGATTACTTATTTATTTACTTTTATAGAAGCACATATTGCTTTTGCTTGCCTTGCTTTGCAGTGCTGGGGATTGAACGCACACACTAGGCAAGCCCGCTGCCTCTGAAGTACATCTCCAGCCATATATATATATATATATATATATATATATATGTGTATATATATATATATATATGTATATATATATATATATTTTTTTTTTAAAGACAGGCTCTCACCATGTAGGCCATGTAGGTCTGAATGCATGATCCTCCTGCCTCAGCCTCCCCAGTTGCCAGAACTTTAGGCACATGCAAATATGCCTGACTCCTATGACGTTTTTAAATACAGTAAACCAAAAACTGGAAGAGGGGAGGTAAGAGCTTGAAGGGGGAAGGTGTGGCCAGACAGTATTTTCTGGACACGACAGGGCTGTTGCATCTATGAACTCATTATGTCTTCTACAAGACCCACACAGGATTTACTTCACCACCAAAAGGGAATGATCTCAAGCGACTCCACGTCTTCTTGAGAGACTATGAAGGAAGATGCTTTTCTCACAGTCCACCCACTGATACGTGGCTTATTCTCCAGCATGAACTCGGGCACATGCCATCAAATGCAACCCAGACATAACTCGGTGATTCACGCTTCAGAAAGACATGAAAATAGGAGGGAGACTGGTAGGGAAGAAAAAAGACTGTAATGGAAAAGAAGGGGGGATGGAATTGGGGATTAAGGTGTGAAAATATCATAAATTCACTGTGTTCATGTATGAAACTCTGAAAGAGTAAAAATTAAAAACCTAATCTTAAGTTTTAATTGAAAAATCCCTTTTATTCCAAGGTGTAATGGTTAAAAAAAAAAGGAAAAGAAAGATCAGTCTTTAACACAGATAGAAGAACACCAGGTATGGTTGTCTATACCTGTAATCTCAGCCCTTGGAAAGTAAAAACAGGAGGATCAGAAACCCAAGATAAACCTTGGCTACGTAGAGAGTTCAAGACAAGACTCGGCTATGTAAGACTTTGTATTAAAACAAACAAAAATAGATAACATATTAACCCATCTTGATGTGGAAGGACTGTAATTCCAGCTACTTGCAAGACTGAGGCAGGAGGATTATAAATTCAAGGCCAGGTTGTATAACATAAAGCTCTGTCTCAAAATAAAAAATGGAAAAAATTAGAAATATAACTCAGTGATCAAGTGCTTGCCCAGAAAAGGCAAGGCCCTGGGTTTAATTCCCAGTGGTAAAAAATTATGTATGTGAGTATCTTGTGACTAGAAGATTTTCTTTTTTGTGTGTGGATATATCTGTATGTATGTAATGTGTAAGTGCACGCGCGTGTGCGTGTGTGTGTGTGTGTGTGTGTGTGTGTGTGTGTGTGTACATGCGTACACATCATGTTGCACATGTGGAGGTCAGCGTGTAGACAACCTTTGTATATTGTTCCTTGCCTTTCCATCTTGTTCCACCTAGTCTCTTTGCTTCTGCTATGTAAGTCTGGCTGGCTGACCTTTGAGCTTCTGGAAGATTCTCTGGTCTCTGCTTCCCATTTCCATTAGCCGTGTAGGGATTATAGACACTAACACCACTGTATCCAGTGTTTTACGTGGGATCTTGTGATCCCAACTCTGGTCCTCAGCTTTCCTGGCTGACCTCCTGAGCATCCCCCCTGGACTTAGAAGACTTTTTTAAAAGTAGGGCATAATTGAGGAAAATCCAGAGCTTGTAATAATATTCAATTGTACTTCACTATCGGTACAATTCTTCTCCTGGGAGATACGAGAAAAGATCTGACTGGTCGATGTTGATTCATCTTGGAAGCAGAGGGGCAGGAGCCTGATGAGATGCGGGACAGAGGAGAATGTCCAAGGCTTGTCTGGGAGCCTGAAGACTCTGTCACTCAGAATGCTCCCCCAACTTCTCTGGACCCCGCTTTTCATCTGTCAAACCCTGAGGTTACCCAGTGGACATGCTGAGGTCTCATCCTGTCATTCTGTCACCTGGATTTGCATCCCAGGTGTTGAGAGAACCTTCTGGAAATAAGCACAGTCAGCTTCAGCACTCACGCTTTACCCCCTGCTTTCCTCCAAGATGGAGGAAATGCCTCCAGGCTGTCCCACCATGCCCACCACAGGGCTGGGGCACTTCCTCGCCCATATTTTTCCTTATCGCTGATTTTCCTTTCTTCTGAGAATTCCTCACTCTGGAGACATCAGCCATGTGTGCTGTGTTTCTGGCCATCCAACCAGAAGACCCAGACACTGCCGTGTCCTGATTCATGTCCCCCGGGTAGAGAATCACTGAAAATAGCGCTATTCATCTGAAAATAGCACTATTCATCTCTCCCTTTCATCTCTCATTTCTTGGTGCCTTGCTGCTGACGCCTCAAGACCTACAATCAGAGAGCCCGAAAAGAAGAAATAGGCCTGTGATGGAGGGAATAGCTGTCTTTTTTAAGAGCGGGAAGCAGGGTGTGTTGAAAATGAGTTCCTTTGTTTTGCTCTTTGCAGTGAGGGGTGGACGCATACCAACGATGCACTCACTCAGCGAGTTACCATAACATTTGATTGTGCTTAATTTTTAAAAATTTATTTATGATACCCAGGGTTGCTAGGCAAATGCTCTGCCACTGAGCTCCACCCCCAGTCCTTGTGTTGATCACTTACTGTTTTAGCTTTGCAGCGACATCCCATTGCTATAATAAACAACTGACCCAAAGGATTTAGGAGAACGAGAGATTTTTTTTATTCCAGCTTACAGTTCTAGGTTACAGTCCATGACGGCTGGAGAAATTATGCTGATAGCAGGAGCTGAGAAAAATGGTTCTATCACATTCACAGTAAGAGCAGAGAAGACAAGGGTCGATGCTGCGCACCTGCTTTCTCACTTGCCAGCTCGCTGTGGGCTGGGTCTCCCATACCAGTTAAGCAGTTAAGACGATGTCCTATAGACGTGCCCAGAGGCCTGGCCTTAACCAAATCATTCCTTATAGGTGTGCCCAGAGGTCTCACAAGTGTCAAGTTGACATTTACCATGTACTTTCTTACCCATTGGCACCGACTCACGCTTCTTACTCAGAGAGTAGGCGTGGTCCCACCTGACAGCTGAGACAGATAAGGTGGCTCAGGGGCCAAGCCTCTGCCTTGCAAGCAGAAGGTCCTGAGTTCTGATCCCAGATCCCACATAAAAATGCCAGGGGGAAATGGCATCTGCCTGCATTCCCGGCCCTAGAAGGCAGAACCTGGGAAACTCCAGAGCAAAGCAAAGAGGAGGTGGAACAACCCAGGTGATTCCCGAAGTCACCCTTGGGCCTCCATAGGCGCACACAGTGCCTCTGACTACCCATACAGACAGACACACACATGCGAAAAAAATTAAAAAATAATTAATATATTAAAAAAGAACTTTAAATCCAGAGGGCCTTAGACACTATACTCCATGTCTGTTGGGCCATGGATCTTGTGAGGTGGTCTTTCCCTTGAGCATTTCAGACCGTGGTCTCTCTCTGGGACTCCGGTGAAATGACCATCTCTCCATGAACTTGAATTAGAGCCTTAACCCACTTTCATCTCAGAGGCCCCGAAAAAGCCCAAACAGGCTTTTTTATGTTTTGAGAAAGGCAAGTCTACTTCATCTGGAAGAGGGGGCGGTCATGCCGAGCTTGCCTTGCCGCTCCTGCATCGGCAAAGGCACAAACGCCAAGTGCTGCTGAACCCAGAGGAAAGCTGGGGAACAGAGAAAAGAACAACGGACGTGGAGCGTGGAAGACTGGGGTCCAGATGTTACCCTGCCGTGCAAGCTCTGTGACCGCCAACAAGTCACCTCAGCTGTCCGAGCTTGGTTTTCTTTGGTGGCAAGTGGAGACAGCAGTCTTGAAGTCCCAAGATTCTTGTGATGACTAAATAGGATGATTGGCATAGTGCTCAGGCACCGGGCTAGCTGCATCTGAGACTTATGTCTCCTGCAGACCGCCCAGAGTGACTGGCGGTGGCTCAGCAGAGACTGTTTGGCTGCCCCCGCCCTTGGAGACTCTTACTGACAGTATCTTTCGGGAAGAGTGGCTGGCTAAGGACCGAGGGATGGGCCGTCTCCACTCCAGCTTCCAGATCTGCACTTACCTCTCTCTGTTCTCTCTTCCCCTCCCTCCCTTCCTTCTTCCCTCACTTTCTTTTTCTTTTCTCTTTCTCTCTTTTTGAGACAGGGTCTTGTGTATTCCAGATCAGCTTTTAACTTGTTAATGTAGCCAAGGATGACCTTGAATTTCTGATCCTTCTGCCTCCTCCTGAGCATTGGGATTATAGGCAGGTGCCACTATACCTGGTTTGGTTTATACCAGCATCGAAAACCCAGGATCTCGTGCAAGCTAGACAAACGTGTAGCCCAGGCTAGCCTTGAACTTTCCACTTAAGCTTTCTGAGTGCTAGGACTATCGATATGTGCTTCTGTGCCTAACTCAACCTCTGATTTTATATTCCACAGTTTTTCCAGGAACAGGAAAAACTGACCTTTGAGAATCTTGGGCTGCATCTACAAGCCGACATACAAAACCCTGCAGTGACCCTGCTCCTAATTGTGTAACAGTTAACCTGCCTTTGATACCTGGAACCAGAGTCTGCAGACTGCAGAACGATTTGAAAAGAGCAGTTACTATAACAGCGGGGTTATGCATAAAGATTCCTTAGTTGGGAGCCAGGCCTGAAGTGCATTGTTTTGGGGTCTCAGCCCTGCCAACCTTAAAGCACAAGGTCTTGGGTCCATGACATCCAAGGTTCACTCAGTTGCTATGTGATCTGAGTTCCTTTTTCAAGAGCCGCACTATGGCTCCCCGGAGTTCCCAGCCACATCTCCACTCCCGCAGCCTTTGTTGGCCTTTTAGTCACACTGGACCTATTTAGAATGGGCAGAAGTGAGCCCAGTCCTGGCCCCAGGCCCCGCCCACCTATACTCTTTAGCCGGAGGAGATCACAAAGGAAGCATTGACCAGAGCAGCCGGGCGCCACAGGATCCCACGTTGGTGCTCTCTGCTGTCCACGCTCAGCCGGAGCTGGACTCAGGGCCGGGGGCTTCTCCATCCTCCCTTTCCCCCCACAGGAGAAGGCTAAGGCCAGACCTCTGAGGCAAAGAAGAGGTGAGCCTGGCATCCTCAGCAGGATTGAGACGACAAAAAGGAAAAGGAGTAAGGTGCTTGCTAGCAAAACCTGGCGACCTGAGTTCTAGCCCCAGAGACCACATGGCAGAAGGAGAGCATAGTTTCTAACAGTTGTCCTCTGACCTCCACCCACGCGCCACAGCATGCATGCCGCATGCCTTCTCTCGCTTCTCCTGCCCTTTCTCAAATATAAAATACCAAAGGAAAAGGAAAACAACAAAAACCTTTTTTTTGTAAGCAAAGAAAGGAAGCTGGTACATTACATACTTCAGAGTGTGGGGGTGAAATGAAGCATGGGCCGAGTGTAGGAGCTTGCACCTGCACTGAGACCCCCACCATGGATGTCATGCCAGAATCAGCCCCCTCTTCTAACACAAGACTGGTCCTGTCTGCCTGGCTTGGCAGAGAGGTGGGTTTGGGGAAGTGGGCAAGGCTTACTTGGCAGGGAAGGGATAGGCTAGTTGTCATTCAGACTGGGATCTGACGGGCATAACCGAAGAGGAGGGGGACATAGGGAATGGGGTGGGCAATTAGTCCAGCCAAGTGGAAAAGGTGGGCTGTCTATTCTTCCAAAGGTGGGCGGAGTCTGGGAAATCCCAGAGGGAAGCCAAAAGGAAGTAGAAGCAAACTGATTCCCAAAGTCACCCTTGGGCCTCCTCCACAAAGACATACCCTTGATCCTCTGATCCACACACACACCCACACACACATTAAAAAAAAAAAAAAAGCACTAAAATAATAAAATGGCACTAAAGGAGAGATGAAGAAAGGAGAAATCAGACCTAAATGACACCACCATGAAGGTGTAGATAATATAAAATAAATGAGAAGGACCTGGAATTTAGCTCAGTTGATAGAACATAATATGAAGTCTTAGGTTTGATTCTCAATGCTGCACAAACTGGACATGGTAGTACAAGCTTGTCAATCACAGCATTCAGGAGGTGGAAACAGAAAGATCAAAAGTTTAAGGTCATCCTTGGCTACATAGGGACTTAAGGGTAGCCTGGGCTATGTGACACCCTGTCTCAAAAAAATAATTAAAATAAATTAGAAGCTAGGTATAGTGGTACATACCTGTAATCCAGCATGTGGAAGGTAAAGTTGGGGCGATCAGGAGTTTAAGGTCATTCTCAGTTACATAATGAGTTCGAAACCAGCCTGAGCTGCTATATGAGATTCTCCAAAAGAAAAAGAGAGGCTCAACTTTATATCTTTTATTAGTATAATTTTAAAAATTAATATTTCATGTTAATGATACAGTATTAAAAGTGGTTACAATAACCTCTTTTCATAGTTCAAGTCTATAAACCCAGCAGTAAGGCGGGTAAAGCAGGAGGATTGAATGTTCAAGGCCAGTCTGGAGCCCAATAGCCAGACCCTGTCTTAAAGTAGCCTCAGTGTTTGTTATTGACAGTAGCTTACATGATACAAATCACCATGAAGATTACTTGACTTTATGTTTCAAAATACACAGATCGTCTACCCACTCTTGAAATTTCCTTTTATGAAAGTCATCTAAAAAAACAAGAAATTGGGCTGGTGAATGGTTTAGCAGGTAAAGTCACTTGCTGCCGACAACCTGAGTTTACTCCCCAGAACCTACATGGTGAAGGAGAAACCCAAATTGTCCTCTGACCTCCACATGCACACTGTCATGCGCAAACCCACATCACCCTCGTCCACATATAAAGCAAACCATTAGGACTAGTGTTGCAGCTCAGTTGGTGAAGGACTTGCTGACATTCAGAAGCCTGGGTTCACCCCCAGCAGTAAACAAACCCAGCCTGGGTGGTGGCACATGCCAGTAATGCCAGCACCTGGGAGGTGGAGGCAGGAGAATAAATTCAAGGTGGTCCTGTCTACAGTGAGAGCACAAGGCCAGCCAGAGATACATTGACATGAGACAATATATCAAAAAAAATCCCAAAATTACATAGGCATGGGTGTTTTCACTAAACATATTCTAAATGATTCACTCTATAAGTAGTATACAGCCGTCAAAGTTATAATCACAAAAAAAAAAGTTATAATCACAAACATGCAAGAAACCAAATGCTTAAAGTATTAAACCAGAAAAATAGGGGCAGGACACAGCTTATATTTTACTTAGTTACTTACTTATTTGAGAGAGAGAGAGAGAAGAGAGCAAGTAAGTGCATTCCAGGGTGCCCAAGTGAACATCAGAGTTCAACTTCCAAAAGTCAGTTCTCCATCTATCATGTGGGCTTCCGGGTCTTGAACTCAGATCTCCAGGTCTGCAAATAGACAAAACTATTACCTCTTGAGCCCATAGTTTGTATTTTTAGCATAGAAATATAGAAATGAATAAAATTATGATCACATGTGGAAAAGTTGCATGGTATAGGGACGTAAAAGGCCCTTATTATCCATGGCAGGAAATAGGTGCAGCTTCTTCATTGTTTTTATTTCTGAAGTTATTTATTTGTTTATGAAAACTATGTGCCGATGCTAGCTTTAAATTCTCAGATTTCTGGCTTCTACCTCTCAAGTTCCTGAATGTATAGGCATGTAGCACTACACCTGATAACATTTCCTCTTATTTCCCCTAAACACTGTATTTCTTCCAGAACTCCAGGTGAGCTCTTAGTCTATGTATTAAGATTGGGTGGAAAATTCTGGCTCTTCCTTTCTCGCTGACATTGTTGGTTGGGACTGTTTGCAGGCCTGTAACCTGAACCTTTCTTTGTCTTTACAGCCTGGAATCTTATTTCCCGTTTCTTCCCATAGTCCTGGGAAGCCCTTTGCTGCCCTTCCCTGGCTCTCCCGTCTCCTTGAAGTCTCTGGAGATGTGATAGGGAAGTGTACACAGTACCCCACATATAGCTGCATTGGTCCTGTCCAAGGGGATAATGTGTTTTGCTTTGATTCCAAAAAGCCTTCACGGAGGTGCCTGACCAGCCGCCATTGGGTTTTTAGCTGTGGCAGCATATCAAGCCAATGTCTCTTGGGACAGTGGAGAGTTACTGCCCCTCCCCCCTCACTCTGGCTCGTAACTCATTTTGGTTTTAGCTATCATTTAATGAGAGTAGAGTTAGGATCACTTTTCTCCCAAATGTGAAACTGTAATTGAAACTCACCTCCTTTTTTTTTTTTTTTTAAGCACACATTGTTCTTTCTCACCCCACAAGGACTTGTGGGGGCATCTGTTTCAGTGACACACTTCCCTGTCCAGTTTCTGACGCGGGTCAGCCCTGCCATCCACAGCTGAGGCATTTATTGCCCCTAGAGAAATGTCTGTTTACTTGTGCTTCCTTGGCCTAACCTACTTCCTTCTTTCGGACGGTCTCACTTCCCTGTCCTCTATCCCCTCACCCCCATGTATTTGAATAACCTTTGCTGCCAACCTTGTCTAGGACACTGTAACATCCAAGATTCCGGCCCCTGCATTCCCAGGTGCTGCACTAACCTATTTTGTACCCATTTGAAATAATTCTTTGAAATCAGATGCGATTTTCTGTTGCTGGAAATGGGAATTTTCCTTTAGCTGCCCCTAAAGCACTGAGCACGGTGACTGCCCAGGAAAGGGTTAGGGGGCTGGAGAGATGGCTCCGTGGGTAAGAGCACTTGCTTCCCCTAAATACAGATTCCCCCAGCACTCAAGCTGTGGCTGGTGGAGACAGGGATCCATGGGGCTTGCTGGCTGCCCCACTAGCTCCATGTCCAGTGAGAGACCCTGTTTCAAGGGAATGAGGTGGGCAGCGATGGAGCAGGTGTGTAGGAGCTCTGGTTCCCAAGCCCACACAGGTGCACGCACAACACACACGTCTACCATAGAGAGAGGATAGAAAGGAAGGAAGGAGGGAGGGAAGGATGGAAAGAGAAGGAGGGAGGGGAGAGGGAGAGAAAGAGGGAGGGAGGCAGGGAGGAAGGGGCAAGATGGCTGTGTACACCTGTAAACCTGAGTTTGAACCCCAGAACCCACATGGGAAAAGGGTAGAACAGACGTCAGACTTGTAAAAGTTTTCCTGTGACCTTCCCATGTAGCAACAGGCTGAGGGCCACCCTTGGAGGCCTCTGCGACACAGGGCTGGAGTGAGGCTCCTGCCTCTCACCTGGCCAGGCTTTGCTTAGTGTCCACTGGCCTCTTGCACAACCACTCCTCCCTGAATCCCTCCTCTGCTCTGTTCCAGTGGGTGGCTCTCACGGGTGGCACCAGGGCTTCCCCAGTCTGATGCCACCCCCAGCTCTGAGAACCTTCAAGCATATCAGCTGGTTCCACTGGGCAGAATTCCAGTGGGGAGACAGCCAATCTCTTCTGGTGACTCAAGGTGATGTCAACCTTCCAGGAGACCCGCAGTGAAAGCAGAGGGCAGCTGGCGTCCCCGGGGAGCCCACCTGCTATGGGTAATAGTGATGGTGCATTGTTGCATTTTACGGAGTCAGACTGTGTGCAGATCCTTTATCCTGTCAGCTTCCGGTTCCAGGAGCCCCTCCTGAACCCTGTGCTTGGTGCGAGCAGTGCTGTTCTGTTGTTGGGGGGGGGGGGCACACAGTGTGGGAATCTCTCCTTTTGGTTATTTACTCATCGCCTGACCTGAAGCTAGTTATTCTCAACTTCTTCACTTGTTAAATGGGGAGACATACAGTCTCTCGTGGAGGAGCAAGAAGATGACGACCGCTGAGGGCATGTTCAGCACTGAATGGCGCTCTGTGCCCGAGTGCTCGCTGCCGTGAACGAAGGCTGCGATGCTATAGATGCGGGGAGTGAGGGGCAAGGCTTGTCCTGGGCCCTAGCCCAGTGGGTAGAGAAGGGGTCTTTCAGCTAGCGTTTTGCCCCCTGTTGTTATCTTTCACTTGGGTTTTTCTTTTTGATTTCCTCACCCGCCTGAGATTAGACTTGTTCCTGCTGCCCCTGGGGTGAGCTGTCTTCCTGAGTCAAGAGCCACTCAGCCCAGGGCATCCTTGGTCTGGTGCCAGGTGGGGCCTGCTTGCCAGGATGAGATTGCCTCCTACCCTGCTCACGGGCACGATGAATCAGCCTTCCCCTGTATCCAAGGCAAAGTGATCAGGTGTCCTATATTCCCTAAGGGGTTCCCTCTTTTTTTTTAAATTTTCTCCCTAAGGATTCATATAAGTGGGGGCCTTATATGGAGACTCAAGATGTTGCAAGGGAAAAACTCCATTCCCATTGTGGGTAACGAAGCTTAGTTTGGGACACATCCTGTATCCACTCCTAGAAGGGCCACCGAGCAGAGATTTTTGGTTCTCTGCTCATGGTCCTTCTAAAGAGGCCTTGGGATGTGGAGGCAGGAGGATTGGGAGCTCGTGGTCATCCTTGGACATTTAGTGAGATGGAGATCGGAAACCCTCATAGATTAACACTGCATCTCAATGAGAGAGAGAGAGAGAGAGTCTTTCACGCTGTGTTCAGGCTGGGGGCACATGCCTGCAGTTCCAGCACTGTTATGGCAGAGACAGGAGGACTGTCACAAGTTTCAGGCCAGCCTGGTCTACAAAGTAAGGTCCAGGCTAGCCAAGGACCTTGGCTCAAAACAGAATAAAAACAAACAAAAAAAACAGGTGAGTGGTATATGCCTAAAATCCCAGCACTTGAAAGGTAAAGATGGGAGAATCAGGAGTTCAAGGTCATCCTCAACTACATCCTCAAGGTCAACTGAGCTAGGAGACCCTATCTCAAACAACCAATGATCCCCAGCTTGGGCGTGTGGTCCTCTGCTGGCGCCTCTCTGAACCTGTCTGCATCCCCAGGCCATGGAGAGCAAGCTGCTCATCGGAGGCAGGAACATCATGGATCACACCAACGAACAGCAGAAGATGCTGGAACTGAAGCGGCAGGAGATCGCTGAGCAGGTAGCCGCCAAGGCCCAGGGTCTCCTGGGGGCACATGGCCCTGAGGTCGTGTCAATGGCAGGGTGGGTCCGTAAGCTGTCACGGATGCTGGATCCCTGGAATGGTAGTGCTGGGAATCCAAGCCATGGTTCTCAGTGCAGGGTGCTCCCCCTGGTAGGGTCACTGTGGGCTGGTGGGCGAGCAGAAGTGGTGGCGCCCCATGCGCCTCCACTGCGCGTAACCCCTGAACCTTCCACAAGAACGTGGCACACAGTGCCAGCTAATAATTTACTTCCTAAGTTACCAAGAGTCATGATTTGTTGGTTATCGATGAACCGTGATGGGGAAGAGGGAAGCCACACACCCACTCCACGGGTGCAGTGTGTACCCCTGGAGTCTGCAGCTGTTAGCGTTGGGGGGACATCCACGGGTGCAGTGTGTACCCCTGGAGTACGCACTGTTGGCGTCAGGGCATCGATCCGCTTGGGGCCCTGTCGACGAAGGCATGTCCATGGGTGCTGAGAGGAAGAGTCATGTTCGGTGCGCCATCGGGATGGGGTTGAGCAAGGCACAGGAGCCACATGGTACCTCCCTGTGGAACCCGCAGATGTGATGAAGCCCGATTCCATGATGGGCAAAATGAACCAGCCCCTGTGTGCCTCACCCCCCCATACCTGTTGTTCCATTGAGGTCCCCTTGTCCTGCTTGGTTTAGAAACGCCGTGAGCGGGAAATGCAGCAGGAGATGATGCTCCGAGATGAGGAGACCATGGAGCTCCGGGGCACCTACACGTCCCTGCAGCAGGAGGTGGAGGTCAAAACCAAGAAACTCAAGAAGGTGAGATGCTGCCGGGGCAGGGGGGTATGCTGAGGGCAGACAAGACGTTCACTACCCAAGGGCGTCTGTGCTTCGAGGACCCCTTGTTGCCGCTCATAGAACTGCTGAAGCCCTGGCTACCCTGCTGGGCTGGTGAGAGGCTTCTTTTCCTGGACTGGCGATGGCAAACTGTCACGCTGGAGACCAGCTGGTCATCCTTGCTAACTTCCCCTTTTTACTGTCACCAGTGAATCATAGTTTTGGTAGCTGGGCCTGAAGAAGGGTCAAGAAATGTGACAAGGTCTGAACCAGGCTTGGGGAAGCCCAGGAAAGAACAAGCCCCCTTACCACCGCGAGACACACACACACACACACACACACACACACACACACACACACACACACACACACACAGTGCCCAGGAACAAGAATCTGGTGACCTTGTGGAGTCTGGAAAGATAGGTACTGAAGTGAAGGTCTAGGGTAGGAAGCAGCAAGTTTCAGCTTAGTTTCTGGGGGGAGCGCAGAGATTCCCCTCTGCTTTCATGACTGCCAGAGCTGGCCAAGCCAGGCCCAGCGTCCATGGCAGTCCCCATGGACGCCCTCACTGGGTCCCTCACTGGGTTAGGAATGAAACAGGAAGTCCAGAGTGTTCACACCACACTGTTGGAAGCCCTTAGAGAGGCAGGAGTAGAGTGGGGTCGCCTTCCCAACTTGGCTCAGCCCCCAACCTGTCCTTGGCTCTCCCAGGGTCCTAATTCTACTGTCCGATTGATTAGTTTGACCTTTTAGTCAGTCTATGCCTCGGTTTCCACAATTATTAAAAGGGGATGTTAGGCCAACAGCTTCCCCAGGTCCTTTTGGGTTTGAACATCCGTGATGTTGCTAGCAACTGAGAAATGACACGTAATGGCCCCCGGTTACATGACACGACACAACCCGGCGTGACACAACCCAACCCAACCCAACCAACACACGCAACAGGGATGAAGCAGAGCAGCCCTTAACCCCCAAGGGACAGACGGCCCGTAACGTGGCTCCACCTGATGGGTAAGGAATGGGTGGGCAGCAGCTCCGACCCCAGCCTCGCGCACTGAGCAGCCTGTCCCCACACAGCTCTATGCCAAGCTGCAGGCAGTGAAGGCGGAGATCCAGGACCAGCACGACGAGTACATCCGGGTGCGGCAGGACCTGGAGGAGGCCCAGAATGAGCAGACCCGAGAACTTAAGCTCAAGTACGTCGGCACCCCTTCCTGGGCCAGGGTCTCCAGTCTCCCCACATTCCTCAGGGGCTCTCCAGGAGACCCTTCTACTGAAGACTGTCTCCTCAGAGTGTATCCGTGTCTTGCTAGCTTTGCCTTTATTTACTGTTATTTCTCTGTGCATGTTTTCACATGAGGTCTTATTCTATAGCCCAGGCTGACCTAGAACTTACAGCTATCCTCCTGCCTCAGAGGCCTTTGGGTGCTGGGATTTCATGCTTGGGTCACCATCCCTACATAGTTCATGTCTTAAAAATTGTCATGGGCCGTCGAGGTAGTTCAGCTGGTATGTCTGCAAGCCTGGTGATCTGAGTTCAAGGCCTAGAAGCCCACATGGTGGAAGGAGTTATCTCTGACCTCCACCTATGCACCACAGCATGCATGTGTACCTTCTCTCTCTCTCTCTCTCTCTCTCTCTCTCTCTCTCAAATAAAATAATTCTTTTCAGTTACTCAATAGGTTTATTGCTTGTATTCCTATACTGATAGTCATAAATTGTGTATGTGTGTGTATGACAGAGACAAAGAGAGAGAGAGAGAGAGAGAGAGAGGCACCATGCGTGCCCATGGAGGCCCAAGGCTGATTTCAGGAATCATCCTGGATTGCTCTATCTCCTATTTACATTGCTCTGGGGTTTACCCAGGCTCCACCTTCCAGGGCTGCTGCCATCTCATCTGACATTTTTACATAATATAATTTAAAAAAAAAAAGAAAATGAGTCTGAGGGAGGAAGGATAGACCAATTCTTGAGTTTCTCTACTCTCTTCAGCCTGGAGTTGATGATCCCCTTTCCCTTCCAAAGTGCATGCTGGATATTGACCAAAAGTAATCCTTAATGTTCTGGACTTACACCATGCATTAGAAGCAGTAGTTTTCAAGTTCCACTATTTCTAACAGTTTTTTTTAATTTTATTTTTGCATGCGTTTGAGTATCAGAGGGCACTGTGTGTCCTTTCGGAGGACCAAGGATGACCTTGGGAATCATCCTGGATTGCTTCTACCTCCTTTTTGCTTCACTCTGGGATTTCCCAAGTTCTGCCTTCCAGAGCTGGATATGCAGGCTGTTGCCATTTCCTCTTGAAAAGTTTACATGGGACCTGGGATATGAACTCAGGATCTTCTGCTCATGAGGTAGAGGCTTAACCCCTGAGCCATCTCTCCAGCCCAAGTTCCATTATTTCTGTAGGGATCCCTTCCCTCTGATTTATTCCTGTGTGTGCCATGGTGTGTATGTGGAGGTCAGAGAGACCTGCTACCTTGTGGGACCAGGATCAAACTCAGCGTCAGGTCTGCACACATGCGCTTCTCCCCAGCGAGCCATCTCGCTGCACCCCTTCCATCTCTCCTGTTTTCCCAGCCCACTCAGGTTTCTCCCCTTCTTCATGGCCTCTGCCATCATGTCTGTCACCCAAGCACTCTCCCACGCTCCCTCCTTCCTGTCCCCAGGTATTTAATCATCGAGAACTTCATACCCCCTGAGGAGAAGAACAAGATCATGAACCGGCTGGTCCTGGACTGCGAGGAGGAGCAGTGGAAGTTTCAGCCCCTGGTGCCCGCTGGAGTGTGAGTCTCTCTGATTAGTTGTCTGGACCTAGGAACGTCAAAGGTTTCAGAGGGAGAGGGGCTTGTGACTCTGCCTGCTGGAAGATTGATGAGTGGACAAGCTGATGTAGTGGACGGTGGATTTCTCAGGATCTAATATGTAGGAGTCTCTATGAAGAAAGGGTGCCTGAGATCCAAAAGCACTCTGTAAGAGTTGGGGTACACAGGGAGGCACCTCGGTGTCTTAACAGTTCCAATGATGCTAACAACTGGCCACTTTTGGTGAATACGCATGTGAGTGTGTCAATTGACAGAAATCACAGCCATGGTTAATTAACATTTGCTGAGCTCTGCGGCTGTGGAACACGGTGAGAAAGTGGTCAAGCAGGTGAGCCAGACGGGGCCCGAGCGCACAGTCCAGCGGAAATGCTGAGAAGCATCAGATCCTGACAGGACAGGGGCGCCATGCAATCTTCCACCCGCTGGCAGCTGCGTGATTCAGCATTTCCACCTGTCTCCACCCGGTAGGTGCAGCTGTGTGCAGCGGCTGCATGTGCTCCGCTGGTTGGGCTGTGGCGCCCTCTGCAGGTAGTCAGGAAGAACAAGGTGGACGTTCAAACCCAGCAGGGCCACCATCCAACTGTGCACAGCAGTGAAGGGACAGGCTCCCCGGAGATTCTCTGCTCTCTGTATCGTGGGATAGTGCTGCCAAGGCCAGGATCCTCTCAGAGCTGGGTGGAAAGCTAGCAGGAGCTTCTCACGGCAGCATCAGATGCCTGCTCAGCTGTGAGCTTTCTCAAACTTTGAAGCACACTTCACAAGTTATTGGGAGTGGCAAATTCACTGCAGAGAATTTGGATGCTTTTGTTTGGTTTTGAGAGAGTCCTGTCTATTGTCCAGTTCTCAAATTTGCCATCTTTTTTTTTTTTTCTTACTTGACACTTCTTGCTTTACTGCCTCCCTCTCTGCTGCCCCTCCATCAAGTAGAGATTGTGTTGCAGGTATCCTGACCTTTACCTGTATTTCCTAAGAGTAGAGACACCGTGTTACATAATCGAAGTGCAGTGAATCACACTGAATCACAGGAAGTTTCATACCCACCCGGGTCCATTACACAGGAAATGTGTAAATTTTCTTCCCTTCCCTCTTGAGTTCATTTATCACATTTTATTGTCCTTCCTCTTTAATTTCTTTTAATCTGGAATTAACAAAGGTTTATTTTGTTTTGAGACAGAATCTTTCTATATAGCATGGACTGGCTTTGAACTCATGACAAGGCTCCTTTCTAAGCTCCTGGGATTACAAACATGTGCCGCTGTGCCCAGTTTAAATTGGGGAGGGCAAAGAATGAGAAGAGTGTGTGTTGGCACATGTATCAATGCCATGTATTGAAATCCATTACTTTGTATGCTAACCCAAACATTTAAAAATTTAAAAATATTCTATTTATACATAGAGAGAGCATGTGTGGAAGGCAGAGGACAGCTTTGGGAAGTCATTTTTCAATCTCCCTGCTTAGTACTCTGTTCCCCCTCCCTCTCTCTTCCTCTCCTCTCTCTCCTTTTCCCCTCTCCTCTCTTTTTGGTCTTTCTTTGTGTGTGTGTGTGTGTGTGTGTGTGTGTGTGTGTGTGTGTGCATACACATGATGCAGAAGACTGAACTAATTGAGCTCTCTGCCAATTGAGCTACATTGCGAGTCCTCAATATTTTTAAAATATTTTATTTCTGAGAGAGAGAGCGAGCGAGCGAGAGAGAGCGGGTCAAGCCACAGTGTGAGTGTGGAGGTCAGAGGTCAACCTTGAGATGTCAGGTCTCTGTCCACCGTGTGGAGCTCCGGGGATGGAGAGCACAGGCACATTCACCTGCTTACTATCTCGATGGCTGTCCATCATCATCTTTCTAAAGCAAGGAAAGTTATAGAAAGTGAGCAGAATTTCTTTGCTCGGAAATCTTCAAGCAGTTCTCAAGTTTCTGACTATCTAGTGTACCTCTTTATTGTTTTCTTTTTGTTTGCTTGGTTTCAGTTTTTTTGGTTTTTGTATTTTGTGGGGTTTTCTGTGTGTGTGTGTGTGCGCGCGCGCGCATGCGTGCACTTTGTTTTGTATTTTGAGACAAGATCTCAGGCTAGCCTTGAATTTGATATATAGCTGAGACTGGCCATAAACTTCTGATCTTCCTGTCTCTACTTTCCACATGCTGAGATGACAGGTGTGCTCCGTCTTCTGTGCTTCTCTCTCTCTCTCTCTCTCTCTCTCTCTCTCTCTCTCTCTCTCCTGCACTGGGAGGTTGGTATTTGTGATGATTTATTTTTGAGACATGGTGTTACTATGCTGCCTAGGCCAGCCTCCATCCTCCTGCCACCGCCTTCCTGAAACAAGTTTTCCATTTACTTATTATTATTACTTTGGAAAGTGGTGGCGAAGAGAGTGATCCATGCTCAGCCATCACCCTATGATCCCCACTGTTGTGGAGAAACCTCAGAGAGCCTGAGAGCCGGGAGCTGCTGTCCTCTCCCCACTCCAGAATTTCTGCCCCTCCTCTCCTTTCATAACTTCCCAAGGGAAGCCTTGGATATGGCTTGCCTTGCATCAGGAGCTCTAGAGGCCAAGGTTGCGGAAGGCACGTCCCTGAATCCCTTCAGCATCTTGACTAAGGCAGGACTGAAGAACACAGAAAGGCTCTTGTCTCCCCAAAGCATATTTAACTCACCAGGGCATTGTTGGTTTGCTCAGTCCAAGGGTGGGGTGTTTTACTTTTCTGTGGCCCGTGGGATTCTGGGATGAGAACACTGAAGACTGCACAAAGTAAGTGGAAAGACATTGTTGGAAACAAATTACCTAAGGTCATGCTGTCCCTGGAGAAAGCTTTTGTCAGAAGCGCAGTTCCCTCCCCTGACTGGAGCCACAGGCATCTCCCCCATCCAAGCCTCCCTCCCACACAGGGGGCCATTGTTACTGTCAGACAACTCTGAGCCGGGCCCCTGTCAGCTCCTTTGGGCAGTCTGTCCCTTTCTCATTTTTTCTCCTTTGTCTGGCTGCAGCCGCCCTTAGGTAACAAAACCCCAGGTGAGATGCCTTTGCAGCCTCAATTTTGTATTGAAGTTGCCTCAAGGGGGCTGGGAAGTTGGCTGAGCGGTTAAAGCATTTGCTTCACAAGCAAAAGGACCTGAGTACAGATTCCCAGGTCACACATAGACAGTGCCAGGCAGATGTACTGGCGGCCTGTAATTCTGGCCCTGGAAGGCGGTGCTTGGGAAAGGCCAGAGCAAATCAATAGGCGAGAGAGCAATCCAGGATGATTCCTGATGGCACCCTTAGGCCCCCGCAGGCACACACCCTCAAATATACATATACATACCTGTGTATAGTTATACCTCCCCACATGCAATACGCACGCATACACAAGGGCAAGGAAAAGTTGAGGGGTTGGACTGGCAAGATGGCTCAGTGGGTAGAAGCACTTACTCAGCAAATATGAGGACCTGAGTTTGAACCTCCAGCATCTAGAATCCCAGTGCTCCTGCTGGGGAGATGATGGTAAGTACCCACAAAAGACTCTCTGGAAGCTTGCAGCTAGCCTGGACACGAAGTGGAGAGAATAATGAAAAGACCCTATCTCAAGCAAAGCAGACGGCAAAAACCAACACCAAGATTGTCCTCTGATAGCATAGACACACACACACACACACACACACACACCATCGCACGTTTGCATGCACTATACAAAAATACAAAAAAAAAAAAAAAAAAACCTGCAACTTGCTCCAGCAATAACTTTTAAAATCATGACCTCTTGTTTACTCATTATAAGCCTTATTTTAGGGCCAGGGACATAGTTCAGTTGTTTAACACTTACCCAGCATACATGAGGACATAGGTTCAATCGCCATTGCTGGGAGAAAAAGAAAATTAAATTATTGTTTATTTATTTAGAGAGAGAAAGAGCAGTTGTGTGTTTGTCACAGCAAGCACTCAGGAAGAAATCAGAGGACAACTTTCAGAAGTCGTTCTCCTACCAAGTGGGCTTCAGGGATCAAATTCAGGTCTTGGGTGGCCGGGTTTGAGCACACAGGCTCTTTTGCCCACTTTCTGGCATAGTTAGACACAAGTGTCATCTCGACAGTTGAGGGTTTGAGCTCTGGGCACATTTGTAGAGAATTAGTGGTTGAGTTAGGCCCAGAGCAAACCTGCAGGAGATTGTCTAGCAGATGGGGCAGGCCCAGCCCATGGTGGGTGGGATTAGGCCCTGGAATAAAATACAGAATGCTGGTTGAGAAAGTTGGCACCCTTGTGTACACTTGGCCAGACAAGCTGGTCTGGCAAGTAAGGATCGTCCCTCTCTCTGCCATTATGTAGAGATGGTGAGGCCAGTTCCCTCAGCCTTGGTGTCGGTGTGAGCTCTCCTGCCAAGCTGGACTGAGAACTATAACCAGAAAATCGTAAGAGAAAATACACCCTTTGTTCTCTTAAGCTGTTTGATGGTGATTTATCAGCAACCATGCAGGCGAACTGCAACACCCCCTAAGCCGTCTCATTCACAACAGCCCCTAAACAACTTAGGTTTATTGTATTCTAGGGGTACACATTTGCTGTGCCACAGGCAGAGGCTCCCAGCTGGCTATGTTGCTGAGGCTAACCTTGGCCTCCTCCAGCCTCCACCTCCCGAGAGCTAGGATTACAGGAGTGACCGCCATTCCTGACTCCAGATTCCAGTCTGTTTGACTGCTTATTTCACTTTTGTCTCTGAGACGGGTCCTGCTATATATCCCTGAAGGGCCGAGGGAGCTTTGAGTAGTTCATGCTGGCCATGAGTGTTCAATGATCACCTGCCCCTGCCTCCCAAATGTGCACGCCAACACCCATACCCTGCTCAGCCTGTTTTAATTGTAATCTTTGATATGTATTATTATTATGTGTATGTGTGCATATATGTGTACATGTCATGGTGCGTTGGGGGCAGTTAGAGGATAACTTTTGGGAGTCACATCTTCCCTTCTACCTGTTTTTTTTCAGTTCAGAACTTTATTAACGAGCAGGTTCAGGGCCATTGGAGTTTACGTGCTTGATCCCGACATCCCTGGTGTGCTGGCTGAGGGGTCGAGGGGGTTCACTGCTCCCCTGGTCACTGGTGATATTCCCCCAGGACCCGAGGAGAAAGCAAAATCTATCACAGAGATTCTACTCTTGTGGTCCGTGGCGGGCCTGGGGAGATGTGTGTCTTCAGGATCTCAGGGTAGTCGGGGCTGCACACCTGCTGAGTGTGATGTGTCAGGTTGACAAACTCTGGCCCAGTTCTGCCAGCTCTGCCTCAACGAGAGGAAGGCCTCCCAGGTCTCACAGAGACCGCCGCACACCAAGAACTGAACGGCATTTGAGAAACACAGTTTTCCTTCTTGGCAATGTCCTGACTGCTCAGAGCAAAGGCCCGTGGTCTCGAGGCTCTGATGGATTTCCTGAGACGCCTGCTCACTCAGTCATCATATCCTCTTCAGCCCTGGCATAAATTCCTCCATCAGGGACTTGGTTAGAGGCTTCAGTTTATCCACAAACTGGGGTGAACCAAACAAAACATGGCCAGAGAAACTACTGGCCGAAAAGCAAGACTTTTCACCTCTGCTGCCTCACTGTGTGCTCTAGGTACGCAAGCAGATGGCTCTTCTAGAAGATTCTCCCATCGTTACCTCCCATCCCACCATAACCGTGCCAGGATTATGCATGCCACCACATTTAGCTCTTTCAGTGAGTTACAGGGATTGAAGTCAGGACATCAGGCTTGTACAGCAAGCCCTTTTATCCACTGACTCACCTCCCCGGCCTAGACTCCAGCTTAGAGTGTTTCTTACTCTCAACAGAAGGGTAAAAAGTTAAAAGTTGTTACACAGGTAATTTTTTTCCAGACAGGGTCTTATGTAGTCCAGACTGGCTTTGCTGTGTAGTTAAGGAAGTTATGATGTCCTCTTGCCTCTTCCTAGCGTAGGATCACTGGCATGTGCCATCATGCCTCTTGTATAGCTAAGCTCTCCCGCCTGAGCCCCCCCCAGGACAGCTTGAACCTTGTAACAACATCCTAAAGCCAAGCCTGGTAGCTTACACCTTAAGCTGAGATGGGGGTTTGCCTGAACCACAATGTGTGACTCTTTTTATAAGCTTTTTAATAAATATTTATGTGAGAGAGAGATAACAGATGTGTAGAGGTCAGAGAACAACTTTCGGAAGTCAGTTCTCTCCTCCCGCCATGTAGGCTCCAAGGATCGAACTCTGGTTACCAGGTTTGCATACAGACGCTTTTAGCCTCTAAGCCATCTCGGCAGCCCGTCTTATAAAAAGCAAAACCAAGCAAAAGTAGTGCTTCGCAGAGCCTGAGAGGAGGGCAGGTGAGCCGAGGGAAAGAGGAGGGCAGGAAAGTGGGTGCAGCCTCTGAGATGAAGCTCAGAGATCAATTTTTATGCTGGGGGAGGGCTGGGGATGTAGCTCAGCTTAGTGCTTGCCAGAGTCTGCGCTTGGTATCTGGCCGCACTGCACTGATGGCTGTGTGCTGCTTGCTGATCGTCCCAGTTCCAGGAGGTGGAGACGGGAGCATCAGGAGTTCAAGGTTACGCTCAGCTACACAGCGAGTTCAAGGTTGCGCTCAGCTTCATAGGGAGCTGAAGGCCAGCTTCATCTACCTGAGACCCTTTTCTGTCTTTAAAAAAATAAATAAAAAGTTAAGGGGAAAACATCTGATAGCATCCAATTATGGGTGAAGGGAACGAGGAAGGGTAACTGTTGCTTATTACACAGTGACAATCATGAAAATAGGCCGGGGGCGGAATAGGAAGTGGATGGGAAGTTGGGTGTCCTGATTACAGACTCCTTCCCCATCCCCTCTCCCTACCACCACCATAAGCCACCCAGAGCAGCCCTGGCTGCTTGTCTGGCTCCGACTGCCAGTTCTCACTGACTGCTGCTCTGCCCACCCTGCCCTGTCCCTCCGTCTGTCCCCAGAGGCTCAGCTTTCGAAGGTGCCTTTGACCCCAGTATGTTCCATGTGTGCTCCTGAAGGGCCGTCACCATCATAAAAGAGGCACTTGGGGTTCCTAGTTGTATGATCTTGGATATAAAAGGCATCTGATCTTTCTTTTCTTTTTCTTCTTTTTTTTTTTTACACAATTCTTTTATTTTTTGAATTTTTTTATGCTGAAAAAGCTTTTGTTTATTTTTCTAGTTTTACGAGCATATTGAGTACTTATTCCTGCTTCCCTCCATCTCTCTCCCTTCCATCTCTCTCTCCCTTCCCTTCATCAGTCCATCCCATTCTTTCCCACCCTGTCCAGGGGTCCCTCTGGCCTGTCTACTCTTGTGGAGGTTCAGGCCTTTGTGGCACACCAAGTTGTCTCTCTTCAGGCCACCCAATGATTAGGGGCATTTCCCTTCACTCATCCAGCCCTAGCCCCAAGGTTTCCATATATGTTTTTATCTCTCTCGAGTTCCTCAATAGTCTATGGGGCATGTCGATACGTCGATCATTATGCAGGTCTGGTAAGGACAAGTCTCACTTGCAGTGAGTTCCTGGATGCAGGGCATCTGATCTTTCTAAGCCTGCCTCTGTTTTACCTTCACCTTCTCAGTTTGTTAGAAAGTTCTAGTGAGATGTGGAGAAGTACCTTACAAACGATCAATTACTTCGCTCAGTGGAGTCACGCTACATCTCCACTGGGACCCTTTATAGGACCGCCAACAAAATTGCCTCTCTGCCCACATGCCTGGTCTCCTGGCCCTCCCGTGGCCTCTGACAGCAAAGCGAAATCA